>OX183136.1:42108347-42838263 GCA_945261195.1 Cryptosula pallasiana
ATGTAGAGATCAATGTATGAGTTATACTCTATAAGTAGATGTAGAGATCAATGTATGAGTTATACTCTATAAGTAGATGTAGAGATCAATGTATGAGGTATACTCTATAAGTAGATGTAGAGATCAATGTCTGAGTTATACTCTATAAGTAGATGTAGAGATCAATGTATGAGTTATACTCTATAAGTAGATGTAGAGATCAATGTATGAGTTATACTTTATAAGTAGATGTAGAGATCAATGTATGAGTTATACTCTATAAGTAGATGTAGAGATCAATGTATGAGTTATACTCTATAAGTAGATGTAGAGATCACTGTATGAGTTATACTCTATAAGTAGATGTAGAGATCAATGTATGAGGTATACTCTATAAGTAGATGTAGAGATCAATGTCTGAGTTATACTCTATAAGTAGATGTAGAGATCAATGTATGAGTTATACTCTATAAGTAGATGTAGAGATCAATGTAAGAGTTATACTCTATAAGTAGATATAGAGATCAATGTATGAGTTATACTCTATAAGTAGATGTAGAGATCAATGTATGAGTTATACTCTATAAGTAGATGTAGAGATCAATGTATGAGTTATACTCTATAAGTAGATGTAGAGATCAATGTATGAGTTATACTCTATAAGTAGATGTAGAGATCAATGTAAGAGTTATACTCTATAAGTAGATGTAGAGATCAATGTATGAGTTATACTCTATAAGTAGATATAGAGATCACTGTATGAGTTATACTCTATAAGTAGATGTAGAGATCAATGTATGAGTTATACTCTATAAGTAGATGTAGAGATCAATGTAAGAGTTATACTCTATAAGTAGATGTAGAGATCAATGTATGAGTTATACTGAATAAGTAGATGTAGAGATCACTGTATGAGTTATACTCTATAAGTAGATGTAGAGATCAATGTAAGAGTTATACTCTATAAGTAGATGTAGAGATCAATGTATGAGTTATACTCTATAAGTAGATGTAGAGATCAATGTATGAGTTATACTCTATAAGTAGATGTAGAGATCAATGTATGAGTTATACTCTATAAGTAGATGTAGAGATCAATGTATGAGTTATACCCTATAAGTAGATGTAGAGATCAATGTATGAGTTATACTCTATAAGTAGATATAGAGATCACTGTATGAGTTATACTCTATAAGTAGATGTAGAGATCAATGTATGAGTTATACCCTATAAGTAGATGTAGAGATCAATGTATGAGTTATACTCTATAAGTAGATGTAGAGATCAATGTATGAGGTATACTCTATAAGTAGATGTAGAGATCAATGTCTGAGTTATACTCTATAAGTAGATGTAGAGATCAATGTATGAGTTATACTGAATAAGTAGATGTAGAGATCAATGTCTGAGATGTATTGTGTCAGTAAATATAAAGTTAAATGGGACACTTGCAGACGGACACACACCTAAAACAATATCTGCCCATCATACGAGACAGCCATGTCTACCCTGTCATTTATGACGCTAATGGAACTGTACTTTCTATGCCCCCAATTATAAATGGTAAGTGTTGGTGTGTGTCAGACTCTGTACACTCATATGTGTCTGTCTGTATATGTCTATGTCTGTGTACCTATGGGTCTGTGGTTATACCTGTGTGCTGACACTTGATGTCTGTGTACCTATGGGTCTGTGGTTATACCTGTGTGCTGACACTTGACGTTTGTGTACCGTTTCCTTACTTTCCTTGTCACTTTAGTCATGGCTTCAAGTCTCTAGAGATTGTGCTGTATGTTGTTTACCTGTTGTTGCTTACCTGTTGTTGTTTACCTGTTGCTAGGTGATCATTCAAAGATCTCTACAGATACTCGGAATGTGTTTATTGAGATGACTGCCACAGATTTGACCAAGGCCCGCATTGCGTTGGATATTTTAGTTATTATGTTCAGCGAATACTGCGATGAGCCATTCACGTTTGTATTCAACTACAGTGTGGTGATACTGTGTGACTATGTATAACTTAGTGTGGTGGTACTGTGTGACTATGTATAACTGTAGTGTGGTGATACTGTGTAACTATGTATACCTGTAGTATGGTGATACTGTGTAACTATGTATAACTGTAGTGTGGTGTGGTGATACTGTGTAACTATGTATACCTGTAGTGTGGTGATACTGTGTAACTATCTATACCTGTAGTGTGGTGATACTGTGTAACTATGTATACCTGTAGTATGGTGATACTGTGTGACTATGTATACCTGTAGTGTGGTGATACTGTGTAACTATGTATACCTGTAGTATGGTGATACTGTGTGACTATGTATACCTGTAGTGTGGTGATACTGTGGAACTATGTATAACTTAGTGTGGTGATACTGTGTAAATATGTATAACTTAGTGTGGTGATACTGTGGAACTATGTATAACTGTAGTGTGGTGGTACTGTGTAACTATGTATAACTTAGTGTGGTGGTACTGTGTAACTATGTATAACTTAGTGTGGTGGTACTGTGTAACTATGTATACCTGTAGTGTGGTGATACTGTGGAGTAGATAACTCTGTATATCTGTGAGTAGAAAACTCTGTATATTTGGGAGTAGATAACTCTGTATATCTGTGAGTAGAAAACTCTGTATATTTGGGAGTAGATAACTCTCTGTACCTTTTGTACAGGGTTGAACGAGCAGAAGTAGAGTATTCTACAGAACCCGTCCTAGAGATCTGTCCACTCCTGTCATACAGGGATGAGAAGGTCTACGCCCCTGCTCTCAATGCAAAGATTGGCATCAAGTAAGTTGGCTGTTTGTCTGTTACTCATTTAATATATCTGCCATCTCTTCATGCAAAAGTCCATCCCAACACTGTTGGCTCATTTATCACCTTCCTCTATTTAGATCCATTCTTGTTTTTAGCAAAAGCCACACGGAGATTGCCAGCTCTCTATCCCGCATGTGTCTCACATCTCAGGAAGACACCAGTGACAAAGACTTCATTGTAGTGACTGTCCCCCCGAGCAGGCCAGATGTGATGCATCTGGCAGACATAGTAGAAGATGTGGCCATTGCTCACGGCTATGACAAAATAGACAAGACTCTACCCAAGACAAATACTACTGGCGAACAGGTGAGTCAGCCTGTCTGCCCCGGCCTTGTCCAGCCCCTGCGTCGTCTAGCTCCGATCTTGTCCAGCCTCGGCCTTGTCCAACCCCGGTCTTGTCCAGCTCCGGCCTCGTCCAGTTCCGGCTTTGTCCAGCTCCGGCCCGGTCAACTCTGTATTTGACCATCCGTGGCAGATATATAAGTCTGCTAGCTAACTAAAACAGAAGCTTAACTTGTCCATTTTCATCTACGCTCTTTTAAACGAGCAAAGCTGTATATTAAATAGATGCTAACATTCTGCTGATCAGCAAAATATTGGCTGCATTTTCTTCGAGTTGGTGGAGAATCCTTCTCAGGGGTAGAACTTGAAAGAAATGACATCAGCATCTGCCACAAAGACCCAGCTGAATGTGTGACAAAATCTAATGCAGCGCGTTTTAACACACACTCAACTGCTGAATGAATGAACTAAGAAAAGACAAGACAACACGAGAGAGCGCAGGGAATCGCACTGCCCTGAAACTATTTGTTCGGGCGAAATAAACAGCTGCTTTTTGTTTTCCGTGACAAAATTGTTGTGTTCAGGACAAGATGGAGTCATAGAACTTGCTGCGATTGTAAAGGGTTCATGATTACTGTACAGCTGGTCATACGATATGGATATCAGTTGGTCTGAGGGGAGACCTTGAGGGATAAGGTCAACTAGTGGCCTATCAGGCAATATGGGGTGCGGTAGTTGAAGCTCATCTGCCTGATATTCATCGTTGTTGAATGCAGCAAACCGATTCCCCTCTTTTTGTTGATTCAGTAAATAGTTGAAAAATCTGCTGATTCCGATTCAGTGATTCTGAATCGGAGCATCCCTAAATAGTACGGATTCTGAATCGGAGCATCCCTAAATAGTACGGATTTGGCTAATAGACATGGAATGTACGTTTGACCCTGCATTGCCTGCTAGACATGGATTGTACGTTTGACCCTGCATTGCCTGCTAGACATGGATTGTACGTTTGACCCTGCATTGCCTGCTAGACATGGAATGTACGTTTGACACTGCATTGCCTGCTAGACATGGAATGTACGTTTGACTCTGCATTGCCTGCTAGACATAGAATGTATGTTTGACCCTGCATTGCCTGCTAGACATGGATTGTACGTTTGACACTGCATTGCCTGCTAGACATGGATTGTACGTTTGACTCTGTATTGCCTGCTGTTGCAGCTTTACCTCAACAAAGTGACAGACTTGTTGAGGAGAGAAATCTCTCAAGCCGGATTTACTGAGTGCCTTTCATTTATACTGGTGGGTGCAGCCTAGATGTCAGTTATATGAAATATACTTGTAGAATACGCATAGAGTTTTGTTCGATGATATACATACATAGAGATGTACATAGACATGCGTATATGTTATTTTGTGTGTTGCTCTGCTCAGTGTTCCACCGATGATGTGTCCAACAAGCTGAGAAAGTCAATTGATGAGGTGCCTGCGGTACACATTACCAAACCCAAGGCCACAGAATTTCAGGTAAGTTGCTATTTTGCTTGCCTTCCAGTCGACTTTCTCACTGGTGGTGTCATTAGGTTCGAGTAGTTTTCTTTTCTTGCATATAATTCTAGCCTTAGGACCAAAACTGTGGGCGCATGGCTTCGTGTATTACTTGTATCATCCTAATGGGCAGCTAAACGTAATTACCTGAGAAAATGTTGTTAAGAAGGAGTTTTCAAAATTCTTACTACATCTACTTGGTGCTGGCCAGGATTAGGAAATACTTAAGTGAAGTAATCCAAGTGTGGCCAACTCCCCTTGTCACGTGACCTTCTGGAGCCGAATGCTTGAGTGACTACACTGTAACTTATAGAAAAAAGGCTCATCTTTAGCAGCTCATAACGCTGCAAATTGGCATAATAAAGCTTTAAACAACCATTCTTCCAAGAGCTCAGGATGTCTCCGGATGTCTCCAGGATGTCTCCTGGCCCTCTGGGAATTTTAAACAAAAAAATTTAATTTGCAGCCAAGTAATAAGGGTCGGCCGGAATATAGAACCTATATTACCACTTGTATTATAAAAAATATGAATTATAAACTATTTTTTTTGTACCGTTCAACTTTCATATCAAATTTTACATAAACATTATAAATATGAATAACAGCCAACAGCTTATCATAGAAAAATAATCTTGTAATAATAACAAAAATATTTATTTTTTACCAATGAAAGCAATCACTTTTTCAAAATGAGCATACTATTTATTTTACATTATTCATACTTCACTTCAGAGTAGCCTCTTGCGGGTTGTTGTTATTCAGTCAGCTGTTTATGATGAAAAAATAATAATAATAAATAGTAGTGTAAGATAAATAACTCAGTAGATTACCTTGTTCTGTTTTTCAAATCATGCATTGCTGATTCACAGCAGCAGCAGCACGCTAACAACAAACACGGATTCAAAGAGTAAAAACTGCACTTTTAATAATATTAGCTATCAGTATCTCAGCAGGGTTATTCCCTTATTTTATTATTATTTTGTTTTTGCTACAAAGATAAGTGGCACTTCAATATTTCGGGTGTCTGCCATGTATAGACTGTGTACCTTGTATCTGCCATGTATAGACTGTGTACCCTGTGTCTGCCATGTATAGACTGTGCACCCTGTGTCTGCCATGTATAGACTGTGTACCCTGTGTCTGCCATGTATAGACTGTGTACCCTGTGTCTGCCATGTATAGACTGTGCACCCTGTGTCTGCCATGTATAGACTGTGTACCCTGTGTCTGCCATGTATAGACTGTGTACCCTGTGTCTGTCATGTATAGACTGTGTACCCTGTGTCTGCCATGTATAGACTGTGCACCATGTATCTGCCATGTATAGACTGTGTACCCTGTATCTGCCATGTATAGACTGTGCACCCTGTGTCTGCCATGTATAGACTGTGTACCCTGTATCTGCCATGTATAGACTGTGCACCCTGTATCTGCCATGTATATACTGTGTACCCTGTATCTGCCATGTATAGACTGTGTACCCTGTATCTGCCATGTATAGACTGTGCACCCTGTGTCTGCCATGTATAGACTGTGTACCCTGTATCTGCCATGTATAGACTGTGCACCCTGTGTCTGCCATGTATAGACTGTGCACCCTGTATCTGCCATGTATAGACTGTGTACCCTGTATCTGCCATGTATAGACTGTGTACCCTGTATCTGCCATGTATAGACTGTGCACCCTGTGTCTGCCATGTATAGACTGTGTACCCTGTGTCTGCCATGTATAGACTGTGCACCCTGTGTCTGCCATGTATATGTAACTAACTGGCCTGAAAGTGAATGTTTTTGCAGTACAGGGCACGTAGATGTATCGGCAAACATCCTCATGTCCGGTTCATGTTCAATAGAGTTATCCCTCCGAAGAGGAGATGACTCCTTGTTTATTTCTTGCTCCAATAACATCTAAAAGTTTTTGACAAAGTTTTGCTGCAAAATTCTGCTTAATAAAATAAAATTTTATGCTAGATTGAAACAACAGATGTTCACATGGGTATTAATGCGAAAAAAAGTTCATATTATGAAACAAATATTGGATAAATGCACAAAAACTATTTCGGCTAATGATGACTAATATGAGCCTTTGCGATATTTTGGCTCCACGGGAGTTGTCCTTATATAAAGTAGCGCTGGAAACGGCTGACCACACTTTGATTACTTCACGTAGGGAAATACCGGAATTACCCACCAAATGATGTCGGTAACCTCGGGTTTTGGCAATTTCGATAAAAAAGATAACGAGTAACACTTTATATCACTCGGTAAAACAGATTTCGGTATTTTCGGTAAATTGTTTACAAATTAATAAAGGATAATTTTAAACAAGTAAAGCAATAATATCAATAAATAATCTATGGTGGCTCAAAACGTTTTGTGTTTTGCGTTTTAAAACGTATGGACGCTTTCCAAACCTTTTTGAACGAATTTGAAATAGTCTGAACTCTTGCAAAACTTTTGAACGCTTTGTGAATTCGTTCGTGGGCTTTGAAAATCTGAGCCGATTTGCTGGTTCGCTCTATTGATCATAGATCTACAGTCCATATATGATTGATAATGTTTTTCCTGAACACCTGACAGTTGAATTTTCTTTAAATAAATAAATGTTTTTATTTATTAAAAATTTGTTTTAAATTATTTTAAATAATATGTACAACCTAATTATAAATGTAAAAATTGATTTTAGAGATTATATTCAACATTAATTTTATACAGTTAATTAATTTGCTCTAAATAAATAAAACAATGACGATCGCTTTTGGTTCGAAAGCCATGTGCTTTGCAAACTTTTCCAACTATTTCAAAACAGTTTAGACTATTTTAAAACAGTTTAGACTATTTTAAAACAGTTTAGACTATTTTAAAACAGTTCAGACTATTTCCAAACAGTTCATACGGTTTGTAAATAGTTCATACTCTTTCTAAAGCGTCCATACGGTTTGTAATTTTCTAAATCATCTGAATCATTTCTAAACCGTCTGAATTATTTGCAAAACAACTATACGGTTTGCAGAACAAAATGTAGCAAGTGCACTTTCATTGTTAGGTGTCACAAAAAGCTTCATTCATACCTTCAGCCAAAACATAATAAAACTGATTTTTGCTATGCCATTATTTACATCACCCCACAAACACTTTCAACAAACCGTTGTGGTAATGTGACCAAAAACGTTATTACAATTGTTAAAGTGCAACATGAACTGTTTACCATTGTATATTATTTCATTACTTATTATTAATTTGATATTAATAAATTAAATAATAAATAAAAAATAGTATAATAATAATTATTATTGCTATTATTATTATGACTAATAAATAATATAGATTAAATATATTTGATACAGGATTTCTCATGATGTTATTGTTATGATTTTTGTCAATAAGTTTAAACAAATATTATTCATTGTGATTATTATTAATTTTTAGTAATAATTAATAATAATGATAAGATTACTGTGATTTTGTTTATTATTATTAAAAATAACTTGTAACGTGTTCATTTGTGGTATAACGCGGAGAGTATAATAATATTTCATTGCTGTAATTGTGTATAAAAATGCAGGTTTGTTGTGATTTTAAGCATGAAGTTTGTATTATTATGACTAACAACAAATTAATAATAATACTAGTAAAACTCTTAATTACTTCATTAACAATAATGTATATAAACACTGAAAATACCGAAAAAGTATTACTGGCCCCTGAAGTGTACTGAAATTCATAAGAACCGAGGTTACAGACTAAAATCTATGGATATCCGTACCAACCTTGAAATTATTATCCTGCCCAGCACTATTTCTGCTACTATTGGGAGTTGTCTTCTTCTTTGAACCGTCTTTGCTGTAAGAAGTACTATGTAATTAGTGTCAAGTTTTTCCAAACATGTAAATGAGCCTACATAACATGTACGAATATGTATTGATTGAATGCAGATGTGCTGCCTTCACACTTCATTAGCTGTCAGGGTTTGTTGCAGGTGGCACGCACCAGTCTGCTGCCAGGGATATTGAAGACGCTGGCATCTAACATTTCCATGCCACTTCCTCTGAGGTTATTCGAGATATCAGATGTGGTCATTAAAGACCCAAAAGCCGGTAAAATAAGCACTATTCAAGAATAAATAATTTTTGTGCTGGCCAATAGAACATGGCTCTTGCCAGGTAGCATTGTACCTGTTGGGTAGACATTCTTCAGCAGGTAATACACAGGATTACGTATGTGCTGGTAAAATAATTATAGCCTTATATACACCCCCCCCCCCTCCTGTTGTGCCTCCTCTAAGGAATATCTTCACACGGAAGCCAGTTCATCCCACATAGCAGTGTGCGCGTGCAGTTTGTTTGCTTTGTGTGTGTACTTCCTGCGTGTACATTTTACAGAGGTGGGAGCTAGAAACGAGAGGAGGTTCTGTGCAGTTAACTACTACAAAAGCCCAGGCTTCGAGGTTGTCCACGGGCTGCTGGACCGGTTGATGCAACTGTTGGAGATACCGTACAGCAAAGATAGGGCAGGATATTATATCAGATCTGCTGAAGGTAGGTCAGGTTAAAGTTAAGGTCAAGGAGGTGGTGAGGGCGTAATGAGTACACACAGTAAGAGCTACTCCAATACTTTACAGATGAGACTTACTTTCCTGGAAGATGTGCTGAGGTGGTGGCGAGAGGACGAGTGGTGGGCAGACTCGGAGTGTTACACCCTGATGTCATCACACAATTTAAACTGACTCTTCCTGCGGCAGCGTTAGAAGTAAATGTAGAACTGTTGCTGTAATTGCTGATATAGAATTTGGCCTGCTGGCCAGTTTGGTTGTCATAGGCAATAAATACGATATTATTATTGAACATCAAATGTAGAAAATTGATTGGCTGAATAAAATAAATATAGCAAATAAAATTGTGAAAAAGATTTTTGAGCAGGGATAAGCTGTAAAGCAGTCAATAGTGTAAAAGGTATAAGATGGGTTAATGTATGTAAGAGGTGTCCTTGGTGATATAACTGTAAGTAACATCACCGTTCAAGTCCAAAACTTGTTGGGCACGAGGTTCTCTTTGGCTCCTGCATGATTACGAAGCACCTCATTTTTGAGAAAGTGCAAAGGGTACATTACCAGATGACCTTTCACCTTTGACAGCTGCTGCTTGGCAGTTGCTGGCTCGGAGACTGCTAGAGGGGTCTGCAGACGGTATGAGCGCAGTTCATTGAATGTCGACACAGCGTCGCAGGGGAGACAATTGAACACCTGCAGCAAAATTTAATTGGAAATAATAAACATGGCAATTTGTAGCAATAGGGCAGGGTGGAGGGGGTGCGAGTGGTGAGAAAGGTGGTTTGGTTGCGTTGAAGGTGCAGTTGATAGCTTACCTTATCATAGATGTTTGTGTTTCTCACAGCACTGGTGATCCATGTTTGCTTGTAGAACTCCTCACAGGTGATGTCCTGCACAAATTCATGGCTTTTCAGGCCCAAATGTTCCCTGCACAAAAGGAAGAAAAATAACATTTACCCACTTTTGAACATGAGCCTGAGTTATAGGGCTCATGTAGTGAGCAATAAGGCTCATGTAATGAGCAATAGGGCTCATGTAATGAGCAATAAGGCTCATGTAATGAGCAATAGGGCTCATGTAATGAGCAATAGAGCTCATGTAGTGAGCTATAGGGTTCATGTAATGAGCAATAGGGCTCATGTTTACTAACTCAAACTGCGCATGCATTTACTCAAAAGACCAAATGAGGACGGATTGTCACTTACTGAAACAAATTATTTCGAAGGCTGTAGCAGAACTTCCCAGCCATGTAGTCTTTACCAGACATCTTAGAGTCCATGAAGAATTCATCCTGTATGACGACAGCAATCTCGCTGTCTCGATCACCTGCACAAGGAAACGATAAACGTGCACAGGAAGGGAGTACGGGAGGCAGTGAAGTCATGTAAGACAGAGGCCATCAGCGTATTGTTCACCTGCTAAACTCCGGTCATTGATATTAGCTGATCCTATGATACACTTTCTATCGTCTACTATCATCAGCTTGCTGTGCACATAAATCAGTTCTGTCACAGGTACCTGGTTCAACATGCCATGCGTTCTCAGGCCACACACAGAGAGATATCGACTTGGATCCAGGCCTTCAAAATAAATCAGTTGGGTGCACCTCAACATCAATGAGTAGAGACCAGTACATTACCAGGTAGACCCATGTGTTACTGGATAGAGACCACTACATTACCGGGTAGACCCATGTGTTACTGGATAGAGACCACTACATTACCGGGTAGACCCATGTGTTACTGGATAGAGACCACTACATTACCAGGTAGACCCATGTGTTACTGGATAGAGACCACTACATTACCAGGTAGACCCATGTGTTACTGGATAGAGACCACTACATTACCGGGTAGACCCATGTGTTACTGGATAGAGACCACTACATTACCGGGTAGACCCATGTGTTACTGGATAGAGACCACTACATTACCGGGTAGACCCATGTGTTACTGGATAGAGACCACTACATTACCGGGTAGACCCATGTGTTACTGGATAGAGACCACTACATTACCGGGTAGACCCATGTGTTACTGGATAGAGACCACTACATTACCGGGTAGACCATGTGTTACTGGGTAGAGACCAGTATGTTACTGGGTTGATCCATATATGGTTAGGTAACTCCATTTTAAACAACATATTTGAACTCTTGCCTCTGTTTTTATCTCTAGTTCAAGATAGCAAACACCAAGTTTGATTAATTAACTTTTCTCACAACTCACCGTGACTGTAAAGCTTTTGAAACAGCGAGTTTTCGTTTCCTATGAGAGATTCTTGAACATAGTGAAGAACTGAAAAAAGTGGAGATCCCCCTGATTTGTGAGGGTCAAGATCAGCTTCAAATGCGGGAAGGAGAGGCAACACTAGATAGACTCTGAATGTTTGATTAGAACTATAACAGAACACAGGTCAGTGTTAGGTGAACCCTCTTGGCAGTCGACACTAAGCGGAGGGAGTCAGCATCGCATGCAGGTACTCACTGGTGCGCCTGAAGTATTCTATTCAATAACATCTCACATATGCAGTTCTCCACTTCTGTGCCACACCAGCTGATGAAAAACTGATTCTAAAATAAGATGGAAACTTGAGAACTTGATTGTACTTGAGAACAGCCAAAATCCTACAATTAGACCATTTCCTTGACTGACATCTATGTGGTAGATGTAACTTTGACTTACCTCAATGTGGATGTAATGTTGACCTACCTCAATGTAGATGTAATGCTGATTTACCTCAATGTAGATGTAATGTTGACTTACCTCAATGTAAATGTAATGTTGACTTACCTCAATGTAGATGTAATGTAGACCTATCTCAAAGTAGATGTAATGTTGACTTACCTCAATGTGGATGTAATGTTGACTTACCTCAATGTAGATGTAATGTTGAGAGTTCTGAATAAGCTGCACATAAGCGTTGTATATTGAATTCTCTGGTTTCTGCATTCCACTCGACCAGCCAGAGCAGCTTCTTAGTATCTGCAACATTTGAAGTGCGGATGGGGACGTACATGTACATACCTATATACTTACTGTACAAACATGTACATACCTATATACTTACTGTACAAACATGTACGTACCTATATACTTACTGTACAAACATGTACATACCTATATACTTACTGTACATACATATATACTTACTGTACATACATGTACATACATATATACTTACTGTACATACATGTACATACCTATATACTTACTGTACACACATGTACATACCTATATACTTACGGTACATACATGTACATACCTATATACTTACTGTACATACATGTACATACTGTACATGCATGTACATACATATATACTTACTGTACATACATATATACATACTGTACATGCATGTACATACATATATACTTACTGTACATGCATGTACATACATATATACTTACTGTACATACATATATACTTACTGTACATGTATGTACATACATATATACTTACTGTACATGCATGTACATACATATATACTTACTGTACACACATGTACATACATATATACTTACTGTACACACATATACATACATATATACTTACTGTACACACATATACATACATATATACTTACTGTACACACATATACATACATATATACTTACTGTGCACACATATACATACATATATACTTACTGTACACACATGTACATACATATATACTTACTGTACATACATATATACTTACTGTACACACATGTACATACATATATACTTACTGTACACACATATACATACATATATACTTACTGTACACACATGTACATATATATATACTTACTGTACACACATATACATACCTATATACTTACGGTACATACATGTACATACCTATATACTTACTGTACATACATGTACATACTGTACATGCATGTACATACATATATACTTACTGTACACATATATACATACATATATACTTACTGTACACACATGTACATACATATATACTTACTGTACACACATATACATCAATATATACTTACTGTACACACATGTACATACATATATACTTACTGTACACACATGTACATACATATATACTTACTGTACACACATGTACATACATATATACTTACTGTACACACATATACATACATATATACTTACTGTACACACATGTACATACATATATACTTACTGTACACACATGTACATACATATATACTTACTGTACATGCATGTACATTCATATATACTTACTGTACATGCATGTACATACATATATACTTACTGTACACACATATACATACATATATACTTACTGTACACACATGTACATACATATATACTTACTGTACACACATATACATCAATATATACTTACTGTACACACATGTACATACATATATACTTACTGTACACACATGTACATACATATATACTTACTGTACACACATGTACATACATATATACTTACTGTACACACATGTACATACATATATACTTACTGTACACACATATACATACATATATACTTACTGTACACACATGTACATACATATATACTTACTGTACACACATGTACATACATATATACTTACTGTACATGCATGTACATACATATATACTTACTGTACATGCATGTACATACATATATACTTACTGTACACACATATACATACATATATACTTACTGTACACACATGTACATACATATATACTTACTGTACACACATGTACATACATATATACTTACTGTACTTGTATTGTACAAACCTAAATACTTACTACGCATTCTCCATTTACCATACCTGACAGTTGACCAGCTCGCAGCGCTCTCTGATAAAAGGAGGAAGGCGTTTATAAGGAGAGTTGGTCGATCGAGGCAGAAGCAGCGGATATTTGTTGCTAGACTTGCTTGAGGCTTTCACTTTTTTAGCAAAGTTCCATCGCTGTATAAAATGCCTGCCTATATCAGTGGCAGCCTTATTGAACAGAGCACAGGCTACGTCGTGCCATGGCATGCGTACTGTAGAGAACCTGTCCACTGAGTCTACAACCAAAATATTAACAGAAAACTTTAATGTAGTACAGCTACCATGTATCGGTGGTATCAGTAATATGTACTAGTCACAATAATTTATAATGCTGAACAACTGCCAAGTGTTACGATGAGATGATTTTGGTCTGTTTCTTTTTTCATTTCAATCAGTGCAGCCATTTCTGTCTGATAAACTCAAAAAGCACGAAGAGACTTGCTGAGACACTATTTAATGACCAGTTGAATAAAATAAAATAAATTGAAGCAGCTTGGATAGGTGCAAGCAGCCCTACTAAAGATGGCTTGCTGTGTTACACTACCATACCAGCTCTACCAGTGATAGCTTGCTCCAATTAAAACCCTATTGGTACAACAACGAATCTGAAGATCTGATTTTCATGATTAATCAAATACAAGACAACAATACTATGGTCAAAGGTTGTTTTTAATAAACTACCAGTTAACTGAATACAACAAGAGTATTTGCAACATGTTCGTCGAATAGAGGACAAAAAATAATAGGTTTTTGTATTTCAAAACGTCGCAATGGAACGAAACATTAGTTTGAAACATCATAATCGGGATAGCGCCAATAAGAGTACAGGCTCAAGGAGTCACATTAGTTTTCGGTAGTTGATTGGCTGAAAATATACATACAACTGAGAACTTGCATGGATTTTAAAGTAAAACTATCAAACTAACCAGAACTATCAAATCACGTTCACGGAATATCATCTCCAAGCCATTGGTTGGTGATGTTTATTTCGAAGATGACAGAGAGGGTATTACATACACTCTGGGGCTAACAACACACTACAGTTGAGTATTATATATACTCTGAGCTAACACACTACACTTGAGTATTATATATACTCTGAGCTAACACACTACAGTTGAGTATTATATATACTTTGAGCTAACACACTACAGTTGAGTATTATATATACTTTGAGCTAACACATTACAGTTGAGTATTATATATACTCTGAGCTAACACACTACAGTTGAGTATTATATATACTCTGAGCTAACACATTACAGTTGAGTATTACATATACTCTGAGCTAACACACTACAGTTGAGTATTATATATACTCTGAGCTAACACATTACAGTTGAGTATTATATATACTTTGAGCTAACACACTACAGTTGAGTATTATATATACTTTGAGCTAACACATTACAGTTGAGTATTATATATACTCTGAGCTAACACATTACAGTTGAGTATTATATATACTCTGAGCTAACACATTACAGTTGAGTATTATATATACTTTGAGTTAACACATTACAGTTGAGTATTATATATACTCTGAGCTAACACACTACACTTGAGTATTATATATACTCTGAGCTAACACATTACAGTTGAGTATTATATATACTCTGAGCTAACACATTACAGTTGAGTATTATATATACTCTGAGCTAACACATTACAGTTGAGTATTATATATACTTTGAGCTAACACATTACAGTTGAGTATTATATATACTCTGAGCTAACACATTACAGTTGAGTATTATATATACTCTGAGCTAACACACTACAGTTGAGTATTATATATACTTTGAGCTAACACATTACAGTTGAGTATTATATATACTCTGAGCTAACACACTACAGTTGAGTATTACTACATGCAGTGTACAAACCCCACATGCCACAAATTCTGTGTTGTTATTGTATAGTAAGGATATAAAAGGGACGAACCATGAAAAGGAGCCTTTACAGACGACAGATCCTTTAATATCCAGTTAACATAATCTTTACCCATCCAATACTTGCTAGCGGCACCACCTTCATGGGATGAAATACTGCTGTGCCTGTTGAATATACAACGGTGAACAGCAAATGTATAATGTATGAATTATATATAATATGACAATAACATATATTATAACAATTACATATTCAGTGAAACCTGCATGAATCAATGTTGAAGGGCCAAGAACAAAACCATCTCATTATGGATGGTATTGAATTGCACGAATATACCTTAAGTGACTATAAAAATGGCGTACGACAATAATATAATAAATGGTATTGCAACTAATCATAGTTATAACATGATAATAACAGATTCCAGACATTTCTTTCACTTGACTTGCATGCAAGTAAATTTTGATAATAATGACAACTTGAACTACAACTAGTAAATAATAATAATAATTATGTTTTTAATTAACAATTATTATTTCGCTGTTAACCATAATAACAATAAATGTTTGCTTTGTTTAATTTTTAAAACCATGGTCAAGTGGTGTGATGTTTCATCAATCAATTAAAGACAATGATCATTCAAAAAGTATCAACAATAATTACTAATTTACCAAAATCAGATGCATTTCTTTTTATCTAGCTGAACAACTGTGATTAGACAGCATTGACTTGGTATCAATGGTTGATAGTTGATATATAGCCTTGGATTGTTGTTATCAATGGTTGATAGTTGATAGATAGCCTTGGATTGTTGTTATCAATGGTTGATAGTTGATAGATAGCCTTGGATCGTTGTTACATTCCAAGACTGAACAAATTTCAGTAATCAAAAACGCAAGAGTAGAGTTGAAGATGCTCAAGCATTGTAGTGAATGCATTCAAAAAATTTTTGCCAGTCACGAGTGAAGACAACTCATGGGTTATATGATTTTAATAGCATGCGATCAACGATTGACAAAACTTTGTTATTCATTGCAATAGAACAACTTCTGTTCGCAAACACCATGCTTTGCCTAAGACTTTTGACGGATCTCGCGTGAAATCTGGTTATGAAAATTAAAAATAGGAAAATTTCTTGATCGAACTAGAGATGACAATATCGACTTTTGTGAAGCCATTTTTAACGGCTAAAAGTTGAGACCTTGACTATGACATTGAATAACCCAGTTTTTTATTTCCCGGAGACGATTTTTGCGGATTTCACGTAATATAACAATACTATATAGTATAACAATGATATAACAATTATACATTATACAATGACAGGCAACAGATAACCACCTGCTGTGAGAAGCATCCACAAGTGAGGAGTTATCCCTCATCGACTGTTCATGTCTCCAAACCCTCTTCACTTTGTCCATGTTGTTACGGATCTTTTTCCATGAACTTCGCTGACGAGTAGTAACTGGAGCGATTGCGACAGACTAAAACGAAGAGAAGCAATAATTTTGTATAATACATTAGTGGTATATCTGTATTTAAAGTTGTTAGGTAACGTTTGTCTCTAAGTCAGAGACAGACGTTATATGTATATTTATGTCAACTATATATTTATGTGTATGCTGAGAAAACTGTTGTACAAACAGTTTTTGCACTTCAAAGGTTTGCCATATGGTCTCAAACCAAAGATGCTTATACACTTAGCATTTTTCAACAATGTAAGGGGAGACTAATCACAAACCCCAATCCTTGTTCCCTATTGCAGAAGGTTGGAGCATTTAGTAACTGTATGATGGTTTAGCACTCATATACATAGTTTTTATCATTCTTTCATCACTTTACTAATGTGTTTTTTTCTTGGCAGTTAATTAGTTGTATGCGGTTGTGTGCAGCAGTTGATGCAGTTATTGCAAATATATTTAGTCAATAGATTTTAACACATAACTCAATAAAACATGTGTCTGCGCACGGCCTCACTGTGGCATCCATCAAATGGAGTGGGGAGGGGGTGAGAGGAGAGAAAGGGAGAGAGTACAACAGCTATCCCTACTATTCCATCTATCCCTACTATTCCATCTGCGGAGGAAATTGCTAGGAGTGCATCATTACACCTAAATTTAGTATCATCCATTATAATTATCTCTCCAGAGTTGCATTGGAGCACTACTCAACTCTGTGGGTAATTATAATAACCTAACATTAGACTTTGAGGTGATTAGGAGCAAGCAGACAGTACAGGAATGAAGGCACAACACAAATGTTAGATATATCTCCTGATGTAATGAAGCATAACCTATATGAACCAAGGCTAACTAACAAGGCATCAGCCAGTTGGCAAGAGTTCCAACTCCACCCCTCTCGTATGTTTAGCTGTGCCTCAAGGGCAACCCTAAAGACGGGTCTCATAATCTGGTAGTTTGTGTGAACAGCACCCTATATCTATGCCCGCCGTTACACCGGCTACTCTTCCGAAAAAGCAAAGGGGGATCTTTTACTAGCATGACTCCATAGTTATTATGGAGAGTGCAATCAAGCTAGGGACCACGTTATTTTTATGCCCATATCTGACCAGGCAGAGCATGTAGGAAACCAAATATCTCACTCACAGATAACTGTGCTGGGAATCGAACCCCAGATCCTGGATTGAAGTGCAAGCACTTTAACCACTAGACCACAAGTGCCTTCTCACATGTGCCTAATCCCTAACGCTACATTATGTGTAAACAATTACCGTAGATACCATTGTGATTTGCTGTAGTCATTATTGTTGTATTTATATTATTCTTGTATATAAAATACTAGGCAACTTGTGCTGCCTGGCAGAAGTTATCCGGATTGCAGCTTGCTTACACAACAATACTTGCTTTGTATTGTTGTTGGTTTACCAGTAAATATATGTATTTATATCACACAATCTACTGCTAGTGTGTCTGAGACAACCGTTGCTAATTAGTAAGAAAGTTAGGCTGTTCCTACAGCTCGATAACCACTGCTCAGCTCAGGGAGAAAGCAGGCTACTGCTTCGAGCTTGAGTTAGCTGGTCAGCGCAGCGGGGGGGGGGGGGGGGGGGGGGGGGGGGGGGGGAAGCTACTTTGTTGTGTCCATCCGTGGAGACAGTAGATTTCTCCAAAGATCCTTCAATCCATCCAATACTATCCATCCATCTATCTATATGGTTATGTATATAAATGCATGAGACGAGTTGTTATATAGATGCACCCATGTAACCTTCCTTTCCCTCTCAATTGATGTAACACAATGTGCCGACACATGCTCGGTTGAGCCAACGCTTCCGCTAACTTATATTTTTGTGCTTGGTATCTCCAAAATTAATGTGATATATACTGATAGACAAAAAACACCCTCCGTTTGGCTACTACAAAATATTTTTACTTATATTTACCGGTAGTTTCAAGTTTTCACACTAATACCGCGTATTAAAATTAACCTGAACAAACAGCAGTAAACTGGTAGTTTATGCCTCAGCGATTGCTGAAGTGACAGCAGGTAGTTTATGCCTCAGCGATCGCTGAAGTGACAGCAGGTGGTTTATGCCTCAGCGATTGCTGAAGTGACAGCAGGTAGTTTATGCCTCAGCGATTGCTGAAGTGACAGCAAGTAGTTTATGCCTCAGCGATTGCTAAAGTGACAGCAGGTAGTTTATGCCTCAGCGATTGCTGAAGTGACAGCAAGTCGTTTATGCCTCAGCGATTGCTGAAGTGACAGCAGGTAGTTTATGCCTCAGCGATTGCTGAAGTGACAGCAGGTAGTTTATGCCTCAGCGATTGCTAAAGTGACAGCAAGTAGTTTATGCCTCAGCGATTGCTGAAGTGACAGCAGGTAGTTTATGCCTCAGCGATTGCTGAAGTGACAGCAAGTAGTTTATGCCTCAGCGATTGCTGAAGTGACAGCAGGTGTAAGGGATTGTAGAAAGTCGCCAACCACTAGCTATTCACACACAGGACACACTGTAGGGGACACACTGTAGGGGACACACTGTAGGGGACACACTGTAGGGGACACACTGTAGGGGACACACTGTAGGGGACACACTGTAGGGGACACACTGTAGGGGACACACCGTAGGGGACACACCGTAGGGGACACACTGTAGGGGACACACTGTAGGGGACACACTGTAGGGGACACACCGTATGGGACACACTGTAGGGGACACACTGTAGGGGACACACTGTAGGGGACACACAGTAGGCCACAACCAGGCTCACACTGGATACACGGACTTGTGATATATTTAACTGCTGACCACCTCAATTTCGATTAATCAACTAAAACTGTCCAACTTTTACTCTGGCTTCTACCTCACGTAGAAGCCATGCCACACTCTATGCCAACTCTATGCCACACTCTATGTCACACTATAAGTCACACTCTATGTCACACTCTAGACTACACTCCAGGTCACACTCTAGACTACACTCCAGGTTGCACTCTAGACTACACTCCAGGTTGCACTCTAGACTACAGACATATGGCTGGAACTGTCTGATAAAGTAGATCAGTTATCACATGAACGGTGATTACCTCAGTTCTGGTTTTTTGCTTGGCCCCAGACTTTAAATCTGATTCAACCATTTCCCAGTAGACGTCTTTGGGAGGAGGGTTGGGCACTTTGCCCCTTGACTTTTTCTTTTGCGTTGGCTTCTCATAGCTGAATCCTTGGATTGGTTCCAGTTGCAGCTGGCACGCCGGCTGTGTAAAAGAAGCAGCCAAGATATCAGTCCATCGCGTGTGCAGACCTTATTAACATTATATATATCAACTGTGAAAATAATAGACAATATGCATCAATTCCTGAGCCCTTTAAAGGGTGTATAGACATTCACTATGTTCCCAAGGTGCAAATTCGTCAGGGTTAAACTCATAAATCGTCCACTTGGGTCATGGGAATTGTGACTCGTACGAGTTGGTTCCGGTTCGGTCATGTTGGCTCAGTGCGGTTCCTCAAACCGAATTCGTTCGGGTTGAGCATTGATTAGGATCATGGGAATCGTTCGTGTTGATGAATTGGAATTCGTTCGGGTTGCTCTTGTGAGAAAAAGGCATTAAACTGGCGATTTGGCAGTAAATCAGTTTTTGCGTATTTTTCAACTGCAGTTTTTACATTCATATAATAATAATCCTCTGCAAGTTTAACAACAGCTTAGTTATAAATTATTTACTATTTGTCCGGGAAACTGAATCATAGCTCTGTTTCATAAATGGGCAAACTAAATTATTATTGTTTTTATACTTGCCAAAAAAATTATTTTTTTATTATTTGGAAATAATTTATTTATTATTATTATTAATTATTTATCATATCTTATAGCTATCATTATATTTATTACTAATCATCTATAATTATTAGAAATTGTTGCTTTTATTATTATTCATCAACTTACTATTTTATGCTGTGAACATTCCACAAATTTGACTCATATTACTACTTAGTAGTACGAGCGCGGTTGTTTGCTATCTCACTACAATCAATCAAGTAATTATTGCACTCGCTACTCACTGTAAAGGAAGGACAACTCCCGCAAATTATTTCAATTCGAATTATCATAGGAACGGATTGGAATGCCAACCCGAATGAATGCTAACCAACTCGAATGAACGTCCGATCCAAACGAATTCTCACCATGGGAACATGGTGATTGTACAGCATAGACACACTCTTTGCACACAGTTCCCTCACCTCATCTTGTGAAGGAGTGTATGGAGATTTTCCAGTCTTTGTTTTTCCATCTTCTCTTTTAATGATTTCAAAATCACCACCCCTTACAGCGGTAGATGCAGGGTCACACTCACCACCCCGTACGGCGGTGGATACAGGTTCAGGCTCATCACTCTTTATAGGGGTGGATAGACGTTCTGACTCATCACTCTTTATAGGGGTGGATACAAGTTCTGCCTCATCACTCTTTACAGGGGTGGATAGACGTTCTGACTCATCACCCTTTACAGGAGTAGATACAGGGGTGGACACAGATTCTGACTCATGGAAAGAAGACAGTCGATTACAAGAGGTCCCATCTTCAAATCCTGTAGAACGGCCATCAGCTGAGTCCCCTTGAAAAGGAAGAATGACAGACCCTGAGTTGATGCTGTCGTACTCAGACCTGCCGGTGACAGAAGTGAAGCGTTGCAACTCTGGGACAACATCAGCTGCCCCCTCCACTTCACCAACCAACGTGCTACACTCGTCCGCAACCATATCGCAACCAGTTCCATCTACGCAGATAAAGACATCCTGATCCGAAGCTCCACTGGCTGAAAACTGGCATGTAGCCTGGGTTTCAGCAATTGCTTGCATACTGTGGTATGCCTTTGCGGAAAACTTGTCCTTTTTAATGTGTTGGTTAGGCTCAGAGTCCTTTGCGGAACTATCTAGTGCGAGACTGCGACTTTTAACTAATTTTTCACCCTGAGAATGCTTGAGGTCAGCTATGTCTGACGTACTACGGGGACGCCGCACTACGCCCTCATTAAGAACTTGTGAATCGCTGCCCAGAGTGAACGTAGCATGAGATGTAACTGCAGGTGTAGTTAGACTGTGAGTCAAGGTTGTCTTTAACCCTGTAACAAATGATGAGAACGGTTGAACGTAGGCAAAGATCCTCCTAACCAACCCCTATGTAAAAGCATGAACAACAAGCTGCTGCCAGTCCTTATAGTTTATGACAGTATACACAGTCACACGGTTTATCTACCAAAGCACGTCTAAAGATTTTACTGATAAAACACTTGACTGTTTGTGTCTAAACTACTAGAAGAACATGCAGACAACTGCAGCCAAAATTACAACATAAACAGGCTCATGTCACCGCGGGTGGCCTTTTATTTATCCATTTTTATGGACAAAAACTTGTCCAAGCATTTGCTCCACAGCTTGCCATTAGAACTGTCCAATATATCACCACAAAAGAATTCTGCGCCGATTATTTAGTACAAAAGCATCAATAATAAAAATTAACAAATGATAACAGTGATAAATTAATACGGCAGGTGATCATCCTAATTATTGTACAGTGTACAGTATATCAAGTACACTATACAATACTTGTACAGTATACAGTATATAAAGTACAGTATACAATACTTGTACAGTATACAGTATATAAAGTACAGTACTAAGTGTTACCCTTGTGCATACAGCCCGGTTTCCATACATGTCCCAAGCGCTCGCACGCTGCCGCAGAAGCTTCTGCCACGATCTGCGATTTATGGAAACCGTGATTATGCGATGTGCCACGATTCCATACGAGGTTGCTGCGACGTCCCACGAAAGTTGTTTTCAAAGTACTTTTCTGCGACTCACCCACGATCGGGAACAACTGGCGATCGCCAACGATCTATGGAGACCGTAAACATGCGATCAAACATAGCTTCTGAAGATTAGGCGACATCGTTTTGTGTCTTTTTCCTAAAAGATCAGGGTCAAGGTCAGGAAAGTTAACCATGGCCGAAGCAATTATGTAGTAGTAATATTATTATAATAATTATTTTTTTTTCATTGAAAAAAAATTGACTTATCCATAATAATAATTTTTTTTACTTCATTCATATAAAACCTATAGCTTCTAATAATAAAAAGTGCAACAATAGCAGTAGTTTGTTCGTTGATATTAATAATAAATAACGATTGAATAATTGTATTAATAAATATATATAATAATAATAATAATAATAATAGCTACCAGTGATAAATAAAAAATAATTTTGGAAATTTTCACTGGTGAAATTGTTATGATTAATTAAATAATACTAATACTATTGAGTTGATCATTATTATTATGAATAATAATAATTATAATAATAATTTAATAACAGCCTTTTATAATAATAATTATTATTTATTACTTACTACTTAAACTGCAGTAGCAATGAACTTGTGTTATTATTATGGTTACCTCTTATCATAATAATTATTAACATAAAAGCTCTTTGCATGATAAAAATAACTAATTTTCACATATTAATAAAATAAATTAATAGGATGATGATTATAATTAATCTACCACATATTCACAAAGGAATCGCAGCGCGGGCGCCATCAAATGCAAAAGTATGGAAACCAGGGGATCGCAACTCCTCGTGAGTCGCCAGAGCTCGCAGGCGCACAACTCACGATGCTGCGATTACTTGGGAGATGTATGGAAACTAAGCTTAAATCTTGAAATCTTGAATTTGGTTGATTTTCACATCATCAATAAAACTAAGGATAACGATTTCGCATGCAAAGTTTAGTCTCTGTCAAAGCAGCCATCTCCAAAATGTAGCTCAATAATCTGCTTTCAAGTGTTGACTGTGCATGTGATTTGGGTATTGACTGTACGTTTAGCTAATCAAAATCAATGAAGCGTTTCACTACTCCAATAAAAATGAATGCTCAGTGCACATAATAAGCATTTTCGGATCGAGAATATTCATGCCAAAACGGGCAAAAATTCCGTTTTTCGGCAAGTACAAAACCTGTAATTTGGAACTTTATGCTGAGCGGTGGTTTTACCGTTCAAGGGGTCATCCAACATACGACATTCTTGATCCTAACGCGTACAGCTCCGCAATAATAATTATTTGTGCAAATAATGAGCCATTTTACGTTAACTACAATGGCAAGACAAGAGTGATGAGGCTTCAAGTTCCATCTCTAACAAGAACAATAATAATAAATAATAGTAATAAGCCATGAAACATGTTGAAACTATTTTTGGACACATTTACTGAGGGTGGTGAGTTATAATAAAATTCTAATAAATAAATATAATGAAAAGGCATGATATTAATATTACTGCTATTCAAATGATATAATTAATTATTAATATTATTATCAGTTGTCATTGTTGCTATAATTAATTATTTTATTATACATTTGTTAGTAAAAAAGAACAATTATTCAACTGTTTAATAGCCAAATAACAACAATAGATCATAAACTTTGTTACAAAATGACAAATAATAAAATGAATAGTAGTTAGTAATAATTATCAAATTAATGATTATTTACTTTTGGTCGTTTTTATATTAACAAAACAATTGTCACCTCACCAGCACGAGTCTTTCACTATTCACTGTGACACTAGGAAAAAGGATGAAGACAACTCCGCATGAAGCTTTTGATTTCGAGCGTTTATTCATAGAAATGATGCCAGGAACGTCAAAATTGCATTCGGAAACGCTTTTCAGGACCAACTTTTTCAAGGCATGGACGCTCTTGATCCGAAAATGTTTAATACCTAATTGGTGTCCATATAGTAGGAGGCAACTTCACACAGCATGCCAATCACTGATACATAAAACCACTTATGAGCCAGTGAAGTTCACGGAAATATCATTCTGACTGAGACGAAATCTTGAGGTTATGTTCTGACAACACAATTCTCCCATCCTACTGAAAATCACTGAATCTGAGACGATCTAAATATTTATGCGCGAGGGCTTTAACAACTAGATACCATTATATTACATGTATCTATCATTATATTACATGTATATATCATTATATTACATGTATATATCATTATATTACATGTATATATCATTATATTACATGTATATATCATTATATTACATGTATCTATCATTATATTACATGTATCTATCATTATATTACATGTATATATCATTATATTACATGTATCTATCATTATATTACATGTATATATCATTATATTACATGTATATATCATTATATTACATGTATATATCATTATATTACATGTATCTATCATTATATTACATGTATCTATCATTATATTACATGTATCTATCATTATATTACATGTATAAATCATTATATTACATGTACCTATCATTATATTACATGTAAGTATCATTATATTACATGTAAGTATCATTATATTACATGTATATATCATTATATTACACAAATGTTTCTTTACATTTCATGTACCTTCGGCATGACCTTCAGCCTTCACCAGTCGATTTAAATCTTCTACACCGAAACCTTTCCAGTTCTGTGCATTACCTGAGGTACTAACACACCTTGAGCTAGGGCGGGAAGTGGGCGGAGTTACAGTTCGGACAGAGCCAAGGTCAGTCAGCCTACAGGATTTAGACCAAATCGCAGACAACAAACAGAATAATAGTATTAACCTTATCTGCACTTGTCTGCATATCTACTACAGCTGTCATAACTTGTATGTCTATGTATAATAGCTGTCATAACTTGTATGTCTATGTATTATAGCTGTTATAACTTGTATGTCTATGTATTATAGCTGTTATAACTTGTATGTCTATGTATTACAGCTGTTATAAGTTGTATGTCTATGTATTACAGCTGTTATAACTTGTATGTCTATGTATTACAGCTGTTATAACTTGTATGTCTATGTATTATAGCTGTAATAACTTGTATGTATATGTATTATAGCTGTCATAACTTGTATGTCTATGTATTATAGCTGTTATAACTTATATGTATATGTATTACAGCTGTTATAACTTGTATGTCTATGTATTACAGCTGTTATAACTTGTATGTCTATGTATTATAGCTGTTATAACTTGTATGTCTATGTATTATAGCTGTCATAACTTGTATGTCTATGTATTATAGCTGTTATAACTTGTATGTATATGTATTATAGCTGTAATAACTTGTATGTCTATGTATTATAGCTGTTATAACTTGTATGTATATGTATTATAGCTGTTATAACTTGTATGTATATGTATTATAGCTGTCATAACTTGTATGTCTATGTATTATAGCTGTTATAACTTGTATGTCTATGTATTATAGCTGTTATAACTTATATGTATATGTATTATAGCTGTAATAACTTGTATGTCTATGTATTATAGCTGTTATAACTTGTATGTATTGTATTATAGCTGTTATAACTTGTATGTCTAAGTATTATAGCTGTTATAACTTGTATGTATATGTATTATAGCTGTCATAACTTGTATGTCTATGTATTATAGCTGTCATAACTTGTATGTCTATGTATTATAGCTGTTATAACTTGTATGTCTATGCACTACGGCTAATACAACTTATATGTCTATGTACTACAGCTAATATAACTTATATGTCTATGTACTACGGCTAATACAACTTATATGTCTATGTACTGCGGCTAATACAACTTATATGTCTATGTACTACAGCTAAGATAACTCTTACCTGTGCTCAGCAGTGTCCCAGCGGCCAAAGCAAAGGTCAAGGCCTCCAAGGAATGCAATAGTTTGGTCTACACAAACAATCTTCTCATGGTGAGTCCACAGATACACCGAGGACTTGATGTGATCAGGGTGACGCATTACCTGCAGCGCAACATTAACTAGTAAGATGCACGTAGTACTAACTAGTAGTAGATATATAGTACTAGCAATAGATATATAGTACTAGCAATAGATATATAGTACTAGCAATAGATATATAGTACTAGCAATAGATACATGTAGTAGCAATATATATATAGTACTAGCAATAGATATATAGTACTAGCAATAGATATATAGTACTAGCAATAGATATATAGTACTAGCAATAGATATATAGTACTAGCAATAGATATGTAGTAGCAATAGATATATAGTACTAGCAATAGATATATAGTACTAGCAATAGATATATAGTACTAGCAATAGATATATAGTACTAGCAATAGATACATGTAGTAGCAATAGATATATGTAGTAGCAATAGATATATAGTACTAGCAATAGATATATAGTACTAGCAATAGATATATAGTACTAGCAATAGATATATAGTACTAGCAATAGATATATAGTACTAGCAATATATATATAGTACTAGCAATAGATATATAGTACTAGCAATAGATATATAGTACTAGCAATAGATATATAGTACTAGCAATAGATATATAGTACTAGCAATAGATATATAGTACTAGCAATAGATACATGTAGTAGCAATAGATATATAGTACTAGCAATAGATATATAGTACTAGCAATAGATATATAGTACTAGCAATAGATATATAGTACTAGCAATAGATATATAGCACTAGCAATAGATATATAGTACTAGCAATAGATATATAGTACTAGCAATAGATATATAGTACTAGCAATAGATATATGTAGTAGCAATAGATATATGTAGTAGCAATAGATATACAGTACTAGCAATAGATATATAGTACTAGCAATAGATATATAGTACTAGCAATAGATACATGTAGTAGCAATAGATATATGTAGTAGCAATAGACATATGTAGTAGCAATAGATATATGTAGTAGCAATAGATATATAGTACTAGCAATAGATACATGTAGTAGCAATAGATATATGTAGTAGCAATAGATATATAGTACTAGCAATAGATATATAGTACTAGCAATAGATATATAGTACTAGCAATACATATATAGTACTAGCAATAGATATATAGTACTAGCAATAGATATATAGTACTAGCAATAGATATATGTAGTAGCAATAGATATATGTAGTAGCAATAGATATATAGTACTAGCAATAGATATATAGTACTAGCAATAGATATATAGTACTAGCAATAGATATATAGTACTAGCAATAGATATATAGTACTAGCAATAGATATATAGTACTAGCAATAGATATATAGTACTAGCAATAGATATATAGTACTAGCAATAGATATATAGTACTAGCAATAGATATATAGTACTAGCAATAGATACATGTAGTAGCAATAGATATATAGTACTAGCAATAGATATATAGTACTAGCAATAGATATATAGTACTAGCAATAGATATATAGTACTAGCAATAGATATATAGCACTAGCAATAGATATATAGTACTAGCAATAGATATATAGTACTAGCAATAGATATATAGTACTAGCAATAGATATATAGCAATAGATATATAGTACTAGCAATAGATATATAATACTAGCAATAGATATATAGTACTAGCAATAGATATATGGTACTAGCAATAGATATATAGTACTAGCAATAGATATATGGTACTAGCAATAGATATATAGTACTAGTGCAAAGACCTTGATATTTGGGTGCAAAGACTCTAGATGGTTCTTGCAGTTCATACTCTGGATGCCTGAAACTGCCATTTCTATTTCTTTGTAAAGTAAAATGTAAACTTTTACTCCTTGTTTCTGTAAAAAAACAATTTATACTAGCTGGACGTAATGAGTAACATACACTGTATATAACAAGGACACACTGTAAATAACACGGACACACTGTATATAACACGGACACACTGTATATAACACGGACACACTGTATATAACACGGACACACTGTAATAACACGGACACACTGTATATAACACGGACACACTGTATATAACACGGACACACTGTATATAACACGGACACACGGTATATAACACATACACACTGTATATAACATGGACACACTGTATATAACAAACACACCCTCTGTATACAACACGCACACACTGATATAACTGTTTATACTGTATATCTATATAGATATATATATCTATATAGATATATATATCTAGATACATACTGTATTTACTGGTAAAGTACTCACAGCTTTGGTTTGCAGAATTTTATCAAGCCTCGAAGAATCGGACATGTGCATAATGGGTCTCTTGAGAAAGAGTTCCGGGGTCAACCACCAATCGGTAATAAATATCTCCTCACGAGCACTCAGTAACGCTGATGCTACATCTTCATAATAGTTCACAGCGTCTACGTACCTGCAACATATCAAAGTTAGTACTCCGTGTGAATACACAGTGTGAATACACCGTGTGAATACACCGTGTGAATACACAGTGTGAATACACAGAGTGAATACACAGTGTGAGTACACGGTGTGAGTACACAATGTGAACACAGGGGGTGAGTACACGATGTGAGTACACGGTGTGAGTACAAGTGTGAGTACACGGTGTGAGTACACAATGTGAATACAGGGTGTGAGTACACAATGTGAGTACACGGTGTGAGTACAAGTGTGAGTACTTTGTTGTAAAGTGAGTACACGGTGTGAGTACACAATGTGAGTACGCGGTGTGAGTACGAGTGTGAGTACACGATGTGAGTACACGGTGTGAGTACAAGTGTGAGTACACGGTGTGAGTACACAATGTGAATACAGGGTGTGAGTACACAATGTGAGTACACGGTGTGAGTACACGGTGTGAGTACAAGTGTGAGTACTTTGTTGTAAAGTGAGTACACGGTGTGAGTACACAATGTGAGTACAAGTGTGAGTACACGGTGTGAGTCAGGGTGTGAGTACACGATGCGAGCGCACGGTAGTTAGCTCAAAGTATAAGTAGGTAGTATAAGTAGCTCAAAGTATAAGTAGGTAGTATAATTTGCTCAAAGTATAAGTAGGTAGTATAAGTAGCTCAAAGTATAAGTAGGTAGTAATATCCATCAGAAAGTTGAGCTAAACAAATAAGCAAGCCACTAGTAAGAAATAGGAAGCAAGAATATATTTGCTATAGCAATTATATTTATATATACAACATCTAACTGATACTTATGAATGCTACCACAACATTCAAGTCTTACCACAACAAGAGATGGCAACATGAATCAGTTTAATGGGCATGCAATTACTTCAGCCATGTTGAATACCAACCTGGTGAACAGTCAATCACACTGAAATACCTTTATGAACAGCAAATCACATTGAGATTCATTTGTGAACAGCCAACCCCCTTGAGATTCATACATGTACAGAAAGCGGGCAAAGAAAGATGAGAGGGGAATGATGAGAGGGGAGAGTGGTGAAACTAAAAATGGGAGAGGAAAGCAGGAGTGGGAGAGGAAAGGAAAAGTGGGAGAGGAGAGAAAGAGTGGGGAAGGAAGGAAAGGGTGGGGGAGGAAAGGAAGGGTGGGGGAGGAAAGGAGGAGTGGGGGAGGAAAGGAAGGGTGGGGGAGGAAAGGAAGGGTGGGGGAGGAAAGGAAGAGTGGGGAAGGAAAGAAAGAGTGTGGGAGAAAAGAAAGAGTAGGGAAGGAAAGGAAGAGTGGGGAGGAAGAGGAAAGGAAGGGTGGAGGAGGACAAGAAGAGAGGGGAGGAAAGGGTGGGGAAGAAGGGAAAGGCAAAGAAGAAGGGGGCAGTGAAGGGATGGTACCGTGGGATAATTGTTGGCGAGGTTGAGTGATGTAGCAGAGAATATATGCATATAATTAGATGAAAGTTTTCATAAGGAAGCCTTTGTAGGTTAGAAACTAGCACCATCAAGTCTGTGCAAGTACTCATTTTGGCCGATCAACGTGATTACTTTAAGTACATACCAGTGGGCACACCAGTGGGCACACCAGTGGGCATACCAGTGGGCACACCAGTGGATAAGTGTCTACCAGTGGGCATACCGGTGGATAAGTGTCTACCAGTGGGCATACCAGTGGATAAGTATTTACCAGTGGGCATACCAGTGGATAAGTGTTTACCAGTGGGCACACTAGTGGTTAAGGGTTCACCAGTGGGCACACCAGTGGATAAGTGTCTACCAGTGGGCATACCAGTGGATAAGTGTCTACCAGTGGGCATACTGGTGGGCATACCAGTGGGCACACCAGTGGATAAGTGTCTACCAGTGGGCATACCAGTGGATAAGTGTCTACCAGTGGGCATACCAGTGGATAAGTGTCTACCAGTGGGCATACCAGTGGATAAGTGTTTACCAGTGGGCACACCAGTGGATAAGTGTTTACCATTGGGCACACCAGTGGATAAGTGTCTACCATTGGGCACACCAGTGGATAAGTGTCTACCAGTGGGCATACCAGTGGTTAAGGGTTTACCAGTGGGCATAACAGTGGGCATACCAGTAGATAAGTACATACCAGTGGGCACACCAGTGGATAAGTGTTTACCAGTGGGCATACCAGTGGATAAGTGTTTACCAGTGGGCATACCAGTGGATAAATACATACCAGTGGGCAAGCTCTTTCCTCTGGGGGGCAAACGACTGGTGTGGTGTGGAATGCACATATTCACAGCTTTCTGCAACAGGCTCGATTGCATTCACCCAATTTCTAGTCTTGTGATAGCTGTTGGTCTTTAGCGCTAGCTCCCTGCAATCACAAAAGGGCGTGTCCATGTGCAGCCTAAAATTCTATCGGTCAGCACTTACACGATGCACCTCATCAGATACATAACAACTACATAATTTCCTTTCCAAAAGTGGTACGAAAACTAGAGGAACCCAATTGGTTTCAAAACATTTGTTTTAATTTTAAAATACATTAAAGGGAAAAGGAAAAAATGTAACACTGTTATGTTTTAGAACATTTATAAAGTGAAAATTATGTATAGAAATTGGTGGAATACCACTCTGACTGGCCAGACTTGCTAAGCAAGCACACACAAAAACAACATGCTCCAATAGCCATACCTATGGAACAAGACCATCAATGTTATACAATACAACGGGTGATTCAAACAATCCAATTACAAATGAGAGGAGCATTAATTAGAAGTTTGTATACAAATGGGGCTGTGACTAGGGTTATCCCCTCTCATAGAGGGCGCTGAAGCACATCTAACCGGAAATGCTCAAACGTTTGATATAAAACGCGATGAACTGATACGGAGTTATGATGTTTCAACTAGAATAAACAGGCGATAACAATGGAAATGAATGGAACTGATATAAGTAGACAACCAGCGGAGTTCACTAGGCAATAGCAGATCACAATACGGTTAGCGACTATATACAATCGTTGATACAGTAGTGTATACGATATATATGACACCAACGATAATTAAAAAATACTACTATATTATATATGTTATTCTATTTGGTGCGTGCCAGAGATATCTCAAGGTCACAAGAGAGTGAGAGAAGGCATGCTCCACCGAAACATTTCATTATTGTTATCCAGCCTTGTCGTAGCTCGGGGTGGCCAGCCAATAACGCTTATATATATATACATGTATTATATCTAACGCCATTAAATAATGCTATAGACGTGTACTTCCCTTACTTGTTGTACTACCAAACCCCAATTATCACACACTAATCCTACATGACAGTGGCAGCAGTTATTGGCAGTGGCAGCTAGCTATTTTGGTTGCTCCAGTTGTGATTTAGTGTTTAGTGTTCATTGCAGTGTTTAATTAATAGAGGGTATCAGTCCTCCCCAGCAGCTTAATTTGCGCGCTACAGATCTCTCATGTGAATGGAGGCGTTGGTCTGGGTTGCTCCAGAATTATATTTTGGCTATTAACCTGGTGGCCGAAGGTGTGCCAAATGAGAGGCGGAAACTAGCAATTTTTAGGCAAATTTTTAGGTGGGGAGAAGGTATCGGTGAGATTTACAGTCAAATTGAATTTAACACAGCAGATGGAGATGGTTATGCCGTGACCATCCCAGAAGGTGAGACTGGTCGGAAACTTGCTGAGGTTGTAGGAATATTGCAATCGATGGCTTGGAATAATAATAAGCAGACTTGGATTCCTTCGACTGTAGCGCCAAGAAGGGGGAGGCTATTGATGTATATTTCATGAGACTTAAGGCTGCTTCACATTATCGGCGTCTAGCATCGGGGTTGTTTGTCACTCTCCCACCCGGAGAGGGACATTTTTTAAATTAATCCGGAACTCAAAAGCTCAATGAGATCTTCCCTCAAAACTATAAGGAGATATCAAAATAGACTTGAAAGAGCAAATTTCATACTCTCATTTCAATGCGAACATCAGCAATAACCCTTTTGAGTAACGTCCTATAGCTATCTCTGAAAGTATGGCTATTTTTTATATGTTACAATCATGGACCTAGTAGAATGGACTAATACCTGGGCGGAGCTACCAGTTGATGTCCTACGAAACCTATTTTGATAACTTTTGATATCTCCTTATAGTTTTGAGGGAAGATCTCATTGAGCTTTCGAGTTTCCAGATTAATTTAAAAAATGTCCCTGTGAAAATGTGATAGCGTCGATTCCTTGAGTATGATGTAAAGATACCATAATGGCTAATCAGCGTAGACAACCGTTGTTGACTTATTTTACAAACGGCAGGCTATTGAAGGCAGGGATAGGACCAAATGCAATTGAATTTTTACATAAATTTTAAAATCTGATGCTTTGCCAGTTTTCGAGTATTTGAATTTGTGTTTGATTTTAAGGTTTCAAAACTGGGGCGTTTGAATTTGTTTTATTTGAACTTGAATTTTTTCAACTATAATTATTTGAATTTGTATTTGAATTTGAATGTTTTCATGTACAGGTATTTGAATTTGAATGTTTTCAACTACAGGTATTTGAATTTGTATTAGAATGTTTTTAATTATAGGTATTTGAACTTGCATTTAAATTTGAATGTTTTCAACTACAGGTATTTGAATTTGAATCAAGAAATTTAAAAATTCATTTGGCATCGAATTTGATAGTTTAGATTGTAGGGTATTTGAATTTTAATTGAATTTGAAAAGATATGAATCAAAGAACTTGAAAACTTATTTGACTTTGATGGTTCAGATTTGAGGGTATTTGGATTTTAATTGAATTTGTTGTTTAGAGTCGGTCCTATCTATCCCTGACTGAAGGAGTACCAGCCTAAAGGGGTGGCTACACAGGCCGATGTTTGCCATCGAAAGGTCTTGCAATGGATGTGGCTGATACATCTGCACATCATGGGGCTTGCTTGTAGGCCAATCCAACATGTTGGGCTATGCCTTATGTAGAAGGCACATAGGTGCCCTCTGATTCACAATATGTTTACATGCTCATCAAGTTTAACCGTTTACAACACATTTCAACTAAAATTTTGTGCATCAACAACGATTATACATAAAACTTCAAATCATAAAGGAAATTGGATCTTATAGAACCTGTATGTCCATACTTCGCATAAAAACTACGTTGATTTAATGCAGTTGTTGATAAAAAAATTCAGTCTAGTCAATTCATTTCACATTGCTCATAAAATAGTTATCACTGATAATTATAACATAATTTCAAGTATAATAATAATAATAATCATTTTCAAGTATAATAATAATCAATTATCAAGTACAACAATCAAATAAATGATAGATAATAACACTATTCTGATGATTTGGTAATAAATAAAACAAAAATAGTCATATTTTTGTTTGGTGACAAAAACAAATATACATCACAGTGAATGTTTTCAATTAATTTTTTATTATTATATCAGGAAAACAATAATTTGCTGTCGAAAATAAAACGGGCAAAAACCGTGCTTTGTGCCATATGATTGGCTAGTTCAATAGCAGTTACCGATATGCTTTAGTGTTGGATGCCGAGTTTGTGTGTTACAGGAAGTTCAAGGTTATAACATACGTTCTATCGGTATTGGCTTAACCAAGGAATATGGGTACATACACGGGTTACGGGAACTTAGGCTAATTGGAGAAGAGCTGAATAGCGGTCTTCTTGAGTTGATAGTTAATGGTGAGTAGACGTGTTTTCTTGCTTCTCTGCAAACCCTTCTCCTTAGGGTCAACCAGTACAGTTCTTTGCACAGTATCTTCCCTACATCGGCATGCTACATCGGCCTGTGTAGCCACCTGCACATCGTCACGATCCATCATATAGGTACATCGGCACCAAAACATCGCGTCGATGGAGTGTAGCCACTCCTTAATATGCTATTGCACAGCAGGGAAACAATGGATTTGTCGATTTAAATTAAGTTCTTTGATTAACCAACTTGGTGAAAACTTTAGCATTTAGTGTACTCTACAAATCAGTAACTTGTTTTCTAATTGTTTTTTCTAAAAGTTCACAAAGCTTGGTTCCCACTTGGCCGATTTTGCAGTGCGGCAAACATACGCAAGGCAACCACTCACTCAGGTGTGAACCATACATCAAGGGTGCCGCACGATAGCCCAGCGGCTGCCAGAGCAAGTAAAAAAATTTCAATTTTTCTGCAGCTCGTGTGGTACCAGTGTGAGTGTGAACCAATTTGCGACAAGACCACGGCTAGGGCTACTTTTAACGAATAAAATTTGCCACTTGCATGTGACAATAGCAGCATCCTGTTAAGATTTGTAATGTTTTTACCCGTTTTTGATTACTTTTCCAGTGAATCATCAATCATTTCCTTTGATAGCAGTGCAGCTTTATCTCTATAGTGCACCTCAGCTGCATATTGTTATTTATCACCCAATTGTAATGGCTGCCATTATTATCAATTTATTTATCATACAATAATTACAATAATAATAAATAATTAATAATAAACTAAGTAAAAACTTACTCATTACTATTAGAAATTATTATCATTTGTTTTGTTTTTTGCAAATTATATCAAACTAAAATAATATAATGATCATTTATTATTTATTCATTATGGTTGATTCTTATCCACAGTTGAGTGAATTATTATTATGTTTGTTTATCCATTTATATAGAAAGCATGCCATTTTTCATGCGGACAAGTTGTTGTAAGAAGTATGTATTTACTTCATATACTAACTGACCAAATTATTTTCCAAATAAGATTTTTAATGTTCCTTTTATTTATGTTTATCAATATGACAATTATTTATTATGAGAATGTTTAAAAAATCCAAGTTTTTTTAAATGGCTTTCACCTTATTATTTATATGTTGACTAGAAATTTATTATTTGAAGCGACGTATGAATCAGGGCAAGCTCAACCCTAAAGTAGCCTTGAGGTTCTCTCAAGTCAGCCAGCCAGCAAATCCCCTTCCGAGTGTGAACAATACCAAGGTACCTTACCACAAGGTACCCTACTCAAGGGTACCTTGAGTAGGTACCAGCTAAGTGGGAACCAAGGTTAAGTTTTCCTCACAATATGGCTTACTTCTGATGGATATATCTCAACTAAATTTACACTTCCGGGATTAAACAGGATGCAGATTTTAAATATGACGAGAAATTTTTTTTGAAAAACCATACTTTACAACCTCTAAGGTGCGGTCACACTTTGATGATATTGCAATGAAACGCATACAGAAACATAAAATTTACGTAATATTTTTGTTAGCAAGGGCTTTCATTGACGATTCAGCAAGACCTGGCAGCGCTAGGTTGCTAACGCTACCGCTAACGACGGCAAACAGTTGGTTGTTGACTCAAGAATTGTGGAAAGCTAAAGGCAATGAATAGATTGCCTTGTCCATAGCAAACCTCGCGCACGAATGAACACAACTAAAGGCTGGTTCACATATATATCGTACATGCTCGCAAGTGATCGCAGATCCTCGTACGACGATCTGCGATACATATTCACATGAACTTTGCCAACCCACGATCGCAAGAGGTATAATCACTCTCTTGACCGGGAGGTAATAAAATCTCAAAGGACGTCTTCACTGACCAACGACTATATATATACTAAATGAATTATCGTTGTTCAATTACACCGACCTATTTATTATTTTTAACAATTTCAAAAATTTTATTACTTTGTTACTCATATTATCATTAAATATTATTCCATATTTTTTAATTAAAGTTAAAACTGTTGTTCAATAGTGGATTATTATTTTTTACCATCTCTTAATATATAATTTTTGAATCTCAATTTATAATAATACACTAATTATGCTATTATATAAAAATTTACCGAAAATATATATATTTATATATTCAAATCAACTATCATAATATTTCATTCAGAAAATTAATAATAATAACAATAATAATTATATTATTTATTATAATTTTTTGATGGCAGCCATGTTGTCATAAAATAACCTCTACACTTGTCTCTTTAAAAAAGAAGGCAAGAAAATTGTACGCACTATCGTACTGTGGTAGATTTTGGTGGAAGTTGCTAGTAAACAGGTTGTTTACTATCCACCCTTGGCAAACAATGCACTAGACTTTAGCCTACAGCTTTCGGTTAACTGCTGTTTAGGTGAGAAGTCATACTGTGCCGGTGGCATAGTATGCAGGGCCGGCAGTGACCCCTGCAGGGCCGGTATTGACCCCTTACCGACCCGGGATAGCTATACTGGGCCGGCACAAGATGGCCGACATAGCAGAGGAACCACAAAACTATCTACGAACTTAGTCAAGGCCAGGAACCGGAAGTACCCTTCCTCGCATTACCGAACCAGTAGACCGTACTTTAACTATAGCCTGGGAGCCCTGTAAGACCTCTGATTGGACCATGGAGATAAGACTCCGCCCTTAGCCCCTTTATTATTTAACCTATTTACATTACCTGATTGGATAACTATTTATATACTTGATTGCATTGGCTAAATCACTTCCTGTACTAATTGTCTTATATGATTTATGCTAATACTTTCCTGTGAGTCCTCCTATAAAAGGAGAGACTTTTCATACACTCTTTGCATTCATTCTCATGTCTTGCCACAAATACCCTAGAGGAATAATTACCCTTTAGGACTTTGTCTTATGAGAATATAGCCATTGTACAAGCACTACTCTGTATTGTTTGTCTGAGCCATGGGCTCTTGCTATACCGGGTAATTCGATTGCCTGATACACAGTTGTCACTGTCGAGCAGTAAAGTGTACCCTCTGGAGAAAGGTCTAATACTTGAGCTTAGCGGATGTCCGTGGTTACCAGACCGGAATCCATTACAGTAGGACGCTGCAGGACAGCTGAACTGTTCTACGAGCCTCTACGACAGTGTGCGACGTCGTACGAACTGTGCAAAATCCCGGTTCGCATACATCGCAGATCATTGTGCGATGATCGGCGATCACTTGCGAGCATCCACGATATGTATGTAAACCAGCCTTAATAATCGCTTGTTAGTAGACTAAAGGCCAGGCCACACTAGGGTGTTTGTGAACGAAACGTTATTCACAGTCATTCCACGTCAAACATTCAATCTGCCACACTATCGCGAATGTAAGTAATCAGTAACCAATAAATGGCCACTAGTAATTTTGTGCAAACCTATTGTTGCATTGATAAAAATCGAAATATCAATCTTTGACTCGCTGTTTACTTTATTAACCAATCCCAGAGCAGAGATTTTTAACAAATGCCATCGGTCATTGCTGACGTTTAACAGATCAACCTTTGACAAACGCGTTAAACAATGAACGTTTGTGAACTCACTCATGCACACATTTAATTTGTTCGTCAATTTGTTGGAAAAACAGCTAGTGTGGCTGGGCATTAAGTATCTCAGTTACGGTATCAATGCAGTTATACATTTCGTTGCAATATCGTAAAAGTGTGACAGGACCTTTAACATTAAATGTTAACAGTTAACATTATATGTTAATAGCTAACATTACATGTTAGTGGATAACATTAGATATTGGTAGCTAACATTAAATGTTAACATTTAACATTACAGGCTAGTAGTTAACATTACAAGGTACTAGTGACTGATGACTAGTGACTATAATCTAGCGACTGGGTACTGTAAACTAGTGAATGGGTACTAGTTGTGCTTAGGTACTAATACTGGCTACCAGTACTAACTACAGGTTTGAGCAAAAGCAACGAAGGCTCAGAACGTGAAATCTTAAACAGAGGTAACAGATTTCATAAAGGAATGAGAAAACTTTTACTAAGTTTCAATGTCACTATTACTATGTTTCCACATCATGACAAATTGGCGATACTGCCGGCGATAAAGGGAAATTCCAATTGGAAACAGCACTGTCGACCAATTTGTCGTGAGACTTGTCGACAAACATTTGTCGCTCTCTGAAAGCGAAAAATTGGCGATAGGCAGAATTTCAGATGTTTATTGCTATTGGAAACGCTAATGTCGCCAAAGGCGATAAAACCAGACATGCGTAATAAAACAGGAAGCCACAATTTATCCATTGTAACCGCATGGCATCGTTAGCTAGTGTGTGTTTATATTTAACTAACGAGGATCGTTTGTGGTTTATTACAAAGTTATTTATGAAACAATACAACTGATTTGAAACGAATGAATCTTAGCTGCTGGTAATTAACTATTGCAGTGGTGAAAAACAAATGGTAGTATTTATTTATTATTACTAATTAATAATAATAAATAATATAATTTATTGAATCATAGCCAGTGTGGTACTAAAATTCTTTGTCACCACACAGCTTCCTTAGCTAGCCCACAACTCAGTGATGTTTTATTCATATATTTCACAATAGAGGAAAATAATAATAAAAACAGCCTGCAACGCTAGTCGGCTAAATTGCACTCAACAGCTCACTGACTGCAAATGCCTCTGTGGGCGTGGTTTAACCAACGGCGATAAACTTTGAGTCGTGGAAATATATGCCCTTGTCGCTAATTATTTGTGGTAGCAAACCACAGAGATTTGGCGATATTTTGTCATGATGTGGAAACATAGTTATTAAAATAACGCCAAATGTTTAGCGACAACGGCCTTTATTACTTTGGACAAAAAGACGCCACGAAAAGAGATGCGGTCAAGGTGATGTTTATAATTAGTGCAATACAGCCTAGCATTGCTGGCTGCTGTTATTTTTTTGATTACCATCTATTATAATTTTTGTTTAGTTTGTTATTTTTTAAAACCATGTATTATAAGAGTGAAGGAATAAAAAAATATAACCAATTTGGCTGCTGGTAGGGAAATCGGTATGATCACAAGTGAAGTAAACCTGCTGTGGAATGTTGATACAAACCAAGGACAAGAACAATTCAACTCTTTAGTAATGGTTGGTGGCCCTGAAAAGGGCCGTTGTGGAAGAGGCACTTATGCTCAGCCTCCCTCTCTTTAGAGGTGAAGTGGACATCGCAGGCTACACAACGACCTCTCCTTCGGTGGACTCGCTCACGCTTTGCCAACTTCCGGAGACAGCTGCGCAAAAAGCTGCACTCGTAGCAAAAGAACATGTTGCTGCCAGTGGTAGCCGCTCAGCACTGATGCTGCTAAGATGTGTCAGCAGTTTTAAGGCATCCAAGCGAACGGACTGGTAAAATGAGTCATCAATAGCGAGCGCTGTCTAAAGTAATCTACTCTTTGCATTGTTGTATAATGTTCCATTGTTGTAATTATTTTCTATTAAATATTATTATTTTATTATCACTACAAGTTACAAATTTGTGATCAGTTCTGGTCCAAATATTTACTGTCAGAGGTTGTGTAAAAACGTATGTAGTTGACCTATTAAAATTTTGTCCAATCAGGGACATAATTTTGAGTACTACTACTATATAAGCTTGAATTATTTTTATTTGTGCCAGAGTTGGCAGTGAATAAAGTTGTGCTCATACTTTAAGCAATTCTGCTTCATTCAAATCTAACTATAAGCCTCTGCACCCACTCTACTACGTGGCAGTTATAAAATCTACGTCTCATAGTAGTCACTGCACTAACACTAGTTTAGCCGGGCAAGTTTATTAGTTAGTAATTGCGCTGGAATTGATTGGAGATAGAGCTTGTAGCTAAATAGGCCTCTGCACCCACTCTATTACGTGGCAGTTATAAAATCTACGTCTCATAGTAGTCACTGCACTAACACTAGTTTAGCCGGGCAAGTCTATTGACACTGCAAGTCAATAGAAACTATTAGTTTGTCGTTAAGTAAACCTCGGCCTATAGTACTGCTACTAGAGGTGGTGATTAATTGCACGGCAAGTTAAATAATAATAACCGAGCCCGATTTCGGTCCACCTGCAGACTATCATCTGGGCCTGTTTTCGGTCCATTCACAGACTACTAGCTGGGCCCAATTTCGTTCCTGTTAGAGAATCGGCATAATTTTACTTCACAAGGGACATTTTTAGCCCATTGGCTGTTATCATTGAATTAATGATGAAGATAATAATTATAATAATAGAAAACAAATAAAAAAATTATTCTGATCAATAATAATAATTATAAATGATGATACTAATAAATTATCCTAGTTTAGGATGAGATACTATTAATTATTATTTTTATTAAACTATAGCAATTCATTTTCAGCATCAAGAGTTAATTAGTTTCAATTCAGTTGTATTGCACCATAAACACTTGTATAACAAACCACCACAGGCCTACTGCAGAAAATTTGGTGGATTTTTGACCATTTTTTTAGAATTTTATGTTGTGTTTTGTTGTTGGTGTTTGTCAAAACAACAACAACAAAACACAACATAAAATTCCCAAAAGTGATCCAAAATCCACCAAATTTTCTGCAGTAGGCCTGTGCAAACCACAAATGATCATCGCTGGAATTATTACGACACGGCTAGCTGTCATGCGCTTACCTCTAATGGATAAATAGCAACTTCCTACTTGGTCACGCATGCCCAGTTGTATTGACTTGGGCAACATTACCGTTACCATGAGCAATAAAATCTTGGAGCTTCACTTGTCGCCAAAGAAGTCGCTAAATCTTGGCGCTAAAATTTGGCGACAAATGTAGCGACAAAAGTGTTCCAATGACAAAATTTCTTTAGCGCCCCACACTTCTTGCTAAATTTGTCGTAATATGGAAACATACTATATGAAGTCTGTTTATTATTTTATACCTGATCAGTTCTATTTCATAGATATGGTGACTGAACCCACAAGCATACCTGGTAGTGTTAGTAATAATAAGTCCGTGGTGTATTTTTGTTTGAGCCAAACCAGCGCGTACCTCGTCAAAGTCTTGATCAAAGAGCATAACATCAGCAATCTGTTGGTTAGCCCTCAGGTAGCATATATAGGAATCTTTGAGCACAAGCCACCTGCCAACAGTTGACATAACATAATACCACTAGCGCACAGCTCACCTAATATCACCTGCACACAGTTGACATAATAAGCCTATTCAGTTCGTCGCAAGTCGCTGAACATCTGTGTTGAAATAAGCAAATTTTCTTTTTTTGACGATTGGATAAACTGTTTTTGGACGGAAGCTGAACGAAGGCTTCAGCAGTTGGAGTTGTTCAACCTGAAATGTTGTGATCCGAATTCACACAGTTTCACATTAAGAAGAAAAGTTTAATCCGAGCTGAGCTCTCTGAAGTTAACTACAGGAATGCTAAGTTGAGCTCTCTGAAGTTAACTACAGGAATGCTAAGGCCTCAGTATTTCATTTCAATATCAAATTTTTGAAGCCTTTGATATAACTATTGGACACATTCAGGTGAAATATAATATGAACAAGTGGGATAACCATTATCATTCAATTAGTATTAATATTATCATTCTTATTATTACCACTAATACCATAATTTACTGTTTTATTATTGATGTTGATTCTGTATTTCATTATTAAAAAGATAACTACATATTTGTTATCAGCAAATAATAGTAATTCATGTTTACTTTTTTATAAAATTCTAAATAGTGAATAAAAATGTAGTTGTCGGTAATAATTATTATATTAATTATATATTGTCATTTCATTACAAATAACAATAAATTGTTTCCACATGTTTCACATTGATTTTTATCATTTTTGTGCCAGTTCAGACAAAAGAGCACAACTTGTATGAAATAAACTGATGTTTTTGAACGTTTTTACGTGAAAATTGTGGCAGGAACAATCTTTTAGCTTGCATTCGGAAGTGCCGCACTGTACTAATTTTTTTGCAATGGCGTGGATGTTTGTGAACCGTAAATGCTGTATATAACGTGCACACGGCTGACATAATACCACATGTACAACAGTAGACAAAACACAGCGGGTGAATATGTAACCAACTAGTAATGCTATTCCCAGAAAACATCCATTGGATTTAGGCGAGATAACACCAATATATATGCAGAAAGGAGATCCTTTGAACTGCACCAACTACCGCGGTATCAAACTTCCCAGCCACTGTCTTAAACTCTGGGAGATTTAGTAGAAACTTCAAGGCGACAGTATGGCTTCCAGAAAGGCAAACCGGTGACCCAACCCATGTTCTGTCTGCGGATGCTTCAAGAGAAGATGAGAGAGTACCAACAGGATTTGCATCTGATATTCATCGATCTTGAAAAGGCGTACAATACAGTACCCAGGAACCCCATCTGGTACTGTCTTCGTAAACAGGGAGTGCCAGAAGTGTATGCTGAAACCTTTCAGGATGTGTATGAAAACTGTACAATATCAGTCAACACCAAGGCTGGAGAGACAGAAGAAGTTAGAATAGATGTTGGTCTCCATCAAGGCTCTGCATTCAGTCCGTTTCTCTTCATCATGATCCTGGATACCATCACAGAAGACATAGCAGATGACCCCCCCCCCCCCCCCATGGGCCATGCCTTGCAGATGACCTAGTCTTATGCGATAGGGATGCAAAGGGAGTGGAGATGAGACTGGAACAATGGAGGCAACACCTGGAAGATGCAGGACTAATGGTCTGGCAACACACACGAGTTTTGATCGGATCCGGCGCCAGCGGCGCCAAAATGCCGTGACTGTCAAAGTCACGCCGGATGCCGTACTACGCCGTTGAACATGCTGAAGTTTTTTAGTTTTCCGACGCCGCGGCTATAATGTTGTTGGCTAATCTTTGTCCGCACTGGGTCAAGGTTAATTTAAAAAATGTTGCCGCCAACAATATTTGTAATAAGTCGTTGTCATAAATATAACTTTTGCTTATTATGATAAATTATAAGAAAAATCATGATGATAATCACTATCACGATTGATTGTTTTTATTGTGACTGGTTATTGATGCAATGAATATAATAATAAGCAAAGTAAAATAATTATTATTACCCATGAAAAATTTATTTTATGATAATAATTAATTATAATTGATATTTACTAAATACTGAGTAGCAAATAATGAATAAGTAATAATAATACATTTCTGTTATTGAAAATAACTATTATAACTTGCTGATCATTATGATTATATTTATCACAATATTATTGTGAATTATTAGTTTTATTATTACTCGTTTTTCTTTGCACCAAGGTGCCGAAGTCACGATTGCCGTCAGCCAATGTGGCCTATAGAAACCGTTTCCGGCGATCAGTTCAGGCGCTGTGTCGAGCTGTGAGTGTCGCCGAAACAGAAAAAAGTCGTGTGTGTGGCCAGACCATAAATGTGAGCCGGACTAAGACAGAGTACATGCCGCCAGTTGGAGCAACAGGGAGAATACGGCTGAAAAAGCATGACCAACAAGATTGTAGTGAACTACCAGAAACTACAGGCTTCAAGTATATCAGTACGTTGATTGATCAGGAGAGAGGGTGTGGAGCTGAGGTGACGAGGGGGATTGGTGTGGTCTGGGACAGGTGGAGGGATCTATCAGGATTGGTGTGGCCTGGGACAGGTGGAGGGATCTATCAGGAGTGTTGTGGCCTGGGACAGGTGGAGGGATCTATCAGGAGTGGTGTGGCCTGGGACAGGTGGAGGGATCTATCAGGAGTGTTGTGGCCTGGGACAGGTGGAGGGATCTATCAGGAGTGGTGTGGCCTGGGACAGGTGGAGGGATCTATCAGGAGTGGTGTGGCCTGGGACAGGTGGAGGGATCTATCAGGATTGGTGTGGCCTGGGACAGGTGGAGGGATCTATCAGGAGTGTTGTGGCCTGGGACAGGTGGAGGGATCTATCAGGAGTGTTGTGGCCTGGGACAGGTGGAGGGATCTATCAGGAGTGTTGTGGCCTGGGACAGGTGGAGGGATCTATCAGGAGTGTTGTGGCCTGGGACAGGTGGAGGGATCTATCAGGAGTGTTGTGGCCTGGGACAGGTGGAGGGATCTATCAGGAGTGTTGTGGCCTGGGACAGGTGGAGGGATCTATCAGGATTGGTGTGGCCTGGGACAGACGGAGGGATCTATCATCAGTGTTGTGGCCTGGGACAGGTGGAGGGATCTATCAGGAGTGGTGTGGCCTGGGACAGGTGGAGGGATCTATCAGGAGTGGTGTAGCCTGGGACAGGTGGAGGGATTTATCAGGATTGGTGTGGCCTGGGACAGGTGGAGGGATCTATCAGGATTGGTGTGGCCTGGGACAGACGGAGGGATCTATCATCAGTGTTGTGGCCTGGGACAGGTGGAGGGATCTATCAGGAGTGGTGTGGCCTGGGACAGGTGGAGGGATCTATCAGGAGTGGTGTAGCCTGGGACAGGTGGAGGGATTTATCAGGATTGGTGTGGCCTGGGACAGGTGGAGGGATCTATCAGGATTGGTGTGGCCTGGGACAGGTGGAGGGATCTATCAGGAGTGGTGTGGCCTGGGACAGGTGGGGGGATCTATCAGGAGTGTTGTGCGACAAGAAAGTATCAACAAAACTTAGGGTTCTGTTGTACAAAACTACCATCAAGCCAACACTAACCTATGGAAATGAAACCTGGGCCATTACCCAAAGGCAAGAAGATAAGACGGATGCGACAGAGATGAGGATGCTGAGGCATATATATGGCTAAATTATGATGACCATATCACCAACACAGAGATAAGGACCAGGCTAAGGTGAAAGAAATTTCAACACATATGAGGAAAATACGTCTGCAGTGGTATGGGCATGTCTGCCGCAGAGACGAAAAAGATGAAATACGGCAGGTTGCAAAGATGAGAGTTTCTGGTAAAAGGAGGAGAGGTAGACCCAGGCAAGGATGGAAAGACACTATGAAGTCAGACATGAGATGCTGGGGTTTACGAGATGATGACACTGGAGACAGGACCAGATGGCTTTCGATGATAGAGCTAGGAGCTTGCAAAACAGCTACTCGCACAGGCACACAGCTGTCTAGGTGAGAAAGAGAAAAGTACCTGCAGAATATTGATATCATACATTGACTCACAGCCACAAAATGTAAAATCAAAAATAAAATATAGTATGAGGATTGTTATTATTGTTGCTAATATTGATAGCTATAGCCATAATTAAAAATGATGCAGACATAACTTCTTATCGCTCACAGCAGAACGAGTATCTTGAAATAAACGCCAATGAACACAATTGTCACTTTTTCACTATTCAGTATTTATACCCAACGATTGGCAACAGAATAAGTTGACTAATAACTACGAAAGATACGGGGTACGGACCATTCGAAACTGACGTTTCGAAAATGGACACTTCGAAACTCTTTGGGGACGGGGGTTTGGGATTTGGGGTTGGGGGGTTCAGTTTTAAGAGTTTCGAACAGTTCATTTTCGAAACGTCAGTTTCGAATCATGGCGGAATCACTTGAGATGGAGTGCTCAAAGTGTACCGGAACGCACCGGAACGACGTTCCTGTATGAAAATTAAGCAACATCTTTTGGGAACGCACGTTCCGGAAAAAAAATTAGTTTGTTACATAGCAAAATCTTGTCATATCACGGCCTTTTCTGGTAGTTGAGTGGATTTTCCCTAAATCACGAATAAAATGTAAAAGTTGAAAAGCCAAAAATTAGTTTGAGCACAACAACTATTCTATATTAGCATATGGTGAACAAATATTTATAATCCCACATCATTGCTTTGCTTACATCACAGTCTAACTACAGCGTTTCCACTTTTATCATTTCCATGAAATTTTTCAGACATGCCGAAACTGTTAACAGACTTCTTTGCCAAAAAACAACAAAAAAAGGTGGTAGTAAGATAATAAAAAGATAGCTGTTAGTTGTTTTTTGTAGGCTCAATTTTTGTGTGTATGCTAGTGTTACTTAACCATATTATTGTGGGGTTTCTTTGTATCTGTCTCTTAATTAATTATAATAAATAATTGTGGATCTTCTTGGTGCTCTTTTTGTTGTTGTTGTTATTTTTTTGATATGTATAATGTATTGTGTTAATTATTTATAATATATATATAAAAAATAAAATTTATTATTTGTTATTAATACTAATTATTAATGATAAATAATAATCACTATTGTTGTATTTTGAGATTATTATTATTAATATTATTATTATTGTTACAGTTATTATTTGATAATGATGGTGATTATTAAATAGAAACAATGATGAATCGATGACAATTTTTTTTTAATAATATGGATCAGATTAAATATAATGCAAGATAATGATGATGATGATTGGTGCTGTTGTAATGAGTAGATGTATTGTGATTTGGAGATAATAATAAACAATACCAGAATGATTCTGTATAATTATTATTATTATCATCATTATTATTGTTATAGCTAATATTATTATTATTATTATTAAATAACAAAATTATTTAATTATTATTAGTCTTATATTAATTATGATAATAATTATTGTGTTTTAGTTTGCTGCTCACTAATTTTTGTAATTATTGTCAGTATTAGTGTTTAGCCAACACTATTTTTAATTATTAGTTTGATGTGATAAGTAAATCCACTTGTCTATTGCTGAATGTCTTTTGATTTTCAGCAATAGGCGATCAATTGTACTCTGATATAAATTATTATTAGCTTTGTTATAAAATATAGAGATGATTGAGTAAATACCAATCGATCAAGGATTATTAAAAGTATTTTAGTAATCATTTGAGGTAGGTGCCACAATTGCCTATTTTGTGACAAAACTTTCAGAACAGGACTAATTTGCTTCAGACTCCATAGAGCATTATAGCCGTAAATTGCTAGCTTTTGAAAATTGGTAGGATCTTTAGTATTAGATGGGTAGCATCTAGTGTTCGTTCTGTGAAAGCTGTGTGGCAGAATTACCCCGCTCTGTTCCACCACTTTTGCAAAGCAGCAGAAGATACAACCAGATCTAGTTCTGAGCGAGCCACTTTTGCTGGCCTGGCCTCGCAGTTACAGAGTACAACATTTGTTAAAAACTTGGCACTAATGTACGATGTTTTACGTGAGCTGTCTAGCCTTTCTCAACAACTGCAGCAAAACACTATCAATATGCAAACTTCACACCAGAAATTTATACTCACTCGGCAGCTTTTTGTTAGTATGAAATCTCACTTTGGAAAATTTGAGCAGCAACTAAATGAATCTACTGAAACTTTTAAAGGTGTGAAATTAATGTCAAGCTCTCGTGGTTCCAGCGAAATAAACAGGGGGCAATTTTTACAGGCAATCATAGAGAATATGAATGAACGAATGTTCACATCAGCTTCCAGTCGTAGTTCAGACAATAGTGATGACAAAAAATTTTATGATACTCTTATAAATGATTTGAAAGTCTTGAATAGAACTGATTGGACAGCAGAAGAAATGGAGAATCCAGCATTTTGTGATGATGTGATAGAGCGGCTATGCAAAGTATTCCGTGAGCCAGTTGAAAACAATGTTCAAGCCTTCAGAGAGTTTCTTTTTAGGGGTGGGAAAGAGCTTGGCTGTTTGAACAAACTGCATCAAGCAATTAATTTGATTCCCATCCAAACAGCTGAATGCGAATGTGGCTTTAGCGCCATGAACCGAATTTTGACACCAACGAGGTCTTCTATGTCTGTGCCACGACTGGCTGATTGCTTGTTTATATATACAACTGGCCCACCGTTATCTCTATTTCATCCTGAGCACTATGTGAAAACTTGGCTTAAGCAAGGAAGGCATCTGGCAGATGACACTAATGCTATGGCAAAGAAGCCAAAATCGTTCATTGAACATGATTTTTGCGAAATGTGGAAACATTTGTAGAGTGATTCGCAGTTATGTGATTATTTTAATCTCAATATAAGTAGCTATCAAAGTCAGTTTATCTTTTTCTATAGTGCAATTTAAACTAGCCATTCATATATAAATAAAGTTGTTAATCATAAGCTCATTCTTCCCTCTAAATGAATCGTAAGCCGTATGTTATTATGGCCAGTTCTGATTATTATTAACTTATGCAACGAGTTCCGGTGGATGATTGGGTGAAAATACTAGGTAAGTTTTTTGAATTATGTCACTGTTATTTGTTCATTTAATTTTTGGCATTCATAGGGCCATGTAAGTTATTGCTAGTTTTTGGTTTCATGTACAGATCATGTATTTGCACCTGAAAAGTCATTTCTGAGCTTCTAAAATGTCCCTTTTTCAATTTTTTCCGCTAGCGCGTGGCTAATAGATAGAGCCTTAGATAGAGCCCTAGATAAAGCCCTAGATAGAGCCTTAGATAAAGCCTTAGATAGAGCCTTAGATAAAGCCTTAGATAGAGCCTTAGATAAAGCCTTAGATAGAGCCTTAGATAAAGCCTTAGATAGAGCCTTAGATAAAGCCTTAGATAAAGCCCTAGATAAAGCCTTAGATAAAGCCTTAGATAAAGCCCTAGATAAAGCCTTAGATAAAGCCTTAGATAAAGCCTTAGAGCCTTAGATAAAGCCTTAGATAGAGCCTTAGATAAAGCCCTAGATAAAGCCTTAGATAAAGCCTTAGATAAAGCCTTAGATAAAGCCCTAGATAAAGCCTTAGATAAAGCCTTAGATAGAGCCTTAGATAAAGCCCTAGATAAAGCCTTAGATAAAGCCTTAGATAAAGCCTTAGATAAAACCTTAGATAAAGCCTTAGATAAAGCCCTAGATAGAGCCTTAGATAAAGCCCTAGATAAAGCCTTAGATAAAGCCCTAGATAGAGCCTTAGATAAAGCCTTAGATAAAGCCTTAGATAAAGCCTTAGATAAAGCCTTAGATAAAGCCTTAGATAAAACCTTAGATAAAGCCTTAGATAAAGCCTTAGATAAAGCCTTAGATAAAGCCTTAGATAAAGCCTTAGATAAAGCCCTAGATAAAGCCTTAGATAAAGCCTTAGATAAAGCCTTAGATAAAGCCTTAGATAAAGCCTTAGATAAAGCCCTAGATAAAGCCTTAGATAAAGCCTTAGATAAAGCCTTAGATAAAGCCTTAGATAGAGCCTTAGATAAAGCCCTAGATAAAGCCTTAGATAGAGCCTTAGATAAAGCCTTAGATAAAGCCTTAGATAAAGCCTTAGATAAAGCCTTAGATAAAGCCTTAGATAAAGCCTTAGATAAAGCCTTAGATAAAGCCTTAGATAGAGCCTTAGATAAAGCCCTAGATAAAGCCTTAGATAGAGCCTTAGATAAAGCCTTAGATAAAGCCCTAGATAAAGCCTTAGATAAAATGTGGTATTTGCAAACCAAACTTTTGGATCGCATTAAATTAGCAGAAATTTTGAGAGCCGTAGATTGTAGACTAATTAACTCATCTGCAGAGGAGATAACTCTATGAATTAACTTAGTAGATTATCAAAACGTACTCACTATAGCGCTGGAGTAAAAAACTTCAACATGCGAGTTTTCCATTACTAAAACATAGAAACCTCGGAATGTAACAAAGATGCGAGGGAATCTATCAACCACCAATAATAAAAAAAACGAATCTAAACACATTATTTATGCAAGATAAAAAAATGCAGCTGATATCGGTAAATTAGTAATTGTTGTTGGTTCTTTTTTGAATGATGATCAAACATTAATTGATCAAACATTGATTGATCAAACATTGATTGATCAAACAATGATTGATCAAACATTGATTGATCAAACATTGATTGATCAAACATTGATCGATCAAACATTGATCGATCAAACATTGATCGATCAAACATTGATTGTTAATAATTTGAACATAACAAAATAATCGAAGCAATCTCATAAATTTTTTATTGTTATCTTTTATTATTATGATTAGCATCAAAATAATAATTAGCGAAATGCATAGGTATGTTTGAGCAGTCCAATACTGCCTATAATTAGATGCACTTTTCTTAGCCCTTCAACATTAATTTATGTGGGGTTCACTGCATTTAAATTATGGAAGAATCATCGGCTACACTAAATACATTATAAATGAGAAGAAAAAGTACGAAAACATAAATGAACATGCTGCAATAAGTACATAAATCACAGTGAGCATCCTACCTCTTATTCCAAAGAGCTGCAGAAGGTGCAAAGCAACTTAGGAGTGTGCCAAACCTTCTACCACCAGACCTTTTCTTAATGAACCCTTCATGGAACTTAGCACCGGAATGTTTGAGGAAGGAGATGGTACTCAACTCGAGGAACTTCATCTATGTATACAGTAGACAACTATAAATCTATGTGTCTATGTATACAGAAGACAACTATAGGTCTATGTGTCCATGTATACAGTAGACAACTATAAGTCCATGTGTCCATGTATACAGTAGACTACTATAAGTCTATGTGTCTATGTATACAGTAGACTACTATAAGTCTATGTGTCCATGTATACAGTAGACTACTATAAGTCTATGTGTCCATGTATACAGTAGACAACTATAAGTCTATGTGTCCATGTATACAGTAGACTACTATAGGTCTATGTTTCTATGTATACAGTAGTGTATATAAAGTATATATCTCTATGTCTATATATACAGTGTATGTGAAGTATATATCTATATGTCTATGTATATAGTATATATGGAGTATATATCTATATGTCTATGTAAACAGTGTATGTGAAGTACATATAGATATGTATGTGTATACAGTACTGTATGTAGAGTATATAACCACAGATATGCCTATGCATACAATATATGCAAAATATGGATCTTCATATTCATGACTCAATCTATGTATAGATAGACTGTGGGAGATCCCGAAGCTTCCTGTCTAGCTCAAAAAATATGATCTGATGATTGCTCACACAGTATACAGCTCACACAATACACAGCACACACAGTACACAGCTCACACAATACACAGCTCACACAATACACAGCTCACACAGTACACAGCTCACACAGTACACAGCCCACACAATACACACAGTACACAGTACACAGCTCACACAGTATACAGCTCACACAATACACAGCCCACACAGTACACAGCTCACACAATACACAGCTCACACAATACACAGCTCACACAGTACACAGCTCACACAGTACACAGCTCACACAGTACACAGCTCACACAATACACGGCTCACACAGTACACAGCTCACACAATACACACAGTACACAGCTCACACAGCTCACACAGTACACACAGTACACAGCCCACACAATACACAGCCCACACAGTACACAGCTCACACAATACACAGCTCACACAGTACACAGCTCACACAGTACACAGCTCACACAGTACACAGCTCACACAGTACACAGCTCACACAATACACGGCTCACACAGTACACAGCTCACACAATACACACAGTACACAGCTCACACAGTACACAGCTCACACAGTACACAGCCCACACAATACACAGCCCACACAGTACACAGCTCACACAATACACAGCTCACACAGTACACAGCTCACACAGTACACAGCTCACACAATACACGGCTCACACAGTACACAGCTCACACAATACACACAGTACACAGCTCACACAGTACACAGCTCACACAATACACAGCCCACACAGTACACAGCTCACACAATACACAGCTCACACAATACACAGCTCACACAGTACACAGCTCACACAGTACACAGCTCACACAGTACACAGCTCACACAATACACGGCTCACACAGTACACAGCTCACACAATACACAGCTCACACAATACACAGCTCACACAGTACACAGCTCACACAGTATACAGCTCACACAGTATACAGCTCACACAATACACAGCCCACACAGTACACAGCTCACACAGTACACAGCTCACACAGTACACAGCTCACACAATACACAGCTCACACAGTACACAGCTCACACAGTACACAGCTCACACAGTACACAGCTCACACAGCACACAGCTCACACAGTACACAGCTCACACAGTACACAGCTCACACAGTACACAGCTCACACAGTACACAGCCCACACAATACACAGCCCACACAGTACACAGTACACAGCTCACACAATACACAGCTCACACAGTATACAGCTCACACAGTACACACAGTACACAGCTCACACAGTATACAGCCCCACAGTATACAGCTCACACAATACACAGCTCACACAGTACACAGCTCACACAATACACAGCTCACACAATACACAGCTCACACAGTACACAGCTCACACAGTACACAGCTCACACAGTACACAGCCCACACAATACACAGCCCACACAGTACACAGTACACAGCTCACACAATACACAGCTCACACAGTACACAGCTCACACAGTACACAGCTCACACAGTACACAGCTCACACAGTACACAGCTCACACAATACACAGCTCACACAGTACACAGCCCACACAGTACACAGCTCACACAATACACAGCCCCACGGTATACAGCTCACACAGTACACAGCCCACACAGTACACAGCCCACACAATACACAGCCCCACGGTATACAGCTCACACAATACACAGCTCACACAGTACACAGCCCACACAGTACACAGCTCACACAATACACAGCCCCACGGTATACAGCTCACACAGTACACAGCTCACACAGTACACAGCCCACACAATACACACAGTACACAGTACACAGCCCACACAATACACAGCTCACACAGTACACAGCTCACACAGTACACAGCTCACACAATACACAGCTCACACAGTACACAGCCCACACAGTACACAGCTCACACAGTACACAGCTCACACAATACACAGCCCACACAGTACACAGCCCACACAATACACAGTACACACAATACACAGCTCACACAATACACAGCTCACACAATACACAGCTCACACAGTACACACAGTACACAGCTCACACAATACACAGCTCACACAGGACACAGCCCACACAATACACAGCTCACACAATATACAGCTCACACAGTACACAGCACACACAATACACAGCTCACACAATACACAGCTCACACAGTACACAGCCCACACAGTACACAGCTCACACAGTACACACAGTACACAGCCCACACAATACACAGCTCACACAATACACAGCTCACACAGTACACAGCTCACACAGTACACAGCCCACACAATACACAGCTCACACAATACACAGCTCACACAGTACACAGCTCACACAGTACACAGCTCACACAGTACACAGCTCACACAGTACACAGCCCACACAATACACAGCTCACACAATACACAGCTCACACAATACACAGCACACACAATACACAGCTCACACAATATACAGCTCACACAGTACACAGCTCACACAGTACACAGCCCACACAATACACAGCTCACACAATACACAGCCCCACAGTATACAGCTCACACAGTACACAGCTCACACAGTACACAGCTCACACAGTATACAGCTCACACAGTACACAGCTCACACAGTACACAGCTCACACAGTACACAGCTCACACAATACACAGCTCACACAGTACACAGCTCACACAGTATACAGCTCACACAGTATACAGCTCACACAATACACAGCCCACACAATACACAGCTCACACAATACACACAGTATACAGCCCACACAGTACACACAGTACACAGCTCACACAGTACACAGCTCACACAGCCCACACAATACACACAGTACACAGCTCACACAGTACACAGCTCACACAGTATACAGCCCACACAGTACACGGCTCACACAGTACACAGCTCACACAATACACAGCTCACACAATACACAGCTCACACAGTACACAGCTCACACAGTACACAGCTCACACAGTACACAGCTCACACAATACACAGCTCACACAATACACAGCTCACACAGTACACAGCTCACACAGTACACAGCTCACACAGTACACAGCCCACACAATACACAGCTCACACAGTACACAGCTCACACAATACACGGCTCACACAGTACACAGCTCACACAGTACACAGCCCACACAGTACACAGCTCACACAGTACACAGCCCACACAATACACAGCCCACACAGTACACAGTACACAGCTCACACAATACACAGCTCACACAGTACACAGCTCACACAGTACACAGCTCACACAGTACACAGCTCACACAGTACACAGCTCACACAATACACAGCTCACACAGTACACAGCCCACACAGTACACAGCTCACACAATACACAGCCCCACGGTATACAGCTCACACAGTACACAGCTCACACAATACACAGCTCACACAGTACACAGCCCACACAGTACACAGCTCACACAGTACACAGCCCACACAGCTCACACAGTACACAGCTCACACAGTACACAGCTCACACAGTACACAGCTCACACAGCCCACACAATACACACAGTACACAGCTCACACAGTACACAGCACACACAGTACACAGCCCACACAGTACACAGCCCACACAATACACACAGTACACAGCTCACACAGTACACAGCACACACAATACACAGCCCACACAGTACACACAGTACACAGCACACACAGTACACAGCTCACACAGTACACAGCTCACACAGTACACAGCTCACACAGTACACAGCTCACACATATAAATGTAGGTGAAAAAACATCTTTTAGTAAATGGGTTCGTCCATTTCACAGATGCCTACTTCAATGAAGCTGAGAGAGAAGAAAAAAGCTTTACATTTGCTTTGGACTAAGTAGTTGTATTGGACTGAGTAGTTGTACTGGACTGAGTAGTAGTATTGGACTGAGTAGTTGTATTGGACTGAGTAGTTGTATTGGACTGAGTAGTTGTATTGGACTGAGTAGTTGTATTAGACTGAGTAGTTGTATTAGACTGAGTAGTTGTATTGGACTGAGTAGTAGTATTGGATTGAGTAGTAGTATTAGACTGAGTAGTTGTATTAGACTGAGTAGTTGTATTGGACTGAGTAGTTGTATTGGACTGAGTAGTTGTATTGGACTGAGTAGTTGTATTAGACTGAGTAGTTGTATTGGACTGAGTAGTAGTATTGGACTGAGTAGTAGTATTGGACTGAGTAGTTGTATTGGACTGAGTAGTTGTATTAGACTGAGTAGTTGTATTAGACTGAGTAGTTGTATTGGACTGAGTAGTAGTATTGGATTGAGTAGTAGTATTAGACTGAGTAGTTGTATTAGACTGAGTAGTTGTATTGGACTGAGTAGTTGTATTGGACTGAGTAGTAGTATTGGATTGAGTAGTTGTATTAGACTGAGTAGTTGTATTGGACTGAGTAGTTGTATTGGACTGAGTAGTAGTATTGGACTGAGTAGTAGTATTGGACTGAGTAGTAGTATTGGATTGAGTAGTAGTATTAGACTGAGTAGTTGTATTAGACTGAGTAGTTGTATTGGACTGAGTAGTAGTATTGGATTGAGTAGTAGTATTAGACTGAGTAGTTGTATTAGACTGAGTAGTAGTATTGGACTGAGTAGTAGTATTGGACTGAGTAGTAGTATTGGATTGAGTAGTAGTATTAGACTGAGTAGTTGTATTGGACTGAGTAGTAGTATTGGATTGAGTAGTAGTATTAGACTGAGTAGTTGTATTAGACTGAGTAGTTGTATTGGACTGAGTAGTTGTCTTGGACCGAGTAGTAGTATTGGACTGAGTAGTTGTCTTGGACTGAGTAGTTGTATTGGACTGAGTAGTTGTATTGGACTGAGTAGTTGTATTGGACTGAGTAGTTGTATTGGACTGAGTAGTTGTATTGGACTGAGTAGTTGTACTGGACTGAGTAGTTGTATTGGACTGAGTAGTTGTATTAGACTGAGTAGTTGTATTAGACTGAGTAGTTGTATTGTCGCAGTGGTAACTCGCCATCCTTTGCAAACAAATATTGTTTGCAGTAATCATGTTAACTTTTTCTACACGGTCGTCATGCAACCCTTTTCCATCATGGCAGGATAGTACAGTTTCTTTGAGTACAAAACTTGTATAACTAAAATTAATTGGAATGTTTATAATAGGCAACGTCTAATGCCTTTCATCTGCCAGTGCAAGCGGACTAGTAACATATTATAAGCAAAGTTATTTATTATTAACATCAACTGTACTTACAATTCAATATCACACGGCTCAATCATCAGGCCATATAAATGTCAGTTTTATATGAGAGACCAAAACCCTTGTATTATTATGTTATCGAATTATGATTCAAACTTAATTTTATATATTTTTGTTTAATATTACTACCACTTTATACATTTGCAATTACAATGTTATTTAAAGAAACCCGAAGAACCAAAGAATGAAACTTTACATCAAACACAACTCTCACGCTGGAGTACTTTGCGCAAAAGATACAGAAAACTATCAATTATTGTAATCATCATTAGCAGATGTAATAGTTTTTATACAAGGCCAGGATTTGTAGATGAAAGTAACAGAATACCTCATTATTATATAACACTAGAATATCTATTTATATTTATATGCATGTAAGTCATTGATTAGTGATTCTTTTAAAACAATGGATGAAGTTATTCATTTTTGATAATATCAATAATTTGTTACAGAGTTACTAGTTATTATTTTTACTTGTTACTACTATTTATTTATCAGCTTTGTTTCAGTCCTTTTCCATCTGACATGCGGACGTACAAACTAAAACTTCCAGGTTGAATCAATGTGGCTAGAATAAAAAGTATTAGGTTTTAGTAAAATAAAGAATGGTAGTTGAGAAGAGAAATTAATCATGATAAATCAATCGACTCAGTCTGCTGTTACTACTGTTTACACTGATGCACTCTACTGTTACTACTTCACACTTACTGTAGCATCATGTGTTCTATATTGTCTGTCTCTGAGTACAGCATTCAGGTACTCTTGTAGTTGCCTCTGAAACAACCGATCAATATAAAAATAACTGATATATAAATAATTGATACATAAATAACTGATATATAAATAACTGATATATAAATAATTGATATATAAATAATTGATATATAAATAACTGATATATAAATAACTGATATATAAATAATTGATATATAAATAACTGATATATAAATAATTGATATATAAATAACTGATATATAAATAACCAATACATAAATAATTGATACATAAATAATTGATATATAAATAACTGATATATAAATAACTGATATATAAATAATTGATATATAAATAACTGATATATAAATAACTAATACATAAATAATTGATACATAAATAACTGATATATAAATAACTGATATATAAATAATTGATATATAAATAACTGATATATAAATAACTAATACATAAATAATTGATATATAAATAACTGATATATAAATAATTGATATATAAATAACTGATATATAAATAACTGATATATAAATAATTGATATATAAATAACTGATATATAAATAACTGATATATAAATAATTGATATATAAATAACTGATATATAAATAACTGATATATAAATAATTGATATATAAATAACTGATATATAAATAACTAATACATAAATAATTGATACATAAATAACTGATATATAAATAACTGATATATAAATAATTGATATATAAATAACTGATATATAAATAACTAATACATAAATAATTGATATATAAATAACTGATATATAAATAATTGATATATAAATAACTGATATATAAATAACTGATATATAAATAATTGATATATAAATAACTGATATATAAATAATTGATATATAAATAACTGATATATAAATAATTGATACATAAATAATTGATATATAAATAATTGATATATAAATAATTGATATATAAATAATTGATATATAAATAACTGATATATAAATAATTGATATATAAATAACTGATATATAAATAACTGATATATAAATAACTGATATATAAATAATTGATATATAAATAACTGATATATAAATAACTGATATATAAATAATTGATATATAAATAACTGATATATAAATAATTGATATATAAATAATTGATATATAAATAACTGATATATAAATAATTGATATATAAATAACTGATATATAAATAACTGATATATAAATAATTGATATATAAATAACTGATATATAAATAACTGATATATAAATAATTGATATATAAATAACTAATACATAAATAATTGATATATAAATAACTGATATATAAATAACTGATATATGAATAATTGATATATAAATAATTGATATATAAATAACTGATATATAAATAACTGATATATGAATAACTGATATATAAATAACTGATATATAAATAACTGATATATAAATAACTGATATATAAATAACTGATATATAAATAACTGATATATAAATAATTGATATATAAATAACTGATATATAAAAAACTAATACATAAATAATTGATATATAAATAACTGATATATAAATAATTGATATATAAATAACTGATATATAAATAATTGATATATAAATAACTGATATATAAATAACCAATACATAAATAATTGATACATAAATAACTGATATATAAATAACTGATATATAAATAATTGATATATAAATAACTGATATATAAAAAACTGATATATAAATAATTGATATATAAATAATTGATATATAAATAATTGATATATAAATAACTGATATATAAATAACTAATACATAAATAATTGATATATAAATAACTGATATATAAAAAACTGATATATAAATAAATGATATATGAATAATTGATATGACATATAAACCAATGAGAAGCAAAACAAACCCTGCGTTTCTCTATTTGCGCTGCAGAGAAGACAAATATGTCTGGTTTGTTTGGGAACTTGAGGGCTTTGCTTCTTGCCTTTGGAGCTTTCTGTCTGTAGAGAGAGGTACACATTGTAAATCTATCAATTCATGTGCGCATGTAGCTATAATAGAATACAGAGATATCAAAACACAGTCTATATATGAATGTAACAAATGGGGAAAAATGAGATACTAATCAACACATCATGTTACCGCACATCCCACACCTATCAACACATCATGTTACCGCACATCCCACACCTATCAACACATCATGTTACCGCACATCCCACACCTATCAACACATCATGTTACCGCACATCCCACACCTATCAACACATCATGTTACCGCACATCCCACACCTATCAACACATCATGTTACCACACAATCTAAACCTATCAACACATCATGTTACCGCACATCCCACACCTATCAACATATATGAGCATATGTCAGCAACCTTGCCTACCAAGCTGGAATTGAACTGCAGAAGTGAAGTACGATGGACGAGATGGTATAGCATAGAATAGACGGTATAGTATAGAGTAGACAGTATAATATAGAGTAGACGGTATAGTATAGAGTAGATGGTATAGTATAGAGTAGATGGTATAGTATAGAGTAGATGGTATAGTATAGAGTAGATGGTATAGTATAAAGTAGATGGTATAGTATAGAGTAAACGGTATAGTATATGGTAGACGGTGGCAACAATAAAGTCCCATGCCCGTGCAGAAGCGACAGTAAATATAAACATGTAATAGTGATATATCATGTAGTAGTAAATGTCTACATGCAGTAGCCAACTACTTGAGTTGAAGGATTTCATTTCTGACACCAATTTAATGATAAGCTATCACAGAGTACAAACACTCATCAATTAATAAATCTTATCAGCTGGTGGCTAACACTTGGCTACCAACTAGACTCATCATACATTATATACTATCTACTCACTAGACACATACATTATATACTAACTACTCACTAGACACATACATTATATACTATCTACTCACTAGACACATACATTATATACTAACTACTCACTAGACACATACATTATAAACTATCTACTCACTAGACACATACATTATATACTATCTACTCACTAGACACATACATTATAAACTATCTACTCACTAGACACATACATTATATACTAACTACTCACTAGACACATACATTATATACTAACTACTCACTAGACACATACATTATAAACTATCTACTCACTAGACACATACATTATATACTATCTACTTACTAGACACATACATTATATACTATCTACTCACTAGACACATACACTATATACTATCTACTCACTAGACACATACATTATATACTAACTACTCACTAGACACATACATTATATACTATCTACTCACTAGACACATACATTATATACTAACTACTCACTAGACACATACATTATATACTATCTACTCACTAGACACATACATTATATACTAACTACTCACTAGACACATACATTATATACTATCTACTCACTAGACACATACATTATATACTATCTACTCACTAGACACATACATTATAAACTATCTACTCACTAGACACATACATTATATACTAACTACTCACTAGACACATACATTATATACTATCTACTCACTAGACACATACATTATATACTAACTACTCACTAGACACATACATTATATACTATCTACTCACTAGACACATACATTATATACTATCTACTCACTAGACACATACATTATATACTATCTACTCACTAGACACATACATTATATACTAACTACTCACTAGACACATACATTATATACTATCTACTCACTAGACACATACATTATATACTATCTACTCACTAGACACATACATTATATACTAACTACTCACTAGACACATACATTATATACTATCTACTCACTAGACACATACATTATAAACTATCTACTCACTAGACACATACATTATATACTAACTACTCACTAGACATATACATTATATACTAACTACTCACTAGACACATACATTATATACTAACTACTCACTAGACACATACATTATATACTATCTACTCACTAGACACATACATTATATACTAACTACTCACTAGACACATACATTATATACTAACTACTCACTAGACACATACATTATATACTAACTACTCACTAGACACATACATTATATACTATCTACTCACTAGACACATACATTATATACTAACTACTCACTAGACACAATATAACATATAACTAATACACTACTAACACAATATAACATATAACTAATACACTACTATCACAATATAACATATAACTAATACACTACTAACACAATATAACATATAACTAATACACTACTAACACAATATAACATATAACTAATACACTACTAACACAATATAACATATAACTAACACACTACTAACACAATATCAGGCAGTATAAGATGGACGACGATACATCACTCACACCTATCTATCAACAAACAGAAAGACAGGAAGAGAGAAAGAGCGCTAGAATACGTGCCACACAGTCATAAGTCACACAGGATGTCCAGTGTGTATAATGACTGAACAATTCAGCAGAGTCTGCCAAATTAATGATATGATGATGTAATCAACGGTTTGCGTTGGGCAGGTGCCAATACGATGCAAAGACAGTAGTACACTGATATGTCGGCGAGCAAAATGCGTTAGAAATGCAAGCCATTGCAATATATGATGGGTCTAAAACCATACCACAGGAGACAACTTCTCATGCCGGCATTTACCTGCTAGCCACAGCTACAGCACCTGCGTACTCATCGCTTGAATTAGCAGACCAATTGGCTGCTGTATTATCACCTTCAGGCATTTTCTTTTTTTGCACAACCAGAGAGGCTCTGTAGAAGACGAGAGCCGTGTGCAACTCCTTAAAGTTACTGTAGCTGCGTACAATACGCCATTGGTAACCACTGTGGAAGCAATGCACATCGTACCTACAATATAGGCATAGTATACAGTGTACAGTAGATAGTATTATGTATAGTCCCGGTATAGTATACCCTATACAATATATACTACCAACTATTGTTATACAAAGTACGACTTCAATAGTACCCTAATACAACATGTACGGCCAGCCACTCACAATCTCATGGAGCCAAGCGCTCCAGGACCAGTCAACCCATGGCTCTCTCTGACGGCAACCCTTACAAATATTTCTCTGCTCTTCCTCAACAGCTTTCTTCCATCAACAGCTGCAACATAGCAGGGGCACAATGTTACTCTAAACAGTTAACACAGCTAGTGCTGGAGGCACTTCTCAGAACACTGACCTGAGAGCCTGAGGCACGGGCCTCACGCAATATTTAAAAACAACAAAAATAATGATTACCAACAACAAAATACAATAATCAATAATTCAGGCCACTGAAAATGAGCGTTGCTAATTATGCAATCAATAAGAAAAGCAGAGAATGGGTGTCGCATGAGAAAACTAGACTTGACTTTGTCTTTGTGCACACAATAATGATTACGGTAAAATGAATTGAACGAATGCATATGTCATTACTTTGTACCGCAGCGTTTTATAAATTTGCCTCTTTTTTCCTTATATCACTTGGTAGATGATGGCTGTTAAGTCAATCCCAATTCCACTTAGTTCTGGTACACACAAATTTTGCAAAGGAAATGCGATGAAATACGATACAAGACTAATTTCCAAATCCTCAAGATGATTTGAGGTAACTTGCAGATCCTCAGATACTGCAGACCATCTCGGACAGTTGGTGCTGTAGAACAGAGCTCTTATAACATCTCGGACAGTTGGTGCCATAAAACAGAGCTTTTATAACATCTCGGACAGTTGGTGCCATAGAACAGACCTCTTATAACATCTCGGACAGTTGGTGCCATAGAACAGAGCTCTTATAACATATTACGATGGGATATCTTAGGACTTTCTTTGATTGAGCCCTATTAATGGCTCACACTTAAATACATTCTTAGACTATCTTGGAACATGACAAAAAAAACAACCAATAAGACCACAACTTTTGTGACTTATAGCGATCAATCAAATATTCACTCGCTGCTCTTCATCAGTTTGATAGACTTTGGAACAATATACATATATAAATGTAGTATCCGTAAATTAGATGATACATAAAGAAGGCTAAAGTTCACAGTAGCTAAAGAACAGGCAATAAACAACAGCTTTTGCAGAACAAAAGTATAATTGTGTCTCTGGTGCTCAGTGCCAGTTGTTACCAGGTTCTGCGCTCGGCTTTTCCCATTTCTTCGCACCGTCACCATTGTTCACTGAAAAAATACATAATAAAATTGCTTTTGTTGAAGCCAAATTAGAGTGTTTACTTGCTATATATGTGATGACAAAATTTTTTTCTCAAATCATTTTATATACGTTATCAATTAGTTACAACTATTTGATTGTACGACCACAAAACAATAAGAGTCTAACTCTGCGATACTTAAATTAATGGTCATAAAATATTTTACTACCAAAAAGTATGCTTCTAGTAACTACTGCCCTCGACACTTACCTTTAATGGTATTTGATGCATGAGCTAGAGTAGTGACAGATCTCAATAATTAAAAGAGAGACTTATTTACAATTGAGAAGTAATGTATAGCAAGTATTACAATCGCAAGCGCCTAAACAGTTAAAAAAAAGTTTGATCGCTCCAAACATTCCTGATCGGATTTTAAGTGTACACACGCAGCTCAGCGGTTGGTGGTGGTGTAAGTTTGACAATAGGTATACTTACTTATGGCATTGTTTCTCTGGCTCTCACAGTGTCTTTTTTCTTCTCTACAGCAGAAATATTATTTATCCTCATTGTTTCTACCTCTCAATGCTTCCTCATCATCTCCTCTTTGGTAGGCACATGATTGGTGGTAGTGCCTGCCTTTTCTCCAGCGTGCTTGTTATGTGCATGAGACAATAATCTTGCTTACCTGGTCATCTTAGTCAATGGATATGTCTGCCATGGCCCCTTGAGTAGCTAAGATTTGTTGTACTAAACCTTTGCAAGGTGTTATTAAATCTGATTGTGAGAGTTTGGTTAGGCTCGGAAAGGGTGGTAGCAACAACGGGTTGGGCGCTTTTTTGTATGTCCCTTGGTGGCGGGCTGCTATCTAGTTGCCTTCACAATTGGACGTTTAATGTTGCGATAGGCCGACGCTGTTCATTGTCACTAAGTGTAGTAGGGATATCTCGTGGCTCATAGAAGTCTCCAGCCTGGGCGCGCGAGTCAGTGGTGTTTTTTGGCTTCCATGGTGTTCTTCAACACCGCAGTTGTCTTCCTTTGTGGCCTTTGTTGTTGGCTGGCGTTTTAACGTGGGTTTTGTATTTTTTCTTGCTTTTGTCAAATTGTTACTTCCATCTTCGACGATGCCTTTGCCTATGTTATTATTTTGGCTTTTCATCCCTTCTAGACTGCCTTTTCCTTCTCCAGCTGTCATTCTCACTGTGTTTTCCTTACTAACTAAAGTATTGCTTTGCTTCTTTTTTACTACTTGTTGTTGGTTTACGTATTTCTTCAACAGACTTCTTCTCACACTAACTACTAGGTGGTAATTATTGCTTTTCTCCCGGCAATTTTCCGACTGGTGTCGGCAGATGTTGGCTGCTGGGTGGTTTTGCAGCATGGCTGGTTTTGCTAGGCGTTCTTGGTTTGTTGTTGGTGGTCCTCAGCTGTCTGATAGCAGTGGTAGACAGCGAGGCTTGATGGTGGTTTGTTAGTCCTAGGCCTACGCATCTTGACTGCTTCTTCACTGTTGTTTGGTACATCCTCCCTAGTAGGTGTGGGTGTTCTTTCTCCATCTAATGCGGTGCTGCGTGTTGACGGCTTAGAGACTTAGTTAGCGGTGGCCATTCTGTGTCCAGCTGCCACATCTCTTGGCGAATCTGTTCCTGTTGAGCTGTCCCAGATGGCGGCTGGTGGTGGTTCGGTAAGTTGATTAATACGTTGTTCCCTTGGAGTTGCCTGGCTCACTTCTGCTTGCGACTGGGTGCTGTGCCTAGTCAATTGCTCAGCCAAGGTTTCTATGGCTTTTCTGATTGCCTCCCCTGTTGGTTCTACCCCCTGTGGCTTCAGTATCAGAGCAGGTGGTTTCACTGGGGTACTGACTCTTCCATTGCGTAGCTCCTTTCATATTCGACAGGAGTGTTGGCTCCTACTGGCAGGAGCTCTACCTGTGGGCTGTACCTGTGGGCTCCCAGCAAGGATGGTAGGCCTCAAGGAGTCGCTCGTTCTAGACGGACCCCTGTCTACTGGTTTTGATTCTGTACGTGTGATTGGTGTAAGCTTTCAGGACCAACGGTCCAACATAGCTGGACTGTAGTTTGGGATTGCTCACCTTAGTTCATTGTTTGTTTTCAATGTCGACCAAGTCTCTCGGAGCAAACAGTGGGGATTCCTCTGTGTCTACCTGGAAAATGGCACGCTGCTTTTCTCGTGAGTGATCATGAGCTGTTTGTAGCTGTTGTTCAATTTGTAGGACACAATCTGTGACAATAAGTTGTCCACGCTGGATGACCTCTCTTCGAGCAGTCAAGCAGTCAAACCTCTTGCCTAAGCATTAGGTTTGGTGTCTCATCCACTCCATCCAACTCCTCCTGGCATCTCCCGAGGAAGACCCTTAAAACTCTTTGCTTCTCAGTCTCGAGCAATGCTCGTGATGGAGTTATGTGCCCAACGTTGCTCGTTTCCAAAATAGTACAGTTTCAGGAAAGAATTGCACACGTTTATATAGACTGATTTCAATAATTCTTATACCACCGTGTAGAACCGAGTCTTGCCTAGTTTTTGGCTTTTGTTTGAAGACTCCATGACAATCTATACGGAAAAAATTTCAAATCTCCTTGACCCTCCCACTTCTTGTACTCATTCTCGTTAAATGTTTTATATAGTTGGACAGTTTTTTTTGGTAAAGAGGTAGCACATTAAGTTTTTCTTCTGATATAATTAGTATATTATTATTTTAGCTTTTTTGAGCCTTCTGATTGTCAAAGAGAAGATTAGTAAGCTGTAAATTAATTATTTATAAACTGCGACAATAATAAATAATTAACTGCAATTTTATGATTGTTGTAAAATTATTGATTAGTATTGTTCTTTTTTATCAAAATGTACCCCTGAATGCTCTTAGTTCATGTGTATAAAAATTAGGGAATTATCTTTGCTAATAACAAAATTATTCATTTTTTTCTCTAAAAAATATTTCGAAAATATCACTATTCGAAACAGTCACAGGGAGATTGTTCTTTCAGTGTTTTAACTCTTGTTTTGGATATTTTTACTTCAAAATTTGCTACTTTTAGCAGAATTTCCTCTCTTTTCAGCTGAGCTATCGGTTTTCTGATTAGTTTGATACTTTCACTTTTGCTAGTTGATATGTGAGGGTCACCACTAAAAAAGGTCTCTCAACTGAAAGTAATAAATCTAGTTTAAACTGGTGGAATCAAAAGATTGTTATTATTACTTAGAGAAGAGAGAATGCTGATTCATTTGAACATAAACTTATTATCATATCATGTACAGATAAATTTTAATAAAAGTTTGAAAAAGTGGATTTTTTTTAAAAGCGGGTGAATAATTGAATTCAATGATTTGTGCAGCGAATGAAAATAAAAGAGTTTTAAGGAATCTCCCAGGGTTTATGCATTTATGGAAGCGGGGTATTTTGCAGGCTTGTAGATCAGCACAGAGTAGGCCTAGAGGGTTGTTATTCAATACATCAATCTGCTGCTTAAGACTTGAATATTCAAAAATTCAACAAAAAATTGTTCAGTGCTGGGATGCATTAAGTTTTTAGTTTATAGTATTTATTTTCTCTATTATCTCACTGACCCAGTGGCGTACTATTTATCATAGAGTAATCACATTATGTAGCCAAAAAATAAATTTACTGGAGAGCCATTTCCGAATGAAAACCAAAAGTTCATGTCTTAGCATTAGCTAGCTTCCACCCCATCGTCATCACATCACAGATTTTGCTTCAATATAACAGCACCATTGTCAGCACTCAGTAATGCTTGACAGTGAGACTTCAAATCATATGTTTTTGAGCAAAGGTAATTTTTCTTAATTATTTTTATAAGGCAGCCACTGGTGTGAGTGACGCAAATATAATTTAATTTTTGCACCAATATATGAACAACAAATTGGTCTAAAAGCTGATGCTCTACTACTGTTAGAGAAAAAATTGACGATTTATTTAAAAATCACACCACTGTGCTAGCTATTTAATAATTTATTATTATTAGCATTATTATTGCGGTTTTTTATTTATTATTATAATAATAATATGATGATGTAATGTAAGAACATAGGCTGGGCAGCTTTGGACCCGCTGGTCATATAAAATTACTACTACGATTATTATGTTGTTACTACTGTACTACAACGAAGGCAAGTGCAGCAACAATTGAAAATTAATTACCACTACTAACTACTAATAATAACAACAAAATAATTATCGTAGTTATTAAGTCCCGTAAAGTTACTGGTTGGAAGCATTTTTATAGCAATTTATTCACGACGGCACATGACAACGGCACCACATTAAATACAGTTGATAATCATAATTATAAATAAATAATCACGCACCTTCGTGATTTTGGTCCGCCAACGGCGGTATGATTCTTCTTGGCTCTCCGTAGTCCTCAATAGGAATATTATCACCATCATCTTGCGTGGTATCTAAAATATCGTAATCGGACAAAGTTGACAAAATAGAGCCCTGTCGGTCCATAACCAGTTTCAAACATGGCTAAAAAGGGAAAATGAGCACATGTTTTTTTGATGATCACAGTCGAACTACAACAACAACAACCTATTATTACAAGTCCATGAACATTTACTTAGTTTATCCTTGACCCTCAACTAAAGTTTATCCTTGACCCTCAACTAAAGTTTATCCTTGACCCTCAACTAAAAACGAACAGTTATTATAAATCATAGAGGTAAACCATAGAAACATAGTTTAAATCATGGATGAAATATAACAGGATTGCCAGCTGCGGCCGAGTAATGGAAATTTTGTGACGAGCCAAATGTAGCCGTTTGTGGGAACCGCCATACTGCTCCGAAATGTTCAAGACCACTTGGATCTCGTAATAAATATCGTTTTCTTATGAGTTTTTGCACTTCAAGTTCACGCCGTGGGCATACTGCGCTAGTTTTGACGATTCAACTACTTTTTACTTACAATACCATATCCGCTCCGAGAACAAAATTGTATATGCCAACGATAACATATATGTAATCTTTGGTATATGGCGAACTTTATGCAGCTTCCGCTCCGAACTAGAAAATCAGAACATCGCGTTAATACAAATATTTACGATTACTTTTCCGAGCTGCTATAGTAGTTTATGTTTCCGCTCCGAACAACCAGTTCAATATGGGCGCCATGGATGACTTCCCATTGGCCAAAATTGGCTACACCCCGTTCGGGTTTCTGGCAATCCTGTTATATTTCATCCATGGTTTAAATATAATAGCATCTCACCGACATTTTGTGATCCCTCTATAGCGGCAATAAAGCACCAGAATAGGCGGAGCCTTTGGTCACGCGTGAGCGCACCTTACAATATTAATGCTTACAATACCGTTATTGCTCTATGTAGTGTTTCTATTACCACGTCCATGATCCCTACATCTTTGCATACAAAACCGAGATACAAACAACCTTGAGTTGACTTCCTTCATTCAGCATGAAAGCAAGTTAAAAGCAAAATACTTGCCTGTCAGATGCATATTTACCTAATAATATTCAGATATGTTGTATGTTTATGTTGAAAATGATATGAAGCTTGTCAAAGTGTTTACATATTGCGTATTATAATGCATATTGTAAATTTGTTAATATTTTATGTTTTATCGAGTTAGAAAAATTGATTAATGTTATTTTATAAAAAAAAGTTGCATAAAGAATAACTAGCTAGCAGTATATAACAGCATACAGCATCATTTCCTAATAGCAAATGTCAACACATCCACTCAATGAGTTTGATCCAATATTATAGATAAACCAAGTAGACATTTTGATTTTCACAAAATGTACTGAGCGTTGACGAGTGTCTAATCTCGATCAGAGTAAGCTTTGGTTTAGAAACTTCAGCCAGTCTGAAGAAAATCTTGTTAAATTGACTTTGAAAGTCTAATTTCAATACAAACATAATATGAGCAGTTGCAACAATACAACAGAATAGGCGGAGCTTATCTTTACACGTGAGCGCCCTGGATACAATCTCAACGTGTGTAATGTGCAGGAATTTATAGGAACAGTTAACCAGTTGCCCAGGTAGTTACCTGCACTACCTCTCAGGCGTCTGTGACCAGAGCCGTCTGTATTGTTAGACAGGCTTGCTAGCAGTCTGTCCGAATCACTGCCTAGCTGTCAGCATCACTGGCTGACCTCAGGTCAGGATGACGACACCTGTCAACCAAGTCTGCCTGTTGTCTACTGCTCGTTTGGACAATATTCGGCTATCTCGACCGTGAATCGTATAGCTATTGTCCTCCTGAGCAGTGGAGCCTGCCCTTATTGTATGCGTTTGTAGATAGTGGTGATGTGTTCAAAATTGTTAGTTTTTATTTCCCTGTAGTTTTTACGAAATTGTCGAGTTCAAAGTATTGTAGAGATGACAACTCTCAATACTTTTATTCATTTAAATGTATAACTTAATAAAAGTTGTCTCCTCTTTCTTTTATAGCCTAAATGAGTAAATAACTCCAAATTGCCCAGTGATGTGTATTAACTTGATATGCTATCACATCAATTCAGTTCAGTCCAGAGCTAGCAACTGGCCAGTCAACTAATTACTTAATAGAAACACATATTAAGAATCGACTCTAAAATTCAATAGTAAATGGAATCGATCAACATGTAATCAACTTAAAAAGACACTCACTACCCAGCCTAACCCCAACATTCGTGGGATGGTGAATGGAGAGCGAATGGAGTAAATGTGAGCGATGATATTCCGTTCGACTACAAATACATGGAACTAACTCTAAGCTGTTATCGTAGATCAACATATACACCACTGATAGCTAACCGTGGAGACTGAACCTACTAACAGCCGAGACAATTCTATGAGATTTATCCACCCCGACGCAGGACCGTGGAAAGTACTACTTACAGTGATATAGTTAGGATTCGAGGAGTCGATCATACAACAAAGTAAGTTACGACAAACAAAAAACCTCGGATTTTATACATATCAGTGGTCAAGTAAGAGCTTGAGTTAGTGTTTTAAAGCGTTTATTCAATGGGATAAATACAGCTCCAAGGTAACACTGATGAGCTAAGGGCTCGCAGCTGCTTTTATATAAACTGTTACATCACATGTTACGTAATGTCTTTGTCTATAGTTGCACTCGTGAATAAATGCTAATAGGGGGTAAAAGGTAAATGTAAGAGTTAGAGACTAACGACATGGAAGTGTTTCCTAGCAACCAAGTTATACAATTGGTGGCTCAGAGTTCGTCCTGTACAGTAATACAGTTACTACTCTATCCCTACCTCTACGAGGTAAACATAGACGCCATGTTTGAAGTTTTCTAGCGTCGCTAAAACTTGATAGCACTTCAATCGTTTCATGTTCTGGTTTACTTTTTACGACACTTTTGAAAGGGTTTTGTAAAAACTTGCGGTTTTATATTTTTTTGCTAAAAATAATACTGACAAATATTGTGGTAGATTATGGTGGAAGCTGTTAGTAAACGGATGTTTGCTATCCACCCTTGCAAGACTTTGCGCTAGACTTCAACCCACAGCGTTCGGTCAACAGCTGTTTGGGTGGAAAGTCTTACTAGGCCGGTGGCATAGTAAGCAGGGCCAGTAGTGACCCTTGCAGGGCCGGTATTGACCCCTTACCGACCTGGTATAGCTGTACTGGGCCAGCACAAGATGGCCGACATAAAGGAGGATCTCCAAAACCATGTAGGAACTTAGTCAAGGTCAGGAACAGGAAATACCCTTCCCTGGATTACCGACTTAGTAGACCATACTCCATCTACAGCCTGGGAGCCCTGCAGGAGCGCTGATTGGACAATAGGAGACAGGACTCCGCCCTTAGACACTTGGCACCTCCCTTATTTAACCTCATTGCATTGTTTGATTGGTTCCCTATTTATATAACTGATTGTATTGGCTAGTTTACTTCCTGTGCTCAAGCTGTTATATGTTTTATACCTGTTAGCTTTCCTATAAAAGGAGAGACTTTCGCCTTACGCTTTGCATTCATTCTCAGGTTGCTGACCTCGAAAACTAAACAGCCTCTAGGACCTTGTCTTTGAGAATATAACCACTTACACAAGCACTACGCTGTATTGTTTGTCTGAGCCATGGGCTCTTGCCTTACCGGGTAATTCAGTTACCCTGCACAGTTGTCACTGTCGAGCAGTACAGTGTCCCCTCTGGAGAGAGGCACAATACTTGAGAATAATGGATGTCCGTGGCAACCAGACCGGAATCCATTACAATATTGTATTTAACTTTCTACCCTAAAAAAGTGGGAGAATCAATTAATCTAACCACTACTATGTTGCTTCACTAGCTACTAGTATGAGTATTTTATCGTTTACAATTTTATAAGTAATTCATAATTTGCCAACACAATGTTTATCAACTCAGCTCATCATTTGGACTTTATTTTATGGTCAATCGGATTATCGTCTTGGATTGATAGTGGCCACAATATACTCCATAGCATTATACTATATATATATAATATACTCCATACCATTATACTATATATATATAATATACTCCATAGCATTATACTACATATATACAATATACTCCATAACATTATACTACATATATACAATATACTCCATAACATTATACTACATATATACAATATACTCCATAACATTATACTACATATATACAATATACTCCATAGCATTATACTACATATATACAATATACTCCATAACATTATACTACATATATACAATATACTCCATAGCATTATACTACATATATACAATATACTCCATAACATTATACTACATATATACAATATACTCCATAACATTATACTACATATATATAATATACTCCATACCATTATACTATATATATATAATATACTCCATAACATTATACTACATATATATATAATATACTCCATAACATTATACTATATATATACAATATACTCCATAACATTATACTACATATATATAATATACTCCATACCATTATACTATATATATATAATATACTCCATAGCATTATACTACATATATACAATATACTCCATAACATTATACTACATATATATATAATATACTCCATACCATTATACTATATATATATAATATACTCCATAACATTATACTACATATATATATAATATACTCCATACCATTATACTATATATATATAATATACTCCATAGCATTATACTATATATATATAATATACTCCATAGCATTATACTACATATATACAATATACTCCATAACATTATACTACATATATACAATATACTCCATAACATTATACTACATATATATAATATACTCCATAGCATTATACTACATATATACAATATACTCCATAACATTATACTACATATATACAATATACTCCATAGCATTATACTACATATATATAATATACTCCATAACATTATACTACATATATATAATATACTCCATACCATTATACTACATATATATAATATACTCCATAACATTATACTACATATATACAATATACTCCATAACATTATACTGCATATATACAATATACTCCATAACATTATACTGCATATATACAATATACTCCATACCATTATACTACATATATACAATATACTCCATAACATTATACTACATATATATAATATACTCCATAACATTATACTACATATATACAATATACTCCATAGCATTATACTACATATATATAATATACTCCATAACATTATACTATATATATATAATATACTCCATAGCATTATACTACATATATACAATATACTCCATAGCATTATACTACATATATACAATATACTCCATAGCATTATACTACATATATACAATATACTCCATAACATTATACTACATATATATAATATACTCCATAACATTATACTACATATATATAATATACTCCATAACATTATACTACATATATATAATATACTCCATACCATTATACTACATATATATAATATACTCCATAGCATTATACTACATATATACAATATACTCCATAGCATTATACTACATATATATATAATATACTCCATAGCATTATACTACATATATATAATATACTCCATAACATTATACTACATATATACAACATACTCCATACCATTATACTACATATATACAATATACTCCATAGCATTATACTATATATATATAATATACTCCATAGCATTATACTACATATATATATAATATACTCCATAGCATTATACTACATATATATAATATACTCCATAACATTATACTACATATATATAATATACTCCATACCATTATACTACATATATATGATATACTCCATAGCATTATACTACATATATATAATATACTCCATAACATTATACTACATATATACAATATACTCCATAACATTATACTACATATATACAATATACTCCATAACATTATACTACATATATATAATATACTCCATAACATTATACTACATATATACAATATACTCCATACCATTATACTACATATATACAATATACTCCATAGCATTATACTACATATATACAATATACTCCATAACATTATACTACATATATACAGTATACTCCATAACATTATACTACATATATATAATATACTCCATAGCATTATACTACATATATACAATATACTCCATACCATTATACTACATATATATAATATACTCCATAACATTATACTACATATATATATAATATACTCCATAACATTATACTACATATATACAATATACTCCATAACATTATACTACATATATACAATATACTCCATAGCATTATACTACATATATATAATATACTCCATAACATTATACTACATATATACAGTATACTCCATAACATTATACTATATATATATAATATACTCCATAACATTATACTATATATATATAATATACTCCATAGCATTATACTACATATTGTAATGGATTCCGGTCTGTTACCACGGACATCCACTAGTCTCGAGTATTCTACCTCTCTCCAGAGGGGACACTGTACTGACCGACAGTGACAACTGTATAGGGCAACCGAATTACCCGGTAAGGCAAGAGCCCATGGCTCAGACAAACAGTACCGAGTAGTGTTTGCTATAGTGGCTTTATTACAAAGCAGTCCTGAGGGTAATTATTCCTCTAGGTGTTTAGCAATATAAGAATACATGCTATGGCTCATTGTAATGAATGCACTGATTATCAGTAGGAGCTCTCCTTTTATAGGAGAGCTAAGGAACACAAAACATATAAGAGACAATGCACAGGAAGTAATGCAACCAATGATATCAATTATATAAATACTTAACCAATCACAATGCAATGCAAGATAATACAAGGAGGTGCCAAGTGGCTAAGGGCGGAGTCTTTTCTCCTAACTGTCCAATGACGGCTCCTACAGGGTCCCCAGGCTGTATATAGAATTAGGTCCACTAAGTTGGTACTTTAGGGGTAGGCACTTCCTGTTTACGACCTTGACTAAGTTCCTGGACATCTTTACAGATCCTCGTCTAAGGCGGCCATCTTGTGCCGGCCCAGTACAGCTGTACCGGGTCGGTAGAGGTCACTACCGACCCTGCAGGGGTCAATACCGGCCCTGCTTACCATGCTACCGGCACAGTATGACTTCCTACCCAACAGCTATTAACCAAATGCTGTGAGCAGAAGCCTAGCGCATTGCTTCACAAGGTTCCTAGTGTAAACTACCCGTTTACCACTAGAGTGCACTGAAATCTACCACATACCTCTCTCCATTAAAGTCATAGCCTGGCTTTAATAATAAAATATTAAGAGTAGATATGTGTGGGGGTAACACTTGTACCCAGGTTATATATTTGATTATATATAAAGTCAGGTACTATGCCATGAGATGACATAGCACCTCTCTCCAGAGAAGGTCGCCCTTGCAGGTGACCTCCCATAACTCAACTCCTCCTGGATCATAGGGGAAGCTAGTAATCAGCTCCTTTTCTTCCTCCACGGGAGGGCTTGATGCTTGTACCAATCGTATGGTAAGCATGGGCGTCACGTTCATTTGTGAGCGCGCGTCTACAGCAACATGTGCATTACCAGTTTTATGCAACATGTCAATGGGCTGCCTATAGTGCAGCGGGGCTTGCTGTACCATAGCGTCATGTATGGGTGCGAGCAGTGGCCCTGGAAGTTCTAGTGCTAGCAGAACCTTCCTTATCTCAACTTTAGGAGACCGCCGTTCCTTTTCCAAGGAAAGCCAGCGCCTTCTCTCCTCTTCCCACTGTACCGTGGGGGTGCAAGCAACATCCCGTGCCGGGGTGTGGTGCACTGTGCTGTGTGGCACTAAGGTTGGTGGTGAAGACGTCGTGGGACGTTCACCCTTAGCTGCCACCACAGGCTTTCTCTTTCGGTAAGCTTTACAAGGGTAACTACCGCCTTGTAACCTCTCAGTCCCTCCTGACTGAATCTCTGGAGGACCCCGGGCCGGTACAGGGTTGCCCCGGGCCGGCATAGAGGTGCTCCGGGCCGGTAGGGAGTCATCCCGGGCCGGCAGGCAGGCAGCATCAAGTGGTGGGCACTTGATCTCCCGCTCTTTTTTATCTACTGCCCTTCTGAGGGTGTCAGCAGTCCCAACTCGTGGGAGAGCGCATACTCTACTGTCACCAGCGCATGGTAAGTCTAGAGGTATAGGCTTAGCATAGCCAGGTGGGCTGCCACTCCGTAGTGCTAACGGATCTCGTGGCGTGCAGTTTTCAAACAACCATTTCGAAAACGCTGCGTTTAATTGCTCACCTTCTGTTTCTTTCTTAGCCAGCTGGATCTCCTTCTCCTCAGCTTTCCCTTTCTCAGGCTTGGTGAACAGCTCTGCCGTGGGCATGGTCTCCAGCTCTTTCTCTAGCTGGGCAGGTGGATAGTCATCTAAGTCTAGTAGCAGATCCTCTGCGTCGCTCAATTCTAGACAGTGGTTGGACATCTTGTAAGCAGGTGTTACTTGGTCGATGACTTTCGCGGGTATGAGTGGCTTCTTTGAGCTGCAGCGTTGTCCACAACTCTGACTCACTCTGTCTGGCTCCACAGGAAGTGTTTGGGTACTGGGGGTTTTTGGCCGCTTCTCCAACTTCTTCCGACGGTCTGCTACAGTGATTCTGTTCACTGGAGGTTGTTGGGGAGCTCCTGGGGATTCTTTTGAAACCAAGCGTGATGTGGTCCGCACCTCCCTTACAGCCTTTTTAGGTCTGTTTACTGCTTTCCTTGCCTTTCCTCTAGGCGGGTGGTGGGAATTCCCATCTATGCACAGTTGAGCGCTCTCATAGCATGCTTCTGTGTGGTGCTTGTTTGCTTCATCTCTGCATCTTTTAACAGAGGGTTGATAGTCAGAGGGCAGCTGCCTCTCTCCAGCAGCAGGGCTCCCTTCTCCCCAGCGCAGGGGCGTAGCCAGCGGGGGGGAAAACACTGTTTGGCCTATAGCTTCTACAGTTGTTGTCCGATCCGGCTCAAATCTTCTGCCATCTACCTGTGGCGGGGGGCTCTTCACAGCCTGATACATTCCACCTGTAGTTCTCTCTACAGTGGATGGTTGTGTGGGGACGTCCTCTTTTTCAGGGGTGTAAGGGGTGTTCTCCGTCAGCTCTGCCTGTGTTAGACAGACACTATCATTAAGTGGCCGCCCGTGCTTGTCTGTGCAAGGCAACACATGTCCGTCAATGATGACATGGGAGTCTGGAAACCTTAGGGCACACTCGTGTAAGGTGAGAAACGGCATGCCAATTATGGCATCTTCATTGATGTCACTAATGACGAAGTTTACGCTCGTTCTCAGTTTACGAAGCTGCAAGCTTACTTGCAGGGTACCGTAAAAGGGAATCCTCGACCCGTCAGCCATGAGTCCATGTGCCTCGCTGCGTTGCAGCGTGTCTTTTACTGACTGTGGCAATTGCTGGTACATATGTTTCGACAGCAAGTTGGTTGTGCAGCCTGTGTCAATCAACAGGGAGGCTGGTCTACCGGCTAACCTTCCAGCCAGGAAGTAGCTGGCCTGGTAAGGTCGCTCCAGCGGTGGCGCTGCCATTTGTGTGCTCCTGGGGGGTTGTCCACTCTTCTTCAGAGTTACAGGACTGTAAGGGGGTTGACGAGCAATCCGGCTACTGTCAGTCTGTGTTCTCCTGGGGGGTTGTCCACTCTTCTTCAGAGTTACAGGACTAATGGGGGCTTGTCGAGCTGTCCGGCTGTCCTCAGCGGGCGTCTGTGCTCTCTTGGGGGGTTGTCCACTCTTCTTCAGAGTTCCAGGACTATAAGGGGTTGTGGGTGTGGTCCGGCTTGCCCAGCTGCAGTCAGCTGCCGGTGGCGCTACTGCGGGCGCCGGCCGTTTCCCGTCTGTCTGGGGTTGTTTGTGAAGTGAGCTGCACGCTGAGTTCGGGGGCAGGTACTCATCATGTGACCTGGTTGTCCGCAGCCCCAGCAGCGTGTTGCAGGCTCTGCCTCCAACTGTGGAGCGGGAGCCGCCTGTCTTGCCGCTCTCAGCGACCGTAGCTCTTCTGTTAGTAGCTTTAGGCTGTCCATGACTGTTGTCATAGGATCCGGTATGGCAGGTGTAGGGGTGTGGTGTGTCTGCTGTACGGCAGTAGCGGTGGAGACACGTTGAGACGGGCCCTTGGCAACCGTCCTCATCCATTCCTCTTCCTCCTCGTCGGCATCCTTTTCCAACATCCGTACATGAGCCTGGCGCTCTTCAAACGGTGTTTTTATCTGCATATACTCGTTGCCGGCCCTGACTGCTTCAGCAATGTCAATGGGCTGCATGGCCAACAAGTGCCTTTGCAGGTAAGCATTTCCAACCGTGGTGCTGAAGATATCCAGCATCATCCTCTGCATGGGTCGGTGAGGTAGATCTGCATACGCAACGCGCACTAGGCGCTCTACTTCACTTGCATGCTCTTGGAGCGACGTCTTGTGTTGGCGGCGTAGGCTGGTCAGCCGGGACATAGCTTCCCTGGGTGTTAGCCCAAAACGTGCTCGTAGTGCAGCAAAGATACCCTGCAGTTGTGGAGGCTTTCCACAGTCCAATGCTTTACCTCGTAATGCATCCCTTAGGTATAACATGGCCGTGTTCTCTGGCCACTCATTCATTTCGGCTACCTCAATGAATCGGCTGATGAAGTACTCAACGTCTCCTTCGCCGTCGAACTTCGGAGCCTTTAGTCTAGCTGGTGCATTGTCTTGGTTGGGCCTCATCATAGCCGTCAATGCTTCGGTCAATCTATCAATGGCTGTAGCTTCTGGGTTGCCAGCGGGTGCTCGACCAGCGCTGCGTGCTCTCTGGTTGGCCATTCTTTGCAGATAGAGGAGTGATCTCAACTCAAATCTAAGAAATGGTCAGTACAACTGGATCCCGGGCCGGTATAGGTTAGATCCGGGTCGGTAGCTGTGTTTCCAGTGGCTCTAGCAGATCTAGGGGTTGGTCCAATGGATACTGTGACAGTATCTGGCACTCCGTTGCTTGTAACAACCGTTACGAAGCTTTTTGTACTGCTGCAGGGCGGAGCGAAGCTCTACGGGCCTACAGGCAGTAGTGTAGTGACACTGTAAATGGATACAGTGCCGGGGTCACTGTTACCAGCTGAGTAGCACTCCAAGCTGAATAACCTCTGGTAGCTGAGTCTGTATAGCGGATACACGACTCTCTCATTCTTCTGTACAGTGCCGGTATCTCTATGTCCAGGGCGGAGCGAACTCTACGAGCCTGTAGAAGATACGGTAGCGTCTGTACTGGACTGCTGCAAACGGAGCAAGCTCTACGGTTGATGCAGACAGCCTTTAGTAGTGGATACTGTGCCGGGATAGCTGCTGCAGTTCGGAGCGCACTCAAACGAACCTGCAGAGAAATCCGGTAGTATCTTGTGTCAATTGCTTCTTCAGATCTACTACTTCGGTAGATCAATTTCTCCTCCTCTCTCCAGATCTACACCCGGTAGATCACTTCTCTTTCTTCAGTGGTAGCTGGCCTGCAGTGCATTCGCAGGGCCAGAGGGTAGCGTGAAAGAGCACAGCGTGGGAAGGTACCGTTTATCCCACCGCTGCCACCAATGTAATGGATTCCGGTCTGTTACCACGGACATCCACTAGTCTCGAGTATTCTACCTCTCTCCAGAGGGGACACTGTACTGACCGACAGTGACAACTGTATAGGGCAACCGAATTACCCGGTAAGGCAAGAGCCCATGGCTCAGACAAACAGTACCGAGTAGTGTTTGCTATAGTGGCTTTATTACAAAGCAGTCCTGAGGGTAATTATTCCTCTAGGTGTTTAGCAATATAAGAATACATGCTATGGCTCATTGTAATGAATGCACTGATTATCAGTAGGAGCTCTCCTTTTATAGGAGAGCTAAGGAACACAAAACATATAAGAGACAATGCACAGGAAGTAATGCAACCAATGATATCAATTATATAAATACTTAACCAATCACAATGCAATGCAAGATAATACAAGGAGGTGCCAAGTGGCTAAGGGCGGAGTCTTTTCTCCTAACTGTCCAATGACGGCTCCTACAGGGTCCCCAGGCTGTATATAGAATTAGGTCCACTAAGTTGGTACTTTAGGGGTAGGCACTTCCTGTTTACGACCTTGACTAAGTTCCTGGACATCTTTACAGATCCTCGTCTAAGGCGGCCATCTTGTGCCGGCCCAGTACAGCTGTACCGGGTCGGTAGAGGTCACTACCGACCCTGCAGGGGTCAATACCGGCCCTGCTTACCATGCTACCGGCACAGTATGACTTCCTACCCAACAGCTATTAACCAAATGCTGTGAGCAGAAGCCTAGCGCATTGCTTCACAAGGTTCCTAGTGTAAACTACCCGTTTACCACTAGAGTGCACTGAAATCTACCACAATATATACAATATACTCCATAACATTATACTACATATATACAGTATACTCCATAACATTATACTATATATATATAATATACTCCATAACATTATACTATATATATATAATATACTCCATAGCATTATACTACATATATACAATATACTCCATAACATTATACTATATATATATAATATACTCCATAACATTATACTATATATATATAATATACTCCATAGCATTATACTACATATATATAATATACTCCATAACATTATACTACATATATACAATATACTCCATAACATTATACTACATATATATAATATACTCCATAACATTATACTACATATATACAATATACTCCATAACATTATACTACATATATATAATATACTCCATAACATTATACTACATATATACAATATACTCCATAACATTATACTACATATATACAATATACTCCATAACATTATACTACATATATACAATATACTCCATAGCATTATACTACATATATATAATATACTCCATACCATTATACTACATATATACAATATACTCCATAACATTATACTACATATATATAATATACTCCATAACATTATACTATATATATATAATATACTCCATAACATTATACTACATATATATAATATACTCCATAGCATTATACTACATATATACAATATACTCCATAGCATTATACTACATATATACAATATGCTCCATAACATTATACTACATATATATAATATACTCCATAACATTATACTACATATATACAATATACTCCATACCATTATACTACATATATACAATATACTCCATAACATTATACTACATATATACAATATACTCCATAACATTATACTATATATATACAATATACTCCATAGCATTATACTACATATATATAATATACTCCATAGCATTATACTACATATATATAATATACTCCATAGCATTATACTACATATATACAATATGCTCCATAACATTATACTACATATATATAATATGCTCCATAACATTATACTACATATATATAATATACTCCATAACATTATACTACATATATATAATATACTCCATAACATTATACTACATATATATAATATACTCCATAGCATTATACTACATATATACAATATACTCCATAACATTATACTACATATATACAATATACTCCATAGCATTATACTACATATATATAATATACTCCATAACATTATACTATATATATACAATATACTCCATAACATTATACTACATATATATAATATACTCCATAACATTATACTACATATATACAATATACTCCATAACATTATACTACATATATACAGTATACTCCATAGCATTATACTACATATATACAATATACTCCATAGCATTATACTACATATATATAATATACTCCATACCATTATACTACATATATATAATATACTCCATAACATTATACTACATATATATAATATACTCCATAACATTATACTACATATATACAATATACTCCATAACATTATACTACATATATACAATATACTCCATAGCATTATACTACATATATATAATATACTCCATAACATTATACTACATATATACAATATACTCCATGACATTATACTATATATATATAATATACTCCATAACATTATACTATATATATATAATATACTCCATAGCATTATACTACATATATACAATATACTCCATAACATTATACTATATATATACAATATACTGTAATGGATTCCGGTCTGTTACCACGGACATCCACTAGTCTCGAGTATTCTACCTCTCTCCAGAGGGGACACTGTACTGACCGACAGTGACAACTGTATAGGGCAACCGAATTACCCGGTAAGGCAAGAGCCCATGGCTCAGACAAACAGTACCGAGTAGTGTTTGCTATAGTGGCTTTATTACAAAGCAGTCCTGAGGGTAATTATTCCTCTAGGTGGTTAGCAGTATAAGAATACATGCCATGGCTCATTGTAATGAATGCACTGATTATCAGTAGGAGCTCTCCTTTTATAGGAGAGCTAAGGAACACAAAACATATAAGATACAATGCACAGGAAGTAATGCAACCAATGACATCAATTATATAAATACTTAACCAATCACAATGCAATGCAAGATAATACAAGGAGGTGCCAAGTGGCTAAAGGCGGAGTCTTTTCTCCCAACTGTCCAATGACATCTCCTACAGGGTCCACAGGCTGTATATAGAATCAGGTCCACTAAGTTGGTACTTTAGGGGTAGTCACTTCCTGTTTACGACCTTGACTAAGTTCCTGAACATCTTTACAGATCCTCGTCTAAGGTGGCCATCTTGTGCCGGCCCAGTACAGCTGTACCGGGTCGGTAGAGGTCACTACCGACCCTGCAGGGGTCAATACCGGCCCTGCTTACCATGCTACCGGCACAGTATGACTTCCTACCCAACAGCTATTAACCAAATGCTGTGGGCAGAAGCCTCGCGCATTGCTTCACAAGGTTCCTAGTGTAAACTACCCGTTTACCACTAGAGTGCACTGAAATCTACCACATACCTCTCTCCATTAAAGTCATAGCCTGGCTTTAATAATAAAATATTAAGAGTAGATATGTGTGGGGGGTAACACTTGTACCCAGGTTATATATTTGATTATGTAACAGATATATATATAACAGAACAAGAGTATATATTTAATAGCATATATACAATGTCTGGCGTCTCATTTAGTAGAGAGCGCTGTGTACTCGGCAGGAGTGCCTCTCATAATGCTGCAGAAGGTGCGTTCTCAGCTGCCGAGTGTTTCGGCCTCGGTAGGTACACTGAGTACAAGCGTAGTCCGTGGCCTCCCGTAACAGGTGTTCCACCCGCTCCTCCGTCTCCGAGGTGACCCAGCGCAGCATGCGCCATCTTGTAGGATTTCGTCTCCCATCCTCCTTCCATGAGGTGGTTGGCTCATCGTCCAACGTAGGGGTGACTGGGGCCGGCACCTTCTCCTTGGTCTCCTCTGCCTTCTCCTCTGCAGTAGGGCTGGGCGCTTGCACCAACCGGATGGTGAGCCTCGGCGTCACGTCCACTTGGGAGCGTGAATCTACAACACAAGATGCATGATAGACTTTATGCAATGTGTTAATGGGCTGCCTATATTGCAGCGGAGCTTGCTCTACCATAGTGTCATGTATGGGCGAGAGCAGTGGCCCTGGAAGTTCTAGCGCCGACAGAACCTTCCGTATCTTACTCCTAGGAGAGCGCCGTTCCTTATTTAAGGAAAGCCAGCGCCGTTTCTCCTCTTCCCACTGCACCGTGGGGGTGCAAGCAACATCCCGTGCCGGGGTGTGGTGCACTGTGCTGTGTGGCACTAAGGTTGGTGGTGAAGACGTCGTGGGACGTTCACCCTTAGCTGCCACCACAGGCTTTTTCCTTCGGTAGGCTCTACAAGGGTAATTACTGCCTTGTAACCTCTCAGTCCCTCCTGACTGAATCTCTGGAGGACCCCGGGCCGGTACAGGGTTGCCCCGGGCCGGCATAGAGGTGCTCCGGGCCGGTAGGGAGTCATCCCGGGCCGGCAGGCAGGCAGCATCAAGTGGTGGGCACTTGATCTCCCGCTCTTTTTTATCTACTGCCCTTCTGAGGGTGTCAGCAGTCCCAACTCGTGGGAGAGCGCATTCTCTACTGTCACCAGCGCATGGTAAGTCTAGAGGTACAGGTTTAGCATAGCCAGGTGGGCTGCCACTCCGTAGTGCTAACGGATCTCGTGGCGTGCAGTTTTCAAACAACCATTTCGAAAACGCTGCGTTTAATTGCTCACCTTCTGTTTCTTTCTTGGCCAGCTGGATCTCCTTCTCCTCAGCTTTTCCTTGGTCAGGCTTGGTGAACAGCTCTGCCGTGGGCATGGTCTCCAGCTCTTTCTGGGTAGGTGGGTAGTCGTCTAAGTCCAGTAGCAGATCCTCTGCGTCACTTAGTTCTAGACAGTGGTTGGACATCTTGTGAGCAAGTGTTACTCTGTCGACGACTTTCGCGGGTATGAGTGGCTTCTTGGAGCTGCAGTGTTGTTCACAACTCTGACTCACTCTGTCTGGCTCCATAGGAAGTGTTTGGGTACTGGGGGTTTTTGGCCGCTTCTCCAACTTCTTCCGACGGTCTGCTACAGTGATCCTGTTCACTGGAGGTTGTCGGGGAGCTCCTGGGGATTCTTTTGAAACCAAGCGTGATGTGGTCCGCACCTCCCTTGCAGCCTTTTTGGGTCTGTTTACTGCTTTCCTTGCCTTTCCTCTAGGCGGGTGGTGGGAATTCCCATCTATGCACAGTTGAGCGCTCTCATAGCCTGCTTCTGTGTGGTGCTGGTTTGCTTCATCTCTGCATCTTTTAACAGAGGGTTGATAGTCAAAGGGCAGCTGCCTCTCTCCAGCAGCAGGGCTCCCTTCTCCCCAGCGCAGGGGCGTAGCCAACGGGGGGGAAAACACTGTTTGGCCTATAGCTTCTACAGTTGTTGTCCGATCCGGCTCAAATCTTCTGCCATCTACCTGTGGCGGGGGGCTCTTCACAGCCTGATATACTCCACCTGTAGTTCTCTCTACAGTGGATGGTTGTGTGGGGACGTCCTCTTCTTCAGGGGTGTAAGGGGTGTTCTCCGTCAGCTCTGCCTGTGTTAGACGGACACTATCATCAAGTGGCCGCCCGTGCTTGTCTGTGCAAGGCAACACATGTCCGTCAATGATGACATGGGAGTCTGGAAACCTTAGGGCACACTCGTGTAAGGTGAGAAACGGCATGCCAATTATGGCATCTTCATTGATGTCACTAATGACGAAGTTTACGCTCGTTCTCAGTTTACGAAGCTGCAAGCTTACTTGCAGGGTACCATAAAAGGGAATCCTCGACCCGTCAGCCATGAGTCCATGTGCCTCGCTGCGTTGCAGCGTGTCTTTCACTGACTGTGGCAATTGCTGGTACAGATGTCTCGACAGCAAGTTGGTTGTGCAGCCTGTGTCAATCAACAGGGAGGCTGGTCTACCGGCTAACCTTCCAGCCAGGAAGTAGCTGGCCTGGTAAGGTCGCTCCAGCGGTGGCGCTGCCATTTGTGTTCTCCTGGGGGGTTGTCCACTCTTCTTCAGAGTTCCAGGACTGTAAGGGGGTTGACGAGCAATCCGGCTACTGTCAGTCTGTGTTCTCCTGGGGGGTTGTCCACTCTTCTGCAGAGTTACAGGACTAATGGGGGCTTGTCGAGCTGTCCGGCTGTCCTCAGCGGGCGTCTGTGCTCTCTTGGGGGGTTGTCCACTCTTCTTCAGAGTTCCAGGACTGTATGGGGTGTCAGGAGTTGTCCAGCTGCAGTCAGCGGGTATTGATGCTCTCTTGGGGGGTTGTCCACTCTTCTTCAGAGTTCCAGGACTGTACGGGGCATCAGGAGTTGCTTGGCTTGTCCAGCTGTGGTTGGTTGCTGTCGGTTGTATCTTGGGAGGTTGTCCACTCTTCTGCAGAGTTCCAGGACTATAAGGGGTTGTGGGTGTGGTCCGGCTTGCCCAGCTGCAGTCAGCTGCCGGTGGGGCTACTGCGGGCGCCGGCCGTTTCCCGTCTGTCTGGGGTTGTTTGTGAAGTGAGCTGCGCGCTGAGTTCGGGGGCAGGCACTCATCATGTGACCTGGTTGTCCGCAGCCCCAGCAGCGTGTTGCAGGCTCTGCCTCCAACTGTGGAGCGGGAGCCGCCTGTCTTGCTGCTCTCAGCGACCGTAGTTCTTCTGTTAGTAGCTTTAGGCTGTCCATGACTGTTGTCATAGGATCCGGTATGGCAGGTGTAGGGGTGTGGTGTGTCTGCTGTACGGCAGTAGTGGTGGAGACACGTTGAGGCGGGCCCTTGGCAACCGTCCTCATCCATTCCTCTTCCTCCTCGTCGGCATCCTCTTCCAACATCCGTACATGAGCCTGGCGCTCCTCAAACGGTGTCTTTATCTGCATATACTCGTTGCCGGCCCTGACTGCTTCAGCAATGTCAATGGGCTGCATGGCCAACAAGTGCCTTTGCAGGTAAGCATTTCCAACCGTGGTGCTGAAGATATCCAGCATCATCCTCTGCATGGGTCGGTGAGGTAGATCTGCATACGCAACGCGCACTAGGCGCTCTACTTCACTTGCATGCTCTTGGAGCGACGTCTTGTGTTGGCGGCGTAGGCTGGTCAGCCGGGACATAGCTTCCCTGGGTGTTAGCCCAAAACGTGCTCGTAGTGCAGCAAAGATACCCTGCAGTTGTGGAGGCTTTCCACAGTCCAATGCTTTACCTCGTAATGCATCCCTTAGGTATAACATGGCCGTGTTCTCTGGCCACTCATTCATTTCGGCTACCTCAATGAATCGGCTGATGAAGTACTCGACGTCTCCTTCGCCGTCGAACTTCGGAGCCTTTAGCCTAGCTGGTGCATTGTCTTGGTTGGGCCTCATCATAGCCGTCAATGCTTCGGTCAATCTATCAATGGCTGTAGCTTCTGGGTTGCCAGCGGGTGCTCGACCAGCGCTGCGTGCTCTCTGGGTGGCCATTCTTTGCAGATAGAGGAGTGATCTCAACTCAAATCTAAGAAATGGTCAGTACAACTGGATCCCGGGCCGGTATAGGTTAGATCCGGGTCGGTAGCTGTGTCTCCAGTGGCTCTAGCAGATCTAGGGGTTGGTCCAATGGATACTGTGGCAGTATCTGGCACTCCGTCGCTTGTAACAACCGTTACGAAACTTCTTGTACTGCTGCAGGGCGGAGCGAAGCTCTACGGGCCTACAGGCAGTAGTGTAGTGACACTGTAAATGGATACAGTGCCGGGGTCACTGTTACCAGCTGAGTAACACTCCAAGCTGAGTAACCTCTGGTAGCTGAGTCTGTATAGCTGATACACGACTCTTTCTTCTTTTCGCACAGTGCCGGTACCTCTATGTCCAGGTCGGAGCGAACTCTACGAGCCTGTAGGAGATACTGCAGCGTCTGTACTGGACTGCTGCAAACGGAGCAAGCTCTACGGTTGATGCAGACAGCCTTTAGTAGTGGATACTGTGCCGGGATAGCTGCTGCAGTTTGGAACGCACTCAAACGAACCTGCAGAGAAATCCGGTAGTATCTTGTGTCAATTGCTTCTTCAGATCTACTACTTCGGTAGATCAATTTCTCCTCCTCTCTCCAGATCTACACCCGGTAGATCACTTCTCCTTCCTCAGTGGTAGCTGGCCTGCAGTGCATTCGCAGGGCCAGAGGGTAGCGTGAAAGAGCACAGCGTGGGAAGGTACCGTTTATCCCACCGCTGCCACCAATGTAATGGATTCCGGTCTGTTACCACGGACATCCACTAGTCTCGAGTATTCTACCTCTCTCCAGAGGGGACACTGTACTGACCGACAGTGACAACTGTATAGGGCAACCGAATTACCCGGTAAGGCAAGAGCCCATGGCTCAGACAAACAGTACCGAGTAGTGTTTGCTATAGTGGCTTTATTACAAAGCAGTCCTGAGGGTAATTATTCCTCTAGGTGGTTAGCAGTATAAGAATACATGCCATGGCTCATTGTAATGAATGCACTGATTATCAGTAGGAGCTCTCCTTTTATAGGAGAGCTAAGGAACACAAAACATATAAGATACAATGCACAGGAAGTAATGCAACCAATGACATCAATTATATAAATACTTAACCAATCACAATGCAATGCAAGATAATACAAGGAGGTGCCAAGTGGCTAAAGGCGGAGTCTTTTCTCCCAACTGTCCAATGACATCTCCTACAGGGTCCACAGGCTGTATATAGAATCAGGTCCACTAAGTTGGTACTTTAGGGGTAGTCACTTCCTGTTTACGACCTTGACTAAGTTCCTGAACATCTTTACAGATCCTCGTCTAAGGTGGCCATCTTGTGCCGGCCCAGTACAGCTGTACCGGGTCGGTAGAGGTCACTACCGACCCTGCAGGGGTCAATACCGGCCCTGCTTACCATGCTACCGGCACAGTATGACTTCCTACCCAACAGCTATTAACCAAATGCTGTGGGCAGAAGCCTCGCGCATTGCTTCACAAGGTTCCTAGTGTAAACTACCCGTTTACCACTAGAGTGCACTGAAATCTACCACAATACTCCATAACATTATACTATATATATATAATATACTCCATAGCATTATACTACATATATACAATATACTCCATAACATTATACTACATATATACAGTATACTCCATAACATTATACTATATATATATAATATACTCCATAACATTATACTATATATATATAATATACTCCATAGCATTATACTACATATATACAATATACTCCATAACATTATACTATATATATATAATATACTCCATAACATTATACTATATATATATAATATACTCCATAGCATTATACTACATATATACAATATACTCCATAACATTATACTACATATATACAATATACTCCATAACATTATACTACATATATACAATATACTCCATAACATTATACTACATATATACAATATACTCCATAGCATTATACTACATATATATAATATACTCCATACCATTATACTACATATATACAATATACTCCATAACATTATACTATATATATATAATATACTCCATAACATTATACTATATATATATAATATACTCCATAGCATTATACTAGATATATACAATATACTCCATACCATTATACTACATATATACAATATACTCCATAACGTTATACTACATATATACAATATACTCCATAACATTATACTGCATATATACAATATACTCCATAACATTATACTACATATATATAATATACTCCATACCATTATACTACATATATATAATATACTCCATAACATTATACTACATATATACAATATACTCCATAACATTATACTACATATATACAATATACTCCATAACATTATACTACATATATACAATATACTCCATAACGTTATACTACATATATATAATATACTCCATAACATTATACTACATATATATAATATACTCCATAACATTATACTACATATATACAATATACTCCATACCATTATACTACATATATACAATATACTCCATAACATTATACTACATATATATAATATACTCCATAACATTATACTAGATATATATAATATACTCCATAACATTATACTACATATATACAATATACTCCATAACATTATACTACATATATATAATATACTCCATAACATTATACTACATATATATAATATACTCCATAACATTATACTACATATATATAATATACTCCATAACATTATACTACATATATATAATATACTCCATAACATTATACTACATATATATAATATACTCCATAACATTATACTACATATATACAATATACTCCATAACATTATACTACATATATACAATATACTCCATACCATTATACTATATATATATAATATACTCCATAACATTATACTACATATATATATAATATACTCCATAACATTATACTACATATATATATAATATAGTCCATAACATTATACTACATATATACAATATACTCCATACCATTATACTACATATATACAATATACTCCATACCATTATACTATATATATACAATATACTCCATAGCATTATACTACATATATATAATATACTCCATAACATTATACTACATATATATAATATACTCCATAACATTATACTACATATATACAATATACTCCATAACATTATACTACATATATACAATATACTCCATAACATTATACTACATATATATAATATACTCCATAACATTATACTACATATATATAATATACTCCATAACATTATACTACATATATATAATATACTCCATAACATTATACTACATATATATATAATATACTCCATACCATTATACTGCATATATACAATATACTCCATAACATTATACTACATATATACAATATACTCCATAACATTATACTACATATATACAATATACTCCATAGCATTATACTACATATATATAATATACTCCATAACATTATACTACATATATACAATATACTCCATACCATTATACTACATATATATAATATACTCCATAACATTATACTACATATATACAATATACTCCATAACATTATACTACATATATATAATATACTCCATACCATTATACTACATATATACAATATACTCCATAACATTATACTACATATATACAATATACTCCATACCATTATACTACATATATACAATATACTCCATAGCATTATACTACATATATATAATATACTCCATAACATTATACTACATATATATAATATACTCCATAACATTATACTACATATTGTAATAGATTTGCCTCTTCTATTAGCTACACAACGGATTCTCTACCTCTCTCTCTTCCACTCCTTTCTCTCTATCTCCAACGACGTTAGCAACTCACGAGTCCTCGACTCAAACGTAGTAGAAATGTGTTTATCTGAATAGATGCTTTATTATTCACAAGTAAAAGGGTACTTAAACTTCAACAACTTTACAACAACTGCCTGCCCAAGGCACAGCAGCTCTATTTATAGAGAAAAAGGTACCACTTCGTTACCTTATTAGGCACCACAAATCATAATACAGAGTACAAGGCAATTGCCAATGGTCACATATAATACATAATCATAACAAAAAATAGTCCAATCAGGTAGCAAGCACATGGTGTTTTGCCCTGGGCACTTATTGCCGCTCTTTTTGGTAGCTGGTAACCTTCCAGTCCTTATAAGGATAGACCATTTCCTATCCTGTGATTCTGGGAGAAGGAACGCTCCGATTTGGATTCTGATTGCTGCATCGCGTTCAGGAGACCTCAGGCTATCTGAATCAACATGGTTGGATCCCGGGTCGGGGTCGGGGTAGGTTCGGGGTCAGTTCGGGATAGCTAATTTTACTATATATAGGGGGATAGGGTTTGGGGACAACTGATATCCATTTTTCAGGGGTTTCGGAGAATCTCCTGGGGGGTAAAGTTCTGGGGGGATAATAACTTATGACTAAGGTCACCAGGGGTGTAAGGGGGGGGGGGGGGGTTTGGGGGGGGGTTAACACTACCTATCACATAAATCTCCCACATACTCCGCTTCATTAGCGACAAAGTCTCTAATTAAAATACATATATAGACAAGAATAACTGAGGGGTGTGGGAGGATGGAAGAGTTGTCTCTTACTCGTTTTCTCTCTCATTTTTGGGCGGCGACTGGGGAGACAAAGATGGGTTGCCCGGGATGACCTTTTTCAGGGTGGTCCACCTATTCCGAGCCATGGTAGATTCGGAGTCATTCTCTGAGGTTTGGAGTGGCTTGGGGGGGTCTTTGATACATTGACTGTAGCTGCGCTGGGGAGGGGGTGTCAAGCTGGGGATCGTGTTGGTTGTTAGTAAGTGGTTGGGGGGTAGGGGAAGAGGGGGAAACTCGTCTAGGGTGAGTAAGGGGGGTGACGATTCATTAGGGGTTAGGGCCAGGGGATCGCAAGCAGTAGAAGGTTCCAAAACCCAGTTGTGGTGAGCAGTTAACTCATTATCTTGGCTGCTAGTAGCGACTTCTACTGGGGGGTTGATAGGCAACAGCACCTCTTCTTGGTTACTGGGGGGAGGTTGACACGCAACTAAGCCGGCCTCGAGGAGTAAATCATTATCCTCTGGCTCTAGTTGTAAGGAAAGTTTGTTGTTGCGGGCCGTCATTGTCTGTAGGTGGTGAACCAGCAGCTGCAGCAAGTAAGCGGGTTGCTCGGTAGTGGATTTAGATTGCAGAGGAGCTGCACTTTCTTGACTGTCTGACTCCACATCATCCCGTTCCACTTCTCGGGAGTGGTTACTCATGGCAGTGGGGACAGGAGGGGGTGTTTCAGGGGGGCTCTGTAGCCACGGGGTTTCGAACGTGGGTGTTAAGCTGTTCGGAGTAGGTAGAGCAGGTCTTGGCAATTCTTTTAAGTTGAGGCACGGGGGTGTGGGGTCCTCAGTCTTAGTGGTGAAGGCCGTTAATTCGGCTATCAGTCTCATCTTCTCTTGATATTGTTGTTCGAACAATTGCTCCTGCTCACTAGCTACTCGATGGCACCAGGGCTCTCCATAGCGTTGGGGTGGTCCCACGTTACGCCTAGGGCGACCAGTAGGTGCAGGGGCTATGACAGCGGGTGGGGTGACTGGTGGGGGGGCAACTCCCACATTCGGGGTCTGGCTCCTATTTCGGCCAGTTCTTGGCCGATTTGTACGAAACTCGCTGGGGGTGTTGAGGGGGGTCTCTGGTAAGGGTTGCTGTAGGCGAGGGGGTGTACGTTCTTCTAGTAGGGGAAGTGGGGGGGAAGGAAATGCTGGGAGAAAACGTGGTGGGATCGGGAGCTCTAGGAGGGGTAGGGGAATGTCTTGAAGGGGAGGGGGGGGGCTTCTTCTCCTGCGGGGGGCTGCGCCACGCATGTTGGGACGGCGAGCTGGCTCCATGGCTGCTGGAGCTTGGCCGTAGGGCTCAAGGCAAGCTTTATAGGGTTTGAGGCGGCTACCATTTTGTACCGAACGTTGTCCATGTCGGTCGATTAAGTAGGTGTGGTTGCTGTAGGCCTCTTGGATGATATAAGGCCCAACGAACTTGGGTTGGAGTTTGGGGCTCTCTCCTTTCCTTCGCCTCTTGTTCTCTAGCCAGACTTCATCTCCTGGTCGGAATAACGATGGCTCCTCTCCGTCGTCTCCCCTAGTCTGCTTTTGTTCCATTCTCAGTGCCTCATGGACATCCTCTAGTCTCTCTTGCAGGGCTCGGGCATATTCGTGCACTGGTACGCACTCTAGCAAAGGGGGGTGGTAGGTCAGTTGGTCAGGGAGGCGCAACTCTCTACCCATCATAAGGAAGTTGGGCGTTTCACCAGTAGTAGAGTGGGGGGTAGCGCGAAAAGCTCTCATGATTTGGGGGAGGACCAGGTCCCATTCTTCAGGGCGTCTCTTCAGGAGGAGAGAACGTAAGGCGTCTCCGAGGACTCTATTATTCCGCTCCACAACTCCATTGGCCTGAGGGTGATAGGGGGTAGTGCGGGTTTTGGCCACCCTCCAAATGGTACAGAGTTCCCGCATCAGGCTGGACTCAAATTGGGCTCCCTGATCGGTATGCATTTGTTCGGGTAAACCGAAATAGCTAAACACATGCTCGTCTAGGGCGGTGGCCACTACTGGGGCTGTAGCGTCGGGGAGGGGGAGGGCGTCCTGCCAGCGGGTAAAATGATCCGTTAAGACCAAAATCCACTTGTTACCACGCTGGGTCTCAGGAAGGGGACCAACTAGATCTACCGCTAGTTTTTGCCAAGGCCGGCCAGCATACATGCGTTGTCGTGCGGGGTTGGGTCTGGTACCCCCATGTTTAGCATGCTGGCACGTCTCGCAGCTATTGACCGCTCGCCGTACATCGGCTGTCATGCCGGGCCAGTACCAGGTGAGATTCAACCTCTTGAGTGTTCGTTGAATACCTTGGTGGGCCATGACGTGGGTCTCCCACACGACTTTTCCACGCAGACTGGGGGGGCACACGGCGCACCAGTGAGACCGGGTTTGGCCGGCATGGTGTATCTCCAGTACACCATCCGGGCGGATTTGCATGGAATGTCTCCTCTTCTCCAATTGGCGCAACTCATTGCTGCCGAGCTCAAGCTGTTGGGGGTCTACGGGGGTATTATTTTGGATAGCTTCATACACGACAGCTACGGGGTGACGGCCGGTCTTTTGAGCTTCCATCAGATCTGTATCAGGGGGTGGTGGACGTGGACGGGCAATGGCAACTACCCGGGGGTCTGAGGGAGGGGAGGGAGTAGACAAGGGCTGGGCAAGGGGGGTAGGGGAGGGGTTTGGGAAGGTCTGTATCACCTCGTCTTTGGTGGGGCCACCATCTCTACTCTCAATGTGAGTACACTGTTTACAATCAGAGGGGCAACGCCTACTCAGTCCGTCTGCGTTCCCGTGCAAATGTCCACTGCGGTGTTCTATGGTGAACTTAAACTCTGAGAGGGCTTCCAGCCATCTGGCTACTTGGCTCGAAGGTTCCTTTCGCTTGCAGAGCCACATGAGGGAGGCATGGTCGGTACGGACTCTAAAGGTTTGTCCGTAGAGATAGGGCTTGAAGTGTTTCACCGCCTTAACTACGGCTAACAACTCCTTGCGAGTGACACAGTAGTTTCGCTCTGGGGGGCTCAGCGTTTTACTGTAGTACGCTATCACCCGTTCTTCATTGTTCTGGATCTGGGACAGGACGGCGCCGACACCGTCGTCACTGGCGTCGGTGTCTAGGATATAGGGACTGTTGGCATCGGGGTAGCCTAGAATGGGGGCGGAGACCAGTCCTGCTTTGAGCAACACAAACGCTTCTGCCTGAGGTTGGGCCCACTCCCAGGGGGTATCTTTACAAGTGAGTCTGGTCAGGGGCTTGGCTACGGTAGAGAACCGTGGGAGGTACTGGCGGTAATAACCTACAGTTCCTAGGAACGCTTGTAGTTCTTTAAGACAAGTAGGGGGGGGCCAATCACGTACTGCAGCAATCTTTTCTGGATCAGTGGAGACACCTCGCTCGCTAACAACGTGGCCTAGGTAGCGGACTTGAGATTGGAGCAGCTCACACTTGCTGGGCTTTAGTTTTAAACCAGCCGCTTGGAGACGCTGGAGCACTTCGGACAGTCGGTGGAGATGGGTGGGGAAATCGGGGCCTATGACGATGATGTCATCTAAGTACAGGAGGAGTGATTTCCAGTGAAGGCCGTGTAGCACCCTCTCCATGAGTCTCTGGAAAGTGGCGGGTGCGGAAGTTAATCCGAAGGGGAGGACTTTCCATTTATACAGGCCGGAACGGGTGGAGAAAGCGGATTTGTCGCTAGCATCCGCGTCCAGGGGGACCTGCCAGTATCCGCTCACTAGGTCTAGGGTGCTGAAATAGCGGCTACCCGACAAAGCGTCCAGGCTCTCATCTATACGGGGCAGGGGGTAGGCGTCTTGTTGGGTAACTGCATTCAACCGCCTATAGTCTATGCAAAACCTCCACGATCCGTCTTTCTTTTTGACGAGTACCACGGGAGAACTCCAGGCACCATTGCTGGGTTCGATCAACCCTCTCTCTAGCAGTTTGGACACCTGCTCCTCGGCTTCTCGCTCTTTGTGGGGTCCTAATCTGTGGGGGTGTTGTCTTATAGGCTGGGCTCCGGGCTTCAGGGGGATGCTATGTGCCACAAGGTCGGTACGACCCATGTCGTGATCTCCTCTACTGAACACCTCCTCGTAGGAGTGTAAGAGCTGGGCCAGTTGGAAAGCTTCACTGGGGGTGTGGCAGTTGTCCAGGGCTTGGGTATATAGTGCCTGCAAGTGCTCGGGGACGGGAGAGGGAAGGAAAGTGGGGGGAATAGAAGTAGGGGGTTTCTCCGTCAATGGCAACTCTATGTCACTGGCCTGTACACCTGTGTACCGGCCTATAGTCTTTCCCGCTTTCAAATGTAACGGCTGACTAGTGGGGTTAAGGCATCTAACGAGCAGGTGGTGTTTGGTATCAGGGGAGTTGAGACTGGCGGCGAGGGGCGGGGAGTCCGGGGTACCTTCTACTATACCGAGGGGGAGGTGTGAGGGGTTGGTAACTTTACAAAGTACCGTAGCCTCGGTATTCGGGGGGATGTGAGTGTCTCTTATGACTTGGACAGAGGTGGAGAGCATTCGTCCCTGTTGGTCAGTGCATGGAAGTTCTTGGCCATCTATTTCAATGACCGAACGATCAAATTTCATGTGACACTGGTGGGCAGTAAGAAAGGGCATGCCTAAGATGGCGTCCTCGTTAATCTGTCCGACTACGAATGTAGCATCCGTCTTTATGTCTCGCAGTCGAAGGGGCAGATGTAGGGTACCAAAGAAGGGAATATGGGATCCGTCCGCCAAAATGCCGTGGGTGTCGCTCTCTTGAAGGGCATCCCGGGTGGTAGGAGACAGCCGGTTAAACAGGTGCTGCGATAGCAGATTGGTGGTACATCCGGTATCAATGAGTATAGACACCGGCTTGCCTTCAATTCGACCGGGCAAGAAATAACTTGCCTTGTAGGGGCGTTCTGGCGGGGAGTAAAGAACGTCAGTGGGTCTGACGGCTGATGGTCGGGGGGTAGGGGGTTGTCTCTCCCGAGGGCGGGAGGGGCGTATTTGGGTTGGGGGAACAGGGGGGCTTTTGGGGTGAATCCCTCGGCTCAGAGATTGAGCTGGTTCAGACGGGTAATATAATTTGTGTCCATGACTAACGGGGTGTTGCTGACGAGACGGGCGGGGAAGGTCAGCACACAGGGGGGCCGGGGGTTGATATGCTTGGTTGTTATCCCAGACAGGCGGGGCAGACGGGTAGTAGTCTGTATCTTCCAGCTCTTGTAATGGCGCATACCGGTTGGCAGTAGGTAGCTGCCAGGGCTCTGGGGTTGGCACAGGATACCGTCTCTCTGGACGGGGAGGGGGGACCTGAGTCACAGGGTTATGTCGCTCTAGCCTTTCTATTGCCTTCCTATAATTCCGAGGGGCCCGGGGGCAGTTAGGAACCGGTCTCCCTACTGCGGGCGGCGCCCGTTTTTTGGCGGTTGGTTAGGAAGGGGGGTAGGAGACGGCCAGGGTTTAGTAGGACAACTCCTCTGTAAGTGACCAATGGCGCCACACCCCCAACACTGAGGAGGGGTAGGTGTGACGGGGGGGTAGGAGGGGTGGGGGATGGCCAGTGGGGGGGTTGGTTGCTGCTTCAGTTTCTGGAGTTCTTCCGACTGGAGCTTGATGGCGTCGGTGAGCAACTGCATGTTTTGCATCAGAACAGCAAGGATGTCTGGGGACGGGGTAGCTGTCTGGTGGACTTGACTGAGCAGGGGGTTGGCTGGGGTTCTGTCACTGGGTGGTTCTAACATGTCGTCTTCCTCCTCCACTACTCTGACTCGGGACGGTTTGTCTTCAAATCCTGTCTTGATTTGGAGAAATTCACTGCCTGCTCTGACTGCTTCCTCAACAGTGTGGGGTTGCACGGCTAATAAATGTCGTTGAAGGTACGCATTGCCTATTGTGCTAGCAAAGGTTTCCAGTACCATTCGGTCAACTCTTCGGGGGGGCAGGTCATCATAAGCAACACGGACCAGTTTTTCAACCTCATTAGCGTGTTGTTGCAACGACGTCTTGGGGGAACGACGCAGTGTAATCAACTGAGCTTGTGCCTCTTTGGGGGTAAGTCCAAACCGTGCACGTAGGGCAGCAAAGATACCTTCTACATGGGGAGGGCGGCCACACTCAAGGGCGTCGTCTCTCAGTGCCTCTCGTAGGTGTAGTAGGGCAGTAGCTTGGCCCCAATCATTTGCATCGGCTACTTCAGTAAATCGAGTGATGAAATATTCCACATCGGCCGTGCCATCATATTTGGGGGGTTTGAAGGGGGTTGGGTTGTGTCTTTGGGGGGGTTGTACCAATCTTTGCAGGGCATCTGTCAACTCATCCAAGGCTACCGTTGGTTGAACTACAACGGGATTTCGGCCAGCGCTTCTTGCTCTCTGAGTGGCCATTGTTGATTGGCGAGTTATGGGATATAAAATGATTGCTTGTAACAGAAATCAGTATTCCGTGGATCCCGAATCGGGGTAGCTTCGGGGTTGGGTGGATCCCAAATCGGGGTAGCTTCGGGGTAGAGGGGAATGGCAGTATACAGGGTCAAGGTAACTTCGGGGTTGGGTGGATCCCGAATCGGGGTAGCTTCGGGGTAGAGGGGGAAGGGGAGTGATACAGGGTTTGGTATAACTTCGGGGTAGGGGGAAGGGGAGTGATACAGGGTTTGGTATAACTTCGGGGTAGGGGGAAGGGGAGTGACACAGGGTTTGGTATAACTTCGGGGTAGGGGGAAGGGGAGTGACACAGGGTTTGGTATAACTTCGGGGTAGGGGGAAGGGGAGCGATACAGGGTCTGTATAACTTCGGGGTGATGGGAAGATGGCGGTAAGCAGGGTGAACAGGCTTGGTGTAGTTCCTAGCTATTTCTTCTGCTTTATTTTCTTTCTTCTTTCTCTCTCTTATTCTATCTATATCTTCTTACTTCTTACCTTCTCTCTATCCGTTGTGTCCTTGTTCTTCAGAAATCCCACCGCTGCCACCAATGTAATAGATTTGCCTCTTCTATTAGCTACACAACGGATTCTCTACCTCTCTCTCTTCCACTCCTTTCTCTCTATCTCCAACGACGTTAGCAACTCACGAGTCCTCGACTCAAACGTAGTAGAAATGTGTTTATCTGAATAGATGCTTTATTATTCACAAGTAAAAGGGTACTTAAACTTCAACAACTTTACAACAACTGCCTGCCCAAGGCACAGCAGCTCTATTTATAGAGAAAAAGGTACCACTTCGTTACCTTATTAGGCACCACAAATCATAATACAGAGTACAAGGCAATTGCCAATGGTCACATATAATACATAATCATAACAAAAAATAGTCCAATCAGGTAGCAAGCACATGGTGTTTTGCCCTGGGCACTTATTGCCGCTCTTTTTGGTAGCTGGTAACCTTCCAGTCCTTATAAGGATAGACCATTTCCTATCCTGTGATTCTGGGAGAAGGAACGCTCCGATTTGGATTCTGATTGCTGCATCGCGTTCAGGAGACCTCAGGCTATCTGAATCAACATGGTTGGATCCCGGGTCGGGGTCGGGGTAGGTTCGGGGTCAGTTCGGGATAGCTAATTTTACTATATATAGGGGGATAGGGTTTGGGGACAACTGATATCCATTTTTCAGGGGTTTCGGAGAATCTCCTGGGGGGTAAAGTTCTGGGGGGATAATAACTTATGACTAAGGTCACCAGGGGTGTAAGGGGGGGGGGGGGTTTGGGGGGGGGGTTAACACTACCTATCACATAAATCTCCCACAATATATACAATATACTCCATAACATTATACTACATATATATAATATACTCCATAACATTATACTACATATATACAATATACTCCATAACATTATACTACATATATATAATATACTCCATAACATTATATTACATATATACAATATACTCCATAACGTTATACTACATATATATAATATACTCCATAGCATTATACTACATATATACAATATACTCCATAACATTATACTATATATATACAATATACTCCATAGCATTATACTACATATATACAATATACTCCATAACATTATACTACATATATACAATATACTCCATAACATTATACTACATATATACAATATACTCCATAACATTATACTACATATATACAATATACTCCATAACATTATACTACATATATATAATATACTCCATAGCATTATACTACATATATACAATATACTCCATAACATTATACTACATATATACAATATACTCCATACCATTATACTACATATATATAATATACTCCATAACATTATACTACATATATACAATATACTCCATAGCATTATACTACATATATACAATATACTCCATAGCATTATACTATATATATATAATATACTCCATAGCATTATACTACATATATATAATATACTCCATAACATTATACTACATATATACAATATACTCCATAGCATTATACTATATATATATAATATACTCCATAGCATTATACTACATATATACAATATACTCCATAACATTATACTACATATATACAATATACTCCATAGCATTATACTACATATATACAATATACTCCATAACATTATACTACATATATACAATATACTCCATAACATTATACTACATATATATAATATACTCCATAACATTATACTACATATATACAATATACTCCATACCATTATACTACATATATACAATATACTCCATAACATTATACTACATATATATAATATACTCCATAACATTATACTACATATATACAATATACTCCATACCATTATACTACATATATACAATATACTCCATAACATTATACTACATATATACAATATACTCCATAACATTATACTACATATATACAATATACTCCATAACATTATACTACATATATACAATATACTCCATAACGTTATACTACATATATACAATATACTCCATAACATTATACTACATATATATAATATACTCCATAACATTATACTATATATATACAATATACTCCATAGCATTATACTACATATATACAATATACTCCATAGCATTATACTACATATATATAATATACTCCATAGCATTATACTACATATATACAATATACTCCATAACATTATACTACATATATACAATATACTCCATAACATTATACTACATATATATAATATACTCCATAACATTATACTATATATATACAATATACTCCATAACATTATACTACATATATATAATATACTCCATAACATTATACTACATATATATAATATACTCCATAACATTATACTACATATATACAATATACTCCATAACATTATACTACATATATACAATATACTCCATAACATTATACTACATATATATAATATACTCCATAGCATTATACTACATATATACAATATACTCCATAGCATTATACTACATATATACAATATACTCCATAGCATTATACTACATATAAAGCCCCACAATAATAACAAATACCATAATTACCAGCCAATACAACACATATGTATAATACATTCATTCAAGGTGACAAAGTGCCAATTGGAAATGGGCGGGATCTTGGGTGCTGGTGATGGACAGAAAGGAGTGGCTACAGTCTAGTCGACCAATCAGATGGATAGTCAGGGTTTAAGTTTTTTATTTGTTTCCAAACGAAAGATTTTTGTTGGGAAATTTTTTTAATTAGTCAAAGCGCAACGACTCTTCACTATGCATGAGAATAGATCCAGGTTTTTTTTTGTAAATTTTGCACACTGAAGTACACGATATATTGACGATGATCGATGATCATTTTGTCTGCTCAAAAGTTGTCAGACTTTACTCTATCAGAGTCTTTAGCCTGTGACTTTAGATAAAGCAAGGCCAAAAACTGCTGAGTAGGCAAAACCACCAGTGGCCGACGTTGATCGCATATAGCAATAAACTGCCTGGGTGAAAACTGTTGCCTCTTTACAGACTGTTTGGGACAATTCACAGGTTGTTTAGGGAAATTCACAGGTTGTTTAGGGCATATTCACAGGCTTTTTAGAGCAACTCACATGCTGTTTAGAGCAATTCACATGCTGTTTAGGGCAACTCATAGGCTGTTTAGGGCAATTCACAGGTTGCTTCGGCCATATTCACAGGCTTTGTAGGACTTATTCACAGGCAGGCAGCTGTAGGTCCCCGGTTCAAAAATAGTGCAGAAAATCTCAAAAAGCTAAAATAATTAAGCGTAATATATAATTTACAAATAATTATGATTTATTATGGTCGATTTTTATGAACAAAGCGTGTAGAAACTCATTGGTAAAGATACTTACATGAGAAGTGGTTGTCTCAGTGGCTCAGAGGCAACCTCCTGTACTAGTGAAGCTACCAACAGGCGAGTGGTTGTCTCTGTGGCTCAGAGGCACCCTGCTGTACTAGTGAAGCTACCAACAGGTGAGTGGTTGTCTCTGTGGCTCAGAGGCACCCTGCTGTACTAGTGAAGCTACCAACAGGCGAGTGGTTGTCTCTGTGGCTCAGAGGCAACCTCCTGTGCTAGTGAAGCTACCAACAGGCGAGTGGTTGTCTCTGTGGCTCAGAGGCAACCTCCTGTGCTTGTGAAGCTACCAACAGGTGAGTGGTTGTCTCTGTGGCTCAGAGGCAACCTCCTGTGCTTGTGAAGCTACCAACAGGCGAGTGGTTGTCTCTGTGGCTCAGAGGCAACCTCCTGTACTAGTGAAGCTACCAACAGGCGAGTGGTTGTCTCTGTGGCTCAGAGGTACCCTCCTGTACTAGTGAAGCTACCAACAGGCGAGTGGTTGTTCCTGCCACTAGCATTGAGTTGATCGCTGTTATCTGTTCAGTATTGAACAGCTTGCATGGCCAGTCTTGACCTCTGCAGGGCCGGTATTGACAGTTACAGGGGGATATTGAGTCATACTGGGCTGACAAACGATGGCTGCCTAGCCTGAGGACCTAATGCTCAACACGAAAGATTGAGGAAAACTCGATACAAGCACACCAACCACAAGGAGAGCCAGAAATCCTACCACGAGTTGGAGATGGCGTCCAAGAATGTCTCTACCCATTCACTCCGCCTCTTACTACCAGGCACCGATGTTACTTACGTAAGTACATTTATATGTCAGTTAGTTGGTATTTTTAAACTTCATCTTATTATTCGCGGACTCATCTCTTGTAAACCTGATTGGTTGTATTTTATATTCTAGCCATCTGATTGGGTATAACAATAATTACTTCATGTGCTTCTATCTTCATTAAACAACAGAACTGAAATGATCTTCACATGCAGACATGCCTGTGTGCACAGACTTGGCCATGTAATATTGTAGTAGTTTTTACACTGGCTACTAGACACAACGGAGTCTCTCCAAACAACTTCTTTCTAACTGACGGGGTCCCAGACCCAAACACACAACGACAAGGTTCAATTAATAATACTTTATTCTATGCATAATCCATTTAGCAATATAGAAGGGTATTTAGCAAACTCCACTAGACTTCTGCTTCACATCATGCAAGCAAGCTCCTTTTTTATAGGAGAAAGGGAGGAAAACTCACCCCCTTATTTGGGTGAGCCAACCACATAATACAATAGTAAATACAAACAAATCACAAGATAGTGTACAAGATTATATACAAAGTTAACCAATCAGAGTCTTGAGCACATGGTGTTTTGCTTTGGGCACTTGTTGCCGCTCTTTTTCTGTAGCTGGTAATCTTCCAGTCCTTATTAGGGCATGCTGGTATTTTTCCATTCCTTATTAGGACATGCTGGTACTTAGCTTGCTCTCCTGGGCTTCGTAGTTGTCCGATTGGAATCTTGATTGGGGCATTAGGTAGCTTAGATCCCAGGCTACCTCTTCCATTCTCTTCCTATACCGGCCCAGGGTAGCTGACCCGGGGTAGGCCCAGGTAACCCGGGGTAGCTATTTAAGGTGTGGAATAACCTCTACACAGGATCTGGGTCTTCTGGGTCCACTCTCGAGGGGATGTTTCGTGTTTAGACCAAAGGGGAAGGATTCATAACTTATGATTAGGGGGTCAGGGGACAAGGGGTGGGGGTATGGGGGTGGGGGGGGGGGGATTGTCAGGTGAATACTTATACAAATCTCTCACACTATCAGACTTGGCCATGTAATATGAACACTTCAACATCTAAGCTCTGCATGTTATCCCGACTCACCAACAAGCAGTTTGGATGTCAGTGAATGCGTTCTTCTGATACATCTTGATACTTGAATTACTTTGATTTGCTTACATTTTATACCCTTACCGTCATTTGACCTTCATTTGAACTTCACTTTACCTGATGAGTGCATGGAGTATGCATGGAACTGTATAGTAGACAAGTGTCTTACAACATCAAACCAACAGCTCTCTTTTAACTCTTTGTATTTAAATATATATACTCAAACTGCGGACAGCGGCCGTTTCGGCATTTGTTGCCTCATCAGCACAGAACAGAGGTTAGCAGGGGTGACAAGCCTTGATACAAATAATGGCATCAAAGCATGTTTAAAGGATTGCCGTCACCAAACGCTATATATATATATACATATATATATATATATATATATATATATATATATATATATATATATATATATATATATATATATATATATATATATATATATATATATATATATATTGTAATGGATTCCGGTCTGGTTCCATGGAGATCCACTAAGCTCAAGTATTATGCCTCTCTCTAGAGGGGACACTGTGCTGCTCGACAGTGACAACCGTGTATTGCAACCAAATTATCCGGTATGGACAGAGCCTATGGCTCACACAAACAACACAGAGTGCAGTTTGAATACTGGCTTTATTCTCAATAGGCAAAGTCCTAGGGTGACAATCCACTAGGTTTATTGGCAAGACATGAGAATGAATGCAATGAATCTGAACAAAGCCAGCCCTTTTATAGATAACTGGCAGGAAGTAATTAGCATAAAATCATATAACAGTAAAGGCGCAGGAAGTGATTAGACCAGTGCGATTACCTATGTAAATAAACAACCAATCATGCAATATACAAAGATTAAATAGAATAAGCGCCAAATGGGTAGAGGCGAACTCCTATCTCCCATTGCCCAATAAGAGTGTCCTACAGGGTCCCAAGGCTCTGGTTAGCTTGTGATCGTGGCTACTTCGGTTACAAGGAAAGGTATCTTCTGTTCTTGACTTAGTGCAGGATCTTGACTGGTTTTAGAAGTCCTCTGCTATAGCAGCCATCTTTGACCGGCCCTGAGTCACCATACCGGGTCCGCGGGGTCAATAGCGGCCCTGCAGGGGTCACTACCGGCCCTGCACACTGTGCTACTGGCACAGTAAAGCTTTGCTACTGGCACAGCATCTTACCGATGGCTGTGGGTGAAACCATAGCGCATTCGGTGTGGAGATAGTGTAGTAAACTCCCAGTTTACTATGATTGTTCACCAAAATCTACCACAATATATATACATGTATATATACTAAAAGGTAAAATAGTAAAAGGTGGAAAGCTACTGAAAGACTACAAATTGTTTCACGTGTCTAGAACAAAGATGGAAAAAAGAAAAGAATTCTAGACACATGAAACAATTTGTAGCCTTTCAGCAGCTTTCCACCTTTTAATATCTAGCTCCTAAATCTTTCCTTGTTGAGCACTGTCTTACTTGCTTCAGTTTTGTCTGGTTTTATCATCTCTTGGGTAATCAATATTAATAATTATTTAGTTATTTATTTCTATTTCCGCACTCGAGCATACCCTGTGCCCTACCATTATACTAATTTAAATATATAATGTATAACATATAGTTATATATTGGTTCCCGTAGAGAGTGCTCAATACAAAGGAGTAGAGCATAGATAAAATTAGAAAACAAAGGAACTGAACATTTTACTAACATTGTGCAGGATTTTTGTGTCTGTACTGATACAGGCGAGGTAGCAGGCACCTGCACTTCCCTCAGCTCAGATAAGAGTCGGTAGGCTATGGTCAAGCACTTTAGGCATCACTAACTAGTAGTGCTGGCCTGCATTGCTGGACCAAGTCCAACGCTGGACTGCGCAGCCTACTTACTGGACCGTATAGAAGTGTAGGCCACTCGCTGGTCAGTGCTTTGTGTACAAGTTAATGCTGGACCACAAGTACAAGATTGTTATTATTGCAGACTTCTAGTAATGCAATACAAGAGTGTATGGTTGAGAGTGATTGTATTATTATATTCTTCTGGATTGGCTCCTCCAATTACTCTGATTTATCATGGAGCTTCAGCCAGTATTTATACAAAAGGTTATGTAACCATTTCTTTGTTCCTTTAAGCGCAGCCTTAGATAATGTAATAAAAGTTTTGGCTGGCTACAACAAAAGAATACATAAACAGAACAACTGTGCAGTAATTAGGACGTAGGGCTATAATGCATAGAATTGATAAAGTTACGTAGAGTGATTATATGTGGATCATATATCCTAGTATGTGTCTATCCAGTAACTTTTCTTTCCTGTTTAATCGAAGCATTGACAGGAATCAAACCATAATAAAGGTATCTAGTCATTTCCGTTACAATACATTTTATCACTTGAAGTTTCGTGTATAGTACGCAAATCTTCTGAATATTGCGTACTATACATGTGTTAGTGCAATGTTTTGTTTCTTGGCTTTTCATTTTATATATATATATATATATATATATATATATATATATATATATATATATATATATATATATATATATATATATATATATATATATTATATATATCACCCGGTTTGGTTGAGCACTCTCTCAGGGGCACCAAGCACTGCTAGCCTTATGCAAAGCTCACCTTAGGGTTTGAGCACTCTAGTGTTTGGTGGCAGCAATCATTTAAATAAGCTTTGATGCAATTATTTGTATCAAGGGTTGTCACCCCTGGTAGCCTCTGTACTGCACTGATCAGGCAACAAATGCCAAAACAGCTGCTGTCCACAGTTTGAGTATATATATATATCTTGAATGTTGATGGCATATTCAGCTGTTGTATTTTTGTTTTTATGTAATTGCTGTATTAGTTGTACATACTAATGTATGATTTGTCAGAGGATTGTTGTCTTTGTTATTGCTGTTATTGCTGTTATAATGAACAAACTGAACAGTTTGAAATATAAAGTCCAAATAACTGAAAAAAAAATTGTAAGCGACCGATTACTTGTAGTCCTGAAGTTTGAAATAAATTGTTTTATGGAAAAACTGAATTGTCAAGTTGAGTCGATGGTTTGGGTGTAAATTTAATGGAGTGAGACGCCATCGATGACTTCTTGGCAGCCTGAATATTGTGCACTAGAAAAGCTTCTTCTGAATTTGACGATTTGGGAGCTTGTATTATTTCTAAGAGAAGTTTTGATCTATCCAAGACTCCCAGGTTAATGAAGCGTCTATTTGGCGTTTCAGATGGCAGCCTCCCATTCAATAATAAATTTTTTGAAGTACGCAGCCTCTGCTCCTGTATTGTTTTAATAGCACTTAAGGCTGAAAGACGAACAGCCAAGCTAAGTGGATCTCTACTACACCTATTCACTTTGGATTCTCTGCTTTTTGTGCTCCATCTAGCAGAGAGCTTGGCGTGCTCTTCTTCAGACACCAACTCGATCTGGGAAGTCTCTGAGTAGTGTGTAACACCACTTGGCAGGTAAGGATGGCTTTTCTTTAGAGACAGAGCTTTTGGTCTATGCATATACGAATAGCACACATAGGCAAAGGTGATTGTTACAAAACCGACAATCATTCCTGTCACAAACCACACCATCTGTAACAACCAATATTCTAGCAGCTCGGCAAATGAATCCATTGCAGTTTTAGATTCTGTGGCTGACATGACAATGACAGGTAACACACCTGCCAAAGAGAAGATGTAGGTGTGTGTAAAACTGTATACTTTATGTAAGGCTATGCATATCCATGTAAAATAAAACATAGCTTATAATACTGTATCAATTTATATATAAAACTATATGCTACTGTATATGACTGTCACTATACTATATGCTACTGTATATGACTGTCACTATACTATATGCTACTGTATATGACTGTCACTATACTATATGCTACTGCATATGACTGTCACTATACTACATGCTACTGTATATGACTGTCACTAAACTATATGCTACTGTATATGACTGTCACTATACTATATGCTACTGTATATGACTGTCACTATACTATATGCTACTGCATAGGACTGTAACTATACTATATGCTACTGTATATGACTGTCACTATACTATATGCTACTGCATATGACTGTAACTATACTATATGCTACTGTATATGACTGTCACTATACTATATGCTACTGTATATGACTGTAACTATACTATATGCTACTGTATATGACTGTCACTATACTATATGCTACTGTATATGACTGTAACTATACTATATGCTACTGTATATGACTGTCACTATACTATATGCTACTGCATATGACTGTAACTATACTATATGCTACTGTATATGACTGTAACTATACTATATGCTACTGTATATGACTGTCACTATACTATATGCTACTGTATATGACTGTCACTATACTACATGCTACTGCATATGACTGTCACTATACTACATGCTACTGCATATGACTGTAACTATACTATATGCTACTGTATATGACTGTCACTATACTATATGCTACTGCATATGACTGTAACTATACTATATGCTACTGTATATGACTGTAACTATACTATATGCTACTGTATATGACTGTCACTATACTATATGCTACTGTATATGACTGTCACTATACTACATGCTACTGCATATGACTGTAACTATACTATATGCTACTGTATATGACTGTCACTATACTACATGCTACTGTATATGACTGTCACTAAACTATATGCTACTGTATATGACTGTCACTATACTATATGCTACTGTATATGACTGTCACTATACTATATGCTACTGCATAGGACTGTAACTATACTACATGCTACTGTATATGACTGTCACTATACTATATGCTACTGCATATGACTGTAACTATACTATATGCTACTGTATATGACTGTCACTATACTATATGCTACTGTATATGACTGTCACTATACTATATGCTACTGTATATGACTGTAACTATACTATATGCTACTGTATATGACTGTCACTATACTATATGCTACTGTATATGACTGTCACAATATAATATATTACTGTATCCAACAACAAGTTCCTACCTTTCAACTGTACTATCACTTGTCACTCTAAGAACAGTTGTGATTTACAATCAACGAGATGTTTTGGTGATAAAAAAATTGAATAAAATGTTTTGACAAAAGGAATAGAAATAACAACCAAAAGTACTATTTAAAAGTAACAAAGCTTGCTTGGGAAAACTTCTATGACAAAAATTTCATTTATGATTGGCGGAATGCGTGCATTGACATTCTATGCAATAACAGCAATACATAGTACATAGTAGCATAGTACATAGTACCATAGTACATAGTAGCATAGTATATAGTAGTATAGTACATAGTAGCATAGTAAATAGTAGCATAGTACATAGTAGCATAGTACATAGTAGCATAATACATAGTAGCATAGTACATAGTACATAGTAGCATAGTACATAGTAGCATAGTACATAGTAGCATAGTACATAGTAGCATAGTACATAGTAGCATAGTACATAGTAGCATAGTACATAGTAGCATAGTGCATAGTAGCATAGTACATAGTAGCATAGTAGCATAGTACATAGTAGCATAATACATAGTACATAGTAACATAGTAGCATAGTACATAGTAGCATAGTACATAGTACATAGTAGCATAGTACATAGTAGCATAGTACATAGTAGCATAGTAGCATAATACATAGTACATAGTAGCATAGTACAAAGTGGCATAGTACATAGTAGCATTGTACATAGTAGCATAGTACATAGTAGCATAGTACATAGTAGCGTAATACATAGTAGCGTAATACATAGTAGCATAGTACATAGTAGCATAGTACATAAAAGCATAGTACATAGTACATAGTAGCATAGTACATAGTAACATAGTAGCATAGTACATAGTACATAGTAGCATAGTACATAGTAGCATAGTACATAGTAGCATAGTACATAGTAGCATAGTACATAGTAGCATAGTACATAGTAGCATAGTACATAGTAGCATAGTACATAGTAGCATAGTACATAGTAGCATAGTACATAGCATCATAGTACATAGTAGCATAGTACATAGTACATAGTAGCATAGTACATAGTAGCATAGTGCATAGTACATAGTAGCATAGTACATAGTAGCGTAATACATAGTAGCATAGTACATAGTAGCATAGTACATAGTAGCATAGTACATAGTAGCATAGTAGCATAGTACATAGTAGCATAGTACATAGTACATAGTAGCATAGTACATAGTAGCATAGTACATAGTAGCAAAGTACATAGTACATAGTAGCATAGTACATAGTAGCATAGTACATAGTAGCATAGTACATAGTACCATAGTACATAGTAGCATAGTACATAGTAGCATAGTACATAGTAGCATAGTACATAGTAGCATAGTACATAGTAGCATAGTACATAGTAGCATAGTGCATAGTAGCATAGTACATAGTAGCATTGTACATAGTAGCATAGTGCATGGTAGCATAGTACATAGTAGCATAGTACATAATAGCATAGTACATCGTAGCATAGTACATAGTAGTATAGTACATAATAGCATAGTACATAGTAGCATAGTACATAGTAGCATAGTACATAGTAGCATAGTATATAGTACATAGTAGCGTAGTACATAGTACATGGTAGCATAGTACATAGTAGCGTAATAATAAATAATGTATTATAGGGATACGTAGTGTGAGGTAATTATATCGCTGTAAGTAAAATAAGGCTTATACCATTTACCTATGCCCCGCCCCCGACTCACCTAATAAGCCAGCCATTAATATACATTATCAGAAATAGAAACTACCTCGACCTACCCACACCTTGCTACCCACACCTTGCTACCCACACCTTGCTACCCACACCTTGCTACCCACACCTTGCTACCCACACCTTGCTACCCACACCTTGCTACCCACACCTTGCTACCCACACCTTGCGCAAGCTTATATCTTTTATAAATAGCCATATATTGACCCAGAGTAACCCTATACTGACTGGCTTGAGGTACCTGTGCTGACTTGGGGTACCTGTACTGACCTGGGGTACCTGTACTGACCTGGGATACCTGTGCTGACCTGAGGTACCTGTGCTGACCTGGGGTACCTGTGCTGACCTGGGATACCTGTGCTGACCTGGGGTACCTGTGCTGACCTGGGATACCTGGCATACTTGTAATAAGGAGGTTTACCGATGGGGTTTGGGGCTTGAAAAAATGTAATAAACATACGCGGTGTAGGTTGTACCCGAGACCCTACACCAACACCGCGGCGGGGCTTGGCGGTGTAGGTGTAGGGTCTCGGGTTCAAACCCCGGTCAGGCATTTTGGGTATTTCAACAATAGCGAAAACTCTCATGTTTGATTGACGCATGATTGGCGGCAAAAAATAGCCTTATAAACAGAATGGCAAAACAAAATTATCACAGATATAACCAAGTATACCAATAGAAGAGTTTGGAGTAACAAGGTGACTGTTTTGCCTTCTACTAGAGTGTCTAATAGTTAGAAAAGCTCAGGATTGTCCTGTTCAACTGATGGGGTTATAAAACTGTTGTGTGATGTTGAGTGGTTTACGTTATCTGGTAGTTCTAAATGTAAAGTTGTGCACTGTATGTGGTATTCATTATTTTATCTCTTTCTAGTGCTGTGCAATTGGATTAGTAATAAAAAGCAATTACCTCAGAAAATCTTCAGTAGCAATACAACAGTATACAATGATGGGCACACTTGAACGTGCATTTATCTCCCACGCTGCCAAAACTCTGCTAGAAAACTAAACAATCAAATTACTTCTGTACATTTCATACGGAATTTAATCGCTCCCTGCTCTCACCTTGCTACCTTTGGCAGACACCCAACTTTTCTGGCAGACACCCAGCTATCACTGGCAGACATCTATCGATCACTGGCAGACACCCAGCTATCACTGGCAGACACACAGCTATCACTGGCAGACACCCACCTTCTCTGGCAGACACTCAACTATCACTGGCCGACATCTAGCTATCTCTGGCAGACACCCAACTTCCCTGGCAGACACCCCACTTCCCTGGCAGACACCCAACTTCTCTGGCAGACTCAAAGCTGCCTGTGGCCTTAGTACAGTTAGACCCACCATGGGACTCTCTCTTCTAGCATTATTACCGTGAAACTAGTGGATGCAAAGCTAAAATAAGAGTGGGATATGCTTATACAGAATGCGCTGTGTTTAACTGTTGCACAAGCTTCTATGTTTTCAGAAAAGAGCGAGTAAACTACTAGCTATAATTCATAAAACCATGTACAAAATTTTGTTCTTTGCGGTTGCCTCCATACATGGCTCCACCCTTTATCTAATCCACTCTTATCCAAGGATGGCCTCAACTTTATTTTCAAAGCGTTTACCTTGGCTATCTTGCTTCTATCATTTCAAGATTTAACTTTGTGTTTTATGGCTTTCACAGTTTGTATTCCATTTATTTATTTTGGTTAACTTTGAAAGCGATGCACTGCCCATGTGATGTTTTATGAACTGGCAACGATGTTGTATCACCCAGTCTGCTGTCATCTACAAGTGTCTAGTTTTTAATGCTACAAGCTGCTTAAAGACATCATGGCAAGTGTATTGTCAAAAAAACTAGAATTTAAGAATATTTGGTGAAAATATTATAAATAATGTTTTCAGAGAACACAGAAAGCATACAGAGCTGGATTTGGCAAATTTTTTTGGCATAATATTTTTTGCAAAATCTAAATTTTTGGATTTCTGTTTACTGTTGTTGAATAAAAGCAAAGCTATATTATCAAATCAAAGTCCACACTCCACTGCGTAAAAAAGTCTTAGTGGGCGACCCTTTTCTAGGGAAGTAAAGTAGATAAAATGGCAAAAAGGGGTAAAAACGTCAACTTGCTATTTCGTTTACCAACGTAATAATAGGAGTCTCCTAAGTGATGCCCTATTGCTCATCGGCTCAATAGAACAAGGAATACCAGCAGAGACAAACTGCCGTGTATCAGTTACCTATGTATGTGCAGGTGATATGCATCAATCCATAGGTGTTTGTACACATATCTTGTACAAATGTAGGTGGCACTAGTATATTACTGTGGGAGATTTGTGTGATAGATAGTGCTAACCCCCCCCCAAACCCCCCCTTACACCCCTGGTGCCCTTAGTCATAAGTCCTTACCCCCCCAGAACCCTACCCCCCGGGGATTCTCCGAATCCCCTGGAAAATGGATACCAGTTGTCTCCAAACACTATCCCCCTATATATAGCAAAATTAGCTACCCCGAACTTACCCCGAACCACCCCGGACCCCCGACCCGGGATACAATTACATTGATTCAGATAGCCTGAGGCCTCCTGAACGCGATGCACTTTACAGAATCGGAATCGGAGCGTTCCTTCTCCCAGGATCACAGGATAGGATATGGTCTACCCTTATAAGGAATGGAAAGTTACCAGCTACCAAAAAGAGCTGCAATAAGTGCCCAGGGCAAAACACCATGTGCTTGCTACATGATTGGACTGTTTTATTGTTATGATTATGTATTATATATTACCATTGGCAATTGCCTTGTACTCTGTATTGTGATTCGTTGTGCCTAATAAGGTAATGAAGTTGTACCTTTTTCTCTATAAATAGAGCTGCTGTGCCTTGGGCAGGCAGTTGTTGTAGAGTTGTTGAAGTATAAGTACCCCTTTTATTGTGGCTGAATAAAGTATCTATATTGAAACATACACTTCTACTACGTTTGAGTCGAGGACTCGTGAGTTGTTAGCGTCGTTTGAGATAGAGAGAAAGGAGTGGTAGAGAGAGAGAGGAGAATCCGTTGTGGCAGATAATAGAAGAGGCAAATCTATTACATTGGTGGCAGCGGTGGGATATCTGAAGAACAAGGACACAACGGATAGAGAGAGATAAGAAAGAAGGTAAGAAGTAAGAAGATTGCGAGATAATAAAGCAGAAGAAAGAGCTAGGAACTACACCAAGCCTGTTCGCCCTGCTTACCGCCATCTCCCCCTTACCCCAAAGTTACCTTGACCCTGTATACTGCCATTCCCCCTTACCCCGAAGCTATACAGTGCCGGTATACCCTGTCTATCCTGTATACCTCCATCCCCCCTTTACCCCGAAGCTACCCCGATTCGAGATCCACCCACCCCGATTCGGGATCCACCCATCCCGATTCGGGATCCACGGGATACTGATTTCTGTTACAAGCAATCATTTTATACCCCATAACTCGCCAATCAACAATGGCCACTCAGAGAGCAAGAAGCGCTGGCCGAAATCCCGTTGTAGTTCAACCAACGGTAGCCTTGGATGAGTTGACAGATGCCCTACAAAGATTGGTACAACCCCCCCAAAGACACAACCCAACCCCCTTCAAACCCCCCAAATACGATGGCACGGCCGATGTGGAATATTTTATCACTCGATTTACTGAAGTAGCCGATGCAAATGATTGGGGCCAAGCTACTGCCTTACTACACTTACGAGAGGCACTGAGAGACGACGCCCTTGAGTGTGGCCGCCCTCCCCATGTAGAAGGTATCTTTGCTGCCCTACTTGCACGGTTTGGACTCACCCCCAAAGAGGCCCAAGCCCAGTTGATTACCCTGCGTCGTTCCCCCAAAACATCATTGCAACAACACGCTAATGAAGTTGAAAAACTGGTCCGTGTTGCTTATGATGACCTGCCCCCCCGAAGAGTTGACCGAATGGTACTGGAAACCTTTTCTAGCACAATAGGCAATGCGTACCTTCAACGACATTTACTAGCCGTGCAACCCCACACTGTCGAGGAAGCAGTCAGAGCAGGCAGTGAATTTCTCCAAATCAAGACAGGATTTGAAGACAAACCTTCCCGAGTCAGAGTAGTGGAGGAGGAAGACGACATGTTAGAACCACCCAGTGACAGAACCCCAGCCAACCCCCTGCTCAGTCAAGTCCACCAGACAGCTACCCCGTCCCCAGACATCCTTGCTGTTCTGATGCAAAACATGCAGTTGCTCACCGACGCCATCAAGCTCCAGTCGGAAGAACTCCAGAAACTGAAGCAGCAACCAACCCCCCACTGGCCATCCCCCACCCCTCCTACCCCCCCGTCGCACCTACCCCCCCTCAGTGTTGGGGGTGTGGCACCATTGGCCACTCACAGAGGAGTTGTCCTACTAAACCCTGGCCGTCTCCTACCCCCCTTCCTAACCAACCGTCAAAAAACGGGCGCCGCCCGCAGTAGGGAGACCGGTTCCTAACTGCCCCCGGGCCCCTCGGAACTATAGGAAGGCAATAGAAAGACTAGAGCGACATAACCCTGTGACTCAGATCCCTTCTCCCCGTCCAGAGAGACGGTATCCTGTGCCAACCCCAGAGCCCTGGCCGCTACCTACTGCCAACCGGTATGCGCCATTACAAGAGCTGGAAGATACAGACTACTACACGTCTGCCCCGCCTGTCTGGGATAACAACCAACCATATCACCCCCCGGCCCCCCTGTGTGCTGACCTTCCCCGCCCGTCTCGTCAGCAACACCCAGCTAGTCATGGACACAAATTATATTACCCCTCTGAACCAGCTCAATCTCTGAGCCGAGGGATTCACCCCAAAAGCCCCCCTACTCCCCCAACCCAAATACGCCCCTCCCGCCCTCGGGAGAGACAATCTCCTACCCCCCGACCATCAGCCGTCAGACCCACTGACGTTCTTTACTCCCCGCCAGAACGCCCCTACAAGGCAAGTTATTTCTTGCCCGGTCGAATTGAAGGCAAGCCGGTGTCTATACTCATTGATACCGGATGTACCACGAATTTGCTATCACAGCACCTGTTTAACCGGCTGTCTCCTACCACCCGGGATGCCCTTCAAGAGAGCGACACCCACGGCATTTTGGCGGACGGATCCCATATCCCCTTCTTTGGTACCCTACATCTGCCCCTTCGACTGCGAGACATAAAGACGGATGCTACGTTCGTAGTTGGACAGATTAACGAAGACGCCATCTTAGGCATGCCCTTTCTTACTGCCCACCAGTGTCACATGAAATTTGATCGTTCAGTCATTGAAATAGATGGCCAAGAACTTCCATGCACTGACCAACAGGGACGAATGCTCTCCACCTCTGTCCAAGTCATAAGAGACACGCACATTCCCCCGAATACTGAGGCGAAGGTACTTTGTAAGGTTACCAACCCCTCACACCTCCCCCTCGGTATAGTAGAAGGTACCCCGGACTCCCCGCCCCTCGCCGCCAGTCTCAACTCCCCTGATACCAAACACCACTTGCTCGTTAGATGCCTTAACCCCACTAGTCAGCCGTTACATTTGAAAGCAGGAAAGACTATAGGCCGGTATACAGGCCAGTGACATAGAGTTGCCATTGACGGAGAACCCCCCTACTTCGATTCCCCCCACTTTCTTTCCCTCCCCCGTCCCCGAGCACTTGCAGGCACTATATACCCAAGCCCTGGACAACTGCCACACCCCCAGTGAAGCTTTCCAACTGGCCCAGCTCTTACACTCCTACGAGGAGGTGTTCAGTAGAGGAGATCACGACATGGGTCGTACCGACCTCGTGGCACATAGCATCCCTCTGAAGCCCGGAGCCCAGCCCATAAGACAACACCCCCACAGATTAGGACCCCACAAGGAGCGAGAAGCCGAGGAGCAGGTGTCCAAACTGCTAGAGAGAGGGTTGATCGAACCCAGCAATGGTGCCTGGAGTTCTCCCGTGGTACTCGTCAAAAAGAAAGACGGTTCGTGGAGGTTTTGCATAGACTATAGGCGGTTGAATGCAGTAACCCAACAAGACGCCTACCCCCTGCCCCGTATAGATGAGAGCCTGGACGCTTTGTCAGGTAGCCGCTACTTCAGCACCCTAGACCTAGTGAGCGGATACTGGCAGGTCCCCCTGGGCGCGGATGCCAGCGACAAATCCGCTTTCTCCACCCGTTCCGGCCTATATAAATGGAAAGTCCTCCCTTTCGGATTAACTTCCGCACCCGCCACTTTCCAGAGACTCATGGAGAGGGTGCTACACGGCCTCCACTGGAAGTCACTCCTCCTTTACTTAGATGACATCATAGTCATAGGTCCCGATTTCCCCACCCATCTCCACCGACTTTCTGAAGTGCTCCAGCGTCTCCAAGCGGCTGGCTTGAAACTAAAACCCAGCAAGTGTGAGCTGCTCCAATCCCAAGTTCGCTACCTAGGCCACGTTGTCAGCGAACGAGGCGTCTCCACTGATCCAGAAAAGATCGCTGCAGTACGAGATTGGCCCCCCCCCCCTACTTGCCTTAAAGAACTACAAGCGTTCCTAGGAACTGTCGGGTACTACCGCCAGTACCTCCCACGGTTCTCTACCGTAGCCAAGCCCCTGACCAGGCTCACTTGTAAAGATAACCCCTGGGAGTGGGCCCAACCTCAGGCAGAAGCGTTTGTGCTGCTCAAAGCAGGACTGGTCTCCGCCCCCATTCTAGGCTACCCCGATGCCAACAGTCCCTATATCCTAGACACCGACGCCAGTGATGACGGTGTCGGCGCCGTCCTGTCCCAGATCCAGAACAATGAAGAACGAGTGATAACGTACTACAGTAAAACGCTGAGCCCCCCAGAGCGAAACTACTGTGTCACTCGCAAGGAGTTGTTAGCCGTAGTTAAGGCGGTGAAACACTTCAAGCCCTATCTCTACGGACAAACCTTTAGAGTCCGTACCGACCATGCCTCCCTCATGTGGCTCTGCAAGCGAAAGGAACCTTCGAGCCAAGTAGCCAGATGGCTGGAAGCCCTCTCAGAGTTTAAGTTCACCATAGAACACCGCAGTGGACATTTGCACGGGAACGCAGACGGACTGAGTAGGCGTTGCCCCTCTGATTGTAAACAGTGTACCCACATTGAGAGTAGAGATGGTGGCCCCACCAAAGACGAGGTGATACAGACCTTCCCAAACCCCTCCCCTACCCCCTTGCCCAGCCCTTGTCTACTCCCTCCCCTCCCTCAGACCCCCGGGTAGTTGCCATTGCCCGTCCACGTCCACCACCCCATGATACAGATCTGATGGAAGCACAAAAGACTGGCCGTCACCCCGTAGCTGTCGTGTATGAAGCTATCCAAAATAATACCCCCGTAGACCCCCAACAGCTTGAGCTTGGCAGCAATGAGTTGCGCCAATTGGAGAAGAGGAGACATTCCATGCAAATCCGCCCGGATGGTGTACTAGAGATACACCATGCCGGCCAAACCCGGTCTCACTGGTGCGCCGTGTGCCCCCCCAGTCTGCGTGGAAAAGTCGTGTGGGAGACCCACGTCATGGCCCACCAAGGTATTCAACGAACACTCAAGAGGTTGAATCTCACCTGGTACTGGCCGGGCATGACAGCCGATGTACGGCGAGCGGTCAACAGCTGCGAGACGTGCCAGCGTGCTAAACACGGAGGTACCAAACCCAACCCCGCACGACAACGCATGTATGCCGGCCGGCCTTGGCAAAAACTAGCGGTAGATCTAGTTGGTCCCCTTCCTGAGACCCAGCGGGGTAACAAGTGGATTTTGGTCTTAACGGATCATTTCACCCGCTGGCAGGACGCCCTCCCCCTCCCCGACGCTACAGCCCCAGTAGTGGCCACCACCCTAGACGAGCATGTGTTTAGCTATTTCGGTTTACCCGAGCAAATGCATACTGATCAGGGCGCCCAATTTGAGTCCAGCCTGATGAGAGAACTCTGTACCATTTGGAGGGTGGCCAAAACCCGCACTACCCCCTACCACCCTCAGGCCAATGGAGTTGTGGAGCGGAATAATAGAGTCCTCGGAGACGCCTTACGTTCTCTCCTCCTGAAGAGACGCCCTGAAGAATGGGATCTGGTCCTTCCCCAAATCATGAGAGCTTTTCGCGCTACCCCCCCACTCTACTACTGGTGAAACGCCCAACTTCCTTATGATGGGTAGAGAGTTGCGCCTCCCTGACCAACTGACCTACCACCCCCCTTTGCTAGAGTGCGTACCAGTGCACAAATATGCCCGAGCCCTGCAAGAGAGACTAGAGGATGTCCATGAGGCACTGAGAATGGAACAAAAGCAGACTAGGGGAGACGACGGAGAGGAGCCATCGTTATTCCGACCAGGAGATGAAGTCTGGCTAGAGAACAAGAGGCGAAGGAAAGGAGAGAGCCCCAAACTCCAACCCAAGTTCGTTGGCCCCTATATCGTCGAAGAGGCCTACAGCAACCACACCTACTTAATCGACCGACATGGACAACGTTCGGTACAAAATGGTAGCTGCCTCAAACCCTATAAAGCTTGCCTTGAGCCCTACGGCCAAGCTCCAGCAGCCATGGAGCCAGCTCGCTGTCCCAACACGCGTGGCGCAGCCCCCCGCAGGAGAAGAAGCACCCCCCTCCCCTTCAAGACATTCCCCTACCCCTCCTAGAGCTCCCAATCACACCACGCTTTCTCCCAGCATTGCCCTCCCCCCACTTCCCCTACTAGAAGAACGAACACCCCCTCGCCTACAGCAACCCTTACCCGAGACCCCCCTCAACACCCCCAGTGAGTTTCGTACAAATCGGCCAAGAACTTGCCGAAATAGGAGCCAGACCCCGAATGTGGGAGTTGCCCCCCCACCAGTCACCCCACCCCCTGTCATAGCCCCTGCACCTACTGGTCGCCCTAGGTGTAATGTGGGACCACCCCAACGCTATGGAGAACACTGGTGTCATGAAGTGACTGGCGAAAATGAGCAATTGTTTGAACAACAATACCAGGAAAAAATGAGGTTGATAGCCGAATTAACGGCTTTTACCACAAAGACCGAGGTCCCAACACAATCATGCGTGGTCTTAAAAGAATTGCCAGAACCTCCTCTACCCACCCCCTAAAAATCGGTATCCTCGCTTGAAACCCCGGGGCTGCAAGGTTGTTCAAATACACCCCCCTTTTCCCCACTACCCTGAGTCAGACCCCCCAAGAAGTAGGTCAAACTGCTAAGAAGCCAGACAGAGAAGAAAGTGCAATCCCTTTGCCAGCTGGATCTAGTACTGTACAGTCCGCTTTTTCACTCCAGTTGTTAATAAATCAATTAAAAGAAATGGCAAAAGTTAACGACCCGCTACCACTGCAGCTCGACGCGGGCGACGGCCATCTGCTTCTCAAGGCCGACTTGGCAGAGTACCCACCCCCCTCCAGCATACCAGAAGACGAGCTACTAGGGCTCCCCATGACGGAGGTTCTACTACCTACCAATCCACCAGAGAGCATGGCAGTTAGTGACAGAGAGGGTGAGTTGGAGATTTACAACAACTGGGTTTTGGAACCTTCTACTGCTTGCAATCCCCTGGCCCTAACCCCTAACGAATCGTCACCCCCCTTACTCACCCTAGACGAGTTTCCCCCTCTTCCCCTACCCCCCAACCACTTACTAACAACCAACACTATCCCCAGCTTGACACCCCCTCCCCAGCGCAGCTACAGTCAATGTATCAAAGACCCCCCCAAGCCACTCCAAACCTCAGAGAGTGACTCCGAATCTACCATGGCTCGGAGTAGGTGGACCACCCTGAAAAAGGTCATCCCGGGCAACCCATCTTTGTCTCCCCAGTCGCCGCCCAAAAATGAGAGAGAAAACGAGTAAGAGACAACTCTTCCATCCTCCCACACCCCTCAGTTATTCTTGTCTATATATATATTTTAATTAGAGACTCCGTCGCTGATGAAGCGGAGTATGTGGGAGATTTGTGTGATAGATAGTGCTAACCCCCCCCCCTTACACCCCTGGTGCCCTTAGTCATAAGTCCTTACCCCCCCAGAACCCTACCCCTCGGGGATTCTCCGAATCCCCTGGAAAATGGATATCAGTTGTCTCCAAACACTATCCCCCTATATATAGCAAAATTAGCTACCCCGAACTCACTCCGAACCACCCCGGACCCCCGACCCGGGATCCAACTACATTGATTCAGATAGCCTGAGGCCTCCTGAACGCGATGCACTTTACAGAATCGGAATCGGAGCGTTCCTTCTCCCAGGATCACAGGATAGGATATGGTCTACCCTTATAAGGAATGGAAAGTTACCAGCTACCAAAAAGAGCGGCAATAAATGCCCAGGGCAAAACACCATGTGCTTGCTACATGATTGGACTGTTTTATTGTTATGATTATGTATTATATATTACCATTGGCAATTGCCTTGTACTCTGTATTGTGATTCGTTGTGCCTAATAAGGTAATGAAGTTGTACCTTTTTCTCTATAAATAGAGCTGCTGTGCCTTGGGCAGGCAGTTGTTGTAGAGTTGTTGAAGTATAAGTACCCCTTTTATTGTGGCTGTAATAAAGTAGCTATACTGAGAAATACACTTCTACTACGTTTGAGTCGAGGGCTCATGAGTTGTTAGCGTCGTTTGAGATAGAGAGAAAGGAGTGGTAGAGAGAGAGAGGAGAATCCGTTGTGGAAGATAATAGAAGAGGCAAATCTATTACATTACTACACCAAATTGTTTTATAGGTCAATCGCGACAAATGCCTACCGGCACATCTACAGTACATCAACGATTATCTAAGGCGTGTAGGCTTTATATAATCCTTGTTGACATGGTGGATTTGTGCCCTTACAGTAAGTCAATAGCTAACGGCAGCTCAAATATACCTCTCACTTTTGATGTGGAGAACAGAAAAACCCAAAAAAAGTCAGCAATTTATTTCTGCAAGTGTTTGAGATATATATAGCTTAGGATAAGAGAGCTGCCGTTTGTGTGAAGATTACCTGGTTGCATGGTGAGCAACATCATGGGCAAGAATGCTGCCGGTTGCTAGTGTTTTAGAAAAAATGTGCAAAATAATTGGGTTATTTATAAATATTGTACATGATATAATTGATAGTGTTGTATGCAACACATTCTTAGTGTTATACATAACAAATTAATAGTGTTAAATGTAGAAAAGTGTGCAGACAGCCACATGGTGTGGGTTATTATGCAACATTATTACAACATGATATAAACTAACCAAGGAAAGATGAAGAGAGAAAAGGAGATGACAAAGATATATATCCCATATAATCATGAAACTTGGTTTATTACGATCATAAAACTCATGCGCGCGTGATAAGTAGGCGAAAACAGATAATAATGAAATGCATTTTCGACAAAGACAACTTTTAGATTGAGATCACAGCAAAAAAGAAGCAATTCACACAGTATATGTACATAGAACAAACTGAGAGCTGTATATAAACCAAATACGTGGCTTTGGTTTATAACTGTAGAAACACAAAGTGCTCTTGCATAGACATAAAAACCATTGATTCCTGCTACACTTTAGCAATGTTTGTAGCAAACAAAACTGGCACTACGCAGAGAGATGTCAAGTGCGTGTAACACACTGTGACCGAACTGGGTAAAGTTTCATATGAAACGATCCAGAACCACATCTAGTCTACCAATGGTTTGTCTTTGGACTAAATCAATCACACATTGAAACATGAAGTTGAGTCACACAAGTTTCGGACGGAGTCGTTCTACAGAACTCTTTTTTGTTTTTAGGTTTTCCTTACTTGCCTTCAATATTGACCTCACCTTCTTCACTACAATAAACATACAAACACATTGGTCTATATAAAACTAGATATACAAACACATTGATCTATATAAAACTAGATATACAAACACATTGATCTATGTAAAACTAGATATACAAAACACATTGATCTATATAAAACTAGATATACAAACACATTGATCTATATAAAACTAGATATACAAACACATTGATCTATATAAAACTAGATATACAAACACATTGATCTATATAAAACTAGATATACAAACACATTGATCTATATAAAACTAGATATACAAACACATTGATCTATATAAAACTAGATATACAAACACATTGATCTATATAAAATTAGATATACAAACACATTGATCTATATAAAACTAGATATACAAACACATTGGTCTATATAAAACTAGATATACAAACACATTGATCTATATAAAACTAGATATACAAACACATTGATCTATATAAAACTAGATATACAAACACATTGATCTATATAAAACTAGATATACAAACACATTGATCTATATAAAACTAGATATACAAACACATTGATCTATACAAAACTAGATATACAAACACATTGATCTATATAAAACTAAACGTACAAACACCTTATTAAGTGATGCATACACAGATTTTATCTACACTCACACAACTATCAACATTGGTCTGGTGAAAGTGTAACATCTGGAACAACCTACAGAACTTCCAATATGCGTACCCTGAAGTGAAGTTGACGAAAAGAAGAGATAACTTTTGTATACAACATGCCGATGAGTGCAATAATTTGTGGTGTGTTATTTAGAGGCAGTGCCTGGCATTGTTCACCCCAAAAGTAGGTTCATGTCAAAATAGCTACCAACTGAGTCTGAGAGTTGAGACCAGGGAGTTGAGACTTGAGATTTATGACTTGAGAGGTGAGATCTAAGAGTTAAGAACTGAAAGCTTACACCTAAGAAGTGAGACTTGAGATAAATAGACCAAATGTCATGGACAGTAATCTGAACGTTCTAAAAACTCTATCAAAATTATTAGGCAGTGTAAAAAAATAATTATTATTGAAATCAAATAATAGTGATTTTGGATCGAATAACATCAAAATAACTGCGTATTACCCAAATTAAGTTAACAGAATTTGATTGTAAAAGTTTTTTTAATAAAACTTATGATGATGTTCATTGAATATAAAAAGGACGATGTCGTATTGAAAATGCTAAAAAAGCTCTTATTTGAGAAATATGATGCATTACTGTAATGAAATATACATCTTTAATTAGAATTTTGCAGTAAATGTTATTACTCTTCTTCTAAAAATTATGTTATATAACTATTAATTAAATTTCTAACAATTATTAAACTTCATAAAACCACGTATAATACAAGGGTTGTGTAATGATTATAACAAACTATGTTCATTGACATAGAAATGACAAAGAACCAAGGAAGAGATATACCAGTAAATGGTAGCTACTCATCCATCAATGAAGCGTGTAGCTTATTGGCTGAATCATATACGTAACAGGAATCATAGAATGTAAATCTTATATCTATATACATGTATATGATCATGCGAAATGTATGTCAATAAATTTGCCTGTGTGTCTGTAATTCCAGGCTAATGGACACTTGGACCTCTGCACTGAGAGAAATGCAAACTGCAGTAAAATCACTTAACTGGATTAACCTAATGTATGGCTGGAATTAACCTTATGTAAGGCTGGGATTAACCTAATGTATGGCTGGAATTAACCTTATGTAAGGCTGGGATTAACTTCAACTCTGTGTTGGTTTATGACTCACATTACTTCCTTCTCGGATGTATAAATTCCATACGTGTCGTTGCACAGGGTGGAATTCTATACGTGCTGTTGTACAGGGTGGAATTCTATACGTGCCGTTGCACAGGGTGGAATTCTATACGTGCCGTTGCACAGGGTGTAACTCTATATGTACCGTTGTACAGGGTGGAATTCTATACGCGCCGTTGCATAGGGAGGAATTCTATATGTGCCGTTGTACGGGGAGGAATTCTATACGTGCCGTTGTACGGGGAGGAATTCTATACGTACCGTTGTACAGGGAGGAATTCTATATGTGCCGTTTCACAGGGTGAAATTCTATACGTGCCGTTGTACAGGGTGGAATTCTATATGTGCCGTTGTACAGGGTGGAATTCTATACGTGCCGTTGTACGGGGAGGAATTCTATACGTGCCGTTGTACAGGGTGGAATTCTATACGTGCCGTTGTACAGGGAGGAACTCTATACGTGCCGTTGTACAGGGTGGAATTCTATACGTGCCGTTGTACAGGGAGGAATTCTATATGTGCCGTTGTACAGGGTGGAATTCTATACGTGCCGTTGTACGGGGAGGAATTCTATACGTACCGTTGTACAGGGAGGAATTCTATATGTGCCGTTTCACAGGGTGAAATTCTATACGTGCCGTTGTACAGGGTGGAATTCTATGCGTGCCGTTGTACGAGGAGGAATTCTATACGTGCCGTTGTACAGGGTGGAATTCTATACGTGCCGTTGTACAGGGAGGAATTCTATACGTGCCGTTGCACAGGGAGGAATTCTATACGTGCCGTTGTACGAGGAGGAATTCTATACGTGCCGTTGTACAGGGTGGAATTCTATACGTGCCGTTGTACGGGGAGGAATTCTATACGTACCGTTGTACAGGGTGGAATTCTATACGTACTGTTGTACGGGGAGGAATTCTATACGTGCCGTTGCACAGGGTGGAATTCTATACGTACCGTTGTACAGGGTGGAATTCTATACGTGCCGTTGTACAGGGTGGAACTCTATATGTGCCGTTGCACAGGGTGGAATTCTATTTGTGCCATTGCACAGGGTGGAATTTTTTCAACTCTTCAAAGAATTAAAACTACTAAGTTTTGATGGTAGCATAACGGAAGTTGAAAACTTTGTAGCTTTAGTAATAACAGATTATTATATCAATCACAAAAATATTTAGAAATGAATTATTATTTATGTTAAACTTGAGCATCATTCATTACAATTGCCCTGAAAAAAAATACAAGGTCCCCTTCATCATAATAGTAAATAATAACAACAATCAATAGCGCTGTAATCATACAATAATAATTATTATTTATATCAGAGTTTGTAAGATTCAGTTGGCTATGAAAGGCCATGCATACACCAGCTATAAGTAGTAAAAACATATTGCTGTGTTAGTAATTCATTTTAGACTAAACAATGTTTCACTCCTAATATTGATATAGTTTTCATTGCAATTGCTTATGATTTGCCGCGATAATACCATGGTGTAATAATCCACCAAATTACTGATACAAAAGGTAACTGCTTTGCATAGTTATCCTATTTTTGGTGTAGACAACCCTGAGTGGTTCTTTCAAAAATTCGTGTAATGAATGCATGTCAAACGACGCTTCAAAGATTTTAAAAATCCATAGTTAAAAAATCTTTTAAAACTTGGACGCATGGAAATCTAGTGATTGTTTTTCAAGTTAGTTGTTTCAGAAGTGGATACAGTGTACCAGCACACGGCACATCATATTTCGAATAGAGCGGGGAAAGAGAGTGAGCGGGGAGAAAGAGTGAGCGAGAGAGAGATAGGGCGGGTAGAGCGGGGTTTGAGTGGGAGAGGACAAGGGTAAAGCCTAAGGGGAAAGATGAGAAGAAGAGCGGGGCGGGAATAAAACGGGCTGGCACGATGCTGTTTGAATACTGCTAATAATAAATATAAACTTTAATGCTATCTGCTTCTGCCATGAATAACAACTCGTATACTATGAAAAATATTAACAAATTGCGAATGATTTTGAAGGCTTTGCATGAAATTAAAAGGTGCGGTCTCGACATATTGAGGTCTATGGCCAATGAACAAGCATCCTATATGAATTTTAGATTGCTAGATGAATGCACTGATATCCAAGGCGATATGCGTGAACTACCATAATATGATGCTCACCATCTGCTGCAAGTCTATGGCAATACTAGCGATCACATTTATTTAAAAAAAACTAGTTATCGGCCAATCGTATCAGAAGTATTCACATTGAATCAAGTGTTTCTTATGAAAACCAAATCCATTCTCTGCCTCAAATCATCCAGAACTGGTGATTAGCAAATGATTCAAATCGTGGATTGGAACGAAAGTAGACAGGAATGAATGCAGACATAGCTGGAATGAATGCAGATATAGGTGGAATGAATGCAGACATCGGTGGAATGAATGCAGACATAGCTGGAATGAATGCAGACATAGCTGGAATGAATGCAGACATAGCTGGAATGAATGCAGACATAGCTGGAATGAATGCAGACATAGCTGGAATGAATGCAGACATAGCTGGAATGAATGCAGACATAGCTGGCATGAACGTCAACAGACCTGAAATGAAAATTAAGTAAACTATAAAAACGCAAATTTCGACGCTCCGGTAGTGGATAGACTCATTTCCGGTGATTTATAAATATCAGTTTAAGATTCATTGCGGGAATTGCCTACTTTGACAAAAAACAATAATTGTTTTATTTTCCTAGAACGTATGTCAAAACGGTAGATTATGTCGCCAAGAATGAATGTAGACACTTCCAGGAGTGAGTGTCAAATTTTTCTTCTTTGTAGCATTTTCGACTTTCATTCCACCCATGTCTGCATTCATTCCAGCTATGTCTGCATTCATTCCAGCTATGTCTGCATTCATTCCAGCTATGTCTGCATTCATTCTAGCTATGTCTGCATTCATTCCAGCTATGTCTGCATTCATTCCAGCTATGTCTGCATTCATTCCAGCTATGTTTGCATTCATTCCAGCTATGTCTGCATTCATTCCAGCTATGTCTGCATTCATTCCAGCTATGTCTGCATTCATTCCAGCTATGTCTGCATTCATTCCCGTTGACGTTCATTCTAACATTCTTTAAATAATTTTTTACTTGAGTAACAATTCATTATTTATCATGTCGTGAAGATACCACAGAAAGAAAGAAGTGATCAGTGTTGCGGTTATCAAGTGCTACATTCTCTCAACCAAAATGCAGCAAGTTTTCCCCCAGCGGACGGCATTAGCTATTGTAGATGGTAACACTTACTCTGAGACACAAGGTTCTCGTCAAACTTGGTGGCTTTCATCAACTCCATGAGCTGAGCTTTGGCCCAGTCGTAACGAGACTCCAGCTTCTTGTAGGCTCGCAACATCTCTTCATACTGTAAACACACAAGTCTGCTATATATCTATCTCATACTACAACCAGTTGTTTTATACAAACACACAAGTCTACTATATATCTATCTCATACTACAACCAGTTGTTTTACACAAACACACAAGTCTACTATATATCTATCTCATACTACAACCAGTTGTTTTACACAAACACACAAGTCTACTATATATCTATCTCATACTACAACCAGTTGTTTTATACAAACACACAAGTCTGCTATATATCTATCTCATACTACAACCAGTTGTTTTATACAAACACACAAGTCTGCTATATATCTATCTCATACTACAACCAGTTGTTTTATACAAACGCACAAGTCTACTATATATCTATCTCATACTACAACCAGTTGTTTTATACAAACCCGCGTGTATTATATAAATCTATCTATTTGCAGTATGCCTATACCACGGCGGTGAGAGTTTTCGCAGCTCTTGTACAACCAGTCTATTGGACTACTCAGATGTGGTCAGATTTTGTTGTTGTAAAGTTTTCATTTCACGTAGCTAGTTAAATGACAAAAAACTAAATAAAGCTAAAACCAGGTGGCTTGTGTGTTGAGTAGGTTTATTATATTTTTCCATAAACAGTCGCATTCTTACTATTCTCTTTTTTGCAAGTAAATTGTCTCATTAGTGACTGCAATGGGCCAGCCACAACAAATATATATAGATAGTCTAGAGGCCTGGGTAGATCAGTGGTGTGCACAGTGGTTTTGGTTTATCAGGTCTGATGAGAAGCGAGTATAGAAGACACACAACAGTAACAAATGCTCAGTTTTATTGCTGTTGTGTCCCATAAGCCCATTCATCTCTTTAGGACATGTAGCCTATACACTTACACCATTTCAAATATAATAACAAGAACTCCACCAGAATGTGTCTATAAAGCCCATTTGTGATGCGAGAGCAATGCAAATGTGTAGGTTCATAAAGAGTACATATGCAAACTATGAAAGAATTGTTTAATTAAATTTCACATTTTTTTTAAAATCGATGGTTTTCCATAAAAAATTGTTGTAAAAGTAAAAACGCTCAAAGAAGGGTTAAGGATTTATCGTGAAACTGAGGCACGAAATATACGCCAAACCTAGGCTTCTGTTTATACTGTTATGGTAGGAGCATACTGCATTGCTGTAGGCACTATCATATTGAGCAGGGGGATGGGCGGGGAGAGCGAGAATAGAATACATGGAGAGGGTCGAGTGGTACAGGAAGTGGGATGAGAAGTAGAGCGAGGGAAGGAAAGAATGGGCTCAGGAAAAAACAGTTTTGGGTAAGTGGCGGTGTACATAGAGAGTGAGAGTACATAGAGTGAGAGAGTACATATAGTGGGAGAGTACATAGAGTGGGAGAGTACATAGAGTGGGAGAGTACATAGAGTGGGAGAGTACATAGAGTGGGAGTACATAGAGTGAGAGAGTACATAGAGTGGGAGAGTACATATAGTGGGAGAGTACATAGAGTGGGAGAGTACGTAGAGTGGGAGAGTACATAGAGTAGGAATACATAGAGTGAGAGTGCATAGAGTGGGAGAGTACATAGAGTGGGAGAGTACATAGAGTGGGAGAGTACATAGAGTGGGAGAGTACATAGAGTGGGAGAGTACATAGAGTGGGAGAGTACATAGAGTGAGAGAGTACATAGAGAGAGAGTACATAGAGAGAGAGTACATAGAGTGAGAGTACATAGAGAGAGAGAGTACATAGAGAGAGAGAGTACATAGAGTGGGAGAGTACATAGAATGTGAGAGTACATAGAGTGTGAGAGTACATAGAGTGGGAGAGTACATAGAGAGAGAGAGTACATATAGTGGGAGAGTACATAGAGAGAGAGAGTACATAGAGTGGGAGAGTACATAGAGTGTGAGAGTACATAGAGTGGGAGAGTACATAGAGAGTGAGAGTACATAGAGTGAGAGTACATAGAGTGGGAGAGTACATAGAGTGGGAGAGTACATAGAGTGGGAGAGTACATAGAGTGGGAGAGTACATGGAGTGGGAGAGTACATAGAGTGAGAGTACATAGAGTGGGAGAGTACATAGAGTGTATATATAACTGTTCATGCATTCAAGTTAAACTTGAATGCATGAACAGTTTAATCAGACACGGAAAAAGAATTCGCTGAAACTGCGTGGCTGAATGAATGGGATTGAGAGAGTTCCTGGATGGATTTGTTTTTACCAAGAAAAATATCAACACATTCTAGTATGAATGCGATGTGCATACTTGTGGTACCGTTTCCATGTCTCGCTACTATCAGAACAACAACAACGATAAGACATCTGTAATTGTTGATCATAGTTTGCACACATGTGATATGCTGCATGGCCAATATCTCAAAAACCAAAGCAATATTAAAATTAAAAACCATGTTTTCAAATCAAAAAATATATAAAGATCCAAATAATCATAAAGTAGGGTTTATTTATGAAGAAAAAAGGCAGGTACAGGTAGACTGAGACAGGTACATTGGTACAGGTAGACTGAGCCAGGTACATTGGTACAGGTAGACTGAGACAGGTACATTGGTACAGGTAGACTGAGACAGGTACATTGGTACAGGTAGACTGAGCCAAGTACATTGGTACAGGTAGACTGGGAGAGGTACATTGGTACAGGTAGACTGAGCCAAGTACATTGGTACAGGTAGACTGAGCCAAGTACATTGGTACAGGTAGATTGAGCCAAGTACATTGGTACAGGTAGACTGAGCCAAGTACATTGGTACAGGTAGACTGATCCAGGTACATTGGTACAGGTAGACTGAGGCAGGTACATTGGTACAGGTAGACTGAGGCAGGTACATTGGTACAGGTAGACTGAGACAGGTACATTGGTACAGGTAGACTGAGACAGGTACATTGGTACAGGTAGACTGAGACAGGTACATTGGTACAGGTAGACTGAGACAGGTACATTGGTACAGGTAGACTGAGGCAGGTACATTGGTACAGGTAGACTGAGGCAGGTACATTGGTACAGGTAGACTGAGACAGGTACATTGGTACAGGTAGACTGAGACAGGTACATTGGTACAGGTAGACTGAGACAGGTACATTGGTACAGGTAGACTGAGACGGGTACATTGGTACAGGTAGACTGAGACAGGTACATTGGTACAGGTAGACTGAGCCAAGTACATTGGTACAGGTAGACTGAGACAGGTACGTTGGTGCAGGTAGACTGAGACAGGTACATTGGTACAGGTAGACTGAGACAGGTACATTGGTACAGGTAGACTGAGACAGGTACATTGGTACAGGTAGACTGAGACAAGTACATTGGTACAGGTAGACTGAGACAGGTACATTGGTACAGGTAGACTGAGGCAGGTACATTGGTACAGGTAGACTGAGGCAGGTACATTGGTACAGGTAGACTGAGACAGGTACATTGGTACAGGTAGACTGATCCAGGTACATTGGTACAGGTAGACTGAGGCAGGTACATTGGTACAGGTAGACTGAGGCAGGTACATTGGTACAGGTAGACTGAGACAGGTACATTGGTACAGGTAGACTGAGACAGGTACATTGGTACAGGTAGACTGGGACAGGTACATAGGTACAGGTAGACTGAGACAGGTACATTGGTACAGGTAGACTGAGACAGGTACAATGGTACAGGTAGACTGAGGCAGGTACATTGGTACAGGTAGACTGAGACAGGTACATTGGTACAGGTAGACTGAGACAGGTACATAGGTACAGGTAGACTGAGACAGGTACATTGGTACAGGTAGACTGAGACAGGTACATTGGTACAGGTAGACTGAGACAGGTACATTGGTACAGGTAGACTGAGACAGGTACATTGGTACAGGTAGACTGAGACAGATACCTTTTGTCCTGTAGCATGAGGAAGCTCCTGAATGTAAAAACTGGTTATATATCTCTTCTCAGCAAACAAGGTGGTACGCAGGTTTTCTGCTGTGGACTTGAGCTCCTTCAATGTACACCACTCTATGTCCTGAGGAACAAATAAAGCTTGTTTATGCAACCCTCACTAAGTGCATTGGTACAACCATACGAATCCAAAACCTATACATGAGTGTTGTGTATAATAAACCTATAAACATATACACAGCTGTATAATGTAAAGTATATATTATACATATATGTAGCAACAATCAGTAACAACATTGGGGGATGACAGCGGGTCGGGAGGCAAGCAAGCTACAACTGTATGCCTGACACCAGGTGAGCAATAAGACAACTTATATCACCTCCTCCCTTACATACAAACAAGACAAATGGAAATACCACGCTGCTGTGTATTCCCTCTACTTACTTTATATCGCTGAGAATAAACAAGAAGTAATAATATTTGTTTAGAGGTATTATACAACACGAACGACGAAAACAAGCAGACTCTAAATGAAAATTATATTGGTGAATAGTTTTCCCCACTAGCCAGAGATACCCACCTATTTTTCTCTATAACCCTCTCTACCTTTCTATCACACACATACCTCTCTACCTTTCTATCACAGATATACCTCTCTACCTTTCTATCACACACATACCTCTCTACCTTTCTATCACACACATACCTCTCTACCTTTCTATCACACACATATCTCTCTACCTTTCTATCACACACATATCTCTCTACCTTTCTATCACACACATATCTCTCTACCTTTCTATCACACATATATCTCTCTACCTTTCTATCACAGATATATCTCTCTACCTTTCTATCACACACACATACCTCTCTACCTTTCTATCACACACATACCTCTCTACCTTTCTATCACACACATACCTCTCTACCTTTCTATCACAGATATATCTCTCTACCTTTCTATCACACACATACCTCTCTACCTTTCTATCACAGATATATCTCTCTACCTTTCTATCACACACACATACCTCTCTACCTTTCTATCACACACATACCTCTCTACCTTTCTATCACACACATACCTCTCTACCTTTCTATCACACACATATCTCTCTACCTTTCTATCACACATATATCTCTCTACCTTTCTATCACAGATATATCTCTCTACCTTTCTATCACACACACATACCTCTCTACCTTTCTATCACACACATACCTCTCTACCTTTCTATCACACACATACCTCTCTACCTTTCTATCACAGATATATCTCTCTACCTTTCTATCACACACATACCTCTCTACCTTTCTATCACACACATACCTCTCTACCTTTCTATCACACACATACCTCTCTACCTTTCTATCACACACATACCTCTCTATCTTTCTATCACACACATACCTCTCTACCTTTCTATCACAGATATATCTCTCTACCTTTCTATCACACACATACCTCTCTATCTTTCTATCACACACATATCTCTCTACCTTTCTATCACAGATATATCTCTCTACCTTTCTATCACACACATATCTCTCTACCTTTCTATCACACACATACCTCTCTACCTTTCTATCACACACATATCTCTCTACCTTTCTATCACACACATATCTCTCTACCTTTCTATCCCACACATACCTCTCTACCTTTCTATCACACACATACCTCTCTACCTTTCTATCACACACATACCTCTCTACCTTTCTATCACACACATACCTCTCTACCTTTCTATCACAGACATACCTCTCTACCTTTCTATCACACACATACCTCTCTACCTTTCTATCACACACATACCTCTCTACCTTTCTATCACACACATACCTCTCTACCTTTCTATCACACACATACCTCTCTACCTTTCTATCACAGACATACCTCTCTACCTTTCTATCACAGATATATCTCTCTACCTTTCTATCACACACATATCTCTCTACCTTTCTATCACACACATACCTCTCTACCTTTCTATCACACACATACCTCTCTATCTTTCTATCACAGACATACCTCTCTACCTTTCTATCACACACATACCTCTCTACCTTTCTATCACACACATACCTCTCTACCTTTCTATCACACACATACCTCTCTACCTTTCTATCACACACATATCTCTCTACCTTTCTATCACACATATATCTCTCTACCTTTCTATCACAGATATATCTCTCTACCTTTCTATCACAGATATATCTCTCTACCTTTCTATCACAGACATATCTCTCTACCTTTCTATCACACATATATCTCTCTACCTTTCTATCACAGACATATCTCTCTACCTTTCTATCACAGATATATCTCTCTACCTTTCTATCACAGACATATCTCTCTACCTTTCTATCACACACATACCTCTCTACCTTTCTATCACAGACATACCTCTCTACCTTTCTATCACACACATACCTCTCTACCTTTCTATCACACACATACCTCTCTACCTTTCTATCACACACATACCTCTCTACCTTTCTATCACACACATATCTCTCTACCTTTCTATCACACATATATCTCTCTACCTTTCTATCACAGATATATCTCTCTACCTTTCTATCACAGATATATCTCTCTACCTTTCTATCACAGACATATCTCTCTACCTTTCTATCACACATATATCTCTCTACCTTTCTATCACACACATACCTCTCTACCTTTCTATCACACACATACCTCTCTACCTTTCTATCACACACATATCTCTCTACCTTTCTATCACACACATACCTCTCTACCTTTCTATCACACACATATCTCTCTACCTTTCTATCACAGATATATCTCTCTACCTTTCTATCACACACATACCTCTCTACCTTTCTATCACACACATACCTCTCTACCTTTCTATCACACACATACCTCTCTACCTTTCTATCACACACATATCTCTCTACCTTTCTATCACACACATATCTCTCTACCTTTCTATCACACACATACCTCTCTACCTTTCTATCACACACATACCTCTCTACCTTTCTATCACACACATATCTCTCTACCTTTCTATCACACATATATCTCTCTACCTTTCTATCACAGATATATCTCTCTACCTTTCTATCACACACACATACCTCTCTACCTTTCTATCACACACATACCTCTCTACCTTTCTATCACACACATACCTCTCTACCTTTCTATCACACACATATCTCTCTACCTTTCTATCACACATATATCTCTCTACCTTTCTATCACACACATACCTCTCTACCTTTCTATCACACACACATACCTCTCTACCTTTCTATCACACACATACCTCTCTACCTTTCTATCACACACATACCTCTCTACCTTTCTATCACAGATATATCTCTCTACCTTTCTATCACACACATACCTCTCTACCTTTCTATCACACACATACCTCTCTACCTTTCTATCACACACATACCTCTCTATCTTTCTATCACACACATACCTCTCTACCTTTCTATCACAGATATATCTCTCTACCTTTCTATCACACACATACCTCTCTACCTTTCTATCACACACATATCTCTCTACCTTTCTATCACAGATATATCTCTCTACCTTTCTATCACACACATACCTCTCTACCTTTCTATCACACACATACCTCTCTACCTTTCTATCACACACATACCTCTCTACCTTTCTATCACACATATATCTCTCTACCTTTCTATCACACACATACCTCTCTACCTTTCTATCACACATATATCTCTCTACCTTTCTATCACACACATACCTCTCTACCTTTCTATCACACACATACCTCTCTACCTTTCTATCACACACATATCTCTCTACCTTTCTATCACACACATACCTCTCTACCTTTCTATCACACACATACCTCTCTACCTTTCTATCACACACATATCTCTCTACCTTTCTATCACAGATATATCTCTCTACCTTTCTATCACACACATATCTCTCTACCTTTCTATCACACACATACCTCTCTACCTTTCTATCACACACATACCTCTCTACCTTTCTATCACAGATATATCTCTCTACCTTTCTATCACACACATACCTCTCTACCTTTCTATCACAGATATATCTCTCTACCTTTCTATCACACACATACCTCTCTACCTTTCTATCACACACATACCTCTCTACCTTTCTATCACACACATACCTCTCTACCTTTCTATCACACACATATCTCTCTACCTTTCTATCACACACATATCTCTCTACCTTTCTATCACACACATACCTCTCTACCTTTCTATCACACACATACCTCTCTACCTTTCTATCACACACATATCTCTCTACCTTTCTATCACACACATACCTCTCTACCTTTCTATCACACACATACCTCTCTACCTTTCTATCACAGATATATCTCTCTACCTTTCTATCACACACATACCTCTCTACCTTTCTATCACACACATACCTCTCTACCTTTCTATCACACACATATCTCTCTACCTTTCTATCACACACATACCTCTCTACCTTTCTATCACACACATACCTCTCTACCTTTCTATCACAGATATATCTCTCTACCTTTCTATCACAGATATATCTCTCTACCTTTCTATCACACACATACCTCTCTACCTTTCTATCCCACACATACCTCTCTACCTTTCTATCACACACATACCTCTCTACCTTTCTATCACACACATATCTCTCTACCTTTCTATCACAGATATACCTCTCTACCTTTCTATCACACACATATCTCTCTACCTTTCTATCACACACATATCTCTCTACCTTTCTATCACACACATACCTCTCTACCTTTCTATCACAGATATATCTCTCTACCTTTCTATCACACACATATCTCTCTACCTTTCTATCACAGATATATCTCTCTACCTTTCTATCACACACATATCTCTCTACCTTTCTATCACACACATATCTCTCTACCTTTCTATCACACACATACCTCTCTACCTTTCTATCACAGATATATCTCTCTACCTTTCTATCACACACATATCTCTCTACCTTTCTATCACACATATATCTCTCTACCTTTCTATCACAGATATATCTCTCTACCTTTCTATCACAGATATACCTCTCTACCTTTCTATCACACACATACCTCTCTACCTTTCTATCACACACATACCTCTCTACCTTTCTATCACACACATACCTCTCTACATTTCTATCACAGACATACCTCTCTACATTTCTATCACACACGTACCTCTCTACCTTTCTATCACACACATACCTCTCTACCTTTCTATCACACACATACCTCTCTACCTTTCTATCACACACATACCTCTCTACCTTTCTATCACAGATATATCTCTCTACCTTTCTATCACACACATATCTCTCTACCTTTCTATCACACACATACCTCTCTACCTTTCTATCACAGATATATCTCTCTACCTTTCTATCACACACATACCTCTCTACCTTTCTATCACACACATACCTCTCTACCTTTCTATCACACACATACCTCTCTACCTTTCTATCACACACATACCTCTCTACCTTTCTATCACAGATATATCTCTCTACCTTTCTATCACACACATATCTCTCTACCTTTCTATCACACACATATCTCTCTACCTTTCTATCACACACATACCTCTCTACCTTTCTATCACACACATATCTCTCTACCTTTCTATCACACACATATCTCTCTACCTTTCTATCACACACATACCTCTCTACCTTTCTATCACACACATATCTCTCTACCTTTCTATCACAGACATACCTCTCTACCTTTCTATCACACACATATCTCTCTACCTTTCTATCACACACATACCTCTCTACCTTTCTATCACACACATACCTCTCTACCTTTCTATCACAGATATATCTCTCTACCTTTCTATCACAGATATATCTCTCTACCTTTCTATCACACACATACCTCTCTACCTTTCTATCACACACATATCTCTCTACCTTTCTATCACACACATACCTCTCTACCTTTCTATCACACACATACCTCTCTACCTTTCTATCACACACATATCTCTCTACCTTTCTATCACAGATATACCTCTCTACCTTTCTATCACACACATACCTCTCTACCTTTCTATCACACACATACCTCTCTACCTTTCTATCACACACATACCTCTCTACCTTTCTATCACACACATACCTCTCTACCTTTCTATCACACACATACCTCTCTACCTTTCTATCACACACATATATCTCTACCTTTCTATCACAGATATATCTCTCTACCTTTCTATCACACACATACCTCTCTACCTTTCTATCACACATATATCTCTCTACCTTTCTATCACACACATACCTCTCTACCTTTCTATCACAGATATATCTCTCTACCTTTCTATCACACACATACCTCTCTACCTTTCTATCACACACATATCTCTCTACCTTTCTATCACACACATACCTCTCTACCTTTCTATCACAGATATATCTCTCTACCTTTCTATCACACACATACCTCTCTACCTTTCTATCACACACATATCTCTCTACCTTTCTATCACACACATACCTCTCTACCTTTCTATCACAGATATATCTCTCTACCTTTCTATCACACACATATCTCTCTACCTTTCTATCACACACATACCTCTCTACCTTTCTATCACACACATACCTCTCTACCTTTCTATCACACACATACCTCTCTACCTTTCTATCACAGACATATCTCTCTACCTTTCTATCACAGATATATCTCTCTACCTTTCTATCACACACATACCTCTCTACCTTTCTATCACACACATACCTCTCTACCTTTCTATCACACACATACCTCTCTACCTTTCTATCACACACATATCTCTCTACCTTTCTATCACAGATATATCTCTCTACCTTTCTATCACAGATATATCTCTCTACCTTTCTATCACACACATACCTCTCTACCTTTCTATCCCACACATACCTCTCTACCTTTCTATCACACACATACCTCTCTACCTTTCTATCACACACATACCTCTCTACCTTTCTATCACACACATACCTCTCTACCTTTCTATCACAGACATACCTCTCTACCTTTCTATCACACACATACCTCTCTACCTTTCTATCACACACATACCTCTCTACCTTTCTATCACACACATACCTCTCTACCTTTCTATCACACACATACCTCTCTACCTTTCTATCACACACATACCTCTCTACCTTTCTATCACAGACATATCTCTCTACCTTTCTATCACACACATATCTCTCTACCTTTCTATCACAGACATATCTCTCTACCTTTCTATCACACACATATCTCTCTACCTTTCTATCACACACATACCTCTCTACCTTTCTATCACAGATATATCTCTCTACCTTTCTATCACACACATACCTCTCTACCTTTCTATCACACACATACCTCTCTACCTTTCTATCACACACATACCTCTCTACCTTTCTATCACACACATACCTCTCTACCTTTCTATCAAACACATATCTTTATATCTCTACTACACATAATTCTCTATATCTCTAACATGCTCATAGTATATCTCCATATTTCTACCTCTACATCCCTTTACTTCTCTCTGCCACACACTTTTCTCCTCAGTGAAATCTTATCAAATCTACTGACCTGTAGTGGTGAAACAGCGGTGAAACCGTCCAATCTGCCCTGTATACGAGCCTCCAACCCACTAAGTAACACCAAGCTCTCCTCATTCTGTTTCTTCAGCAATTCATAGTTGATAAGATCACTAACAGCATAAAGAGGACCTCTGGTGGTTGGCAACTCGTCGTTGGATGGCAAATTGGACTGCCAATTATCTGCAACAAACACAGAACGACCCTTGGTTGTGACAATCCTACTTCATCAGATTGTTTGTGGCCGCCTGGCTCAATCAGCTGCGCAATAGGAAACAATATAATAACACCCTACCTTGCAGGGGTCGCTGCGTTTGCATCAAAATTGGGTATCCATCAATCATGGTGGATGTTGGCTTGTATAGAGCATCAACAGTGGGGACATGTGGCTGCTGTGAAGATTGGCAGGGCTCCTCTGCATTGGAGCAACCTGGCATGAAGGACTTTTGTGTAGCAAGTGGATGAGCTTGTGCCATGCGACTATGTGATGATTGGTGTGGCATAGAATGTGTAGCAAATACATGAGGTGATGTGTCTGTGAAATACTGGCTCGAGGGTGATGTGTCTCTAACAGGCTGACGTGTCGGCGATATGTCTCTAACAGGCTGACGTGTCGGCGATATGTCTCTAACAGGCTGACGTGTCGGCGATATGTCTCTAACAGGCTGACGTGTCGGCGGTGTGTCTCTAACAGGCTGACGTGTAGGCGATGTGTCTTTAACAGGCTGACGTGCTGGCGTTGTGTCTCTAACAGGCATACCTGTCTGCAATGTGTCTGAGTAAGGCATAGGAGTAGAAATTAGATGTGTGGAGGAAAGCTGGTTTAATTCTCCCTGCTCAGAAGCACTATAATTTGCTGTATAAGCTGGAAAGTGAGGTTGAGAACGTACGGCAGCATAGCTACAGGGTGCTAAATTGGAGGTATGCACGGGTTTGAAGGCAACTATGTTTGAGTGAGCGGATGGGTCTGTAACAGATGCAGACTGCGGAAAACTGCTAGAATGGCTAGCAAGTGCACGGTTGCTATTGGTGCTGCCACTGTTGGTGGCAAGTGGCTGTGCCTGAGAGACAAGCACTTTTGATGTTTGACCATCAGAGACAGGTACTTTTGATGTTTGACCATCAGAGACAGGTGCTTGAGATGTTTGACCATAAAAGGCAGGTGCTTGAGATGTTTGACCATAAGAGACAGGTGCTTGAGATGTTTGACCATAAGAGACAGGTGCTTGTGATGTTTGACCATAAGAGACAGGTGCTTGAGATGTTTGCCCATAAAAGACAGGTACAGGAGATGTTTGACCAAAAGAGACAGGTGCTTGTGATGTTTGACCATAACAGACAGGTGCTTGTGATGTTTGACCATTATAGACGGGTGTTTGGGATGTTTGACCATTATAGACGGGTGCTTGTGATGTTTGACCGTAAGAGACAGGTGCTTGTGATGTTTGACCATAAGAGACAGGTGCTTGTGATGTTTGACCAAAAGAGACAGGTGCTTGTGATGTTTGACCATAAGAGACAGGTGTTTGTGATGATTGACCATAAGAGACAGGTACTTGTAAAGTTTGACTGTAGGAGACAGATGGCCGTGATGTTTGACCATATGAAACGGATTTTTCTGATGTTTGACTGTGACGAACAGGTGCTTGTAATGTTTGACCATAAAAGACCGGTGCTTGTAATTGTTGACTATCCAACACAAATTTCTGATCATCTGACATTACGTCTGCAGAACATGGTTCGTTATCTGATGAAAGTTTACTTGACAATTTCACAAAACCAGCTGCGGAACTTTCCGGTTTATTAGTACTGCGTGCATGATAGCCCACCTGCTGGCCGCCATAAGTTGTAGATAGAGATGAATGAGGCATGGCTGGAGGAAGCTGATGGTAGGTGATGCCATTCATTGTGACTGAGTGTGCGGCGTCTGCTGCAGTTGCTTCACTAGCCTCACTAATATCGTTGCCAAGGCTTCTGTCAGCTGCGTTATTCTGAGATCTGTTCATGCGTTGAGCATTGTACTTGGGGCTAACCACTCTTTCACCAAAAGCTGCGTTGCCTGCAATGAGAATGCTAAGTAAATTCAAGCCAAAATACCATTTTATTGTAAATAAAAATAAAGACAAAGTTTTCAGCTAAAAAAACGGAGAAAGCCATCAAATGAGCGATGAACAGCAGGTCTTTACAAGCCAACGAAACCCAGCCTGCCAATAAATAGATGAGATGTTACAGAATGGGATTATTCCAACAAACTGCACATAAACTACATTAGAAGTGCTGCCAACAGACTATGAACTAGCGCACAACAACAAACTGCACATAAACTACATTAGAAGTGCTGCCAACAGACTATGAACTAGCGCACAACAACAAACTGCACATAAACTACATTAGAAGTGCTGCCAACAGACTATGAACTAGCGCACAACAACAAACTGCACATAAACTACATTAGAAGTGCTGCCAACAGACTATGAACTAGCACACAACAACAAACTGCACATAAACTACATTAGAAGTGCTGCCAACAGACTATGAACTAGCGCACAACAACAAACTGCACATAAACTACATTAGAAGTGCTGCCAACAGACTATGAACTAGCACACAACAACAAACTGCACATAAACTACATTAGAAGTGCTGCCAACAGACTATGAACTAGCGCACAACAACAAACTGCACATAAACTACATTAGAAGTGCTGCCAACAGACTATGAACTAGCGCACAACAACAAACAAGTTAAGCCACACAGAACTGCTGCTTTTCTTCTCAGCCGTTTGCTTATGCGGTCGCTAACTCCTGTGGTCGACTTCTCCCACAGCTGCTGGCTTCATTGATAGCCTTCCCCTGTGGTAGGCTTCTCTAGTGACCACTTCCTCCCGTGGCCACTTCTTCCCGTGGCCACTTCCTCTCGTGGCCACTTCCTCCAGTCGCCACCCACACATTTAATAACAATTTTGTCGTGAATGCATACTTTGACAGTAACTGTCAAGAGTAACCAGCAGAAAAAGCAAATACTAAAGCTGCGTACACACTAGAACGATTTGGTGGCCGAAATCGACGCAATTCCAAAACGGCCTAGTGTGAATGCAATAACGGCCAATTTTTAGCATATCGGCCGGCGTTATTGCCATTTGAGCACTGCTCAAAATCACCGACGATTTTTAGCAGATTGTCAAGGAAACTACCACACAAAATCAGTGCAGAATTAGCTTGTGGTCACAAACAATGATGATAAAATAATAATAAATCATCATATCTCCCAGCAATTACCAAATAATAATAATAATATTTATTATTATTCATTAAAACTCACCAAGAAAATTTATTATGCATTAAAATTCTTATCCCAATATTGTCGCTCCCTCATTGATAAGCATAGGTTTAAATAATTTAAAAATAATTTTAATTAACTGAAATAAATATTAGGTAAAAGTGAAAAAATAAAAAAAATATTCTGTTCAGAACAACAGATATTACAAATAATTAATATTGACGCATCAACAGCTAGTGCATTTACTAATAACAACCATAGATGTGGTGAATAATTGTGAAATAATGGACAGCAATATGATTAAGAATGCTACGGTTATGCTGAAAAACAAATTTTGTCTGCCTCTCTCACCAAAGAGCAAATGCTTTTTCGGCCGAAATTCTTTTCTAGTGTGTAAGCAATCATCGGCCGAAAAAGGGCACAACTCCAACATGAACGATTTTTTGAACAAAAATCGTTCTAGTGTGTACGCAGCTTCAAATGCTAATATAATGATGATCCATCACATTTTACTATTGAAAAAGTATTGATGAAAAATTTGTTGGAAGGAAAAACGATACTAACAACAAAATTCTATAACCACAATCTTTAGAAAGTCCAAGTTTACCAAATGGTACGCTATAAGCAAATAGTTGAATGTAGTTAATGCATCTACAAAGTAATTATATTTTGAGAGATTGGGCAGTAATTGTAGCAGCAGCAGTTGAGAGATTGGGCAGTAATTGTAGCAGCAGCAGTTGAGAGATTGGGCAGTAATTGTAGCAGCAGCAGTTCATTGTACAACAAAGCTTTGTGTGGTACATGACAGCTTACTTAGAGTTGTCGCCTATAACCAATATGAAAAGTAATCAAAACGACAGGAGATGCTACTAAGTAACAGTAATCAGCAATAATTTAGCAGTAATGACATACAATTTATTTCAATAATGATTATTGAAAATAATAATAATGCCAGTAATGATCAAGTACAATAACTATTTTAAACAACTCGCTGCCAACTCAAACAAACTGATGAAACTGTTCGAGGGTCAAATGAAAACACTAGCACTGCTAGTAATAATAAATAATACCATCATACGTTATTTGGTCAACAACACCGGCTGGAGAAAAGTGATTAATATAAAGTGACAGTGGTGCGTTGACTTTGTACTAATATTGTCAACTTTTACTCAGCTGACAAAGCAAATAAAGACTACCGCTGAGTAGGGTAATTATAAACTTGAACAGAAAAAAATATATAATTATTAGCTGAACAAAAAAGACAAAAAAGAAGGACATGAACATAAACAACAATAATAGTAATACTGTAAAGCGAGTGGGATCATTGCAAGTAAATCATGGGTGAAAGAAACGATGCATTTTCTATCCAATCCAAGCCCACCAATCCAAGCCCACCAATCCAAGCCCACCAATCCAAGCCCACCAATCCAAGCCCAACAATCCAAGCCCACCAATCCAAGCCCACCAATCCAAGCCCACTAATCCAAGCCCACCAATCCAAGCCCACCAATCCAAGCCCAACAATCCAAGCCCACCAATCCAAGCCCACCAATCCAAGCCCACCAATCCAAGCCCAACAATCCAAGCCCACCAATCCAAGCCCACCAATCCAAGCCCAACAATCCAAGCCCAACAATCCAAGCCCACCAATCCAAGCCCACCAATCCAAGCCCACCAATCCAAGCCCAACAATCCAAGCCCACTAATCCAAGCCCACCAATCCAAGCCCACCAATCCAAGCCCACCAATCCAAGCCCACTAATCCAAGCCCACCAATCCAAGCCCACCAATCCAAGCCCAACAATCCAAGCCCACCAATCCAAGCCCACCAATCCAAGCCCACCAATCCAAGCCCACCAATCCAAGCCCACCAATCCAAGCCCACCAATCCAAGCCCACCAATCCAAGCCCACCAATCCAGCGTCAATAAAATTCAAAAGTGGGATGAACCCTCTATATCCTGTACAGTCGGCAAAGTACTTGAAGCAACAGTTTTTGCAAACCCTCAATTTATTGTGTACTCCGTATATGAAATATTGTATAGCTACGGAAGTGCACACACACTCGCGCACACACAGATAAGCAGATGTTTTTTAACGTTTACAAATATAGATGAGTCTTTCGAAGTTGATAAATGTACTTGATGGTAAAAGAAAACGTGTAAATAAATAATCGGCATCAAGGACTTGCACTTTTTTAATCATGGCGTCCCCCAAAACTAAACATCTTTTACAGACTTTTAAAATGGCAAAACACAACATAAAACTTGGGCTGGTTTACAAGATAAGCCAGAATGAGGCTAAGCTTGCGCATGGCATGTAGCAACAAATGTGACGGTGTGTGGCATGTAGCAACCAATGTGACCATGTGTGGCATGTAGCAACAAATGTGACCATGTGTGGCATGTAGCAACCAATGTGACGATGTGTGGCATGTAGCAACAAATGTGACCATGTGTGGCATGTAGCAACAAATGTGACGGTGTGTGAATAAGCGTTTACCGTCTTGTGGAGATGTCTGTGCAGACTTGACAGCTCCTAAAGCTTGCCGCTCTACATCTAGTAACTCTGCAATTCGATTGTTAAGCGATTCCACCCTGAGCAAGTTTAGTTGGAGCAGCTTGATTAGATTGCTCTCTGTGTGGGGGCTGTGTGAAACTGTGTGAGGGCTGTGTGAAAGTGCCAGCTCAGCTTCTTCTAATGAATGCAGGCAAGTCCAAATAGCATTACTATTAGCAGCCACTCACTCAGTGCAAACAAATAGAATATACACTAGCAAAGAGAAGGACCATTTTTCTGAGAGAAATGAGCAACTAGTGACATGAGTGACAGAAGTGACATGAGTGACGGAAGTGACATGAGTGACGGAAGTGACATGAGTGAAAAGTGACGGAAGTGACAAGTGACTTAATGACAGGTGACATAAGAGGAAAGCAAATGCTTATAAACAGTACCGAGGCAATATTCAAACACAGAAGAGCAAACGACACCAATATGTTAATTTGAATTTTCACAAAGAAACGGAAGAGAGAAAACCATGGCCATGAGCGAGGGTAAAGAATGAATTGCCAACTGATTTACCTACCTGCTGATTTACCTGCTGAGGTTGTATCGTTTAGAACGGATTGCTGAAGAGCCGATGCCAAATTACTCTTAATGTGCTCGCTGGTGTCTAATATAGAAGTGATCTCCTCCTGCAGTCGTCCCACTGAGGTGCAATTAGGAAGTGACGTGAATCTGCGGGTTACAAAAGAGCTCAAAGTCACCAACAACCATTTACCAATATCAAACAACATTTAGTATAATTAGAAATAGATACACAGGCTAACTGAACTTGCACAAATGCATACATTCATTATGACAGTGTCAAAATAATGAATAGACAAATAGAGCGAAGGCATGCAAGGTCAGCAAGGTTGTCAACAGCTTGTTAGTGTCCGACTAAAGGCTTAGTGTCCGACTAAAGGCTTAGTGTCCGACTAAAGGTGCATTTAGTTACATAAGTACACACTAGCAAGGATCGAGTGAAAGGTATGAAATTACACCATCTGATAGCTTTTGATAGAAAATTGGCACCAAAAACAACATCGACGATGGTCTGCTAAAATTGTTAAGTAATTTCACAAGAAAAATAACCCGGAATCTAATTTAACGGCGTTGAAAAAAGTGCTCTGAATAAAATTTTTGAATAACGTTCAAATGTGAGCAGTTTCGATATAGGTCTAATGTTTTTGAAACAAACTATAAAATGATTCTCATTATAATGCTTACAGGCGATCAACTAAAAGAACCTAAAAAAAACCAAAGCAACCACCTGTGCAATGTGGCACAACAAGCTTACTTGGGATACCTGGCCACCTGTGCAATGTGGCACAACAAGCTTACTTGGGATACCTGGCCACCTGTGCAATGTGGCACAACAAGCTTACTTGGGATACCTGGCCACCTGTGCAATGTGGCACAACAAGCTTACTTGGGATACCTGGCCACCTGTGCAATGTGGCACAACAAGCTTACTTGGGATACCTGGCCACCTGTGCAATGTGGCACAACAAGCTTACTTGGGATACCTGGCCACCTGTGCAATGTGGCACAACAAGCTTACTTGGGATACCTGGCCACCTGTGCAATGTGGCACAACAAGCTTACTTGGGATACCTGGATTGTGGAACCGCAGCGACTGAGATTTTTCCTACTTCCTCATCTGAAGGCAGCAGCTGTTCAACCGATGCCTGAAGTTGCCTCACTCTTTCCTTTAAACCATCTCTCTCATCTCTTATCTGGCTCAACTGTTGTGTCAACTCCGCTTGACTACAAACAGCAGTGAGTGGGGAGTGAGCTAACACTTTCACTTTATACCAAGTCTAATCTAACACTTTCACTTTATACCAAGTCTAATCCAACACTTTCACTTTATATCAAGTCTAATCCAACACTTTCACTTTATATCAAGTCTAATCTAACACTTTCACTTTATACCAAGTCTAATCTAACACTTTCACTTTATATCAAGTCTAATCTAACACTTTCACTTTATATCAAGTCTAATCTAACACTTTCACTTTATATCAAGTCTAATCTAACACTTTCACTTTATACCAAGTCCAATCTAACACTTTCACTTTATACCAAGTCTAATCTAACACTTTCACTTTATATCAAGTCTAATCTAACACTTTCACTTTATATCAAGTCTAATCTAACACTTTCACTTTATATCAAGTCTAATCTAACACTTTCACTTTATATCAAGTCTAATCTAACACTTTCACTTTATATCAAGTCTAATCTAACACTTTCACTTTATACCAAGTCTAATCTAACACTTTCACTTTATATCAAGTCTAATCTAACACTTTCACTTTATATCAAGTCTAATCCAACACTTTCACTTTATATCAAGTCTAATCTAACACTTTCACTTTATACCAAGTCTAATCTAACACTTCCACTTTATATCAAGTCTAATCTAACACTTTCACTTTATACCAAGTCTAATCTAACACTTCCACTTTATATCAAGTCTAATCTAACACTTTCACTTTATATCAAGTCTAACCTAACACTTTCACTTTATATCAAGTCTAATCTAACACCTCCACTTTATATCAAGTCTAATCTAACACTTTCACTTTATACCAAGTCTAATCTAACACTTTCACTTTATATCAAGTCTAATCTAACACTTTCACTTTATACCAAGTCTAATCTAACACTTTCACTTTATATCAAGTCTAATCTAACACTTTCACTTTATATCAAGTCTAATCTAACACTTTCACTTTATATCAAGTCTAATCTAACACTTTCACTTTATATCAAGTCTAATCCAACACTTTCACTTTATATCAAGTCTAATCTAACACTTTCACTTTATACCAAGTCTAATCCAACACTTTCACTTTATATCAAGTCTAATCTAACACTTTCACTTTATATCAAGTCTAATCTAACACCTCCACTTTATATCAAAGCAAAGCATATTTATGCAACAGCCAGTTCAAGCAATGATGAGAGGCACTGGTCCAAATAAAATACACAAGCATAACTTCAAATGAAGCTATTTATTCCACACCGCTATTTTCCTGTATTGCGAGCTAAACATGAATATAACCTCTCAGTTTTGGTAACCAGCAATTCTTTAGATATTCTCAGTTCGGCTTCGCTGTCTCTCAGGTCATGCTGAGCCTGCTTCAGGACAGCGCCGATTTTGTGAGCAGTTTGTTTGGCTTCATCAGCGACTTTTTTTTCTTCTTGAAAGTCTGTCTTGGCATTCCTAAAATTGAATAACAATCCACGGTTATTTTAATACTGAAATTATTCCGCTTTTTACAATACCAAGCTGATTGGACTTTACTTTAAAACAGGAGTTAAGAACCAGCGTAACTAAGTGTTTAGTATATAACTAAGTGTTTAGTATATAACTAAGTGTTTAGTATATAACTGAGTGTTTAGTATATAAATGAGTTGTTTAGTATATACCTGAGGTGTTTAGTATATAACTGAATTGTTTGGTATATAACTAAGTTGTTTAGTATATAACTGAGTTGTTTGGTATATAACTGAGTTGTTTAGTATATAACTGAATTGTTTGGTATATAACTGAATTGTGTAGTATATAACTGAGTTGTTTGGTATATAACTGAATTGTTTGGTATATAACTGAATTGTTTGGTATATAACTGAATTGTTTGGTATATAACTGAGTTGTTTGGTATATAACTGAGTTGTGTAGTATATAACTGAGTTGTTTAGTATATAACTGAATTGTGTAGTATATAACTGAGTTGTTTGGTATATAACTGAGTTGTGTAGTATATAACTGAGTTGTTTAGTATATAACTGAATTGTTTGGTATATAACTGAATTGTGTAGTATATAACTGAGTTGTTTGGTATATAACTGAATTGTTTGGTATATAACTGAATTGTTTGGTATATAACTGAATTGTTTGGTATATAACTGAGTTGTTTGGTATATAACTGAATTGTGTAGTATATAACTGAGTTGTTTAGTATATAACTGAATTGTTTGGTATATAACTAAGTTGTTTAGTATATAACTGAATTGTGTAGTATATAACTGAATTGTTTGGTATATAACTGAATTGTGTAGTATATAACTGAGTTGTTTAGTATATAACTGAATTGTTTGGTATATAACTAAGTTGTTTAGTATATAACTGAATTGTTTGGTATATAACTGAATTGTTTGGTATATAACTGAATTGTTTGGTATATAACTGAGTTGTTTGGTATATAACTGAGTTGTGTAGTATATAACTGAGTTGTTTAGTATATAACTGAATTGTGTAGTATATAACTGAGTTGTTTGGTATATAACTGAGTTGTGTAGTATATAACTGAGTTGTTTAGTATATAACTGAATTGTTTGGTATATAACTGAATTGTTTAGTATATAACTGAGTTGTTTGGTATATAACTGAATTGTGTAGTATATAACTGAGTTGTTTGGTATATAACTGAATTGTGTAGTATATAACTAAGTGTTTGGTATATAACTGAGTTGTTTGGTATATAACTGAATTGTTTGGTATATAACTGAATTGTTTAGTATATAACTGAGTTGTTTGGTATATAATTGAATTGTGTAGTATATAACTGAGTTGTTTGGTATATAACTGAATTGTGTAGTATATAACTGAGTTGTTTGGTATATAACTGAATTGTGTAGTATATAACTGAGTTGTTTGGTATATAACTGAATTGTTTGGTATATAACTGAATTGTTTGGTATATAACTGAATTGTGTAGTATATAACTGAATTGTTTGGTGTATAACTGAATTGTTGGGTATATAACTGAATTGTTTGGTGTATAACTGAATTGTTTGGTGTATAACTGAATTGTTTGGTGTATAACTGAATTGTTTGGTATATAACTGAATTGTTTGGTGTATAACTGAATTGTTTGGTATATAACTGAATTGTTTGGTGTATAACTGAATTGTTTGGTGTATAACTGAATTGTTTGGTATTGTAAAGGATTTTGTCGCACCTTTACCAAACAGCTACTAGAGAAGTGTACTGGTTTAGCAATGTAACAGCAATTGCTAATGAGAGCTACTTGTTTGCTAGTAGTGACTCTATCTATAGATGAGCTATGAGTCAATAAGCTCCGTGTTGTGCCGTGTGCAAGTATACTAATACTATTTGGCTATCTGCCAACTGAACACACCGTGTTGTTGTGCCGAGTGCAAGTATCCTAATACTATTTGGCCAACTGCCAACTGAACACACCGGGTTACAATAGCTAACACTTTATTGCTTCAAGAGACAAAAGCTTACTCAGAGTACAATCCGCACAATCCAATCTGCCCACTGGGCCACATGTTGACAAGGTTATGCAGTTAGATATGCTAATGAACAGTTGAAATATAACATAAAATGATTGGTCAATAACATTAATATAGGTCATACCAAATAGCATAAACAAGCAGGCGCAATGAAAATATATATACAGTCAATAAGCATAACAATAACGCGCCAGCCAACTGCTTGAGTTCTTTACTCATCCATCCTTGCGGCAGGCACGCATCCACTTCTATAATGAGGGCAGTCAGGCGTAGCTGAGTCTAGTTAGCTTATGCGTGTTTACACACTCCATATTGGCTAGCATAGCATCAATGATAGAGGCCACCTATGCCGAAATCCATTACATAGGCTGCTTCAACTATTAGTATCGCCGTACTCATAGTTAACTAGTCATGAGGTGGCCACGGTTCTCACGGTCAATGGAGGATAACCTAGTACAGAGGAGGGGGTGGCTGTAAGGGGGGAGATGGCCCCGCTTAGAAGGTCCAGCCAAGAGCTCTGCTCCTCTCCTCTTACCAGGGAAAATCTTCCCCAGCGTCTGCATACGCTCTCTGGTGACCGTGGGGGGTAGTCTAGTACCTACAGGTGGCTTTTCCTGTTCCGCCACTGTACTCAGACTCACTCCCAGGTCATCCCGGGTCGGGGGAGGGGTGGAAGAAAGCTTCGAAACACTCTGGCTATAGGTGAGAGTGTTTGATGCCGGCACAGTGGGTACACTGCAGGGTGGGGAGGCAGTAGGGAGTGGTGGAAACTCCGTGGACTGCCACTGAAGAGGGGGTGTCTGCTGTAGCGCCAAGGGGTCACTGGAAGAGCTATGGCGACGAACCCAGTTGTCCATCCACTCTGTCTGACTAGCAACTCCTAAAAGTTCGCTCTCTCGGGACCCTTCGCCAGAGTGTTTTCTCTCTAACGACACCCAATTTGGGGTGTCTGTAAGAACTTCACCCGGGAGAGGCGTTGGAACCTCAGGCGTTTTGGCAATTTCTGACATTCTATCCACTCCTTTTGCAGTTGCAATGAGATGGCATAGAGGCTGTCCATAGCGCATGGGTGGGCCGACGTTCCTTCGTGGCCATTGTGATGACACAGGTGGTGGTTGGCTCTCAGTCTGTGCAGGAGGTGAGGGTGTCTCAGCTACTGGGGGAGTGGCAGGCCTTCTTGCAACTGGCCGCTCCAAATTTGGCACTCTCCTTTCTGGTGGAGGAGGCAAATTAGTCTCTAATGGCGGTGGTTCAAACAGAGGGGGCGCAGGCAGGGGAGACAAGGGTGGAGGTGCTATACGCGCACGCGTCCCACGCATGTTAGGACGCCGCCTAGGCTCCACTGCCGCTGGCACCTGTCCTCTGGGGTCAACACTGGGGTAGTAGGGCTTAAGGCGGCATTCGTTTTGCACGGACTGCTGGCCTTACCTACTAATGAGGTAGGTGTGATTACTGTACGCCTCCTCAATCTCAAAGGGGCCGATGAATTTGGCCTGTAGCTTGGAGTTCTCTCCACGGCGTCTACGACGGTTCTCTAACCATACTTGGTCTCCAACCGTGTATAAGCCGGGCTCTTCGCCTTCCTCAGCTCTGACTTCCATTTGCTGCTCTCTTAGCGCCTCGTGTACTTCCTCCAGTCTCAACTTGAGGTTCTGGGCGTACTCGTGCACTGGCATGCAATCAGTCAGAGGGGGATGGTAGGACACTTGATCTGGCAGTCGCAGTTCCCTGCCCAGCATCATGTAGTTGGCCGTTTCACCCGTCGTGGAATGAGGGGTGGCTCTGAAGGCCCTCATCAGTTGAGGGAGCAGCAAGTCCCAGTCACCTGGACTGCGCTTCAAGAGCAGTGATCGGAGGGAATCACCTAGGACCCGGTTATTCCTCTCTACGATCCCATTGGCCTGTGGGTGGTAAGGAGTGGTACGGGTCTTCTCTATACCCCACAGAGCACACAACTCCTGCATCAGGTGGGACTCAAACTGAGCCCCCTGGTCCGTGTGCATCTGCTCAGGGATGCCCATATAGCAGAAGACCTGCTCATACAGAGCACTTGCTACCACTGGGGCCGTGGCATTTGGCAGGGCCAGAGCGTCTTGCCACCTGGTGAAGTGGTCAGTCAACACCAGGATCCAGGCATTGCCACGCTCTGTCTCAGGGAAAGGGCCCACCAAATCAACGGCCAACTTCTGCCAGGGGCGGCCAGCATACATGCGCTGGCGGCCGGGACTGGGCTTGGTGCCACCACTCTTGGCTCTCTGGCAAACTTCACAACTCCTGACCAGACGGCGTACATCTGCCGTCATCCCTGGCCAGTACCACGTGAGTTGGAGGCGCTTCAGGGTCCTGTTCACTCCTTGGTGCGCAAGAGAGTGGGTCTGCCAGACCGTGTGACCACGGAGACCTGCTGGACAGACCGCACACCAACGGGAGCGGCGGTTGGGAGAGAGCTGAAGTTCCAGCACACCATCTGTCCGGAGTCTCATAGCCCCAATGCAGTTGTTCAGTCGTCTCAACTCTTGGCTGCCGAGCTCCAACTGCTCTTTAGTGAGGGGGCGCTGTGTAGACACTGCCTGGTAAATGACAGCTACAGCGTGGTTGCCTTCACTTTGAGCCTGGACAAGGTCGACATCCGGTTGGACGGGCTGAACGGCATTGGGGGGTACCTGAGGGACAGAGAAGGTGGTTGTGCTGGGGGGTGGTGGCCGCGACTCGAACCGAGTCGGAGCTGAAATAGCGGAGAGCTGGGGCCGAAAGGAGGAGGCCAACTCTTGCTGAACTTCAGCCTTAGAGGGTCCACCATCCCTTTCTTGAATGTGACCACACTGCCTACACTCAGGGGAACACCTGCGACTCAAGCCGTCTGCGTTGCCGTGTCGGGGGCCACTCCTATGTTCAATGGTGTACTTGAACTCAGAGAGGGACTCGAGACACCTAGCCACCTGACTGGTGGGTTCCCGGCGGCGACACAACCACAACAGGGAGGCATGGTCTGTCCGAAGACGGAAGTGCTGCCCATAGAGGTAGGGACGGAAGTGCTTGACAGCCTTCACTACTGCCAACAGCTCTCTCCGTGTGACACAATAGTTGCGCTCCTGAGGACTGAGCGTCTTACTGTAGTAAGCGATTACTCGCTCACTACCTTCCTGCACCTGCGAAAGCACAGCACCTACACCTGCATTGCTAGCATCAGTGTCTAAGGTGTACTGTAGCTTCGGGTCAGGGTAACCCAGGACAGGGGCACGGGTCATGGCCACTTTCAGCTGCTGGAATGCGGTCTCTTGGGCTGTAGACCATTCCCAAAGAGCATGCTTACTCGTGAGCTGAGTGAGTGGCCGTGCCACTGTAAAGAAGTCAGGGATGTACTGCCTGTAATACCCTACGGTACCTAGAAAGGCTTGTAAACCCTTTAACTCCTTGGGTGTCTGCCAGTGTGCTATAGCAGCAACCTTCTCCGGGTCTGTGGCCACTCCTGCACTGCTCACCACGTGTCCTAAATACCGGACCTCTGGCTTAAGCAACTCACACTTACTGGGTTTGAGCTTCAAACCGGCCTGCTGTAGGCGCTGAAAGACTTCAGCCAGGCGCTGGATGTGAGTGAAAAAGTCAGGAGCGATGACAATAATGTCATCGAGGTAGAGCAAGAGGGTCTTCCAGTGTAGACCTTGGAGTACCTTCTCCATCAACCGCTGGAAGGTGGCCGGAGCTGAAGTGAGGCCGAAGGGGAGGACCTTCCACTTCCACAGACCTGTACGGGTTGCAAACGCAGAGCGTTCACTGGCCTCTTCATCAAGGGGGACCTGCCAATACCCGCTAACCAAGTCCAGGGTACTGAAGAACTTGCTCCCCAACAAGGCATCTAGACTCTCATCGATGCGGGGGAGGGGGTAGGCGTCCTGGTGCGTGACAGCGTTCAGCCTTCTGTAATCAATACAGAACCTCCATGTCCCGTCCTTTTTTCTCACTAGAACCACGGGGGAACTCCAGGCCCCTGAGGCTGGTTCTATGAGCCCACGCTTTAGCAGTTGTTCCACCTGCCTCTCTGCCTCCGCCTCCTTCTCAGGGCCTAGCCTGTGAGGGGGTTGGCGGATGGGCCGAGTACCAGGGAGGAGAGGGATGTTGTGCGTGACCAGGGTGGTTTGGCCAACATCATGGTCTCCCGAACTGAACACGGCAGCATACTGTCGTAGTAACCCAGCTACTTGCTGCGCCTCACGTCTGTTCTGGCACTGGGGGAGAGCGGCTGAATACAACTCAGCGACGTGAGGAGGAACCGGGGAGCGAGAAGAATGAACAGGAGGGGTGGAAGCGGACATATCAATCACCTCAGTTTGCTCGACCTCTTCAGGGCTCACTCCTCTGTAGTGGCCTACGGTGCTTCCCGCCTTCAGTTCTACTGGCTGAGCAGTCGGGTTCATGCACCTCACTAACAGATGTCCCTTGCTATCTGGCTTGTTCAGACTAGCAGCAATTGGAGGACCTCCGGGTCGGGACTCTACTAACCCAAGGGGTAGGTAACTCTGTGTGGTGACCTTACACAGGATGGTAGATTCCATGCGCGGGGGTAGCTGGGTGGTACGAAGGACCTGAACATTGTTCATTAGCAGTGTACCGTCCTTGTTAGTACAGCGCATCTCCTTTCCTGCTACGACAATGGCACACTCACTGAACCTCATTCTGCAATCATGGTCGGTGAGGAAGGGCATCCCCAAGATAGCGTCCTCGTTTATGTGACTGATAACAAATGTGGCTTCAGTTTTCACATCACGAAGACGGAGGGTAGCTCTCACCGTGCCATAGAAAGGGATCTGGGTGCCGTCGGCTAGGATACCATGGGACTCACTCTCCTGTACTGACTGTCTTACTGACTCAGGTAACTGGTTAAAGACGTGCTTGGATAGGAGATTTGTGGTGCAACCGGTATCGACTAGAAGGGTGACTGACTTGCCTTCAAGTTTCCCTGGTAGGAAGTAGCTTGCCCGGTATGGCCGTTCTATCTCAGTGTTAGACAGCCGGGTAGGTTGAACCTTTGCAGCTCGGGAGGGGGGAGGCGACGCTCTATTTCTAGGGCGTGAAGGGCGCTCCACTGACGGGCTGGCTGGTGCAACTACTGGCTTAGGTCTCTGAACTGGGGCAGGCTGGTTCTTCAGGGGACCTACAGGCTCCAAAGGAGATAGGTCGAGTAAGGAGTGTACGGCGGCAGAGGTTTCATAAGGCTCTGTGCCGTCTGCGTCATGTGGTAGCACTGCATACCGGTTAGAGGTTGGCAGCTGCCACTTAGGTGGGGAAGGCGGCGCCTTCTTTCTGATAGGTGGTCCAGAGGACCCGGGTGAAGGAGTTGGAAACACAGGGTTGTGCCTCTCTACCCTTTCCAGTTCTTTCTTCCACCTTTGTGCCCTGTTACAGCTAGTCAAGGGGGTGACTACTGCGGGCACTGGTCGTTTCCCGACACGGGTTTTGCTCTGGGTACGGTGGTTGTCTTAGGTTTAGATGGACAACCTCTACTATAGTGACCTGTCTGTCCACAGCCCCAACACTGAGGGGGAACCAACCGCGCCGTAGCAGGCTGTGACACCGTGTGTTGAGAGTTCTGTCCCATGACCGGGGTGCCAGGTGTAGCTGGTGAAGGGTTATGCACCACATTAGGCGTGTGGTGGGGTACCCGGGCAGGAGGTTGCGTCACTTCAGGAGCAGGGTACACACCAACAGGGGGTGCATACATCACAGAAGGGGTGTGTCCCACAGGAAAGAAACCCGGGGGCACCGAAGGGGGTGTATGCACCGGTTGTTGCCACTGCTTTATTTGTTGCAACTCCATAGCCATGTTCTGTACTGTCTGGAGTAGATGAGTCATCATGTCTATCGACACGGGTGCTGGCTGCTGGGGTGGAGGGGGGTAGCTCACTGTGGGGTTGTTGTTAGTAACTGGACACGGGTGAGCCATCCCTCCTGGAGCCTGCGACATCATGGCAGCAGTCTGAGAATGATGCAATCGTTTCATGGAAGGCTTACAGGGTTCTTCTTCCTCTTCATCACTTTCTACAGCTCGTACCCTGGATGATTTCGAGTCAGGAACTGTCTTTATGTGAAGGAACTCGCCTCCAGCACGAACTGCGTCTTCCAGACTCTGTGGATCCACTGCTAACAAATGGCGTTGCAGATCTGGGTTACCCAGGGTGGAGGAGAACGTCTCTAGTATCATGCATTCTACGTGTCTGTCTGGCAAATCTTCATAGGCTATTCGAACTAATCTTTCCACCTCGCTAGCATGTTCTTGGAGGGAAGTCTTCGATGCCTTCTTCAAGTGTGCTACACTCTGTAGTGCCTCACAGCGTGTAAGGCCAAAGCGAGCACGGAGTGCTGTGAACACTGCTTGCGGGGTGTTGGGTCTACCACAATCCAGTGCTTCATCACGAAGTGCCTCTCTCACATGGATCAGGGTTTGGCGAGCATTCCACTCATTTGCTTCAGCGACTTCTAGAAACCGTGTGATGAAGTACTCTACATCACCTTGTCCATTGAACTTAGGAGGTTTGAAGTCCCGTGTAGGAGCAACGGGTGGTGCAGGGTGTTGCAACACTCCTCGCAGGGTCTGTGTGAGTCTGTCTAACGCCTCAGCTTCTGCCGTGCCCACTGGCAACCGCCCAGTGCTCCTGGCTCTCTGTGTGGTTATCAACGTGGAGTATAGTCTTCACAATCAGCAGGGTTTGTCAGCACGGGAGGAGATAACTCCGTGTACCAGATGAACAGTGGAAGACTGACAGCACACTGCGTCAATGCCGTGTCAACACTAGGTGAGAAACTCTGGCCGTATATAGGCAGGACAGTTTCTAAATCACTCGGTACAGCGTATGCAGATGACACTGCCGAGCTGAGAGGGGTACCCAGCAGAGCTGAGAGGGGTACCCAGGGTTCGAAAGAGATGCATGTACAATCTCGCGTGAGCAGTACAGCGACTACCGAGTTCACCGAGCAGGGTGACTGCAGTTCTCTTATCAAACACAGCAAGGAGAGGGGGGTGTTCTGCCGGGTGGGGGGTACCACCGGGTCAGAGCAAGGGGTGTAACAGTGTCCCTGGGTGGTAGTTTGGCTGCTACCAGGCAACTATTACGGTATAGCAAACACCAATACTCGGGGAATGAGTAGGGGTGGTGTTTGGCCGTGTACAGCTTCTCTAGTAGTGTCTAACGTTCACTAGTATCCCACCGCTGCCACCAATGTAAAGGATTTTGTCGCACCTTTACCAAACAGCTACTAGAGAAGTGTACTGGTTTAGCAATGTAACAGCAATTGCTAATGAGAGCTACTTGTTTACTAGTAGTGGCTCTATCTATAGATGAGCTATGAGTCAATAAGCTCCGTGATGTGCCGTGTGCAAGTATACTAATACTATTTGGCTATCTGCCAACTGAACACACCGTGTTGTTGTGCCGTGTGCAAGTATCCTAATACTATTTGGCCAACTGCCAACTGAACACACCGGGTTACAATAGCTAACACTTTATTGCTTCAAGAGACAAAAGCTTACTCAGAGTACCTCTCTTTGTAAGCGCACAATCCAATCTGCCCACTGGGCCACATGTTGACAAGGTTATGCAGTTAGATATGCTAATGAACAGTTGAAATATAACATAAAATGATTGGTCAATAACATTAATATAGGTCATACCAAATAGCATAAACAAGCAGGCGCAATGAAAATATATATACAGTCAATAAGCATAACAATAACGCGCCAGCCAACTGCTTGAGTTCTTTACTCATCCATCCTTGCGGCAGGCACGCATCCACTTCTATAATGAGGGCAGTCAGGCGTAGCTGAGTCTAGTTAGCTTATGCGTGTTTACACACTGCATATTGGCTAGCATAGCATCAATGATAGAGGCCACCTATGCTGAAATCCATTACAGTATATAACTGAATTGTTTGGCATATAACTGAGTTGTTTGGCATATAACTGAATTGTTTAGTATATAACTGAATTGTGTAGTATATAACTAAGTTGTTTAGTATATAACTGAATTGTTTGGTATATAACTGAGTTGTTTGGTGTATAACTGAGTTGTTTAGTATATAACTGAGTTGTTTGGTATATAACTGAATTGTTTGGCATATAACTGAGTTGTTTGGTATATAACTGAATGGTTTGGTATATAACTGAGTTGTTTGGTGTATAACTGAGTTGTTTAGTATATAACTGAGTTGTTTGGTATATAACTGAATTGTTTGGCATATAACTGAGTTGTTTGGTATATAACTGAATTGTTTGGCATATAACTGAGTTGTTTGGCATATAACTGAGTTGTTTGGTATATAACTGAATTGTTTGGCATATAACTAAGTTGTTTAGTATATAAATGAGTTGTTTGGTATATAACTGAATTGTGTAGTATATAACTGAGTTGTTTGGTATATAACTGAATTGTTTGGTATATAACTGAATTGTTTAGTATATAACTGAGTTGTTTAGTATATAACTAAGTGTTTGGTATATAACTGAATTGTTTGGTATATAACTGAGTTGTTTGGCATATAACTGAATTGTTTGGTATATAACTGAGTTGTTTAGTATATAACTAAGTGTTTAGTATATAACTAAGTGTTTGGTATATAACTAAGTTGTTTAGTATATAAATGAGTTGTTTAGTATATAACTGAATTGTTTGGTATATAACTGAATTGTTTAGTATATAACTGAGTTGTTTAGTATATAACTAAGTGTTTGGTATATAACTGAATTGTTTGGTATATAACTGAGTTGTTTGGCATATAACTGAATTGTTTGGTATATAACTGAGTTGTTTAGTATATAACTAAGTGTTTGGTATTGTAGTGTTTTTCTATCTTGATTTACACCACCGACACAACGGCTTCCATGTATTCCTTGTTAATACTAATAATGTCCAGACAATAGACAAGAATGTTCCTTGTTAATAATAATCTTTATTATTAACATTCTATTTAGCAAGACACAAGTATAATAATTACTCCACTATTACTGCAAGTCATGCATAGTAACTCCACAGTAATCCACAATAACTTCTGCCCTCCTGATCTCCAACAATTCCTTTTATAGGAGAGACCAGGAAGGCACACTCCCTTATTAGGGTAAACCAATATAACAGATCCTTATAAATTATCAACAAATCATCACAATCAATACATAAAATAAACAAAGACAATCAAATAGAAAAGTGCACACATGGCACATTGTTTACTAGCTCCAAGGCTCCTCCTCCTTAAGCTTGGGTCCCACTTCAAGGCTCTCTCTCTTGTATGACTTCAATAGGCTGTCATGCTTTCTTGTGCACTCAAGCTCATCCATTAGTGGCCATATATGCCCGGCTAATCTCCGAATGGTGGCCATATATGACCGAGTGAATCTCCGAATGACTCATCAGTGTAGTGGGTGGCTGGGCATGCATTATAAGTTAGTAGTTGCACAGCTTGATCTAGAAGCATCCATACAAACACCCAAGCTGTGCAAGGGGAATGGGTTCTATTACACTCTTCTGGGGTGGCGAGGGTGCAGGGTAGGGGGGGGGGGGGGTTGAGGGGGAAGGAAGGGGCTGGGGTCACTGATGTTACACAAATCTCCCACATACTCCGCTCCATTAGGGACACCGTCTCTAATTAATGAATCAACAACAAAGATTTGTGGGGTACTCTTTGTCTCTGTTTGCGTTCTAACGCCAGATCTACTCCGTGGGGGTGGTGTGAGATTCCTTCTGAGGGTGGTCCATCTATCCCGAGCCGGGGTAGTGCCGGGGTCACTGGGAAAAGGGGGATTTGGCTTGGGGGGTTTCTTTACACATTGACTGTAGCTATAATCAAGTTTTGTTGAAGGAATGATTGTAGTAGGGACCAGGGGGAGGTTAGTGGGTGGTCTTTTAGCTGGAGCAAGGGGTGGAAACTCGTCTAAGTCGGTTGGGGGGGGGGGAAAGGCACAAGGGTGGTGAGAGCTAAAGGGTCACTGGCCGTAGCGTTCTCGAGTATCCATTTGTCATAGGCGCGTTTCAATTCACCAGGTTGACTTGACGTGGCTGCTGGTAGCGTAGTGGGTGCTGACTCTCCTGTTATGCCTAGCAGCGAATCCTCGCTGTGGCTAGAGGGTGGCTGATTTTCAGCTAGATTAGCTTCGAGCAGGAGGTTGTCGTCGTCATCCTCGAGCTGTAAGCAGGCGGAAGTTTCGGTGTTCATACTTTGCAAGTAGTTCTGAAGGAGCTGTAGTAAGCAAGCGGACTGCTCAGTAAGCAAGTTAGCAGACAAACGGGCAATATTTTCTTGACTATTCAGCTGCAAACCGGTTTGCTCTGCCACTTGGGGGGTATGACTCCTTACAGAGGGGGAAAAGAGGGGTATCTTTGGGGGCTCCTGCAGGGGGGTTGAATGGAGAGAGCCAGCTGAAGTTGGGAGGGGGGGGGGGGGGGTAGGGGAGACCCTAGCGATTCTTTTGAGACTAGGCAAGGGGGGTTGTGGTCCTCAGGCTTAGTGGTGAATGCTTTAACTGTAGCCAATAACTTGGTTCTTTCTTCCTGTAGTGTATCACTTCTTGCAGTGACTTGGTGACACCAAGGTTGGCCATATCGTTGGGGTGGTCCTACATTTCGTCTAGGGCGGCCTGTAGGTGCTGGGGCTAAGGGAGGGGGGCGTGCAACTGGCGGGGGGACAACTTCTTGGTTTGCCGTATGACCTACGGCTCGACCAGTTCTCGTCCGATTGGATTGATTTTCGCTGGAGAGATTCGGTGAGCACTCTTCTACTGGTTGAGGTGCTCTGGGTGCTGCTCTCTCTACAGGTTGACTTGCTCTGGGTGCTGCTCTCTCTACAGGGGGAGAGATTGGAGGGGAGGGGGGCGCCGCATAAGGGGAAGGCATTGGGAGGTCCAGGAGTGGAAAGGGTATTTCTTGTAAAGGGGGAGGGGGTTGTGTTCTCCTGCGGGGAGCAGCGCCACGCATGTTGGGGCGGCGGACGGGTTCCAAAGCTGCAGGGGCTTGTCCGTACGGCTCCAGGCATGCCCTATACGGTTTCAGGCGACTGCCATTTTGCACTGACTGTTGGCCGTGTCGATTGATCAGGTATGTGTGGTTACTGTAGGCTTCCTCTATTATATAGGGGCCCACGAACTTGGGTTGGAGTTTGGGGTTCTCTCCCTTCCTTCTCCTTCGGTTCTCCAACCATACTTCATCTCCTGTTTTGAATAGAGACGGCTCCTCTCCTTCGTCTCCTCTTATCTGTTGCTGCTCCATTCGGAGAGTCTCATGAACCTCTTCAAGTCTTTCCTGTAGGGCTTGGGTGTATTCGTGTACGGGCACACACTCAACCAAGGGGGGGTGATAAGTTAGTTGGTCGGGGAGCCGTAATTCCCTTCCCATCATCAGGAAGTTTGGCGTTTCGCCTGTAGTAGAATGGGGGGTGGCACGGAACGCTCTCATTATTTGGGGGAGAATCAAGTCCCATTCGCCGGGCTGTCTCTTCAATAGGAGAGAGCGTAGGGCATCTCCTAATACCCTATTATTGCGCTCTACTAAACCGTTGGATTGGGGGTGGTAGGGAGTGGTTCGAGTCTTTTTTACCCGCCAGAGAGTACAGAGTTCGTGCATGAGACTCGACTCAAACTGGGCACCCTGATCGGTGTGCATCTGCTCGGGTAGTCCGAAGTAGCAGAACACGTGTTCGTCAAGGGCAGTGGCAACAACAGGGGCAGTGGCATCAGGGAGGGGGAGGGCATCTTGCCAACGGGTAAAGTGGTCTGTTAAGACAAGTATCCACTTGTTTCCTCTATCGGTCTCAGGGAGGGGGCCCACCAGGTCTACGGCCAACTTTTGCCAAGGGCGGCCGGCATACATTCGCTGCCGTGTGGGGTTGGGTTTTGTACCGCCATGTTTAGCCCGCTGACAGGTTTCACAACTGTTAATGGCTCTTCGTACATCCGCGGTCATACCTGGCCAGTACCATGTGAGGCCGACTCTCTTTAATGTCCGTTGTATGCCTTGGTGGGCCAAGACATGTGTCTCCCACACTACTTTGCTTCTCAGGCTGGGGGGGGCACACAGCACACCAGTGGGCTCTGTTCTGTCCGGCTTGGTGTACCTCTAGAATACCATCTGGGCGGATCTGCATAGAGTGTTGGCGTTTCTCCAGCTGTCGGAGTTCATTACTTCCGAGTTCCAACTGCTGTGGGGGAATAGGGGTATGGTTCTTTACCGCCTGGTAGATGATGGCTACCGGGTGGCGGCCTGTTCTCTGAGCGTCCAGCAGGTCGGTGTCAGGGGGTGGGGGGCGAGTGATAGCTACTATTTGAGGGTGTGACGGGGTGAGGTCAGCTGGGGTGGACGGGGGAGGGGAGAAGGGGTGGGGCAAGGTTTGCAATATTTCTTTCTTCGTGGGTCCGCCGTCTCTGGCTTCAATGTGATTACATTGCTTACAATTGGAGGGACACCGTCTACTAAGGCCGTCAGCATTTCCATGCAAGTGTCCACTCCGGTGTTCGATGGTAAACTGGAACTCCGACAGAGTTTCGAGCCACCTGGCTACTTGGCTGGACGGCTCTTTACGCTTACATAACCACATGAGGGAAGCGTGGTCTGTTCTCACCCGAAAGGTTCGACCGTAAAGGTAGGGCTTGAAATGTTTTGTGGCTTTGACTACGGCCAGTAGTTCTCTGCGAGTGACACAATAGTTGCGTTCAGGGGGGCTCAGTGTTTTGCTATAATACGCTATCACTCTTTCTTCACCATTCTGTAGTTGGGAGAGGACAGCTCCAACACCGTCATCGCTTGCATCGGTGTCCAAGATATACGGGCTATCGGCATCTGGGTAGCCGAGGATGGGGGCAGACAGCAGTCCAGCTTTAAGCTGTACAAAAGCTTCTCTCTGAGGGGTGGTCCATTCCCATGGAACGTCCTTGCAGGTTAACTTGGTCAGGGGTTTGGCCGTAGTGGAGAAGCGAGGGAGGTATTGTCGGTAATACCCGACTGTACCGAGGAATGCTTGGAGTTCTTTAAGGCAGGTGGGGGTGGGCCAGTCACGGACTACTGCGATTTTGTCGGGATCCGTGGAAACACCATGCTCACTGACGAGGTGTCCAAGATAGCGGACTTGTGACTGTAGCAGTTCGCATTTGCTGGGCTTTAACTTAAGTCCTGCTGCTTTGAGCCGCTGTAGCACTTCTGCCAGCCGGTGTAGGTGGGTGGGGAAGTCGGGACTGATGACAATAATGTCATCTAGGTATAGGAGGAGTGACTTCCAGTGAAGTCCATGTAGTACTCGTTCCATGAGTCTTTGGAAGGTGGCTGGGGCAGAAGTGAGGCCAAAGGGGAGGACCTTCCACTTGTATAGGCCTGAGCGAGTTGAAAAGGCAGATTTGTCGCTGGCGTCTGCATCGAGGGGCACTTGCCAATACCCGCTCACTAGGTCAAGGGTACTAAAATACCGACTTCCAGACAGCGCATCTAGGCTCTCGTCTATACGGGGGAGGGGGTAAGCGTCCTGTTGGGTTACCGCATTTAGACGCCGGTAGTCAATACAGAAGCGCCAGGTGCCATCTTTCTTCTTCACCAATACTACGGGGGAACTCCAAGCGCCAGTGCTGGGTTCTATCAAACCCCGTTCGAGCAGCTTGGCTACTTGTTCTTCAGCCTCTCTCTCTTTATGAGGCCCTAGCCTGTGGGGATGTTGACGAATGGGTTGTGCGCCAGGTCTCAGGGGAATGCTGTGGGCTACTAGGTTGGTAAGGCCGACGTCGTGGTCACCTTTACTGAATACTTCCTCATACGAGTGCAAGAGTTGTGCCAATTTGAACGCCTCCTGGGGGGTGTGACAGTTGCCTAGTGCTTGGACATACAACTCTTTTAGATGTTCGGGGACGGGGGGGGGGGGGGGGGGGGGGGGAATGGCGGTGGAGGGGGGGGCAGTGGGCTCATCTTCTTTTACTGGTGATCCTACATCACCGTTGTGTACTCCAGTGTACCTTCCTATCGTTTTGCCAGCTTTCAAGTCCAGCGGTTGGTTGGTGGGGTTGAGACACCTCACCAATAGCTGATGCCGGTCATTCGGGGTGTTGAGACTGGCAGCTAGGGGAGGGGAGTTGGGGATGCCTTCTACGATACCGAGGGGAAGGTGTATGGAGTGCGTAGTTCGGCACAGTATGGTTGCTTCGGTGTGGGGGGGGATCTGAGTGTCTCTAATCACCTGGACTCCAGTAGCCAGTACTCTGCCTTGCTGGTCTGTACACAGCAGTTCTTGGCCATTAACTTCTATCACTGACAGGTCGAACTTCATGCGACACTGATGAGAAGTGAGAAACGGCATGCCCAGAATGGCGTCCTCATTTATTTGGCCTACGACGAAAGTGGCTTCTGTTTTGACATCTCGCAGCCGAATGGGTAGGCGGATGGTACCAAAGAAGGGGATGTGAGATCCGTCGGCTAACACACCGTGTGAATCACCTTCTTGCAGGGAGCTCTTAGTAGTTGGGGCCAGTCGATTGAACAGGTGTTGCGATAAGAGGTTGGTGGTGCATCCAGTATCGATGAGTACTGACACCGGTTTTCCCTCTACTCGACCGGGTAGGAAGTAGCTTGCCTTGTAAGGGCGCTCTGATGGGGGGTAAGTGAGGTCAGCGGGTTTAACTGCTGAGGGTTGGGGGGTAGGGGAGCGTCTATGTCGAGTACGAGAGGGTCGCTCAGTGGTCAACGGGGTTGAGGGGGGGAGTAGTTTCTTAGCCAAAGACTGACGAGGTGGGGGTGGCTCGGTGTCCTGTGTAGGGTGGCACACCAGGTGACCGTGGTCAGCAAGACTTTGTCTATGAGAAGGGGTGGGTTGGGTATACAGGTCGGTAGGGTAATAGTCCGACTCTGCTTCACTGGGTACCGGGGAGTAGAGCTCTTCGTCTCCTATATCTTGGAGGGGGGTATACCGGTTGGTGGTGGGTAGTTGCCAGGGTTCTGAGATGGGTACTACACGCCGTTTCTCTCTCTGCCATGGGGGAATCTCTAGTACGGGGTTGTACTGTTCTACTCTAGCCAACTTTCTTTGATAACGCCGGGGTGCCCGGGGGCAGTGAGGGGCCGGTTTCCCTACTGCGGGCGGCGCCCGTTTTTTGACTGCTGGTTAGGGGGGGGCGGGGTAGATGGCCAAGATTTGACCGGGCAGCTTCTTTGTAAATGGCCGATAGTGCCACATCCCCAACACTGGAGGGGGGCGGATGTAGGGAAAGGGTGGGGGAGGGAGGGGGCAAGGGGTGGGTTGACTTGTTGTTGTAATTGTTGCAATGCGTCGGACTGGAGCTTAACTGCTTCGGTCAACGTCTGTAGGTTCTTCATCAAGGCACTGAGGGTGTCCTCTGGTAGGGTGGCCGTCTGTTGGACTTGGTTAGGGGGGGAGGTTGGGGAGGGCCGGTCACTGGGTGGGGGTAAGTGCTCTTCCTCCTCTTCCACTATTCTCACTCTGGAGGGCCTGTCTTCGAATCCAACTTTGACTTGCAGGAACTCGTTTCCCGCTCTAATAGCCTCCTCAATCGTGTGTGGTTGGACTGCCAGCAGGTGCCGTTGTAGATAGGCATTACCAATAGTGCTGGCGAAAGTCTCTAGCACCATTCGGTCGACCCTTCGGGGGGGTAGGTCATCGTATGCCACACGAACTAATTTCTCCACTTCATTGGCGTGTTGTTGTAGTGAGGCTTGGGCAGAACGACGCAACACAATTAACTTGGCCTGCGCTTCCTTTGGGGTGAGTCCGAAACGGGCTCGGAGAGCGGCGAAGATACCTTCTACGTGAGGGGGGCGTCCACATTCTAGTGCCTCGTCCTTCAGTGCTGCTCGGAGATGCATCAGGGCTGTAGCTTGGCCCCAGTCATTGGCATCTGTGACCTCGAGGAACCGAGTGACAAAATACTCGATGTCTCCCGTCCCGTCGTATTTTGGGGCTTTGAAGGGTGTCTGTATTGGTCCTCGGGGAGGCTGTACCAACATCTGCAGAGCTTCGGTGAGTTGCTCCAGCGCTACGGTAGGTTGTGCTCCGACAGGGTTTCTACCGGCACTCCTAGCTCTTTGGGTGGCCATGTTAGATACAATGGCAAGCTAGGGGGGGGTTGAGTGACTGTTTTTGGCAAGAGTAAGCTGGTATACAGGGTATACAGGCTCGGTATAGCTTCGGGGCAGGTAGTATGTGGCTATACAGGCTCGGTGTGACTTCTGGGGAGGGGGGAAGGTGGTATACAGGGTATACAGGCTTGGTATAGCTTCGGGGTAGGTAGTATGCGGCTATACAGGCTCGGTGTGACTTCTGGGGAGGGGGGGGGGGGGGGGAAGGTGGTATACAGGGTATACAGGCTCGGTATAGCTTCGGGGTAGGTAGTATATGGCTATACAGGCTCGGTGTGACTTCTGGGGAGGGGGGGGAGGTGGTATACAGGGTATACAGGCTCGGTATAGCTTCGGGGTAGGTAGTATATGGCTATACAGGCTCGGTGTGACTTCTGGGGAGGGGGGGAAGGTGGTATACAGGGTATACAGGCTCGGTATAGCTTCGGGATAGGTAGTATATGGCTATACAGGCTCGGTGTAGCTTCGGGGTAGGTAGTATATGGCTATACAGGCTCGGTGTGACTTCGGGGTAGGTAGTATACAGAGGGATACTGACACAAAGTAGCTTCTGAAGAGGGGGAAGGTGGTATGCAAGAGATACAGGCTTGGTATAGCTCCTAGTTCTTCCTACCTTCTTCTCTCTCTAACTTCTTCTTTTCCTACCTTCTTCTCTTCCTATCCGTTGTGTCTCTCCTGTTCATAGAATCCCACCGCTGCCACCAATGTAGTGTTTTTCTATCTTGATTTACACCACCGACACAACGGCTTCCATGTATTCCTTGTTAATACTAATAATGTCCAGACAATAGACAAGAATGTTCCTTGTTAATAATAATCTTTATTATTAACATTCTATTTAGCAAGACACAAGTATAATAATTACTCCACTATTACTGCAAGTCATGCATAGTAACTCCACAGTAATCCACAATAACTTCTGCCCTCCTGATCTCCAACAATTCCTTTTATAGGAGAGACCAGGAAGGCACACTCCCTTATTAGGGTAAACCAATATAACAGATCCTTATAAATTATCAACAAATCATCACAATCAATACATAAAATAAACAAAGACAATCAAATAGAAAAGTGCACACATGGCACATTGTTTACTAGCTCCAAGGCTCCTCCTCCTTAAGCTTGGGTCCCACTTCAAGGCTCTCTCTCTTGTATGACTTCAATAGGCTGTCATGCTTTCTTGTGCACTCAAGCTCATCCATTAGTGGCCATATATGCCCGGCTAATCTCCGAATGGTGGCCATATATGACCGAGTGAATCTCCGAATGACTCATCAGTGTAGTGGGTGGCTGGGCATGCATTATAAGTTAGTAGTTGCACAGCTTGATCTAGAAGCATCCATACAAACACCCAAGCTGTGCAAGGGGAATGGGTTCTATTACACTCTTCTGGGGTGGCGAGGGTGCAGGGTAGGGGGGGGGGGGGTTGAGGGGGAAGGAAGGGGCTGGGATCACTGATGTTACACAAATCTCCCACAGTATATAACTGAATTGTTTGGTATATAACTAAGTGTTTGGTATATAACTAAGTGTTTGGCATATAACTGGGTTGTTTAGTATATAACTGAAGTGTTTGGTATATAACTGAATTGTTTAGTATATAACTGAATTGTTTAGTATATAACTGAATTGTTTGGTATATAACTGAATTGTTTAGTATATAACTGAGTTGTTTAGTATATAACTAAGTGTTTGGTATATAACTGAGTTGTTTGGCATATAACTGAATTGTTTGGTATATAACTGAGTTGTTTAGTATATAACTAAGTGTTTAGTATATAACTAAGTGTTTGGCATATAACTGAGTTGTTTAGTATATAACTGAAGTGTTTGGTATATAACTGAATTGTTTAGTATATAACTGAATTGTTTAGTATATCACTGAATTGTTTGGTATATAACTGAATTGTTTAGTATATAACTGAGTTGTTTAGTATATAACTAAGTGTTTGGCATATAACTGAGTTGTTTGGTATATAACTGAATTGTTTAGTATATAACTGAATTGTTTGGTATATAACTGAGTTGTTTGGTATATAACTGAGTTGTTTGGCATATAACTGAATTGTTTGGTATATAACTGAGTTGTTTAGTATATAACTAAGTGTTTGGCATATAACTGAATTGTTTGGTATATAACTGAATTGTTTGGTATATAACTGAGTTGTTTGGTATATAACTGAGTTGTTTGGTATATAACTGAGTTGTTTGGTATATAACTGAGTTGTTTAGTATATAACTGAGTTGTTTAGTATATAACTGAATTGTTTAGTATATAACTGAACTTTTTAATGCGTACCTGAGTTGTTTAGCCACTTCCTTATAACGTTTACTAGAATCAATCAGAGACTCATTGACGGCTCGCAGTTGGATTTGTGAACTGGCCAGTTCCTCGCTAAGCTTGTCGGAATGATCCTGCAGAGAGAGGCATGCACAAGCATTTATGTACAACAAAATAAAAGCTGCTGTCTCAGATAAAACACATAGCAAGTTTCAACACTCAAACAGAGATTCAACCAACTTACTGTAGCCCTGGCCAGTTGGTCACTCAACCTTCCAACCTTCCCAGTGGAAGCAATGAGCTCTTCCTCGTACTGCTGCTGTACCATCTGCAAAGCGTTGCTCTTTTGTGCTAGCTGCAACAGAGCTGTACATACTGTACAAGGGCTATAGCTGTACATACTGTACAAGGGCTATAGCTGTACATACTGTACAAGGGCTATAGCTGTACATACTGTACAGGGGCTATAGCTGTACATACTGTACAAGAGCTATATATGTACATACTGTACAAGAGCTATAGCTGTACATACTGTACAAGGGCTATAGCTGTACATACTGTACAAGGGCTATAGCTGTACATACTGTACAAGGGCTATAACTGTACCTACTGTACAAGGGCTATAGCTGTACATACTGTACAAGGGCTATAGCAGTACATACTGTACAAGGGCTATAGCTGTACATACTGTACAAGGGCTATAGCTGTACATACTGTACAAGGGCTATAGCTGTACATACTGTACAAGGGCTATAGCTGTACATACTGTACAAGAGCTATAACTGTACATACTGTACAAGAGCTATAACAGTATATACTGTACAAGGGCTATAGCTGTACATACTGTACAAGAGCTATAGCTGTACATACTGTACAAGAGCTATAACTGAACAGACTGTACAAGGGCTATAGCTGTACATACTGTACAAGGGCTATAGCTGTACATACTGGACAAGAGCTATAACAGTATATACTGTACAAGGGCTATAGCTGTACATACTGTACAAGAGCTATAGCTGTACATACTGTACAAGAGCTATAACTGAACATACTGTACAAGGGCTATAGCTGTACATACTGTACAAGGGCTATAGCAGTATATACTGTACAAGGACTATAGCTGTACATACTGTACAAGAGCTATATATGTACATACTGTACAAGAGCTATAGCTGTACATACTGCACAAGAGCTATAACAGTATATACTGTACAAGGGCTATAGCTGTACATACTTTACAAGAGCTATAGCTGTACATACTGTACAAGAGCTATAACTGAACATACTGTACAAGGGCTATAGCTGTACATACTGTACAAGAGCTATAACTGTACATACTGAACAAGGGCTATAGCTGTACATACTGTACAAGGGCTATAGCTGTATATACTGTACAAGGGCTATAGCTGTACTTACTGTACAAGGGCTATAGCTGTACATACTGTACAAGGGCTATAGCTGTACATACTGTACAAGGGCTATAGCTGTACATACTGTACAAGAGCTATAACAGTATATACTGTACAAGGGCTATAGCTGTACATACTGTACAAGGGCTATAACAGTATATACTGTACAAGGACTATAGCTGTACATACTGTACAAGAGCTATAGCTATACATACTGTACAAGAGCTATAACAGTATATACTGTACAAGGACTATAGCTGTACATACTGTACAAGGGCTATAGCTGTACATACTGTACAAGGGCTATAGCTGTACATACTGTACAAGGGCTATAGCTGTACATACTGTACAAGGGCTATAGCAGTACATACTGTACAAGGGCTATAGCTGTACATACTGTACAAGGGCTATAACTGTACCTACTGTACAAGGGCTATAGCTGTACATACTATACAAGAGCTATAACAGTATATACTGTACAAGGGCTATAGCTGTACATACTGTACAAGAGCTATAACAGTATATACTGTACAAGGGCTATAGCTGTACATACTGTACAAGGGCTATAACAGTATATACTGTACAAGGACTATAGCTGTACATACTGTACAAGAGCTATAACAGTATATACTGTACAAGGGCTATAGCTATACATACTGTACAAGGGCTATAGCTGTACATACTGTACAAGAGCTATAACAGTATATACTGTACAAGGGCTATAGCTGTACATACTGCACAAGAGCTATAGCTGTACATACTGTACAAGGGCTATAGCTGTACATACTGTACAAGGGCACTAGCTCCACCAAACTTACTAGCCGTACTAAATACAAAGAAAAGAAAAAATGAGCTAGCTGTCCAACATCGCACTACAAGAAGTGTCAGAGCTTTATTCACAGAGACAAATTGAGATTGGACAAAAAATTATTTAAATGCCAGAAATGAGCCCACAATGCCACTTTCTCATAACAGAAAATTTGTGATTGTTGACATTAGCTCACAGCAAGCTCAAGTGATTTTAATGTCAGGCCGTTACAATAAAAGTGTTCTGCTTACAGTATACTCATCAGTAAAGTTCAAAGTTATTGGCTGTAAAAAGTGAAAAGCAGACAGAAATTAGAAGCAACAGTCTTAAAGCAATAGACATGATGAACAAAAGTATACAATACAAAGGAACAGATGAGATAACATTGAGATAGTATGAGTATACAATACAAAGGAACAGATGAGATAACATTGAGATAGTGTGAGTATACAATACAAAGGAACAGATTAGATAACACTGAGATAGTGTGAGTATACAATACAAAGGAACAGATGAGATAACACTGAGATAGTGTGAGTATACAATACTAAGGAACAGATTAGATAACACTGAGATAGTGTGAGTATACAATACAAAGGAACAGATGAGATAACACTGAGATAGTGTGAGTATACAATACAAAGGAACAGATGAGATAACATTGAGATAGTGTGAGTATACAATACAAAGGAACAGATTAGATAACATTGAGATAGTGTGAGTATACAATACTAAGGAACAGATGAGATAACATTGAGATAGTGTGAGTATACAATACTAAGGAACAGACGAGATAACATTGAGATAGTGTGAGTATACAACACTAAGGAACAGATGAGATAACACTGAGATAGTGTGAGTATACAATACAAAGGAACAGATGAGATAACATTGAGATAGTGTGAGTATACAATACTAAGGAACAGATGAGATAACACTGAGATAGTGTGAGTATACAATGCTAAGGAACATATGAGATAACATTGAGATAGTGTGAGTATACAATACAAAGGAACAGATGAGATAACATTGAGATAGTGTGAGTATACAATACTAAGGAACAGATGAGATAACACTGAGATAGTGTGAGTATACAATACAAAGGAACAGATGAGATAACACTGAGATAGTGTGAGTTTACAATGCTAAAGAACATATGAGATAACATTGAGATAGTGTGAGTATACAATACAAAGGAACAGATGAGATAACATTGAGATAGTGTGAGTATACAATACAAAGGAACAGATGAGATAACATTGAGATAGTGTGAGTATACAATACAAAGGAACAGATGAGATAACATTGAGATAGTGTGAGTATACAATACAAAGGAACAGATGAGATAACACTGAGATAGTGTGAATACACAATAATAAGGAACAGATGAGATAACATTGAGATAGTGTGAGTGAGTATACAATACAAAGGAACAGATGAGATAACACTGAGATAGTTAAGGCTAGTAGAAACATTACCTGCTGCTGTAAATCATTAGCTAGCTGTGCTGTTTCTAACCTCTTGCTAAGGTGTGACTCAGTCTCTGATCTACCCAACAGACAACTAGCAATAACCAACAGAAACAGACAACTAGCAAGCACCAAACGATACTCACACAACGCCTTTTTACTCCACAACAAAAACTGTTATCTAAGAACAGCTTCTTGTAATCTGAATGTATTCAAATGAGTCGGTCTGGAAAAGAGATAACCCATATAGGCCCACCTGAGAACTTCAGCTTCTTCCTGTGCGCGCCTCAAGGCTTCCTCGTACTCCTTGTGTATCTCTCCTGAGACAATTATACAGATATAGCAAGTGTGAAAAACAGAAAAAAGCAACAGTATAAACTACAGGTAACAGATGCTACCTGTAGCAAAGAATGGAACAAATCAAAAAAGCCCAAGCCCCAATTGAACACACCAAGATGGTAGCGCTTCTCCTTGAGTGAGTCTTCTTTGTTGAGTGCCTCGACCAACCTCTCTCCCAGCCCTGCTATATTCTCCCTGTCAGTTTGTGTGCTGGCAGACGAAAGAGGTCTATTTACCAACACATTACCACCACTGTCTGATCCAACTGTAGTAACAAGGGTTTGCTGGTCGGCCATGAGAGTTGAGTGGTATGCGTCTAATTGGTCTCCAGATGAATGCAGCTGCTGTGGAAATGCTTCATTGGCAGCTTGCTCCCAGCTGCTGCCAGCCTCACGGTTTGAAAGTGCTAATCGACTAGGCGACATCTTTTTTTCTGATCTCTCGGTGAAGCTAAAGCACACACAAGGAGCTACCAGTTGCCGAGCAAGATAACCCTATTCTTGAGCATATTTTTGTTGGCAGGAGAGGACTTGACATTATGAGTAAAGAGAGAGAAAGGGCTCATGAAATGGTCAGACAAAGTGCCTATCTCCACAAGCGGGCACAAAAGGAGCGATCTATCGCGTGTCAACATTTGAAAAGTTACGACATTGGTCTATTAATCTACGCTACATTTCAAAAGTGCCATACAGATTTCACGTCCTGTTGGCGTGGCAAATATTTCAACCTTGACCCACCAGTACACTAAACAAAAATTCGTTTGTGATATCCACACAAGATAATAAAAATGAAAACATAAAAAAATAATACTTACTATTATTTTACCTCTATAATTCGGTTGCATTCATTAGCAGATATTATCAAGAAATCGTGCTAACAAACATATTTCTATCACTTAACAGCTTCAGTTCAATGATATATATCGATAAATAATATTAATTATATCATGAACCGCCATTATCATAACGTGAGTAGAGCTTTACAAGTCGGGTGAGTCCTTCCATGGCGATAGAAGGGTCGACCGACGATTACTATACTGACCTTTCACCAAAGATCACGACAATCCTAGCGGTCCGCGTTTGATCAACAATATTTCCATCGTTTGAAGGCTCGCCCTTCCATAGACATGAAAGATCGACATAATAACAAGGATTGGTACAATTTTCGTCATGGAGATAGGCTCAAATTGTGCTCCAACCAAAAGACCAGAAGCTGGGACCAAACGCTACCACGTGTATTGAGCCCAAAGCTAGGGTCGCAAGGCTACCACGTTTTTCGAGCCCAAAGCTAGGGTCGCAAGGCTACCACGTTTATTGAGCCCAAAGCTAGCTCAAGGCTACCACGTTTATTGAGCCCAAAGCTAGAGTCGCAAGGCTACCACATTTATTGAGCCCATGGCTAGGACCCAAGGCTACCACGGTTATTGAGCCCAAAGCTAGGGACCCAAGGCTACCACGGTTATTGAGCCCAAGGCTAGGGACCCAAGGCTACCACGGTTATTGAGCCCAAAGCTAAGGTCGCAAGGCTACCACGTTTATTGAGCCCAAAGCTAGGGTCGCAAGGCTACCACGTTTATTGAGCCCTAAGCTAGGGTCGCAAGGCTACCACGGTTATTGAGCCCAAGGCTAGGGTCGCAAGTGTATGATGATTGCAAACAAGCAAAGTACTTACACGGGCTGTTGCCTAGCAGTCACCTGGTGTAGAGGGGAGACCGCAGGGCTGAGCATCTGGCCCTTTTCTGGGGAGTTGGTGCTGTACAGCTGTTGGACTTGAGGTTGCATCACCAGCTGGTTGACGGACTCTGCAGAAGTATTGAGGAGGTTCTCTTGGGTCTGCAGCGCATCGTTGGGCACCATCAAACCTGCTGTGACGTACATTATATAACATGCAGTCGTATAACATATAATGATATAACATATAATGCTATAACATGCAGTGATACAACATATAGTGATATAACATATAGTGATATAACATATAGTGATATAACATATAGTGATATAACATATAGCTATATAACATATAGTGATATAACATATAGTGATAAAACTATAGTGATATAATATGTAGTAATATAACATATAGTAATATAACATATAGTAATATAACATGTAGTCGTATAACATGCAGCCCATAATACAGTGTAACCTTGGTATTTCGAAACTGAGGGGACTGAGGAGATAACTTCGAATTTTCAAAATTTTGAATTTCTAAATTAGGAGTACTTTATTTATTGTGCAGACAACTGCTACCAAAGATAGAAGTTATCTGTATTTGTAATTAAAGAACCATCGCTTTTACTGGCAGTGGTTTCAATCAAAAAATAAATTTCAACAACACACTCACAAGCAAGTAGTACGTACTACTTACTACTAGATTAGTAGTAATAGTTGTAGTAGTAGTATAGATAAGTAGTATGTATTATTAGACTTACTCAGTAATAAATAATAATTTGAATAAGTTAGTTATACACTGCTACTACAGCCTTCAGCAATGAGCTGAAGGGCCTGCTTTTTCTTATCTAAGCTCACAAAATATACGGCTCGTTTTGCCTTCGCACTTGCCATGCTGATTAAAACAATGTCATCTGCAAAACTGCTAACCACAAGTTTTGACACAGCTGTCTTTGTCTAAGCATTGTTTGGATGCTTGCTCTATACAACGCGCCCGCATCTAAAGGATGACGTTTTAACTAATTTATTCAATACGTGCCAATAACTGTAACCAATCAAAGCCATATGTGTGACTTTACAACCAATCAACTTTGGGTGTTTATGTAGCGCATTCTAAGACGTCTATGCTGCAATGCTAGTGTGTTTGTTCTATGAAAGTGTTTGAATGGATCAGTCCATCGTAACGTAACGAAATTATCTATTTGATTGAAACCAGCTAAATGTGGTATTTTTGCACCACATTACTAAAATTATTAGCTGTTGCGATAAAATTAGTAAAAAATGACGCTGTCCAATGCATTTTGAGCCACTGAAACAGACTTTTGATTTATTAATGTCATATAAAAAGGTCGAATTTACAAATAATACTTCGAAATTAGCTACATGAAAGAACAGTGGTGATAAACTGGGACTTTTTATTTACTTCTAAATAGCAAGGAATTCGAATTTATAGAGGTCGAATTTATAAGGTTACACTGTAAATACCTGAAGTATCAACTAGGCTAGCTGCAGATCGAACAACATCTCCAGCTCGTTTACTGGGCGGCATGGTATCCAGCCCGCTATCTCTGTTAGTATAGGAGTCTATGCTGAATGGCGAGTTAACCTCAGTCAAAGGACTGAGACTCTTAGCCAAGGCTCCCGCACTCTGCACATCTGCACAACAAAATCTGTCAGTACGCAAGCAGCTACCAAAGTTGAGGTGATGCGGACGAGAAATAAGCTCACTGACTAAACACCGAGTCAGTCACCTTATTATTCCAACGAGAGCGAGAGAGGGGAGAGAGGGAGGGGGGGGGGGAGAGAGGGAGGGGGGGAGGGGGAGAGGGAGGGGGGGGGGAGAGAGGGAGGGGGGGAGAGAGGGGGGGGGGGAGAGAGGGAGGGGGGGAGAGAGGGAGGGGGGGGGGGAGAGAGGGAGGGGGGGGGGGGAGAGAGGGAGGGGGGGGGGGGGAGAGGGGGATGGAGAGAGAGAGGGAGGGGGGGGGGGAGAGAGGGAGGGGGTGGGGGAGAGAGGGAGAAGGAGAGAGGAAGGGAGAGAGGGGGATGGAGAGAGAGAGGGGAGAGAGGGAGGGGGGGGGGAGAGAGGGAGGGGGGGGGGGAGAGAGGGAGGGGGGGGGGGGGGGGGGGGAGAGAGAGAGAGAGAGGGAGGGGGGGAGAGAGTTGAACCTGCTGTACAAACAGCTAGCGAAACACTTCGTTGCGAGGACAGGGTTAGTTTTTGACATTTATTCCCAAACCGAAGAGGCGTGCGACATGTAACTATGGAAATCCTAACATATTAATAGAAAAACCTTACAACCAAACCCTAACACATTGAATAGAAGAGAAAATAATTGGAGTTGCGTAAGGAAACTGCTTTGATTAGTTGATTGTATCTGATTTTGTTGAGATAATAGAAGATAATACCATCGCTTTGATATAGACTGAGGTCACACATAAAGACTGAGGTCACACATAAAGACTGAGGTCACACATAAAGACTGAGGTCACACATAAAGACTGAGGTCACACATAAAGACTGAGGTCACACATAAAGACTGAGGTCACACATAAAGACTGAGGTCACACATAAAGACTGAGGTCACACATAAAGACTGAGGTCACACATAAAGACTGAGGTCACACATAAAGACTGAGGTCACACATAAAGACTGAGGTCACACATAAAGACTGAGGTCACACATAAAGACTGAGGTCACACATAAAGACTGAGGTCACACATAAAGACTGAGGTCACACATAAAGACTGAGGTCACACATAAAGACTGAGGTCACGCATAAAGACTGAGGTCACGCATAAAGACTGAGGTCACGCATAAAGACTGAGGTCACGCATAAAGACTGAGGTCACGCATAAAGACTGAGGTCACGCATAAAGACTGAGGTCACGCATAAAGACTGAGGTCACGCATAAAGACTGAGGTCACGCATAAAGACTGAGGTCACGCATAAAGACTGAGGTCACGCATTAAGACTGAGGTCACACATAAAGACTGAGGTCACACATAAAGACTGAGGTCACACATAAAGACTGAGGTCACACAAAGACTGAAGTCACACATAAAGACTGAGGTCACACATAAAGACTGAGGTCACACAAAGACTGAGGTCACACATAAAGACTGAGGTCACACATAAAGACTGAGGTCACACATAAAGACTGAGGTCACACATAAAGACTGAGGTCACACATAAAGACTGAGGTCACACAAAGACTGAGGTCACACATAAAGACTGAGGTCACACATAAAGACTGAGGTCACACATAAAGACTGAGGTCACACATAAAGACTGAGGTCACACATAAAGACTGAGGTCACACATAAAGACTGAGGTCACACAAAGACTGAGGTCACACATAAAGACTGAGGTCACACATAAAGACTGAGGTCACACATAAAGACTGAGGTCACACATAAAGACTGAGGTCACACATAAAGACTGAGGTGTGGGTTAACAATTCACATGGTCACACATAAAGACTGAGGTCACACATAAAGACTGAGGTCACACATAAAGACTGAGGTCACGCATAAAGACTGAAGTCACACATAAAGACTGAGGTCACACATAAAGACTGAGGTCACACATAAAGACTGAGGTCACACATAAAGACTGAGGTCACACATAAAGACTGAGGTCACACATAAAGACTGAGGTCACACATAAAGACTGAAGTCACACATAAAGACTGAGGTCACGCATAAAGACTGAAGTCACACATAAAGACTGAGGTCACACATAAAGACTGAGGTCACACATAAAGACTGAGGTCACACATAAAGACTGAGGTCACACATAAAGACTGAAGTCACACATAAAGACTGAAGTCACACATAAAGACTGAGGTCACACATAAAGACTGAGGTCACACAAAGACTGAGGTCACACATAAAGACTGAGGTCACACATAAAGACTGAGGTCACACATAAAGACTGAGGTCACACATAAAGACTGAGGTCACACATAAAGACTGAGGTCACACATAAAGACTGAGGTCACACATAAAGACTGAGGTCACACATAAAGACCGAAGTCACACATAAAGACTGAAGTCACACATAAAGACTGAGGTGTGGGTTAACAATTCACATGGTCACACATAAAGACTGAGGTCTCTCAAAAACTGCGTGTTAAAGCGTGAGGCAACTAACTACATGTTAGTAAGATTTGCTTAACCAACAATAGGATTGATAGGAAAGGTCACCTTGCCGGGAAGAGTTCATCATGTGCTTTAAGCCAGGCTGCTCAGTCAACACAGGGGCAGCGGAATGTACTGTCAGCTCGCTGTGGCTCGGGGCAGAAGACAAAGCAGATGAAGGTCTAGAGCCACCTCGACTGATTCCTGATTCATCAGCAGTCTTGCCCAAAGAGGAGCCAAAAGTGATGTTACCATTATCCAATGGTGAGGTGGAACCAGGGCGGTGCGTGGAGCCAGAAAATGACAGCGTGTTTCTGTCCACCACCACACCACTAGTTGACCTGTGGAATACCAACATCTTTGGTCTTTTAAAGCGTGTCAACATTTGAAGTACAAAAGAGCTACAACTGAATAAAAATTATTTCACTAAAATTTAAAAGTACTTTGCTGATGACTCATGTTAATGATGCGCAGAGTAGTAGATTCTCTAACAGAGAACCCACTCACCTGTCATGGGGAGTTGTCCCATTTAAGGAGACAACTCTGGAGCTAGACCTCTCTGCTGGCACCGAGTGAATAGAAGAAGGGGGACGACTCCCTGCAAGTTCGATAGTCATGGAACCACTCATGTCTCCGGCATAGAGGGCTGTAGCGAGGGAGATAGAGTACAATAACATAGAGGGTTGTTACAGCTACAGTAGCGAGAGAGAGATCAAGTACAATAGCATAGAGGGTTGTTACAGCTACAATAGCGGGAGAGAGATCAAGTACAATAACATAGAGGGTTGTTACAGCTACAATAGCGGGGGAGATCAAGTACCGTAGCATAGAGGGTTGTTACAGCTACAATAGCGGGGGAGAGATCAAGTACCATAACATAGAGGGTTGTTACAGCTACAGTAGCGAGAGAGAGATCAAGTACCATAACATAGAGGTTTGTTACAGCTACAATAGCGGGGGAGAGATCCAGTACAATAACATAGAGGGTTGTTACAGCTACAATAGCGGGGGAGAGATCAAGTACAATAACATAGAGGGTTGTTACAGCTACAGTAGCGAGAGAGAGATCAAGTACCATAACATAGAGGGTTGTTACAGCTACAATAGCGGGGGAGAGATCAAGTACCATAACATAGAGGGTTGTTACAGCTACAGTAGCGAGAGAGAGATCAAGTACCATAACATAGAGGTTTGTTACAGCTACAGTAGCGGGGAGAGATCAAGTACAATAACATAGAGGTTTGTTACAGCTACAGTAGCGGGGGAGAGATCAAGTACAATAACATAGAGGGTTGTTACAGCTACAATAGCGGGGGAGAGATCAAGTACAATAACATAGAGGTTTGTTACAGCTACAGTAGCGGGGGAGGGATCCAGTACAATAACATAGAGGGTTGTTACAGCTACAATAGCGGGGGAAAGATCAAGTACAATATCATAGAGGTTTGTTACAGCTACAGTAGCGGGGGAGGGATCCAGTACAATAACATAGAGGGTTGTTACAGCTACAATAGCGGGGGAAAGATCAAGTACAATATCATAGAGGTTTGTTACAGCTACAATAGCGGGGGAAAGATCAAGTACAATAACATAGAGGGTTTTTACAGCTACAATAGCGGGGGAGAGATCAAGTACAATAACATAAAGGTTTGTTACAGCTACAGTAGCGGGGGAGGGATCCAGTACAATAACATAGAGGGTTGTTACAGCTACAATAACGGGGGAAAGATCAAGTACAATATCATAGAGGTTTGTTACAGCTACAATAGCGGGGGAAAGATCAAGTACAATAACATAGAGGGTTGTTACAGCTACAATAGCGGGGGAGAGATCAAGTACAATAACATAGAGGTTTGTTACAGCTACAGTAGCGGGGGAGGGATCCAGTACAATAACATAGAGGGTTGTTACAGCTACAATAGCGGGGGAAAGATCAAGTACAATATCATAGAGGTTTGTTACAGCTACAATAGCGGGGGAGAGATCCAGTACAATAGCATAGAGGGTTGTTACAGCTACAATAGCGAGAGAGAGATCAAGTACAATAACATAGCGGGTTGTTACAGCTACAATAGCGGGAGAGAGATCAAGTACAATAACATAGAGGGTTGTTACAGCTACAGTAGCGAGAGAGAGATCAAGTACAATAACATAGAGGGTTGTTACAGCTACAGTAGCGGGGGAGAGATCAAGTACAATAACATAGAGGGTTGTTACAGCTACAATAGCGGGGGAGATCAAGTACCGTAGCATGAGGATACAAAACAATACATGTAGACGGCACACACAAGTACATATTATACACACTGTATACAATATATGGACATCGCAAACACTTGCAAATACAATAAACTGACATACCGAGTTATTGCCAGTATTTGAGGAGTCCCAAATGAGATTTCCAAAATAACTACATTGCGATAAAACAGCCAACCACACACTTCCACTTACCTTTGATCTGTGCCTGCAGCTGCCTTATTTTCTCTTCAAGATCTTCAATGTAGATATTTTTCTGCACGAGCACAGTTTCATAGCTGCAATGTAAATGAGTCAAATGTGCATGGTACCCAAACTGATTACTTATAGCAAATATCTCACACAAGTTATATAATGCACAACTCATAATATATACAAGTTATATAATACACAACTCACAATATATAAAAGTTATATAATACACAATTCATAATATATACAAGTTATATAATACACAACTCATAATATATACAAGTTATATAATACACAACTCATACAATAAACAAGTTATATAATACACAACTCACAATATATACAAGTTATATAATACACAACTCATAATATATACAAGTTATATAATACACAACTCATAATATATACAAGTTATATAATACACAACTCACACTATATACAAGTGATATAATACACAACTCACAATATATACAAGTTATATAATACACAACTCACACTATATACAAGTTATATAATACACAACTCACAATATATACAAGTTATATAATACACAACTCATACAATAAACAAGTTATATAATACACAACTCACAATATATAAAATTTATATAATACACAACTCATAATATATACAAGTTATATAATACACAACTCATACAATAAACAAGTTATATAATACACAACTCACAATATATAAAAGTTATATAATACACAACTCATAATATATACAAGTTATATAATACACAACTCATAATATATACAAGTTATATAATACACAACTCACACTATATACAAGTTATATAATACACAACTCACAATATATACAAGTTATATAATACACAACTCACACTATATACAAGTTATATACTACACAACTCACAATATATACAAGTTATATAATACACAACTCATACAATAAACAAGTTATATAATACACAACTCATAATATATACAAGTTATATAATACACAACTCACAATATATACAAGTTATATAATACACAACTCACACTATATACAAGTTATATAATACACAACTCATACAATATACAAGTTATATAATACACAACTCACACTATATAAAAGTTATATAATACACAACTCATAACATATACAAGTTATATAATACACAACTCATAATATATACAAGTTATATAATACACAACTCACACTATATACAAGTTATATAATACACAACTCACAATATATACAAGTTATATAATACACAACTCACACTATATACAAGTTATATAATACACAACTCACAATATATACAAGTTATATAATACACAACTCATACAATAAACAAGTTATATAATACACAACTCATAATATATACAAGTTATATAATACACAACTCACAATATATACAAGTTATATAATACACAACTCACACTATATACAAGTTATATAATACACAACTCATAATATATACAAGTTATATAATACACAACTCATAATATATACAAGTTATATAATACACAACTCACAATATATACAAGTTATATAATACACAACTCACACTATATACAAGTTATATAATACACAACTCATACAACATACAAGTTATATAATACACAACTCACACTATATACAAGTTATATAATACACAACTCACAATATATACAAGTTATATAATACACAACTCACACTATATACAAGTTATATAATACACAACTCACAATATATACAAGTTATATAATACACAACTCATACAATAAACAAGTTATATAATACACAACTCACAATATATACAAGTTATATAATACACAACTCACACTATATACAAGTTATATAACACACAACTCATAATATATACAAGTTATATAATACACAACTCATAATATATACAAGTTATATAATACACAACTCATAATATATACAAGTTATATAATACACAACTCATAATATATCAAGTTATATAATACACAACTCACACTATATACAAGTTATATAATACACAACTCACAATATATACAAGTTATATAATACACAACTCACACTATATACAAGTTATATAATACACAACTCACAATATATACAAGTTATATAATACACAACTCATACAATAAACAAGTTATATAATACACAACTCATAATATATACAAGTTATATAATACATAACTCACAATATATACAAGTTATATAATACACAACTCACACTATATACAAGTTATATAATACACAACTCATACAATATACAAGTTATATAATACACAACTCACACTATATACAAGTTATATAATACACAACTCATAATATATACAAGTTATATAATACACAACTCATACAATAAACAAGTTATATAATACACAACTCACAATATATAAAAGTTATATAATACACAACTCATAATATATACAAGTTATATAATACACAACTCATAATATATACAAGTTATATAATACACAACTCACACTATATACAAGTTATATAATACACAACTCACAATATATACAAGTTATATAATACACAACTCACAATATATACAAGTTATATAATACACAACTCACACTATATACAAGTTATATAATACACAACTCATAATATATACAAGTTATATAATACACAACTCATAATATATACAAGTTATATAATACACAACTCACACTATATACAAGTTATATAATACACAACTCATAATATATACAAGTTATATAATACACAACTCACAATATATACAAGTTATATAATACACAACTCACACTATATACAAGTTATATAATACACAACTCACACTATATACAAGTTATATAATACACAACTCACAATATATACAAGTTATATAATACACAACTCACACTATATACAAGTTATATAATACACAACTCATAATATATACAAGTTATATAATACACAACTCATACTATATACAAGTTATATAATACACAACTCACACTATATACAAGTTATATAATACACAACTCACAATATATACAAGTTATATAATACACAACTCACAATATATACAAGTTATATAATACACAACTCATAATATATACAAGTTATATAATACACAACTCACACTATATACAAGTTATATAATACACAACTCACAATATATACATGTTATATAATGCACAACTCATAATATATACAAGTTAGTTCTATCGAAAAATATTACAAACCTTTCTTCGAGCTGTTGGTTATGCTCAATTGACTGATCCAATTTTTCTTGAGCTTCACACAACTCCTTGTTTAAGTGCTCAATTTCCCTCTTCAACTCAACATTTCTGGTTGCGACAACAAAAAATAATGAAGCAAACTTTATGATGTTAAAAGAAAATGTCACGAATTCTGTAAAAATTACAATTTGAAAATGATTACATAAATAAGTTTCACACCATTTTAGCGAATACAAAGTCACCATGGACAAAATGCACTCTAGATGTAGAGTTATTTTTTCATTGAACATTGTAAAATCTGTGCATTAACAAACGTATCACAGACAGCAAAAAAAATCTAAAAAAACTTTCTCATGGTTTGACCTAGAGGTGTTTTTGTCTCAGCAAAATAGTAAACATTTCGTGACTAATTATTATTGCTGTCTTATAATGGAGTCGATTAAAATCAATCATTCTAGGATTAATAATATTTTAAGAGATTATTTTATGCAAATCATTCTTATTTTGAAAATAATATTATTCTATAGTTTCTATAGTAGATGAATAACCGATAGTGAATATTTTAGGGAAAACATTGTCATAATGTGACTTCGTAACTAAAACTAAGAAACCAAACTAAAACTTGTACACAAAACACAAACTATGCCACAAAGAAAGCTTTCATAAGAAACAATTGACAACATTTGGAATATTATGCTCAAATACAATCACAGCATAAGCACATTTAGCGGTCGTTAGAAAATGAAGGCCAATATTTTCAACTTACGAATTGATTTTCCAGACTAAATGTATGTAAAAGAGTGAATTTGGTTGTTCATAAACATGGTCTAACCCAAGAGCAATCAACCTGCTAATTGATGATTAAAAAATGTAACAGTGAAGGTAAATCCGATTAAAAGCTCGGTCTGTGAAGGCAACTGTCAGTGTGTGAAGGCAACTGTCAGTGTGTGAAGGCAACTGTCAGTGTGTGAAGGCAACTGTCAGTGTGTGAAGGCAACTGTCAGTGTGTGAAGGCAACTGTCGGTGTGTGAAGGCAACTGTCGGTGTGTGAAGGCAACTGTCGGTCTGTGAAGGCAACTGTCAGTGTGTGAAGGCAACTGTCAGTGTGTGAAGGCAACTGTCAGTGTGTGACAGCAACTGTCGGTGTGTGAAGGCAACCGTCAGTGTGTGAAGGCAACTGTCAGTGTGTGAAGGCAACTGCCGGTGTGTGAAGGCAACTGTCGGTGTGTGAAGGCAACTGTCGGTGTGTGACAGCAACCGTCAGTGTGTGAAGGCAACTGTCAGTGTGTGACAGCAACTGTCAGTGTGTGAAGGCACTGTTTGTTGTTGTGGTTGTTTAGCAATGTTGCTTTGTCCCAAACGTATGAGAAAATATTCTACTCAGATTGTTTTTTGGTTAAATTTATGCTTGAGAAATGTTTTTAATGAAAATATCTACTTGGTTTTGGTCATGAAACCTCATCATCTGAATCAAAGTGCGTACATAATAACAGTTTTATCAACAATGAAAAATATTGTTAACTCAACGGAGAGAGCTTTTTGCAATCAAACGAGAAACAAACGAGCCTACACACAAGTGTTAAGGTTCCCAACTTCTATGCAAATAAACCGGAGTTTTAGAGATTTGCTTCCAAACTTACCACTAGTCAGCAGTAATTGCATTTACAGGAATTGTCCTACTGACGAGAGGATAACTCTGCACATTTCTTCATTTCAAAAAAATTAGAAAGATTGAAAAAAACTCACTCAACTTCGCGTCCAAGGTCCTTTGAGCAATGTATATCAGAACGAGTCATGCGCCGTTCACTCACAGCACCAGGAGTAAAGCGCATTTGAAATTTTCAATGATCAACTATCAGTATTTGACATGGATGAAATAAAACAGGATAGCCACGAACCTGAAGCGAAGTTTAACTAATACGATGGATGAAAAGTTTCATCTATGGCCCCATATTGGATTGAAATTCTCGCAGTGGAAACATATGTTAACATAGACTACTACAGCAACTCACAAATTAATTGTGGCCACTTTGGCCGTGGCCACTTTGGCCACTTTGGCCGTGGCCACTTTGGCCACTTATCGTTATAATAACACGACATTACGACTTTTGTAACATGACTAACGATAATACATACATATATACGATCGTTGACAAGAGCATTGGAAATTTCGGAGCAGACGTTGCGTAGAATTAATACAGTCAGGGTCATGGTCAATGACCCTTCGGGGTCACTAATCATGGCGACTCGCATAAACCACCATGTACTTTCCAATTGTGACGAGAGTTATATTACGCAGTAACGGCTGGCAATCCTGTTATATTTCATTCATGCTACTTGAGAATTAAAGCATTTAATAAACTATTAATAATACTAAAATGATATGTCTATTAATTTATATGCAACACCAAACAATAGAATGACATTGAGTACGATGCACATGCTTACAACTGTTCACTGTACTGATCTACTACATCCACGTCTGCTGTTGCAGCTATCACTGGCTGCTGCTCGTTCATCGACAGATCCCCTCCAACAGCTAATTGGCTAAACACTGGAAGTCGGGCTGATTGGCCAACTACAGCAACATTGGAGATAAGATTTTGTGGCTACAAAAATAACACAAATACGTAGATGTGCTTACTGGGCACTGAGTAGCGGAGTGTGAACATATATTAGGCGCTCTGAGCTGTGCACGCCAAGTCACGATCGTGACAAATGGGGGAATTTCTTTTGTTTTGGCGAGTACAAAATAGGACTTTTTCACGCTATGACTTCGTGAGAAATTTAATGCAAAGGTGACTGCCAGAAACAACGCTGCTTTGAAATTAGGAGCTATTTTTCAGTATTTATGCACTGCGATTAGAAACATAGCTGTTTTATGGCAATCAACATTTTCGTTTTGAATGCAGCAACAAAAACTACCAGCCATCGTATTCAAGCAACAATCATTGATGCCAGGCCATAACAATTATAACCATTTATTATGTGCAGTATCTGTGCGTCACAATATCAATATATTAACGATGCTAAAATGTATTGTTTATTTGTTTGCATTGTTTCAGTAGAAATAATTATTGATTATAATAATGATAATAAAATCTATTTTATTATAAAAATATTTTAGTATTTTTAGCCCGCATGACACATGACTGTGGTAGGAGAAGACAACTCGAAAAAATTATTTTTCTGCAAGGACTAAATGTATTGTCCGAGTTGTGTGCGTCCAGCTTTGACCATGGTTGAAAATTAGCACCTATTGCGTCATATAAGACATACAATATGTCATGTAACACATACAATATGTCATATAAGACATACAATATGTCATGTAACACATACAATATGTCATGCAACACATACAATATGTCATGTAACACATACAATATGTCATGCAACACATACAATATGTCATGTAACACATACAATATGTCATGCAACACATACAATATGTCATGTAACACATACAATATGTCATGTAACACATACAATATGTCATGTAACACATACAATATGTCATGCAACACATACAATATGTCATGTAACACATACAATATGTCATGTAACACATACAATATGTCATGTAACACATACAATATGTCATGTAACACATACAATATGTCATGCAACACATACAATATGTCATGTAACACATACAATATGTCATGTAACACATACAATATGTCATGTAACACATACAATATGTCATGTAACACATACAATATGTCATGTAACACATATATTTACATCAAGCAACCTATACAAGAAAGAAGCTCCTACCTCTAAATCTTTATATTCAGTGAAAGTGCTTGCTGAGCCTTTCCTCTCGAAGGAATTTGCCTGAAACATCAAAAACAACAAAAATCACAAGTATGAACTCTTGAAAATAACCGGGAAAGGAACTCCCGATTTTGGCCTCACATCAGTGCATCAGCTCTAATTGGTGCATCAACTCTAATTGGTGCATCAGCTCTAATTGGTGCATCAACTCTAATTGGTGCAGCAGCTCTAATTGGTGCATCAGCTCTAATTGGTGCATCAGCTCTAATTGGTGCATCAGCTCTAATTGGTGCATCAACTCTAATTGGTGCATCAGCTCTAATTGGTGCATCAGCTCTAATTGGTGCATCAGCTCTAATTGGTGCATCAGCTCTAATTGGTGCATCAACTCTACTTGGTGCATCAACTCTAATTGGTGCATCAGCTCTAATTGGTGCATCAGCTCTAATTGGTGCATCAACTCTAATTGGTGCATCAACTCTAATTGGTGCAGCAGCTCTAATTGGTGCAGCAGCTCTAATTGGTGCATCAACTCTAATTGGTGCATCAGCTCTAATTGGTGCAGCAGCTCTAATTGGTGCATCAGCTCTAATTGGTGCATCAACTCTAATTGGTGCGGCAGCTCTAATTGGTGCAGCAGCTCTAATTGGTGCATCAGCTCTAATTGGTGCAGCAGCTCTAATTGGTGCAGCAGCTCTAATTGGTGCATCAGCTCTAATTGGTGCATCAGCTCTAATTGGTGCACCAACTCTAATTGGTGCAGCAGCTCTAATTGGTGCATCAGCTCTAATTGGTGCAGCAGCTCTAATTGGTGCATCAGCTCTAATTGGTGCAGCAGCTCTAATTGGTGCATCAGCTCTAATTGGTGCAGCAGCTCTAATTGGTGCATCAGCTCTAATTGGTGCATCAACTCTAATTGGTGCATCAACTCTAATTGGTGCATCAGCTCTAATTGGTGCATCAGCTCTACTTGGTGCATCAGCTCTAATTGGTGCATCAGCTCTAATTGGTGCATCAGCTCTAATTGGTGCATCAACTCTAATTGGTGCATCAACTCTAATTGGTGCATCAGCTCTAATTGGTGCATCAACTCTAATTGGTGCATCAGCTCTAATTGGTGCATCAGCTCTAATTGGTGCATCAGCTCTAATTGGTGCATCAGCTCTAATTGGTGCATCAACTCTGATTGGTGCATCAACTCTAATTGGTGCATCAGCTCTAATTGGTGCATCAACTCTAATTGGTGCATCAACTCTAATTGGTGCATCAGCTCTAATTGGTGCATCAACTCTAATTGGTGCAGCAGCTCTAATTGGTGCATCAACTCTAATTGGTGCATCAACTCTAATTGGTGCATCAGCTCTAATTGGTGCATCAACTCTAATTGGTGCAGCAGCTCTAATTGGTGCATCAACTCTAATTGGTGCATCAACTCTAATTGGTGCATCAATTCTAATTGGTGCAGCAGCTCTAATTGGTGCATCAACTCTAATTGGTGCATCAGCTCTAATTGGTGCATCAACTCTAATTAGTGCATCAACTCTAATTGGTGCATCAGCTCTAATTGGTGCATCAACTCTAATTGGTGCATCAACTCTAATTGGTGCATCAGCTCTAATTGGTGCATCAACTCTAATTGGTGCAGCAGCTCTAATTGGTGCATCAACTCTAATTGGTGCATCAACTCTAATTGGTGCATCAACTCTACTTGGTGCATCAACTCTAATTGGTGCATCAACTCTAATTGGTGCATCAACTCTAATTGGTGCATCAACTCTACTTGGTGCATCAGCTCTAATTGGTGCATCAATTCTAATTGGTGCAGCAGCTCTAATTGGTGCATCAACTCTAATTGGTGCATCAGCTCTAATTGGTGCATCAACTCTAATTAGTGCATCAACTCTAATTGGTGCATCAGCTCTAATTGGTGCATCAACTCTAATTGGTGCATCAACTCTAATTGGTGCATCAGCTCTAATTGGTGCATCAACTCTAATTGGTGCAGCAGCTCTAATTGGTGCATCAACTCTAATTGGTGCATCAACTCTAATTGGTGCATCAACTCTACTTGGTGCATCAACTCTAATTGGTGCAGCAGCTCTAATTGACAACAGCAGCTATCTTAAGCCACACAAATTCGTAATTTCTCAAAAGCAGGAGATTAGGCAGAGGGAAATGGAGAAAAAGGTCAGATTGGTGGTGCGGTAAGCAGGTGCTGTTATGGTGGTGCTTATAGCAAACAAGGGAGACGAAGCATGCAGCAGCGCATTACTAGCGCAACCACTCCTAAAGGGCATTACCTCATGACCTGACGTCAAACGGGGAGTGGACATGGACCGCCTCGGAATTCTACTCATCTACAATTGCAAACGATAAAACTGCATATAACCTACGCACATCTGTGATCACAGCTATAATGCCTGGTCGGTAGTATATACATGTGGCAAGCAATAAAAAGTGCGACAACTCTGGGAACCAATCATCGCTCCAGCAATGGTTTATCACCATTGCCTGGGTAATGCCTCTAAAAACAAAACTCTCACCCCGTACTGATGAAAAAAATCAACTTTGCATTGACAATAATACAAAATGTTCATATCAGCTGCAAATATTGCACATATCTAAATACTATTATATATATACCTGATGGCAAACATGGGCATTCTCTTTCCGATATAATAAAGATTCCTTAATAGCAGTACAGCCCATTTGTTTTGTTCCTTAATAGCAATACAACCCATTTGTTTTGTTCCTTAACAGCAATACAACCCATTTGTTTTGTTCCTTAATAGCAATACAACCAGTTTGTTTTGTTCCTTAATAGCAATACAACCAGTTTGTTTTGTTCCTTAATAGCAATACAACCAGTTTGTTTTGTTCCTTAACAGCAATACAACCCATTTGTTTTGTTCCTTAATAGCAATACAACCAATTTGTTTTGTTCCTTAACAGCAATACAACCCATTTGTTTTGTTCCTTAATAGCAATACAACCAGTTTGTTTTGTTCCTTAATAGCAATACAACCAGTTTGTTTTGTTCCTTAACAGCAATACAACCCATTTGTTTTGTTCCTTAATAGCAATACAACCAATTTGTTTTGTTCCTTAACAGCAATACAACCAGTTTGTTTTGTTCCTTAATAGCAATACAACCAGTTTGTTTTGTTCCTTAATAGCAATACAACCCATTTGTTTGTTCCTTAATAGCAATACAACCAGTTTGTTTTGACAACAAAACACTACTTAATAATAATTACAAAAATATTCCATTATTGAAAAGAATAAATTATATTCTGTCTTTGATGGTTGAGGCAATAAAGTGATCAAAGAATGACATAAACTTTGCGTACTCTTCATCATATTTGTGTAAATTTTATCCGAAGTCTATGCAAAGAATAGTTGGTACTCTTGATAAAGATTGGGGACGGGTGCAAGTGACATTAGTAAAGAACATCGACCTATAGGGGTTATAGGTGAATCAATCGTACTCCTTTATCTGCTGCTAATTAAGACGATAAATAAAGCATGCAAGGAAACAACTAATGAATAAAACACCTCTCTAACACTGTGATGACCTAACATCTTCTTGGCTCTCTAACACTGTGATGACCTAACATCTTCTTGGCTCTCTAACACTGTGATGACCTAACATCTTCTTGGCTCTCTAACACTGTGATGACCTAACATCTTCTTGGCTCTCTAACACTGTGATGACCTAACATCTTCTTGGCTCTCTAACACTGTGATGACCTAACATCTTCTTGGCTCTCTAACACTGTGATGACCTAACTCTTCTTGGCTCCCAAACACTGTGATGACCTAACATCTTCTTGGCTCTCTAACACTGTGATGACCTAACATCTTCTTGGCTCTCTAACACTGTGATGACCTAACTCTTCTTGGCTCCCAAACACTGTGATGACCTAACATCTTCTTGTCTCTCTAACACTGTGATGACCTAACATCTTCTTGGCTCTCTAACACTGTGATGACCTAACTCTTCTTGGCTCTCTAACACTGTGATGACCTAACATCTTCTTGATTCCCTAACACTGTGATGACCTAACTCTTCTTGGCTCCCAAACAAACTTGATCTCTTAACACCAACGAACAATGCCAAACTAACATTTGGAGACACCCCCTACCTATTTTAATCTCCGAAAGTTGGTGTGTTTGGGGGGTGCTAAATATGCATCTGAGTTCCTTCATAGATATGTAATTGTGCATGTGCAAGAAGAATGTTGAACAAAGTATAAAAGTATTTTAGTGCCTAAGTTTTATGTATCAGGGTGTATAAAACAAAATGATATAATCTTTAGATAAAAAATTTTATCACCTTATAGAGCTGACACATGTACAATTACTATATATAGACCTGACACATGTACAATTACTATATATAGACCTGACACATGTACAATTACTATATATAGACCTGACACATGTACAATTACTATATATAGACCTGACACATGTACAACTACTATATATAGACCTGACACATGTACAACTACTATATATAGACCTGACACATGTACAACTACTATATATAGACCTGACACATGTACAATTACTATATATAGACCTGACACATGTACAATTACTATATATAGACCTGACACATGTACAACTGCTATATATAGACCTGACACATGTACAACTACTATATATAGACCTGACACATGTACAACTACTATATATAGACCTGACACATGTACAACTACTATATATAGACCTGACACATGTACAACTACTATATATAGACCTGACACATGTACAACTACTATATATAGACGTGACACATGTACAACTACTATATATAGACCTGACACATGTACAACTACTATATATAGACGTGACACATGTACAACTACTATATATACATATAATAGGGGCACTCACTCTCTGATGGCTGAGAACAGGTTTCTCATCCTCTGTGCTAGTTGTAGCCAACAAATCTCCAGTACTCAGATGTCTGTCAATGGGGGGACGGGGTAGGAGACCAGCAGCTTCTAGAAGGCTCTTGTAGTAGGCAACCTGCTCTAAGAGGCGTCTCTTTTCCTCAGCCTGCTGTCTGACCAGCGCCTCAGTCGACTGCAGTTTGTTAACTACCGACGACTCATCGTTGAGCTTGTTCAGGTCAGCCTTGGTCTTAGACGCTACATCAAATCAAAAGTTTACCCAAATAAGAGGAGGCTTTCTCTAACACCGACCTGTATCCAATTTTTGTATTTAACAAAAAATCTTTCCTCTCTTCATGGTCGATTATTACATAACATGATTGTTTTGTTTCGCTGTTCACATTCAATATACACAGCTGGTTTATAAATTAAACTTAAGAAACAGACTTGATGCTAACGGAGAGGTTATTGTGCAGCAAGTGCTCTATCCAGCCATTGCTAGATCACTTGGTGGTAGTTTACAATTGCCTTCTCCCTAAACACTGAAAGCTACTGCTAAAAGCTATATAACCAAAGCTACTGCTGAAAGCTATATAACCAAAGCTACTGCTAAAAGCTATATAACCAAAGCTACTGCTGAAAGCTATATAACCAAAGCTACTGCTAAAAGTTATATAACCAAAGCTACTGCTGAAAGTTATATAACCAAAGCTACTGCTGAAAGCTATATAACCAAAGCCATATTACCTTTAGAGTTAAAAGTAAAGCAGATTTAATTTTAAAAAACTGCAAAATATTTCACTTGTTTTCATTTTAGCGGCTTTGTTCCTTTTCAACCAAATAAAACCAAACCTACACCATTCTCAGTGTCAGACAAACTCATATTTAAAAAAGCAGCCCGTTATTTATAACAAGTGATTGGGAGTGATTGCAAGTGATATAGTTTCACTGAGAACGAAAAACTGCTGAATCAAACATATGAGAAACCAAAGGAAACTGCACTACTTTCCTTTGGTTTCATAAAAGCTTTGCAGTCCTTCGGGGCCCCAAAACCCCTTTGGGGCCTCTTTCTATGCCGCGTAGAACAAAAAAGAAAAAAGCAACAACTGACATCTCTTAGCTGTCACATCAATTATGCTACCAACAGCAAAACTCCACCACATAATCTTTGACACAGAAAATTTATAAAGGAAAACAAACTAAAAGCAGGTCAATATCTTCCACAATAGCATAACCAACTAAATACAAGCATGGCCCCAGCAGCTGCGAATGTACTGCTGTAACCTCAACTGGTGACCTTGATCTGAGGTGATCAGCCTGCGCACATACAATACCTTCATGTCTGGCACTGTCCAACTCTCTCTTCAGCTGCTCAATCTCTTCCCTGTAGACAGAGCTGCTGCTGCTGCTAGCGCCTGACCTATGTGACCTTGAACCCACCGACCTGCTTGACCTCATACCATTTCTGTGCATGTCTTTGATCTTATTAGAAAGCTGGTAAACATCTGCAGCTAATGTGGAGACAACCTCTGGGTCAAAGTCACCACCACCACTGCAACTACAGAGAAATATGTAGACTAGTTCATATATAACTACAATGTTCTTTAGTTATATGTATGTATGTGTGTATATCCGTACATGTAGAACTAAACTAGTGTACATATACAACTAAAGTGTATATATACTTGTACATATACAACTAAAGTGTATGTATACTAGTACATATACAACTAAAGTGTATGTATACTAGTACATATACAACTAAAGTGTATGTATACTAGTACATATACAACTAAAGTGTATGTATACTAGTACATATACAACTAAAGTGTATGTATACTAGTACATATACAACTAAAGTGTATGTATACTAGTACATATACAACTAAAGTGTATGTATACCAGTACATATACAACTAAAGTGTATGTATACTAGTACATATACAACTAAAGTGTATGTACACTAGTACATATACAACTAAAGTGTATGTATACTAGTACATATACAACTAAAGTGTATGTATACCAGTACATATACAACTAAAGTGTATGTATACTAGTACATATACAACTTAAAATCTACCCATACTTAAGAGATATGTGTCTTTTCAGAGCATCGATAACTCTTTTGTCTGATTCTCTCATTCTCATAAGTGCCGATATTTGTTCTCTTAACAAAGAAGAACAATCAGAACCTCCATCCACATCCTCACGAGACATTTCTAATAGCTTTGCCTGTAGCACCTGAGCTCGTGCCTGTCAAACATTCGCCAACCAATGCATAGAGAAAGGTGAGGACACAACTTCTGAGCATTGGTAGAGCACTAACAACTATTTTAGTAGTAGCGATGATGACATCAAATTATACCGTCGCGTTGTACGAAATGCATATGCAGCTATTTATATTACTGGTTTGACAAAAAGGTCAGAGTAGCCTCTGCTATGACACAAACAATGCTTAGTAATCTAAAAATGGCAACTCCACACACAAAACACATCAATGTAAAAATGTGTTGAATCAGCACCTTTAATTTGATCTGCATCAATCTGAAAGAGGAAGGTGAGCCATGGACACTTAGGATGGATTCAACACACCACAGTTTACAATAATCCTCAACAATAAATACTGGAGAATACTGTTGGGAGGTTTGATAGAAAATGAGGAACATCAAAAGATGCTAACTGACCCCACCCTTTACACCTCCACTCCTACTGTACACCTCCACTCCTACTGTACACCTCCACCCCTACTGTATACCTCCACTCCTACTGTATACCTCCACTCCTACTGTATACCTCCACTCCTACTGTATACCTCCACCCCTACTGTACACCTCCACTCCTACTGTATACCTCCACTCCTACTGTATACCTCCACTCCTACTGTATACCTCCACTCCTACTGTATACCTCCACTCCTACTGTATACCTCCACTCCTACTGTATACCTCCACTCCTACTGTATACCTCCAGTCCTACTGTACACCTCCACTCCTACTGTACACCTCCACTCCTACTGTATACCTCCACTCCTACTGTACACCTCCACTCCTACTGTATACCTCCACTCCTACTGTACACCTCCACTCCTACTGTATACCTCCACTCCTACTGTACACCTCCACTCCTACTGCACACCTCCACTCCTACTGTACACCTCCACTCCTACTGTACACCTCCACTCCTACTATATACCTCCACTCCTACTGTATACCTCCACTCCTACTGTACACCTCCACTCCTACTGTATACCTCCACTCCTACTGTACACCTCCACTCCTACTGTATACCTCCACTCCTACTGTATACCTCCACTCCTACTGTACACCTCCACTCCTACTGTATACCTCCACTCCTACTGTACACCTCCACTCCTACTGTATACCTCCACTCCTACTGTATACCTCCAGTCCTACTGTACACCTCCACTCCTACTGTACACCTCCACTCCTACTGTATACCTCCACTCCTACTGTACACCTCCACTCCTACTGTATACCTCCACTCCTACTGTACACCTCCACCCCTACTGTATACCTCCACTCCTACTGTATACCTCCACCCCTACTGTATACCTCCACTCCTACTGTATACCTCCACTCCTACTGTATACCTCCACTCCTACTGTATACCTCCAGTCCTACTGTACACCTCCACTCCTACTGTATACCTCCACTCCTACTGTACACCTCCACTTCTACTGTACACCTCCAGTCCTACTGTACACCTCCACTCCTACTGTATACCTCCACTCCTACTGTACACCTCCACTTCTACTGTACACCTCCACTCCTACTGTATACCTCCACTCCTACTGTACACCTCCACTCCTACTGCACACCTCCACTTCTACTGTACACCTCCACTCCTACTGTATACCTCCACTCCTACTGTACACCTCCACTCCTACTGTATACCTCCACTCCTACTGTACACCTCCACTCCTACTGTACACCTCCCCTCCTACTGTACACCTCCACTCCTACTGTATACCTCCACTCCTACTGTACACCTCCACTCCTACTGTATACCTCCACTCCTACTGTACACCTCCACTCCTACTGTACACCTCCACTCCTACTGTATACCTCCACTCCTACTGTACACCTCCACTCCTACTGTACACCTCCACCCCTACTGTACACCTCCACTCCTACTGTACACCTCCACTCCTACTGTACACCTCCACTCCTACTGTACACCTCCACTCCTACTGTACACCTCCACTCCTACTGTACACCTCCACTCCTACTGTACACCTCCACTCCTACTGTACACCTCCACTCCTACTGTATACCTCCACTCCTACTGTATACCTCCACTCCTACTGTACACCTCCACTCCTACTGTATACCTCCACTCCTACTGTATACCTCCACTCCTACTGTACACCTCCCCTCCTACTGTACACCTCCACTCCTACTGTACACCTCCACTCCTACTGTACACCTCCACTCCTACTGTACACCTCCACTCCTACTGTATACCTCCACTCCTACTGTATACCTCCACTCCTACTGTACACCTCCACTCCTACTGTATACCTCCACTCCTACTGTACACCTCCACTCCTACTGTATACCTCCACTCCTACTGTACACCTCCACTCCTACTGTACACCTCCACTCCTACTGTATACCTCCACTCCTACTGTATACCTCCACTCCTACTGTACACCTCCACTCCTACTGTACACCTCCACTCCTACTGTACACCTCCACTCCTACTGTACACCTCCACTCCTACTGTACACCTCTACTCCTACTGTATACCTCCCCTCCTACTGTACACCTCCACTCCTACTGTATACCTCCACTCCTACTGTACACCTCCAGTCCTACTGTACACCTCCACCCCTACTGTATACCTCCACTCCTACTGTACACCTCCACTCCTACTGTACACCTCCACTCCTACTGTACACCTCCACTCCTACTGTACACCTCCACCCCTACTGTATACCTCCACTCCTACTGTACACCTCCAGTCCTACTGTACACCTCCACTCCTACTGTACACCTCCACTCCTACTGTATACCTCCACTCCTACTGTACACCTCCACTCCTACTGTATACCTCCACTCCTACTGTACACCTCCAGTCCTACTGTACACCTCCACCCCTACTGTATACCTCCACTCCTACTGTACACCTCCACTCCTACTGTACACCTCCACCCCTACTGTATACCTCCACTCCTACTATATACCTCCACTCCTACTGTATACCTCCACTCCTACTGTATACCTCCACTCCTACTGTATACCTCCACTCCTACTGTACACCTCCACTCCTACTGTATACCTCCACTCCTACTGTACACCTCCACTCCTACTGTACACCTCTACTCCTACTATATACCTCCACTCCTACTGTACACCTCCACCCCTACTGTACACCTCCACTCCTACCGTATACCTCCACTCCTACTGTATACCTCCACTCCTACTGTACACCTCCACTCCTACTGTACACCTCCACTCCTACTGTATACCTCCACTCCTACTGTACACCTCCACTCCTACTGTACACCTCCACTCCTACTGTACACCTCCACTCCTACTGTATACCTCCACTCCTACTGTACGCCTCCACTCCTACTGTATACCTCCACTCCTACTGTACACCTCCACCCCTACTGTATACCTCCACTCCTACTACAGATATGCATAGACTCACATTATGTCTAGCCAAATGGGCATGTAGCACATCTCTTGCCTCAGCTGAGTCACTCAATGCATCTACGTCTACATCTTCATAGCTTATGTCCATCGGGTTTGTTTCCTTCAGCGCTACGTTCTCCTTCTTAAGCGCAGCAATTTCAGCGCACAACCAAGATATGGCAGGGCCAGGGTCTTCTGCAAACACATTCATTCGATTGGTTGAATCGCAGCAATGACAATGAGACCGGGAATGTCCAGAAGCTGTAACGAGAGAATGATACAACATGCAGTGGAGATGAAATGACCTTGGCATTGATACCTTGGGGAGAACTAGTGCAATCAGGTGTGTCGGCACTGATTGACAGCACAGCCTCCTTGCGTTTGGCACTTTCAGTGAAAGATGCTATGATACGGTCCTTTTCTTCCAGTGCCGTTCTCATCCGCTTCAATAAATCTTCCTCACTTTTATTTTTTGCCCCCAAAATGTTCTCCAACTTCTACAATATATTGCAGTTACATCTAATACGTGATATAACATATACAATACAAATACATGTAATACGTGATATAACATATACAATACAATGACATCTAATATGTGATATAACATATACAATACAATGACATCTAATACGTGATATAACATATACAATACAATGACATCTAATACGTGATATAACATATACAATACAATGACATCTAATACGTGATATAACATATACAATACAATTACATCTAATACGTGATACAACTTCTCCTACAAAAAAATTATATGACTGCATAACCAGCAATGGAGAGTAGCATACATACCAGGTAACAGAGATGAAAATAGATGATTATAAATTAGATAATAAATTGTATAATTGTAATGCCACCGATGAGCGAAAGCAGGCACACACCAAACAGTACGACATCGGGAGGTTTGGAGGCAGCATGCAAATGAAGAGAACAGTGCGTAGTGATTGGACCATCAACAACCCGAATATCTGCTGCGCTGACACTTGTTGACACTTGTTGACACCAAGCAAATACTTGAACAATAAACAGCAAACCAAATCAAGAGGTTTATTGCAGTATTAATTAAATGGATTTAGATAAGAGTGCTTTATTAAAACAACTTGGCTTGGCTACTACAACAAATCTAGCACACTACACCTCAATACAGCAACACCATTGTCTCTCCACACAACACCTCAATACAACAACACCATTGTCTCTCCACACAACACCTCAATACAACAACACCATTGACTCTCCACACAACACCTCAATACAACAACATCATTGACTCTCCACACAACACCTCAATACAACAACACCATTGTCTCTCCACACAACACATCAATACAACAACACCATTGTCTCTCCACACAACACCTCAATACAACAACACCATTGTCTCTCCACACAACACCTCAATACAACAACACCATTGACTCTCCACACAACACCTCAATACAACAACACCATTGACTCTCCACACAACACCTCAATACAACAACACCATTGTCTCTCCACACAACACCTCAATACAACAACACCATTGTCTCTCCACACAACACCTCAATACAGCAACACCATTGTCTCTCCACACAACACCTCAATACAACAACATCATTGTCTCTCCACACAACACCCTAATACAACAACACCATTGAGATCAAAAAGTCACAGTACAGCTTTCTTATCAGCACCACATAGCATGCACTGAGCACAAAAAACTTCATACCGCTTCAAACCTTAATCAATATCTTTCACAACAATTTTGAGTAAAGTTAACAGCTGCTATGAGCTGCAATCTTATTGTTTAAAGAATACCTCCTGTCATTTCTATATTCATCTGATATGTCATTAATATATCCTTATGAAGGGCTTCAAATACCAACTTTATAAGGACATATCAATGACATATCAGATAAATATAGAAATGACCGGAGGCATTCTTTATTCATGTATAAAGGTGGTTTAAAGTGATAGTAAACTAGCACCCGGCATTGAATGCTGATATGTAAAACACAAAAGAATACATAAAGCATAATGCTTTACTCCTTGCACATTAGATACATTCACACAAGCAACATATACCTAGAGTTTACCTATACCTAGAGTTTACCTATACCTAGAGTTTACCTATACCTAGAGTTCACCTATACCTAGAGTTCACTTATACCTAGAGTTCACCTATACCTAAAGTTCACCTATACCTAGAGTTCACCTATACCTAGAGTTCACCTATACCTAGAATTCATCTTTATATAGAGTTCACCTATACCTAGAGTTCACCTATACCTAGAATTCATCTTTATATAGAGTTCACCTATACCTAGAGTTCACCTATACCTAAAGTTCACCTATACCCAGAGTTCACCTATACCTAGAGTTCACCTATACCTAAAGTTCACCTATACCTAGAGTTTACCTATACCTAGAAAGAGTTCACTTATACCTAGAGTTCACCTACTGTACTCACCTCAATCTCCGAGTTTTTACTCTGGAGATTTGCCTCCAATTGCTGAATTTGACTTTGAAGATTAGAGGTATCTCTGTGAGCTTTCTCCTGTGACAGCTGCAATTAAAAATCTACGGTAAATATCATTGTGTCAGGCTATATGCATGTATATGGTTATGTATGTCTATATAATGTAATGTGCATGTAAAGGTAGTATAATAGGAGCAGAGCTCTGGTAACAAAAGGACAACTTTGGAATGCAAAGGATGTAAAATTTTCATAAATGTAAAAACCTAAAAAGTTAAAACATGGGCCGACAGCGAGAAAAGTGTAAAATAAGCAAATAGGGAGCCCCGTAAGAAAAGCATGAAAATGTTTACAAATTGATCTGTTTGATGTAACGTGTTGTGTGAATGTAGAATGTGAAAATGCTGTGAAGATCATACATCAACGTTTACAATTTTTTTCATTTGCATCACATTCTTGGTGATGGGGCCCTGGTGCTGAACGAAATCCAATTTTTTTTGTTGAAAATTATTTTTAGGAAATTTATCAAATAAGTTATGGTTGGAAACAGTGAAAACATCTTGTTGTATGCATAGTGACCATTTTTTGTGAAGTTTTGAGCAGGGTAAGTGTAATTCCTCATCCATTGTAGTAACAATCGATGATCATTTATTATTATCAAAATGGTGCTGGTTTCCATAGGAATGATTTTTTGATAAAAGTTTTAGCACAATAAATCTTTAAAATGAAGAGACTACATCGCCTAGCGATGATATTCACGAAGTTTCATGAAGATTGGAAAGTTTTAGGGATATTTTTAATTTTTTTTCAGTTTCAATTATTTACAATAATTACTACCGAAATCGCAATTATTTTCAGAGCTAGTTTTTTTGTCAAAACACTACTGAAGTTCAAATAGTTTTGACTTCCAGAATCCCCGTTGTCTACTAGTCATTTATTTCAAATTTTGTGATTGTCAACCTAGTATAAGTTTGGTAATTAATTAATAATAATCGCCATTGCTTTTTTATTATTGCTATCAACGCAATTTTGGGGAAAATAATTGTGTTTGAAATGTTTCGAATGACAAAAAAGTTTCACATTTGAAAGGAAACCATTAAAAAATTACGTTGCTAGATTTTCATGGACATCCGAGCATTTTTGATATTTTTTCAGTTCATATACACACCGATTAATTAGTCATTAATGCAATTGCATTATTGTGGTCTATGATTGTGGTTTTTTTTTTCAAAACAAACCCTGGCAAGTAACTAATCATTTTAGAATAGAACTTGGCCTTCTTTTCATGTTTGCAACTTGTTTGTGTCTCAGAATGATATTATTCCTGTAAAACGTAAATCTATACACCGCACTCATTTCGTAGTTTCCAGCCGTGTCACAATTAGAGCCAAAAAGTGTAAATGGAGGAAATGTTTTTGATTTGTTTTGTGTCCATGATAACACACACATAATTGATGAGAAGAACCTTATCTTCCTTTTGATATATGTTTCATTGCTGTAGCTCCTTGAGTCGGCAGCCAGAAAAGAACAAAAAAATGCCTAAAGTCACAAAAATATCTAGTAGACAATATGTTTTAATAGCTGTGTGATGGCAAATTGAATGTGAAATTAGATTGTTATATTTAGGTTTGAATTCTATTTTGATTTTACTATGATTTAGATCCCGGTTGTGATGTGGGGATTTGCTGTTACAATGTTTCTTTTTTGAAGTTGGTTTTCAGCACAGGTTGATACATCTGTTTTAATCGTTGGATGTAATTTATTTGATTAAAATAGAACTAATAAGCATAATAGATAATTGCTTGTATAGTGGATAAAATTGATAACATTGATAGTGGGGTGTAGTTAGGTATAATATACATGTATATCTATGAGAGGTTATAGTACATCGGCGGTAGAGTGCTCAAACCTGTGTGAGCTAACCTGTATATGAATGGTAATAAAACAAGATGTTACTAAGTTGATGTTATATAAATAACAATTTCATGTATTTAATTATACACTCGTAAGGCAAAACTGTAGAGGCTCCTCTACAGTTTTATCTGACGAGTATATGCAAAGTGATGGTCACAGACAATCAGAGTGCTCAATGGCCATGAGTACAGAGCCGGTATAGAATGGAGAAAGGCAGTAACCTAGTTTTTTAATAACATTTACTACTAATAGTTTCATACAAAGAATAATCATCAGGTAAAATGTTAAAATGATGGTAAAATTATAATGCATGTGGGTTTTATACGAAACAGAACAATATAAAGATAATAGATGGATTTTGGAGATGGGCTGATAGCAATGATAATTATTTAGCTATCTGGCTGTCTATTGTTATGACACTTTATCAATAAGGTGTTTAGCGTGTAGTGATGAACTCGTTTCTTTTGTTCAAGGTGGCCATCAGGGGTTTGGAGATAATATAATATTTCTCGATAGCGCAAAGGTTGCACTTGTTTGATGAGTTGTAAGATGCGGCCTGTTGTACTATCCGCTATTTTATGTGCGATGTTTCGGTCCTTCAGCTGCCAGATGTATCAGCTGAGCTCTGTGGAGTTACGTTTGCTGGCGTATTGAAAGATGTTTTTTGTGGTTTCTGAAGCAAGTTTTAAATGTTGTTTTAGTTAATCCCATGTATGTTTGTGACGGCTTGTTGATGTTTGCTGTGGATACAGTAGCTTGATATATAACTGCAGTTCTGTGGCATTTATTTCGTACCGGGCATAGTTGCGGTCTTCTGCAGTTGCAAAGTTTGTTTGGCTTAGAATCTGTCTGTAGGATGTTCTTGTTATGCCTGTTTTTAATTGTTACGATGTTTGGACAGCAACTGTAGCTTAGTTTGATGGTGTTTCTATTAAAGATCTTATGTAGCTTGTGGTCTTTTTTAAATGTTACTACCTACTTTACCTACTAGACACGCGACTAACTATTATGCCTACTATATTTATTTTAATTGAGCGAATTACAGTCAATGATCAAAAGAGATACATCAACTCGTGTTTAAACACAACTTCACAAAAGACATTGTAACTACAAAACTACAAGTTACAACAGGGAAATAGTGCACTATAAAAACGAAATAGGATTCTATTGATAAAATAATCTAATCGTAACCAACTTGCTATCGATAACTCAACAAACAAGTGTTGTTTTTCACATTCCAAAGTTTCATATTTTTTAATGAAGATCTGCTCCAACTATACTACTTATATATTATATGTATATATACATATATGCATGCTCTGTATGCGTGATCTTTACCACAAAGTTAAAATCAAATACAAAATAAAAATAATCGTACAACGAATTACATAAGGTATTTTTACATATAATAAAACATTAATTTATTACCTTACAATAATATTCGATTTTGCAACAATTCTCTTAACTGTTATCTTATTGCAATAGAAATACGCTCATAGATTGTTCGTAAAATCAGCGATCGCAATTATTACATTTTTCTACAATATATATATACATATATATATATACACACATATATATATATGTGTGTATATATATATATATGTATATATATATGTATATATATATTGTAGAAAAATGTAATAATTGCGATCGCTGATTTTATGAACAATCTATGAGCGTATTTCTATTGCAATGAGATAACAGTTAAAAGAATTGTTGCAAAATCGAATATTATTGTAAGGTAATAAATTAATTATGTTTTATTATATGTAAAAATACCTTATGTAATTCGTTGTACGATTATTTTTATTTTGTATTTGATTTTAACTTTGTGGTAAAGATCACGCAGACAGAGCATGCATCTTCCTATATGAATAGTAAAGCCCTCTGTGTACAGACAGTTCATTTTTCTATCTACATTGGATTAACACGATTTACTGTGTCAACCAATATTATTTTTATTCGTCCGAGGAATAAAGGTTTAACAACCCGGAAAATTTATCCTTTGATGTGGAGTTACATCGGCATTATTAATTTCGATATTGTAAGATAATTGCCGAGATTGATGCCGGCGCTATTCAGAGAGATAAACGTCATACGAGTATTCTCGATTATTTCTAGCGATCATATTTAATATAATTGTAAATCGTTAACGCCGGGAATATTCCCGTCAAATTCCCCCATCAAAGGCCGCCTATCTACAACAATCATATTTAATATAATTGTAAATCGTTAATGCCGAGGATTTTCCAGTCAAATTCCCCCGTCAAAGGCCGCCTAGCAACAACAATGCATTGAGACTCGCCAGCTACAATTCATAACGAAGAGAATACGAGAATACATTAAATAAATCGGGATTGATTTATTTTTTTAACAACAATCCACTTCAATTGTGAATGGTATTAATGTGTGATATATTTTGGGTACACACATACATATAGTCTACATTACTGAGATACTGGCTTAGGAGAATATAGGAGCAGTAAAAGATATTCCAAATAACCTAGACATTCTTGTGAAATTGTAGTAACAAGGTCAGGGTAATTGTGAAATATTCTACAATATATATATGTATATATGGGTGACAGCAGCTGCAGGTGGGTTTGGTGACAGCAGCTGCGGGTTGGCTGATTGCTTTCCCTTGCTGCTATAGCTTTTTGATCTCCCCTCATTGCTTTGTATCATATATATATATATATATGATACAAAGCAATGAGGGGAGATCAAAAAGCTATAGCAGCAAGGGAAAGCAATCAGCCAACCCGCAGCTGCTGTCACCAAACCCACCTGCAGCTGCTGTCACCCAACCCACCTGCAGTCACCCAACCCACCTGCAGTCACCAAACCCACCTGCAGCTGTTGCCACCCAACCCACCTGCAGTCACCCAACCCACCTGCAGCTGCTGTCACCCAACCTACCTGCAGCTGCTGTCTCATATCATTCATCTCATTATCCATATCTTTAATTGTAAGGTCTCGGGCAGCCAACTCTTTCTCTTTGCACTCTAATGCCTTGTCTGCAATGAAAATACATTTATATACATGTATCAACTGATATGAACACTGAATGACTTACCTGTATTACACATACACATCTTGGTACTTACCTCTAGTACACATACACATGTAGAGACTTACCTCTAGTACACATATACGTGTAGAGACTTACCTGTAGTACACATATACATGTAGAGACTTACCTCTAGTACACATATACATGTAGGGACTTACCTCTAGTACACATATACATGTAGATACTTACCTCTAGTACACATATAAATGTAGAGACTTACCTCTAGTACACATATACATGTAGGGACTTACCTCTAGTACACATATACATGTAGAGACTTACCTCTAGTACACATACACATGTAGAGACTTACCTCTAGTACACATACACAGAATGGGACTTACCTGTCGAAACCAAAGTTGTTCTAGTAGTCTTTAGCTCTGACAGTATTGAGTCTGTTTCATCAGCACACTTTTGAATGAGCTCAGCTCTAAGATCATCCGTGTGTGAGTTGTTAACCCTTGCGGCAGCCTGTATAATACTAGTGTGTATAACCCTTGCGGCAGCGTGTATAATACTAGTGTGTATAACCCTTGCGGCAGCCTGTATAACACTAGTGTGTATAACACAGGTAGAGTTGTGTGTATAACGCAGGTAGAGTTGTGTGTATAACACAGGTAGAGTTGTGTATATAACACAGGTATACCTGTGTGTATAACACAGGTAGAGTTGTGTGTATAACGCAGGTAGAGTTGTGTGTATAACACAGGTAGAGTTGTGTGTATAACACAGGTAGAGTTGTGTGTATAACGCAGGTAGGGTTGTGTGTATAACACAGGTATACCTGTGTGTATAACACAGGTAGAGTTGTGTATATAACGCAGGTAGAGTTGTGTGTATAACGCAGGTAGAGTTGTGTATATAACACAGGTATACCTGTGTATAACACAGGTAGAGTTGTGTGTATAACGCAGGTAGAGTTGTGTGAATAACACAGGTAGAGTTGTGTATATAACACAGGTATACCTGTGTATAACGCAGGTAGAGTTGTGTGTATAACGCAGGTAGAGTTGTGTGTATAACACAGGTAGAGTTGTGTATATAACACAGGTAGAGTTGTGTATATAACACAGGTATACCTGTGTGTATAACACAGGTAGAGTTGTGTGTATAACGCAGGTAGAGTTGTGTGTATAACGCAGGTAGAGTTGCCCTCTCATACTTGGTAGATAATAAGCGTAAATAACAACAATAGACAAAGCCCAACCTGAAGGTCAATTTGAGCTTTCTTAAGCGAGAAGTCCCTTTGGGTGAGCTCATCATTGACAGCTTGCAGCTGCCTCTCCTTCTCACTAATCAATTTGTCCTTATATGCAAGACTGGCTTCTTGGTCTGACAGCAAATGTGACATATCTGCTCGCTTAGCAGTCACCTGCTTTAACTTGTCAAAAGTAAAAAGGAATGTGTCTCAGAGTTTGATCGATAGAGCTGTCCAATGAAAAATTAGGACCAAACAGGGCAACTCTATCACAAAAAGACAGCACATACACAGTACATTATACACAACACTTCCATAACAGTACATTATACACCATGTACAATGATTACATAACAGTACATACACCACAGTACACACACCACAGTACATACACCAAAGTACATACACCACAGTACATAAGCCACAGTTCACACACCACAGTTCACACACCACAGTACACACACCACAGTAGACACACCACAGTACACACCACAGTACACACACCACAGTACACACACCACAGTAGACACACCACAGTACACACCACAGTACACACACCACAGTACACACACCACAATACACACACTACAATACATACACCACAGTACACACACCACAATACACACACTACAATACATACACCACAGTACACACACCACAATACACACACTACAATACATACACCACAGTACACACACCACAATACACACACTACAGTACACACACCACAGTACATACACCACAGACAGTACATACACCACAATATATACACCACAGACAGTACATACACCTAAGCACATACAACAGTGTACTTACCTGGTGCTCTAACTCATGTATCTGTTGATTAACTGTGTTCAAAAGGAGAGATTTATCCCCTAACTGCATCTCCTTCTCATCTAAAGCACGCTTCAATACAAGCATGTCTTCTGTAAAACATGCAACAAGCGCGTTAAAAGCCATTTTTGATTGAATTCAACTCGATTTATCTACTTCAGGTAATTCTTTGATTGAATTCAACTTGATTTATCTACTTCAGGTAACTCTTCGACAAAAAACTTGTTGTTGAGTTGTGTTCTAGTCAAGTCCATCCGGTACTATAAACGCAACAAATGCTGATCTATGCTACCCTAATAAACCAAATGAACTGAAAAATTCTAACTGCACTTTTGCAAACTGTTCAGTTGAGCACCTTCACTACTCAGTATTGCCTGTTTCATTTCACTACTCAGTATTGCCTGTGTCATTTCAGTACTCAGCATTGCCTGTTTCATTTCAGTACTCAACATTGCCTGTCTCATTTCAATGAATCAACATTTTTAGTTTTTATCATTCCTGGGAGTTTTGCATGCTCTTTTTAACTGAGCTATAGAGCGAAATGCACTAATTGCATTTGTTTCGTTTTATATTCTTCACGAGTAGTGTAATTTTGCTTCAAACTGATTGTGAAAATTTGGACTCTTTCCATTCACATTATTTAAGTGACCTAAAACAGAGCATAACGCATGCCCGTCGTGGCATGCAACTTTCAGGGTGAGGCGGGAAACTCCAATCATGAGGAACGTAAGTTTTTCGTTTATTTATCGTAAAATAATTTTCCAAAGAGGATTATTGTCAATTAAAAACTCGTTTGCTCACTAGTTTTTGGGTAAGCTATACAACCAATTTTTGAGATAAACATGCTTTTGCTTCAAAATAGTGTTCCACCTAAAACATTTTAGTCGAAAAGTTGCTTTATGTAGCAAACGGTTTAAAATTTGTCAATTTTATTCACAAATAGACTTTCCACTTAATCTTTGTTTCTTCGATTCTATTTGATCTTGAAACATTTGTTTTACGAAAAGCTATTTACAATCCTAATGTTGTTCGATGTTGCGGAACAAAAAGGCGAGAAACTAAAAAACGACAAAAATATCTAGAAGTTTCATAGAAACACATCCACTACTAGAGCCATGTAGTTGCACGATGAAATGCATTGAAACATTCAATGAGAGACAATCTACTTGTACCGAGTTGGGGATCTTAAGAAATTATAATTCACGAGAAGAGTTCATGGTGCACAGGATAGAAAGGAAAATTTCAAAGAGAAAAATTACTCAACGTGAAGGTTAACAAAATTCGCTCAGCAATTTTTCTCCCGATTCTATTGCAATACGGCAAAATATTTGCAAGACTTTCTTCTAAGCAACCTTAAAATATTCCAAGAACAGCAGCATCATTGGTCAGCTCGACACCATGTGGTTCAACTGCACCATTATGAGTACAATACATGGGAGTACGATACATGTTAGTACAATACATGGGAGTACAATACATGGGAGTACGAGACATGTGAGTACGAGACATGTGAGTACAATACATGTTAGTACAATACATGTGAGTACAATACATGTGAGTACGAGACATGTGAGTACAATACATGGGAGTACGAGACATGTGAGTACAATACATGTTAGTACAATACATGGGAGTACAATACATGGGAGTACAATACATGTGAGTACAATACATGTTAGTACAATACATGGGAGTACGATACATGTGAGTACAATACATGTGAGTACAATACATGTTAGTACAATACATGTGAGTAGGAGACATGTGAGTACAATACATGGGAGTACGAGACATGTGAGTACAATACATGGGAGTACAATACATGGGAGTACAATACATGTGAGTACAATACATGTGAGTACAATACATGTGAGTAGGAGACATGTGAGTACAATACATGGGAGTACAATACATGGGAGTACAATACATGTGAGTACAATACATGTGAGTACAATACATGTGAGTAGGAGACATGTGAGTACAATACATGGGAGTACAATACATGTGAGTACAATACATGTGAGTAGGAGACATGTGAGTACAATACATGGGAGTACGAGACATGTGAGTACAATACATGGGAGTACAATACATGGGAGTACAATACATGGGAGTACAATACATGGGAGTACAATACATGGGAGTACAATACATGTGAGTACAATACATGTGAGTACAATACATGTGAGTACGATACATGTGAGTAGGAGACATGTGAGTACAATACATGGGAGTACAATACATGTGAGTACAATACATGTTAGTACAATACATGTGAGTAGGAGACATGTGAGTACAATACATGGGAGTACAATACATGGGAGTAGGAGACATGTGAGTACAATACATGGGAGTACAATACATGTGAGTACAATACATGTTAGTACAATACATGTGAGTAGGAGACATGTGAGTACAATACATGGGAGTACAATACATGGGAGTACGAGACATGGGAGTACAATACATGGGAGTACAATACATGGGAGTACGAGACATGGGAGTACAATACATGGGAGTACAATACATGTGAGTACAATACATGTGAGTACAATACATGTGAGTAGGAGACATGTGAGTACAATACATGGGAGTACAATACATGTGAGTACAATACATGTGAGTACAATACATGTGAGTAGGAGACATGTGAGTACAATACATGGGAGTACGAGACATGTGAGTACAATACATGGGAGTACAATACATGGGAGTACAATACATGGGAGTACAATACATGGGAGTACAATACATGGGAGTACAATACATGTGAGTACAATACATGTGAGTACAATACATGTGAGTACGATACATGTGAGTAGGAGACATGTGAGTACAATACATGGGAGTACAATACATGTGAGTACAATACATGTTAGTACAATACATGTGAGTAGGAGACATGTGAGTACAATACATGGGAGTACAATACATGGGAGTAGGAGACATGCGAGTACAATACATGGGAGTACAATACATGGGAGTAGGAGACATGCGAGTACAATACATGGGAGTACAATACATGTGAGTACAATACATGTTAGTACAATACATGTGAGTAGGAGACATGTGAGTACAATACATGGGAGTACAATACATGTGAGTAGGAGACATGTGAGTACAATACATGGGAGTACAATACATGGGAGTACGAGACATGGGAGTACAATACATGGGAGTACAATACATGGGAGTAAAATATGTGCACAGACATAAAGCAATGAGATGAGAGAGTAAAACTTATAAGTATATACAGTGAAACCTGCATAATACGATGTTGAAAGACCGAGAAAAAAGTCATCTATTTAGGGATGGCATTGAATTGCCCAAATAAAACATAGGAGACTAAAGATATAGACATAATAATAATAAATTGTATTTTATCTAACAATATGATAATAACGTGGAGCACAAATATTTTTTTTTCACTAGACTTGCATTGTGAAGAAATTTGAATAATAATGACAACTTGAACTGCTGTTATTAATTAATAATGATTATTATTTTAATACTAATCAAAACAATAAATGTTTGCTTTAAAATATTAGTACGTTTGCTGTGGAATTATGTATGATTCAGCTTTCTAGAGGTCCGTGGTTGCATATTAAAGACATGTGATAAGCCGAAGGAAGCATAAAAAGTTGCGAAAGCTGAGGAGGATTCTCTATCAAGGTGACGACTGAGCGAGACATGCACAACAGCCACAGGCCAAGGTATTTATGATCAACTGCTAATATGAGAGATCTTGAACATACAAAGTAGGAACATTACATTTGCTTTTTATCAATTAATGGCAACGATCATTCAAAAAGCTATCAACAATAATTACTAACTTACTGATACCAGCTGCATTTTTATTTCATCTAGCGCAACTAACTGATAACTAATATAACATTAAATTGCTATGATTTATGGTTGGTAGTTGATAGATAGCCTTGGATCTTTGTTACATTTCATGGTTGGTGGTTGATAGATAGCCTTGGATCTTTGTTACATTTCACGGTTGGTGGTTGATAGACAGCCTTGGATCTTTGTTACATTTCACGGTTGGCGGTTGATAGATAGCCTTGGATCTTTGTTACATTTCATGGTTGGTGGTTGATAGATAGCCTTGGATCTTTGTTACATTTCATGGTTGGTGGTTGATAGATAGCCTTGGATCTTTGTTACATTTCATGGTTGGTGGTTGATAGATAGCCTTGGATCTTTGTTACATTTCACGGTTGGTGGTTGATAGACAGCCTTCGATCTTTGTTACATTTCACGGTTGGTGGTTGATAGACAGCCTTCGATCTTTGTTACATTTCAAGATGGAACACATTTCAGTAATAAAACATTCACGTGTCGAAGTTGCTCAGACAGTGTAGTGAGTGTATTAAAATCGTCGATCACAAGAGGAGAAAACTTTTTAATTCTATGATTTTAATATCATGCAATCTACGGTTGAGAATGTTTTTGCTATTCAACGCAATAGAACAACTCTGCTTGCAAACACCATGCGTTAGCCTAGGGCTTTCGAGGAATCTGCATGAAAATTTGCTTTAAAAATGAAAAAGCTCCAAATCTTTGTGTCGAATTACAGTTGACAATATTGAAACATGTGATGCCATTTTGAATGGCTTCAATTTCAATGGCTGCTGATTGGGACTTTGACTGTGAAATTTAAAAACCGGTTTATTGATCTCTACAGAGTGGAAATACTATGCGGGTTTTACTGTATTTAACACTAAATAGATATAAAACAGAAAACGTGGACACAAATATATGTACATTCAGGCCACCTACCCTGATTAGAGACATCTACAATTACAGCGTATGACAGTATATACATTTGTATATGAAAGTTATGAAATACAGACAAGCAATACAATAGAAGTTGGTAAATTTCTTTTGGTTTGACATAGACCGAGAGGAGCATACCTTGGGAGGGGGAGGTGCTCAACTGCCTCTCTCTATCAGCTAGCTGCTCTTTCAGTTTCTCAATGTGAGCATTAGCAACTTGCAGTTGGGTTTCACTCTCAAATGCTTTTTCATTGAGTAACTGTTCCATCTCATGCAGGCTGCATAACAGAAGTGTGCACTGACACAAGGGTACACAACGGCATACAGTATGATGCGATATGATAAAACATAACATACAACAATACTACGACTGACCTGTTTTGGGATTCTGTCAGCTGTTGCTTGAGTGTGTGCAGCTCTATGGCTGCCTGGGCAGATCTATCTTTTTGAACCTGTTGCTCCAATTCCTCTATGTGCTTCTCATATCCAGCCCTGCAACAAGCAGCATGCACCTGTCGAACACCACTGATACCCCTCAACAACAACAACATAAATAAACAGAATATAGAGTAGACAACTCCAGACGTATAATATAAAGCAGACAACTCCAGATGCACAATATAAAGCAGACAACTCAAGACGTATAATATAAAGCAGACAATCCCAGACGTATAATATAAAGCAGACAACTCCAGATGAACAATATAAAGCAGACAACTCCAGACGTATAATATAAAGTAGACAACTTTCTACACTACGGACAGAATAAAAACCACGAGTAAGTGAAACTCACATCATCTGTTCCCAGGTGTCCTGTTTCTTTTGAAACTGCTCATGGATGCTCTGCAGCTGCACTCGAAGGTCTATGTTCACCTTCAGCGTATCATCCTTGTTGATGCCTTTCTGTTGCTCCAGAAAATATATTCGCAGCTTCAGATCAAAGTTTTCTTTCTCCAAAGTCTCGATGTGCTTCAAACCAAATAGTAGTAATATATGAGCAGATCTCCCTACCAAATATCTCAATATTGTATATACATATACTAACTAATATTGTACATACATATACTAACTAATATTGTATGTACATATACTAACCAATATTATACATATATACATATACTAACTAACATTGTATATACATATACTAACTAATATTGTACATACATATACTAACTAATATTGTACATACATATACTAACTAATATTATACATACATATACTAACTAATATTGTACATACATATACTAACTAATATTGTACATACATATACTAACTAATATTGTATATACATAAACTAACTAATATTGTACATACATATACTAACTAATATTGTATATACATATACTAACTAATATTGTACATACATATACTAACTAATATTGTACATACATATACTAACTAATATTGTATATACATATACTAACTAATATTGTACATATATACATAGACTAACTAATATTGTACATACATATACCAACTAATATTGTACATACATATACTAACTAATATTGTACATACATATACTAACTAATATTATACATACATATACTAACTAATATTGTACATACATATACTAAGTAATATTGTACATACATATACTAACCAATATTGTACATACATATACTAACTAATATTGTACATACATATACTAACTAATATTGTACATATATACATATACTAACTAATATTATACATATATACATATACTAACTAATATTGTACATACATATACTAACTAATATTGTATATACATAGACTAACTAATATTGTACATACATACATATACTAACTAATATTGTATATACATACATATACTAACTAATATTGTATATACATATACTAACTAATATTGTACATACATATACTAACCAATATAGTACATACATATACTAACTAATATTGTACGTTCATACATATACTAAATAATATTGTACATACATATACTAACTAATATTGTACATACATATACTAACTAATATTGTACATACATATACTAACTAATATTGTATATACATATACTAACTAATATTGTACATACATATACTAACTAATATTGTATATACATATACTAACTAATATTGTACATACATATACTAACTAATATTGTATATACATATACTAACTAATATTGTACATACATATACTAACCAATATAGTACATACATATACTAACTAATATTGTACGTTCATACATATACTAACTAATATTGTACATACATATACTAACTAATATTGTACATACATATACTAACTAATATTGTACATACATATACTAACTAATATTGTATATACATATACTAACTAATATTGTACATACATATACTAACTAATATTGTACATACATATACTAAGTAATATTGTACATACATATACCAACTAATATTGTACATACATACATATACTAACTAATATAGTACATACATATACTAAGTAATATTGTACATACATATACTAACTAATATTGTACGTACATACATATACTAACTAATATTGTACATACATATACTAACTAATATTGTACATACATATACTAACTAATATTGTACATACATATACTAACTAATATTGTACATACATATACTAACTAATATTGTATATACATATACTAACTAATATTGTACATACATATACCAACTAATATTGTACATACATATACTAACTAATATTGTATATACATATACCAACTAATATTGTACATACATATACTAACTAATATTGTATATACATATACTAACTAATATTGTACATACATATACTAACTAATATTGTATATACATATACTAACTAATATTGTACATACATATACTAACTAATATTGTACATACATATACTAACTAATATTGTACATCATATACTAACTAATATTGTATATACATACATATACTAACTAATATTGTACATACATATACCAACTAATATTGTACATACATATACTAACTAATATTGTACATACATATACTAACTAATATTGTACATACATATACCAACTAATATTGTACATACATATACTAACTAATATTGTACATACATATACTAACTAATATTGTACATACATATACTAACTAATATTGTACATACATATACTAACTAATATTGTACATACATATACTAACTAATATTGTATATACATATACTAACTAATATTATACATACATATACTAACTAATATTGTACATACATATACTAACTAATATTGTACATACATATACTAACTAATATTGTACATATATACATATACTAACTAATATAGTACATACATATACTAACTAATATTGTATATACATATACTAACTAATATTGTACATACATATACTAACCAATATTGTATATACATATACTAACTAATATTGTATATACATATACTAACTAATATTGTACATACATAGACTAACTAATATTGTACATACATATACTAACTAATATTATACATACATACATATACTAACTAATATTGTATATACATATACTAACTAATATTGTACATACATAGACTAACTAATATTGTACATACATATACCAACTAATATTGTACATACATATACCAACTAATATAGTACATACATATACTAACTAATATTGTATATACATATACTAACTAATATTGTACATACATACATATACTAACTAATATTGTACATACATACATATACCAACTAATATAGTACATACATATACTAACTAATACTGTATATACATATACTAACTAATATTGTACATACATACATATACCAACTAATATTGTACATACAGCTACATTTTCTTTCTCCAAAGTCTCGATGTGCTTCAAACCAAATAGTAGTAATATATGAGCAGATCTCCCTACCAAATATCTCAATATTTTATATACATATACTAACTAATATTGTACATACATACATATACTAACTAATATTGTACATACATATACTAACTAATATTGTACATACATACATATACTAACTAATATTGTATATACATACATATACTAACTAATATTGTACATACATACATATACTAACTAATATTGTACATACATACATATACTAACTAATATTGTACATACATACATAGACTAACTAATATTGTACATACATACATATACTAACTAATATTGTACATACATATTGTAATGGATTCCGGTCTGTTACCACGGACATCCACTAACCTCGAGTATTCTACCTCTCTCCAGAGGGGACACTGTGCTAACCGACAGTGACAACTGTATAGGGCAACCGAATTACCCGGTAAGGCAAGACCCCATGGCTCAGACAAACAGTACCGAGTAGTGTCTGTAATAATGGCTTTATTCTCTAAGCTGTCCTGAGGGTAATTATTCCTCTAGGGTTTAGCAATATAAGAGTATATGCCATGGCAACATTGTAATGAATGCTCCTACAGGGTTCCCAGGCTGTACATAGAATTAGGTCCATGAAGTTGGTCATTTAGGGGTAAGCACTTCCTGTTTACGACCTTGACTAAGTTCTTAGACATCTTTGCAGTTCCTCCTCTAAGGCGGCCATCTTGTGCCGGCCCAGTACAGCTGTACCGGGTCGGTAGAGGTCACTACCGACCCTGCAGGGGTCAATACCGGCCCTGCTTACTATGCTACCGGCACAGTAGGACTTCCTACCCAACAGCTATTAACCAAATGCTGTGGGCAAAAGTCTAGCGCATTGCTTCGCAAGGTTTCTAGTGTAAACGACCTGTTTACTACTAGAGTGCACTGAAATCTACCACATACCTCTCTCCATTAAAGTCATAGCCTGGCTTTAATAACAAAATATCAAGAGCAGATATGTGTGGGGGTAACACCCGTACCCAGATTATATATTTGATTATATATATAGTCGAGTGCTATGCCATGAGATGACATAGCACCTCTCTCCAGAGAAAGTCGCCCTTGCAGGTGACCTCCCATAACTCAACTCCTCCTGGATCATAGGGGAAGCTAGTAATCAGCTCCTTTTCTTCCTCCACGGGAGGGCTTGATGCTTGTACCAATCGTATGGTAAGCTTGGGCGTCACGTTCATTTGTGAGCGCGCGTCTACAGCAACATGTGCATTACCAGTTTTATGCAACATGTCAATGGGCTGCCTATAGTGCAGCGGGGCTTGCTGTACCATAGCGTCATGTATGGGTGCGAGCAGTGGCCCTGGAAGTTCTAGTGCTGGCAGAACTTTCCTTATCTCAACTTTAGGAGACCGCCGTTCCTTTTCTAAGGAAAGCCAGCGCCTTCTCTCCTCTTCCCACTGTACCGTGGGGGTGCAAGCAACATCCCGTGCCGGGGTGTGGTGCACTGTGCTGTGTGACACTAAGGTTGGTGGTGAAGACGTCGTGGGGCGTTCACCCTTAGCTGCCACCACAGGCTTTCTCTTTCGGCAAGCTCTACAAGGGTAACTACTGCCTTGTAACTTCTCAGTCTTCCCTGACTGAATCTCTGAAGGACCCCGGGCCGGTAGGGAGTCATCCCGGGCCGGCAGGCAGGCAGCATCAAGCGGTGGGCGCTTGATCTCCCGCTCTTTCTTATCTACTGCCCTTATGAGGGTGTCAGCAGTCCCAACTTGTGGGAGAGCGCATACTCTACTGTCACCAGCGCATGGTGAGTCTAGAGGTACAGGTTTAGCATAGCTAGGTGGGCTGCCACTCCGTAGTGCTAACGGATCTCGTGGTGTGCAGTTCTCAAATAACCATTTTGAAAATGCTGCATTTAAACCATGGGTATAATGGTTGCTTTTTACGGCAGTTATAGGCTAATGAAAATGTCAGCTATCGATATCTTACAAGTATAATTGTATTTTATGTGTAGAACAATGAGAAATTTATCCATATTTATTGGCAATATTTACTTCATTGAAAAACGGAGTTGCTCTACAGCGCCATTAAAATGCTAGAAATGTGACGTCATTGATAAAATAAGCTTTCGCGAATCTAAGTAGGAAACGTTACTTTTATAAAAAAGGTGCCTGTATTAATCTGAAGATATTTCAGTTTTTATTGGGTTCTGTGACATCCCACCCAACCCAGTCAAATAAAACATATTGATAATTCATTTCAACACCTGCTAAGAAACTTACTCCCATAGATTTTGTCAAATTTATCATCAAAAAGTGTATAAATTATAAAACAATTCCATCGGACCTTTTGTTAGCAAGATTCTGATTGGCTGAAATTGTTGTTGGCTTTAGCACCAGATATTCTAGTATTTCTAGTAGACCTACAATAAAAAATTTTATATTATCATGTAGAGCAGAATCTCCTCTATTTTCTGGTCCTTATTTGAGGTAAATCTGCCAGTCTAAACAGAAACCGCTCCATGAGAACCGCACCCTGTTCCTTGTCGGGCAAGAAATAATTTTTCTTGCTGAGATAGTTTGAAATAATATTTTTTGCAGAGAACCTCCACGGATGAGATTTGTTCTGATAAATGGTTAGATTATATTTATTTAGGCATGCTGGAATTGTTTAGAAGTGGAAATGACAGGTAGTATGCTAGAAATTAATTATTTGGATGACGACGATATTGTTGACTAGTAATTTTTTATTATTTTTCATTTTTTTTTTCAAAGTGTTTATTATTATGGTTCTTTATATCAGAAGATAGCGCTTGAAATTCTCTATCCAGTGGTGCAAAAAGTCAGGTGCTAGCTTGAATAGAAAAAAAAAATTAATATTATTATTCTTTGAAAAAATGTCCGGGATTTTCGCAAAAACAAGGCCAACTTTGATTGACGTGTTATGGCTAATGTGGTGGCCCATTAATTCTTCAAAATTACCTACATGCATCAGAATTGAATTTTCTTTCTATCTGTCGCCTCAGTTTTTTGTTTAGAGCTTTACTTTTAGTGTTTTTTCAAAGCAAAAATGTCAATTTTCAGAAATTCTTTCGTCTGATTAATGAAACGCGCAACCTAATTGGCTAACAATTTTATACTATTTGATAACTTCAGTGTGTAAGAAAAGGTCTATAAATCTTGGACTGTCACAGCTTTTTTATTAATGACGTCACATATCTTGGAGTTGTCCCAGCAAGTGTGTTTTTGGGTGTCTCAAAATTTAGCTGAATTATTTTGTTTTTTTTAGCATGTTCATGGAATATTTATAATATATAAAGCTAATAAAGCTTAATTATAAGAGTAGTAATATATGAGCAGATCTCCCTACCAAGTGTTTTTTTGTGGATTAGACCTTGGGGTTGAGACAATGGGTTACGGCGTTGGATGAATTCGCCGAGTTTATATTGTATTTTACTTGAGGGGTACTTGAGTGGCATTTGAATGGCATTTAAGTGGCATTTGAGTTTTGATTATTTTTTTACTTGATTTGAACTCATATGGCAACTAGATTTTGAATGTATGGCATTTAAGTTTTGATAATTTTTTTACATAACTCGAACTCATATGGCATCTTGAGAGAAAGGAGAGAGGAAAAGAGGAGAGAGAGGAGATACATCTACATTGAATAAATACATTGATTAAAAATGAAACAATATGTGAATATATACATTTATTGTATAATAAGTAGGGATACATAAAGAGAACATATTAAATATTGTAAGCTTGAAATAGTTCCAATATCATTTCAAATGAAAAAATGGATGATGAGAGATTTTCATCCGTTTGTATGTATCTACATATATCTGATTGAAAATGATATAATAATTCAGTAGTCCATTGTATTGAAATCAATTTTTGAGTGAGCTCTTTATTCCACACTTTTCTTTGAATTTTCTTTAAGTAATCATTAATACTGACAGTTTTTGACATTTTTACAACTGTTTGAAAATTGTTTTTAGTCATAAGCTTAAATATTTCTACTGAATTGTCAACGTATTTATGTGTAGTGTATGGTCGGTATTGTATCGGTGAAAGTTCTCCATGTAAAGAAGCTACAGTTAGCAAATGCTGTGTCATACATAATAATATAGCTTGTAATGTCAAGCGATATCCAATCTTTTCCTGTACTTCAACATTTTCTTTAATATAACTATGATATATCTTTGGAAGGTAGTCTTTGATTGTGTATCTTTTTGAACTCATAATGAACTAAAATAAAATGTTAAGTATTAGTATATGATGATTAAACAGTGTTGTAAAATAATTACATTTTAACTTTTATTAAGTAATTTTTCTATTAATTCTTACCTTAACACCAAGAAATCAGCTGTAGTAGTTGATGAAATCAGTTGTAGCAGTTGATGAATCAGTTGTAGTAGTTGATGAAATCAGCTGTAGTAGTCGATGTTTTATTGCTGGAGAGAATGATTTCTATGCAGAGAGAGCTGTTCTTATATAGTATAAGCCACTCCTACTCATTTAGCTTATAGCCATTAAAAACACTCACGCGAAAACTCTATCAGAATAGTGTTATTCGCGTGAAATATCCCTGTTTTATTCGCGTGAAAATAAAAAATTTCATTCCCGCGAAAGCAACGGTTTCCATTCGCGTGAAAATAAAGTATATATTCCCGCGAAAGCATTGGTTTGTATTCGCGTGAAAATAAAATTTTTATTCCCGCGAAAGCAATGGTTTCCATTCGCGTGAAAATAAAATTATTTATTCCCGCGAAAACATTGGTTTGTATTCGCGTGAAAATAAAATGTTTATTCCCGCGAAAGCATTGGTTTGTATTCGCGTGAAAATAAATTATTTATTCCCGCGAAAACATTGGTTTGTATTCGCGTGAAAATGAAATGTTTATTCCCGCGAAAGCATTGGTTTGTATTCGCGTGAAAATAAATTATTTATTCCCGCGAAAACATTGGTTTGTATTCGCGTGAAAATAAATTATTTATTCCCGCGAAAACATTGGTTTATACTCGCGTGAAAATAAAATGTTTGTTCCCGCGAAAGCAACGGTTTCCATTCGTGTGAAAATAATTTATTTATTCCCGCGAAAACATTGGTTTGTATTCGCGTGAAAATAAAATGTTTATTCCCGCGAAAGCAACGGTTTCCATTCGCGTGAAAATAAATTATTTATTCCCGCGAAAACATTGGTTTCTATTCGTGTGAAAATAAAATGTTTATTCCCGCGAAAGCAACGGTTTCCATTCGCGTGAAAATAAATTATTTATTCCCGCGAAAACATTGGTTTCTATTCGCGTGAAAATAAAATGTTTATTCCCGCGAAAGCAACGGTTTCCATTCGCGTGAAAATAAATTATTTATTCCCGCGAAAACATTGGTTTGTATTCGCGTGAAAATAAAATATTTATTCCCGCGAAAGCAACGGTTTGTATTCGCGTGAAAATAAAGTATTCATTCCCGCGAAAGCAACAGTTTCCATTCGTGTGAAAATTAAATGTTTATTCCCGCGAAAGCATTGGTTTGTATTCGCGTGAAAATAAAATATTTATTCCCGCGAAAGCAACGGTTTGTATTCGCGTGAAAATAAAGTATTCATTCCCGCGAAAGCAACAGTTTCCATTCGCGTGAAAATTAAATGTTTATTCCCGCGAAAGCATTGGTTTGTATTCGCGTGAAAATAAAATATTTATTCCCGCGAAAGCATTGGGTTGTATTCGCGTGAAAAAATGTTGATTCATAGGATTTAATCAGTGCAACTTTACCTATTTAAGAGCCACTGTTTTCACACAGAAAGCATCCAGTTCTACAACGACTAGCGGAGAAGCAACATCTACTAAATCTTTCATTGCAACAACTAGGAGCTCATCTTCTTTATAAAGGTAAGAGTAAAAATATTTATTTTTTGTTAGCTAACGCTACTAGCTGAAGGTTTATGACCTTTATGATCTTTTAAAATTAATTACGAAAAATTAAACAAAATGTTTTGTTTTTTTAGAATGAATACTCAAGACGAAGGAAGTCAACCGATGAATGAAGAAGCAGGATCCCAGCAAACCCTTTCCCCATCACCTTCTCCTATCTTTGATATGGCAGAAAGTCAATTGGTGGTTGATGAACCAGAATCCCAACAAGATTTTACTTCATTCACATCTCCTACTAACAAGCTGTCTTCAAAAAGAACATCGATGAGGAAACGATCTTTTATTGATTTGACAAAAGATGAGAATGAAACTGGCTCGAAGTGCAAAAAACTAGTTTTGACGGATGTTGGAGATGAAACGCTTTTTCGTCACACCAGAATACCCTTTCAAGATGCTGGAAGTAATGAACTAACCACTCTCACCTACAAGAGCGCTGGGTTAATAAACTCTCTCTCTCCAGATAGTCTAGAAAAACTTGAAGAATCCATGGAAATCCGAGAACTACCAGTACCAACAGTTATGGAGGTGTTGTCTGTTGAATTTCGTGATGAATCAAAGTGCACCATGATTTACAACTACCGAAAGGATAAGAAGATAACTCGGGTGAAGAGTGATGTTTCAACCGAAATAGGATTGCTTGTTAATAAAGCTAAGCAAACACGTCCAATTGTTTTAATTTATATGGGAGAAGGAAAGACAGGAGATGCGATTTTTCGTACTGCTGAATCTCATGGATGTAATCGAAAGATCAACGATCCATTCAACTCATTGTATGGCAAGAGTTTGAGACAAATACAGGCTTATTTCAGTGTTGCTCACCTACACGATTTTCCGACAGGAAGTGTTATAGCTTATGAGAATCCTGGAATGCTAAGAAAATGTGATACTCGTTGGAACAAGACTGCTGATGTTATAGTGGCTAATTACAGATGTATGGTGAAAGGAGAGCTATTGATTGGAGATCTTAGCATCCCTGCTCAAATAGCTTCATCTGTGGTGGCGGAAAAAAGTGGTGTAATCGTATTCAGAGGACTGAAACAAAATACGAACAACATGATTTCCTACGACATCATTCTACTCTCAGCTCTTCAAGCTTTCATTCAAGTCTCAGAACTGTTTGATACTTCGCTGCAGCACACCTGTCTCTCCTACTTTGATGAAAATGAAAAAGAGAATTGTCCAGAACAGCATATCAGAGTCTTAATCGATAACACAAAGGATGTGACTCGTCTTCTATGATGGTAAGTTTCATATCTATTTAAAGAAAGATCTGAAGTATTTTTGTAAAATTAATTCATATAACTATGTATGATAGAGTCATTAGTTACTATGTCTTTTAGATATAACTAAAGAGCGCTCCTGAGGAAGAAAATGAGAAGATCTTATTTACTTCTTGCTTGAAACATTACAAAATAATAGTTTTTATAGGTTCTGTAGTGTTTAGCACAAATAATGAGATAAGTTGTATTTTATTCATTATATTTGTTATATCAAATAAAAATCAATTATAATAATTTATTTTAACAATTTACTTAGTAAATTAGTTCCTTGTATATGTACACCATCTATTCCTTCTACTGTATTATCTTCTATGAACTCGAAGTTAGGATAGGTCTGTAGGATAAATCTCCGTATTGAGTGATCTCTCATCTCACTATCTCCTATGTCTCGTAAACTTCTAACAATTTCATCCATACTCCATCCTCTACTTCTCAGTAAACAAAAGTATACACAATAGTCGCCACATACAGTTGACAAAAAATTTTGTAGTTGTGTTTCATTACTTCGTATTGTTTCATATCCTCCATGAATACTTAGTATTTCATTTACATCCGGATAAAAGGAAACAGAACGTCCAAACGAGTCAAAAAAATCCACCTCTGAATCATTAGCGTACACAGCCAACCAATGCTCTCCGGGTTGATGAGAATAATGGGTGTTGAATACGAAACATCCTGTTGGAAAATTGCAAATTTGCTTCCAAAACTGTTCTCTAGCTCCAACATGAATCCCTACGCTTTGACATAAAACGTCTGAAGATAAGATCGAACGAATTTGTATGGTATTCATCTGTAACTTTCTGTTTAAAGCACTGCGTCACCTCCGATAGTTAATTGAAGAATGCTATCCATCTCCAACACACCGTCTTTTACAAAGTATGCTACCAGGGATAATCCATCCGTCGTGTTAGCGCTAAAACGAATTTCCACACTTGTTGTGACATTTTTCATAGAGTGAAAACCTTCTTTAAGAAAATCACCAGTCAAATCAAATCCATAAAGTGTAGTACCATCAAGGTATTGTTCTTTCGTAATACCGAGACTATCGTCTTCAAGCAAAGTTCCGGTAGCGTGTAGAAACTGATGATATTCTCTTCCAAAAATTCCTCTAGCATAATTTGGTTCAAATCTCCTTCCAATTGGACAATCACCAACTCTCAATACAATACTATCAACACTAGCATGCTACATTCTATATGGATTCCAGGCGAAACGTCCGTTCATTGCGTTGTGATTAACTAAACCTAAATAAATTTGTTTAGGTTTTTGTTTGTTTTCTTCCAAAGTGATGTCGATCTGCGCAACACCAGCACGAATTCCATATAGTTTTATCCGTTTTCGATCAACAGGATAAATGTAGTTGTGACCTTCCAATGCCAAGCTGAGTTGGGAGTTTTGTATTGTAGGATTCACCTTAACTTTACAAAGATGAAGTTCAAATTTATCAATTCTAATCTTTGCCCCTCCTGCAGGCGTCTCATTCGCAGCAAACAAAGCTAGTTTGCCAGAGGCACGCTCAAACTCCAGCTGCATAGTAGGACCTGGTATTATTAGTTTTTTCTGCTGAAATAATGCGAGATGAGGTTTTCCAGTTAATTCTATTGTCTTTCCACCTATGATTAGAGCTCTCCTCTTTTTCTTATCAGCGGTTTTGTGATCAGTAGCGTCTTTGCTAGTTGAATCATCATACAACCATCCTTCCATCTTACCTTGATATTTCTTTCTTTCTGCACTGTTTTCGAGTAGTTGTGAAAAGTAGGAGCGTAAACCGTAGTTGTTAGCGTATTCAACGGTGGTTCCTTCTATCGACATTTTCAACTCACTGAATAATGCATGCATTGAATCCCCCATCCACACAACTGCATCATCATCACTACCTGTAATATTGGTTCCATCATCTTGAACAACTGTGGCTTCAACTTGCAGAAACGAGTTGTAAAGATCTGTGTAATGTTCAGTGCTCCCTGACAAGGTTAACTCAATACTACCATAAGGATCTAACCTATCAGGTCTGATGACAACATATTCCGATCTTTCTACCGATATGTTTGTTGGTTCCGTAGCAAATACATCCAACGTTGGATTTATGTTGTAGGAAGAACCTTCCAACTTATTACCTGTTGTTCCATTTAGGCTAGCCATCTTTTGCGAGTGATGAATGCTTGAAGCGTTACCGCTTAATGAATATAGATATCGAGCTCAGCTGTCTTTATACCGGATTCTACTGCTATTAAAATATACCACGATTACCAACACCTCTCCTCTTCTTTCCACCTCTTGTTTTTCTCCTTTTCATTCTATCTGGACGGACTGCATTGAGCACATCTCCCCCCAGATCATTCAACTCTGCCAATCCCCTCTTCTTTGCTGACGCTGCAAAACTTTGACCATCGATGACATCACGCGCTACATTTCCACCTACAGACAATGCTCTTTTCCCCAAACTAATTGCTCCTCTTTTCAGCATTGGTGCTGCAGATTTAAGTAAACTTGAAAAAATACTACCAAGTCCATTTCCTCTCATATTAGGCATCACTCGTCGTCCACTATACACTCCAATTCCATTTCCAGCTTGCATCTTGTAGTACTCATCAAAAAAATCTTTTGAATCCTCAGGGGTGTATCGTACCAAACTCATTATAATTCTTTCTCTCTATAGTGAACCGTCAACACAACCTTTCCACCATCAAATGGTATTCGTTGACCGTCGTCACTCGTTATAAGTACTTTAATCATATCACTATTTAGTGATGAAGCGTCAACATAGTGAGGATTTTTAAATTCTTGATACACAACACTATTCTTCTTTCCTTGAACTGGAACTACTCTCAATAAAGGTACATTCGTATCTCCTACCATTCTATTATCAACAATGTTGGAATAAACATACAGGGATGTTAAACCGGAATTTATATCAGGGGGTGTGATATTATTGTATCTACCACGAGGGTATGTAGTTTTTGATTCAAATCCAAAAATATATGCTATATCTTTGGAAAAGCTTATGGCAGTATCAGGATCACTGTTAGTTAGTAAAGCGGTGTTGGTGATCTTGTTGTAGGAGATGGCGAATTTCTTGTCTAAATCCATTTCATTCATTCTCTTTCGTATAATCTCCTCCAACTCCTCTATACTATCATATCTTCCATTACCGATTAGGATGAAGGACTTTTCGCTTTTACCGGAGACATTAGTCTTTTCTAGATATATTTTCCCTTCGGTAACATTTTTCCAATTATTAGAATAAGTCATATCTAGCAGAGCTACCTCCCATTTACCGCCATTGATAACCAAATATTTATACAGTCTCACTGTAAATTCGGAATTGTTATTATCAGGAAACTCTTCACCACTAGAGTTTGAGGGTAAAGTTATCAGCATCGACATTTTCCCAACGTATGATGATTATATCAAGCGTTCTTTCCTTATAAACTATTCATCTACCCACTCGTTGAACTTTTCTCCGTATCCTAACCACTTAACCAGAATCTGTCTTTTACCTCTTTTCATTCTTCTTCCCAATATCTTTTCAATTCTGAAAATCGTGGGTTTTTTTACTTTTTGCAACTCTTTTTCGTAAAAGGTGCCATCAATCATCTCCTCAGCTAAATCTTTTACCCTATATACAACAGGTTTTTCATCAATAAGTACATCAGTGATTATAAAAATCTCAATCGTCCAATTCGGAGTGTATCCTCTTTCAAACGCTCCTCTTGCCTTACTTATTCTCACATAATCCCCAACCTTTAGTTTTGCTTCTTGAGTTAAACTATGTTCACCTCCTTCATACACACGATTCCATACAAGTTCTTGATTTTGAAAATTCACATCATTTGGTCTCATACCTATAGCACCATGAATTGTGTTGTTGTATGCATTAACCATTTCTGGTAAAGCATCAATGTATCTATCGTCATCTTTATATGTCAAATATCTATATATCTTCTCTTTTAAAGTTCTGTTAAAACGCTCCACCATTGATGCCTTTATCGTTTCATTTTCGGTTGTAAAGCGCTTGATCTTTTTTTCCGCCAGCAGAGTCTTGACATTGACGTTGTCAAACTCTTTACCTTTATCAGATTGTAAAGCTTTATAGTTTTCCCCTTCTAGTATTCTTCTCAATCCTCTTGCTACTACCGGTCCTGATTTGTTGATGAGCGGCACAGCCCAACCTTTTCTAGATAAAGAATCAATAGCAGTCAGTAAAAATGCTGTATTATTATTTTCATCTCTTCGAGATCGAACATCCATCAAATCTACCTGTAGCTGCTCCCCTATTCCAGCTACAATTGTAGGACGACGCTTAAACTTGGTTACAACTTTTTTATGTAACGTGTAGGCATCCTCACCACTCAACCATTCACGGATTCTTTTTTCTCCCTCTCGTTTTCTACGAGCTTTCAGTAAAGCTCTAGCTCCTCGTAGAGATGTATGTAATGCAGGATTGTAATACAACTCTTTTAGCGTGTCGATGTCCATGAATTAGTACCGGGAACGACCAACTTTTTCTTCTGAGTACGTGTTCGATGCGGGGATTTTCTGACAGTTGTGATTCCTTCATCAGTTAGCAGGCTTTTAAATCTACTGTAATTGGTATTTCCCGATTGTATTTTACCTCCTTCGGTTAGAACGTCTCGTAGTAAAGTTTTGGAAGTCCTAGGATTCAACCAATGTTCTCCAATTTTCAGTCTGTCCTTCTCCGAGTCGAATCTACCAATTTTACTCAGATTATTCAACATTCTGACAGCGATCGTTTGATCACTCTTTTTTTTTGTTAAATCAGCTGCTTTTTTTTCAAAATCTTTTAAATTTTCGCTTTCACTATCGTGCTCATCTTCTCCATCAGTAAGAAATGTACTTCCTAGTAAGGTTGTGTCTTCAGTATCAAACAACCTTCCTTTTATTAATTCCATCCCAATATCATCATCATCATCAACCACTTTCACTGATTCTAACTCATTGTCTTTATCAACATTTGGTGAAAAGACATTAGGTTTATTATCAATAACTGTGCTATTGGCCAAAGGAAAAGTAGACTCTGTCTTTTTTTTCTTAATGAGATTCCAACTATCCTTTTGTGTCTGGTTTTGGTTATTTTTAATCTTTTTGACATCAGACAAATACCTACGTAGGTTTTCAACATTTTCATCTAACTTTTCGTATGAGGATAAGTCAGAATCATAAGCCGTTTCCAGTAGATCATTTCGCTTTCGCTTCATATTTCTCACTGTTATAGCTTCCATAGGATTATAATACAATGGAGGTCTGGCTTTCTCTTCCTTTACCACTGTTTTATCATCCTTTCTTTCTGTTAATCTATAGTATTCATCTTCAGTGAGTATAAAATTACGTCTGGAGAATGTTAAAGGCTGTCGATTCATCTTTTTATTGATGATAAAACAGATACAATAGGTGTTATAATAGCATCCAAAAGATTCCCTCTACCACTCTGAATCAAAATTTTACGCTTATCATCAACTCTCCCTCTACCACTAAGTTTATGTAGCTCCTTCTTGTAACGCTGCAACTCAATAAACTGCTCAGAATCAAGAGGAACATTACCTAATATAATATTTTTAACACTTTCTATCAATGATTGAAACAAATCTGAGTTAGCCTTTTCGACTATAGCGATTTTTCCTTTCTTACTCAGATCATCCAGAGCTAAAATCGCCATTCTATTTCGCATCATTCGTGTTGAGAGTTTCATCTTTATCTTCTCCCTCCGCCTAGCACACTTTTAAGTAACCCTGGAACTATATTGCTGATGATAGGTCCTAGTAGAGCGCCTAAAAATCCTCCTTTTTGCAATACAGCTTTCTTATCATCTAACGTTGATTTTCTTACTAAAGCGCTAATATCCTTCACGTTTCGCTGCAACTCATTATACTGAGATGATGTCAATGGTATCGTTCCATTTATAATAGCTTTAGCACATTCCATTAGAGTCATAATAAACTCCTTTTTGGCTTTGGCTATAACAGACTTTTGAATAGCAAAGGTTGTATTGTTGAGCGATAACAACACAGCTGCATTTTTTGTTAATTTTTTCTCCAAAGCTTTAGACATTATAATGCTTTCGTGTTGCGTCGTTGAATAACAAAATATGATTGAGGTGAAGTGAATAGTAATTGTATTTATATCCTTTTACTTGGGTACATATAATATCATAGGGAGAACTGATGTAAAATTTCCCAATAGTCTATGTTGATCATTCGTTTGTTGAGTCGTATCTATTCGTAAATAAGAGTATGGTTTCTTTGTCGCGTCTTCAAAAGCCTCTTGTACATATTTTATTTTTGATGGAAAACATTATCGAGCCAAATAGGAAATAGAAGAAGCATCTCTAGGGTTTTTAAAAAGAAAAAAATAATGACTATTCAAGGAAATTGTACGATTTCCTTTTAAAAACAGATTCTGAACAATAAAAAACACACTTATGTTCAAATGATGACTATGTTTTGTATACAAAGCATTAGCATCGGCTTTACCAGAAACTTCATCCATGAGATCATCAATTATCAGCCATCGATTTTTACCATCTCTGGGAAAACTCACTGTTATATCTATCATGCCTTCATGAAAAATCACTCCTGATACATCATCAAAGGCTTTTTGGTAGGCTCCATAACAGTAGTGAATCTCTGTTGGTGGAGGGTGTGCTATAGTCTGACTAGCTTCAATCATTCGAAAAATCGCTTGCGTCTTTCCCGATCCAGTTGGTCCTGCAATCATTGCTGTAAAAGGAGATCGCATCCTCGGGTCATAATCTTCAGGTTTCCCATTCATCATAAAAAGATGTTCATCAATCAACAGTAGTTTCATTTATGGTTCCAACAGGAGAGTTTCTCGCTTTTTGTATTTTTTCCATAGCTTCTTCATACATACTAAACTCAGTAACACCTCCAAAAGTGGAAAGCCCTACGACAAATACCAAAATTATCATAATTATCAACGCTTTACGCTTCATACTCGGTAAAACATCTATCATATCACGTTCAGTACCATCAATAGTATCAACTTCATTCATCGGTCTCATCTCAACATCATCCTCTGTCGACATCTTAACTTCCAATAACCATACAATCTTATCACGTTTTCATTTATATACAATGTTAAAACTATCAAAAAAATCAAATGCCATACATGCAAAATCTATATGCCATATAAGTTCAAAATAAGTAAAAAAATAATCAAAAACTCAAATGCCACTTAAATGCCACTCAAATGCCACTCAAGTACCCCTCAAATGAAATACAATATAAACTCGGCGAATTCATCCAACGTCGTAACCCATTGCATAACCTCCAAGGTCTAATCCACAAAAAAACACTTGGTAGGGAGATCTGCTCATATATTACTACTTATAAGGTTACATCAGCCTATAACTGCTGTAAAAAGCAACCATTATACCCATGGTTTAATTGCTCACCCTCTTTCTCTTTCTCTGCTAGCTTGACCTTCTCTACCTTGGTATACAGCTCTGCCGTTGGCATCTCTTCCAGTACTTCTGTGTCTGCACAGTTGGCTGATGGACAATTATCAAGGCCTGCATCCTGCAGCAAATCTGCCTTTTGGTCCTCGAGCTCTATGCATTGATCAGCCGCCATGGCTAGTTGGAGGATGGTCCTGTCACTGTCACTGCTAGGTACGAGTGGCTGGTCTGTGCTGCAGAGTTGTTTACAACTTTGTCTCACTCTGCCCGGCTTAACAGGAAGGGTTCGAGTACTGGGAGGTTTTGGCCACTTCTCCAACATCTTTAGACGGTCAGCTACAGTGATTCTGTTCACTGGAAGTTGTCGGGGAGCTCCTCGGGGTAGTCTACTTTTCTTTGTAGGGGTTGGATGGCTGAAGGGTGGCTGCCTCTTTCCAGCAGTGGGGGTCTCCTCTCTCCATCGCATGGGTGTAGCCAACGGGGGGAAAACACTGTTTTGCCTATAGCTCCTACAGTTGTTGTCCGATCCGGCTCAAATCTTCTGCCATCTACCTGTGGCGGGGGGGGGGGGGGGGGGGGGGGGAGGGGCTTTTCACAGCCTTGTACATTCCACCTGTAGTTCTCTCTACAGCGGGTGGTTGTATGGGGTTATCTTCTTCTTCAGGGGTGTAAGGGGGGTTCTCCGTCAGCTCTGCTTGCGCTAGACGGACACTGTCATTAAGTGGCCGCCCGTGCTTGTCCGTGCAAGGTAACACATGTCCGTCAATGATGACATGGGAGTCTGGAAACCGTAGGGCACACTCGTGTAAGGTGAGGAACGGCATGCCAATTATGGCATCTTCATTGATGTCACTAATGACGAAGTTAACGCTCGTTCTCAGTTTACGAAGCTGCAAGTTTACTTGCAGGGTACCGTAAAAGGGAATCCTAGACCCGTCAGCCATGAGTCCATGTGCCTCGCTGCGTTGCAGCGTGTCCTTCACTGACTGTGGCAATTGCTGATACAGATGCTTCGACAGCAAGTTGGTTGTGCAGCCTGTGTCGATCAACAGGGGGGCTGGTCTACCGGCTAACCTTCCAGCCAGGAAGTAGCTGGCCTGGTAAGGTCGCTCCAGCGGTGGCGCTGCCATTTGTGTTCTCCTGGGGGGTTGTCCACTCTCTCCTAGAGTTGCAGGACTGTAAGGGGGTTGACGAGCTTTCCGGCTGCTGTCAGTCTGTGTTCTCCTGGGGGGTTGTCCACTCTTTCCTAGAGTTACAGGACTATAAGGGGGTTGACGAGCAATCCGGCTACTGTCAGTCTGTGTTCTCCTGGGGGGTTGTCCACTCTTTCCTAGAGTTACAGGACTAAAAGGGGGTTGTCGAGCTGTCCGGCTGTCCTCAGCGGGCGTCTGTGCTCTCTTGGGGGGTTGTCCTCCATCTCCTAGAGTTCCAGGACTGTATGGGGTATCAGGAGTTGTCCAGCTGCAGTCAGCGGGTATTGATGCTCTCTTGGGGGGTTGTCTACTCTCTCCTAGAGTTCCCGGACTGTACGGGGCATCAGGAGTTGTTTGGCTTGTCCAGCGGTGGTTGGTTGCTGTCTGTAGCATCTTAGGGAGTTGTCCACTCTCTCCTAGAGTTCCAGGACTATAAGGGGTTGTGGGTGTGGTCCGGCTTGCCCAGCTGCAGTCAGCTGCCGGTGGCGCTACTGCGGGCGCCGGCCGTTTCCCGTCTGTCTGGGGTTGTTTGCAGAGTGAACTGCGCGCTGAGTTCGGGGGCAGGTGCCCATCATGTGGCCTGGTTGTCCGCAGCCCCAGCAGCGTGTTGCAGGCGCTGTCTCCAACTGTGGAGGGGGAGCTGCTTGTCTGGCCGCTCTCAGCGACCGTAGCTCTTCTGTCAAGAGCTTTAGGCTGTCCATGACTGTTGTCATAGAATCCGGTATGGCAGGTGTAGGGGTGTGGTGTGTCTGCTGTACGGCAGTAGCGGTGGAGACACGTTGAGACGGGCCCTTGGCAACCGTCCTCATCCATTCCTCTTCCTCCTCGTCGGCATCCTCTTCCAACATCCGTACATGAGCCTGGCGCTCTTCAAACGGTGTCTTTATCTACATATACTCGTTGCCGGCCCTGACTGCTTCAGCTACGTCAACGGGCTGCATGGCCAACAAGTGCCTTTGCAGGTAAGCATTTCCAACTGTGGTGCTGAAGATGTCCAGCATCATCCTCTGCATGGGTCGGTGAGGTAGATCTGCATACGCAATGCGCACTAGGCGCTCTACTTCACTTGCATGCTCTTGGAGCGACGTCTTGTGTTGGCGGCGTAGGCTGGTCAGCCGGGACATAGCTTCCCTGGGTGTTAGCCCAAAACGTGCTCGTAGTGCAGCAAAGATACCCGGCAGATGTGGAGGCTTTCCACAGTCCAATGCTTTACCTCGTAATGCATCTCTCAGGTACAACCTGGCCGTGTTCTCTGGCCAATCGTTCATCTCGGCTACCCCCATGAATCTAGTGATAAAGTACTCGACGTCTCCTTCGCCGTCGAACTTCGGAGCTTTTAGCCTAGCTGGTGCATTGTCTTGGTTGGGCCTCATCATAGCCGTCAATGCTTCGGTCAATCTATCAATTGCTGTAGCTTCTGGGTTGCCAGCGGGTGCTCGACCAGCGCTGCGTGCTCTCTGGGTGGCCATTCTTTGCAGATAGAGGAGTGATCTCAACTCAAATCTAAGAAATGGTCAGTACAACTGGATCCCGGGCCGGTATAGGTGAGATCCGGGTCGGTAGCAGTGTTTCCAGTGGCTCTAGCAGATCTAGGGGTTGGTCCAATGGATACTGTGGCAGTATCTGGCACTCCGTCGCTTGTAACAACCGTTACGAAACTTCTTGTACTGCTGCAGGGCGGAGCAAAGCTCTACGGGCCTACAGGCAGTAGTGTAGTGACACTGTAAATGGATACAGTGCCGGGGTCACTGTTACCAGCTGAGTAACACTCCAAGCTGAATAACCTCTGGTAGCTGAGTCTGTATAGCTGATACACGACTCTCTCTTCTTTTCGCACAGTGCCGGTATCTCTATGTCCAGGGCGGAGCGAACTCTACGAGCCTGTAGAAGATACGGTAGCATCTGTACTTGACTGCTGCAAACGGAGCAAGCTCTACGGTTGATGCAGACAGCCTTTAGTAGTGGATACTGTGCCGGGATAGCTGCTGCAGTTCGGAGCGAACTCAAACGAACCTGCAGAGAAATCCGGTAGTATCTTGTGTCAATTGCTTCTTCAGATCTACTACTTCGGTAGATCAATTTCTTCTCCTCTCTGCAGATCTACACCCGGTAGATCACTTCTCCTTCTTCAGTGGTAGCTGGCCTGCAGTGCATTCGCAGGGCCAGAGGGTAGCGTGAAAGAGCACAGCGTGGGAAGGTACCGTTTATCCCACCGCTGCCACCAATGTAATGGATTCCGGTCTGTTACCACGGACATCCACTAATCTCGAGTATTCTACCTCTCTCCAGAGGGGACACTGTGCTAACCGACAGTGACAACTGTATAGGGCAACCGAATTACCCGGTAAGGCAAGAGCCCATGGCTCAGACAAACAGTACCGAGTAGTGTCTGTAATAATGGCTTTATTCTCTAAGCTGTCCTGAGGGTAATTATTCCTCTAGGGTTTAGCAATATAAGAGTATATGCCATGGCAACATTGTAATGAATGCTCCTACAGGGTTCCCAGGCTGTACATAGAATTAGGTCCATGAATTTGGTCATTAAGGGGTAAGCACTTCCTGTTTACGACCTTGACTAAGTTCTTAGACATCTTTGCAGTTCCTCCTCTAAGGCGGCCATCTTGTGCCGGCCCAGTACAGCTGTACCGGGTCGGTAGAGGTCACTACCGACCCTGCAGGGGTCAATACCGGCCCTGCTTACTATGCTACCAGCACAGTAGGACTTCCTACCCAACAGCTATTAACCAAATGCTGTGGGCAAAAGTCTAGCGCATTGCTTCGCAAGGTTTCTAGTGTAAACGACCTGTTTACTAATAGGGTGCACTGAAATCTACCACAATATACGAACTAATATTGTATATACATATACCAACTAATATTGTACATACATATACTAACTAATATTGTACATACATATACTAACTAATATTGTACATACATATACTAACTAATATTGTACATACATATACCAACTAATATTGTATATACATATACTAACTAATATTGTATATACATATACTAACTAATATTGTACATACATACATATACTAACTAATATTGTACATACATAGATATACTAACTAATATTGTACATACATATACTAACTAATATTGTACATACATACATATACTAACTAATATTGTACATACATATACTAACTAATATTGTACGTACATACATACATACATACATACATACATACATACATACATACATACATACATACATATACTAACTAATATTGTACATACATATACTAACTAATATTGTACATACATATACCAACCAATATAGTACATACAGCTACATTAGTGTATGAAACAGACTTAAGGTAAAGATTAACCTGCTCCACATCCTTTATAGATCTCTTCCTGATTGGAGACATCCTACCACTGCTCGCCTTCTCTACTACTGCAGCAGCAAACGTACATATATGTGAAATAGGACATACACCCATATACAATTGTATGTACACACATATACAGTTGTATGTACACACATAGAACTGTATGTACACACATACACAACTGTATGTACACACGTACACAATTGTACGTGTACTCAAGCACTGCCGTATGTACACACATAAGGCATTTTCGGATCGAGAACGTTCATTCCAAAATGGGCGAAATTTTCGTTTTTCGGCGAGTACAAAACCTGTTTTTTGGAACTCTATGCTGAACGGTGGTTTTACCGTTCAGGGGGTCGTCCACCCTATGACGTTCTTGATCCGAATGCGTAGAGTTCTCCTATAATAAATATTTTTGCAAATAATGAGCCCTTTTACGTTAGTTACAATAACAAGACAAGAGTGATGAGGCCTCAAGTTTCATTTCTAACAATAATAATAAAATAAATAATAACAAGTCTTGAAGCATGTTGATGTTGAAATTATTTTTGGACACATTTTACTGAGGATGGGGAATTAAAATAAAATTGTAATAAATAATTATAATATAAGAAAAATGTATGATAATCATTATTAATATTATTATAAGTTCTTATAGTTTTTTTAATTATTTTATTATACTTTAGTTAGTATAAAAAACAATTGTTCAAATAGCCAAACATCACCAACCAACTGATAATAAACATTGTTAAAAATGAAAAATAGTAATTAGTAAAACACATAAGTAACTGGTAATAATTATCAAAATTATTATTTACTTTTTTATAATATATAACCAAAAAGCTGTCACCTCAGCAGGATGCGTATTTTACTATTCACTGCGACACTAGAAAAAAAGAAGAAGATAACTCCGATGAAGTGAACTTTTGATTTTGAACGTTCATGCATAGAAATTCTGCCAGGAACGAACGTCAAAATTGCATTCGGAAGCGCTTTCCCGTGCCAATTTTTTCAAGGCATGGACGTTCTTGATCCGAAAATGCCTATAGACTGCCGTATGCACACATAGACTGCCGTATGCATACATAGACTGCCATATGTACACACATAGACTGCCGTATGTACACACATAGACTGCCGTATGTACACACATAGACTGCCATATGTACACACATAGACTGCCGTGTGCACACATAGACTGCCGTGTGCACACATAGACTGCCGTGTGCACACATACACTACCGTGTGCACACATAGACTGCCGTATGCACACATAGACTGCCGTGTGCACACATACACTGCCGTGTGCACGCATACACTACCGTGTGCACACATAGACTGCAGTATGCACACACATAGACTGGCGTATGCACACAGAGACTGCCGTGTGTACACATAGACTGTCGTGTGCACACATACACTACCGTGTGCACACAGAGACTGCTGTATGCACACACATAAGCAATTGTATGTGTAACTGACAGGACTTACTCCCAATGGTTCCATCCAACTTATGCATGTGCTCATAGGTGGTGGTGATGTCAGGTAGTACAGCAGGATCCATGCTGCAACGAAAATCACTTGTAGAATACATATACTAACAGTCTATACTAACAGTCTATACTAACAGTCTATACCAACAGCCTATACCAACAGCCTATACTAACAGTCTATACCAACAGTCTATACTAACAGTCTATACTAACAGTCTATACTAACAGTCTATACTAACAGTCTATACTAACAGTCTATACTAACAGTCTATACTAACAGCCTATACTAACAGTATATACTAACAGTCTATACCAACAGCCTATACCAACAGTCTATACTAACAGTCTATACTAACAGTCTATACTAACAGTCTATACTAACAGTCTATACTAACAGTCTATACCAACAGTCTATACCAACAGTCTATACCAACAGTTTATACCAACAGTCTATACCAACAGTCTATACCAACAGTCTATACCAACAGCCTATACTAACAGTCTATACTAACAGTCTATACTAACAGTCTATACTAACAGTCTATACCAACAGCCTATACTAACAGTCTATACTAACAGTCTATACTAACAGTCTATACTAACAGTCTATACCAACAGTCTATACTAACAGTCTATACTAACAGTCCATACTAACAGCCTATACCAACAGTCTATACTAACAGTCTATACTAACAGTCTATACTAACAGTCTATACCAACAGTCTATACTAACAGCCTATACCAACAGTCTATACTAACAGACTATACTAACAGTCTATACTAACAGTCTATACTAACAGCCTATACTAACAGTCTATACCAACAGTCTATACTAACAGTCTATACTAACAGCCTATACTAACAGTCTATACTAACAGTCTATACTAACAGTCTATACTAACAGACTATACTAACAGTCTATACTAACAGTCTATACTAACAGTCTATACCAACAGCCTATACTAACAGTCTATACTAACAGTCTATACCAACAGCCTATACTAACAGTCTATACTAACAGTCTATACTAACAGTCTATACTAACAGTCTATACTAACAGTCTATACCAACAGTCTATACCAACAGACTATACTAACAGTCTATACTAACAGTCTATACTAACAGTCTATACCAACAGTCTATACTAACAGTCTATACTAACAGCCTATACTAACAGTCTATACTAACAGTCTATACCAACAGTCTATACCAACAGACTATACTAACAGTCTATACTAACAGTCTATACTAACAGTCTATACTAACAGACTATACTAACAGTCTATACCAACAGCCTATACTAACAGTCTATACCAACAGTCTATACCAACAGCCTATACTAACAGTCTATACTAACAGTCTATACTAACAGCCTATACTAACAGTCTATACTAACAGTCTATACTAACAGTCTATACTAACAGTCTATACTAACAGTCTATACTAACGGCCTATACCAACGGTCTATACTAACAGTCTATACTAACAGTCTATACTAACAGTCTATACTAACAGTCTATACTAACAGTCTATACTAACAGTCTATACTAACAGTCTATACTAACAGCCTATACGAACAGTCTATACTAACAGTCTATACTAATAGCCTATACTAACAGTCTATACCAACAGACTATACGAACAGACTATACTAACAGTCTATACTAATAGCCTATACTAACAGTCTATACTAACAGCCTATACTAACAGCCTATACTAATAGTCTATACCAACAGCCTATACTAACAGTCTATACTAATAGCCTATACTAACAGTCTATACTAACCCTAACTTTCACCCAACTACAGAGAAAGTATATATTTACAATTGCAACATCATATTAACCCTTGTAGCTAGACAAGCAAGGGGTTCTGTCTAGCACATCATACATCCAAATAAAACTTGGTAAGCATGAAGTAGTATATACATAACACACAAGTAGTAATATAAACACACAAGTAGTAATACATAACACACAAGTAGTAATACATAACACACGAGTAGTAATACATAACACACGAGTAGTAATACATAACACACAAGTAGTAATACATAACACACAGGTAGTAATACATAACACACAAGTAGTAATACATAACACACAAGTAGTAATACATAACACACAAGTAGTAATACATAACACACAAGTAGTAATACATAACACACAAGTAGTAATATATAACACACAAGTAGTAATATATAACACACAAGTAGTAATATATAACACACAAGTAGTAATACATAACACACAAGTAGTAATACATAACACACAAGTAGTAATACATAACACACAAGTAGTAATACATAACACACAAGTAGTAATATATAACACACGAGTAGTGATATAATCACACAAGCAGTGATATATAATACACAAAATACATTACTACACATGTAACTAGAAAGAGAGCATGGAGTGGTTTTTTGCTGAGTAAATATCAAGTAGATTAAATGTAAATAAAGCAGTTAACAGCACAGCCTTTCCCTATCGATACATACGCACACAAGCAATGTATATTTTGTATTTGTATGAAACAGCGGTGAAGGGAGAGTTACATATCGTGTATGTATACCGTGTATGTATATCGTGTATGTATATCGTGTATGTATATCGTGTATGTATATCGTGTATGTATATCTCTATCTGTACGGATATACAATGACACCTGCATATACCAACCCCGCAGAAATCAGTAAACTGATTTATTCAATGTCAGAGTAAAGTCCCAATCACCAGCCATTGAAATCGCTTCACATCTTTCGATATTGTCATCTTAATTCTGCAAAAAGATTTGTAGCTTTTCCATTTTTAAAGCCGATTGTTAGCAGTGTCCAAGATAAGCCCGGTGTTTGCAAGCAGAGTTTTTATATTGCATTTATTAAATAGCAGAAATGTTGTCACTGTAGATCGCACGCTTTTTAAATCATAGAATCATGGAGTTGTCTCCTCTTGTAACTGACAACACATTTTTAATGTACTCACTACAATACCTGAGTAACTTCAAGACGCGAGTATTTGATTACTGAAATGTATTCAATCTTAGAATGTAACCAGGATCCAAGACTATCTATCACCAATAAAAAATCATGAGTTTTATTAAGTCAATGCTATCTACACATGTTATCTCTGCAAGACGACAAAACCTGCAGCTGAAATCGATAAACTATTATTTATTGTTGGTACTAGTTTGAATGATTGACATTAGTTGATAAAACATTACACCAATTGATTGCCATTAGTTGATAAAACATTACACCAATTGATAATAGTTTTACTAAGTAAACCAAGCAAACCTGATTATTTTCATTATTATCGTTTATTATTTTGATAAGCATTAATAAGAATAATAATTATTATTATCAAGTAACAACCAAGTTTTTGTTATTATTACAATTTATTCACAATGCAAGTCAAAGAAATGTGTGGAAGTACCCATATTACTTATAATATTATTATGTTATTAGTTACAGTATCATTTATTGCTATCATATCTATATTTATAGTCTCCTGAGGCATGTTTGAGCAATTCAATGGATTCAATAATTATATGTATTTTTCTTGGCCCCCAACATTGAATTATCCTGGTTTCACTGTAGATAGATAAAACAGTAATGACATGATATAGTATATGCATATAATGTACATATAATATATATATACACATATATATATATATACACATGTGATATATATACGAATTAAAAAACATCTGCCTGCCTGCGAGTTTATCCATGCCGGTTTCCACTACATTGACAATACTGAAAACTACTGTTTCAAGAGCTATTGAACCGTATAGTTACATTGACAGGGTTTTGCTTTGTCATTTGCTCTCAAACCAGAGACTTACGTATTTTTCTATTTATTAATATCAGGAGAGAGAGACCCACCAAGAAAATCACATGTTGCCTATATCAGATGGTTTGGATGTCAAATAAGTAATTGGGCATTGATTTATGACTCATTATTTTCTTCTATTATGCACAGGTTGCATCTTTCTCACACGGTTTTAAACTACCTACCATGCATCGCACTGTTTACTAGTTGACTGCAGCAGTGGATACAAACAATCATTTAGTAAATCTCAATACGAAGCTGAATAAAACATGCGCCAGCACAGTACCTTACTGGCTATCTGTCAACTAGGGTTGGGATAGAGAGAAACAGTGAGATCAAAAAGGTAGAGCTGGGCAGAGTCGAACAAGGCGGGGTGGAGCCAGGTGGAGAACGAGAAGTAGAGCCAGGCAGGGGAGGCAGGGATAGATCAAGGCTGGATGGGTGAATACATACCTTCAGTAGCAATGGTTATACATCTGACATGTACATACTACATATAGGATAAATACCTTCAGTAGCAATGGTTATACATCTGACACGTACATATTACGTATAGGATACATACCTTCACTAGCAATGGTTATACATCTGAATGTACATACTACATATAGGATACATACCTTCAGTAGCAATGGTTATACATCTGACATGTACATACTACATATAGGATACATACCTTCACTAGCAATGGTTATACATCTGACACGTACATACTACATATAGGATACATACCTTCACTAGCAATGGTTATACATCTGACATGTACATACTACATATAGGATACATACCTTCACTAGCAATGGTTATACATCTGACACGTACATACTACATATAGGATACATACCTTCACTAGCAATGGTTATACATCTGACACGTACATACTACATATAGGATACATACCTTCAGTAGCAATGATTATACATCTGACATGTACATACTACGTATAGGATACATACCTTCACTAGCAATGGTTATACATCTGACATGTACATACTACGTATAGGATACATACCTTCACTAGCAATGGTTATACATCTGACATGTACATACTACGTATAGGATACATACCTTCACTAGCAATGGTTATACATCTGACATGTATATACTACGTATAGAATACATACCACACTACCCATGTAATCAAACAACTGATTACAACTACTACTACACAAGTAATATTACTACTAGACTAGGCAATGCCAACTATCGATCCACAAATTGTCAATATGGGATAAGTGAAAGGCAAGAATGCATTGTCTACTAACAACGGTGTAAATAACAAGTTGCTGCAATTGCTGAATTATATATGATGAAGCAAATGATCCACTGGAGAGGGCGAGAGAGAGGGAGTGCTAACAAACACTTACCTGTACACTGTGTAGTGTAAGTGAGTGCCAACACTTACCTGTACAGTAACACTGTGTGGTGTAAGTGAGAGAGTGTCAACACTTACCTGTACACTGTGTAGTGCTCGCACAGTTAGGTTGACAGCAGCACTGACTTGAGACAGCAACAACGACAACTATTGTTACACAATAAAGGCGCGACAGGCAGATCAATTGATTGCCAAATCTACAAATGTCCATTAACGGGCCTTTCTAGATTCCATTTATAAATCTATTTATAATGAGTGGAGGAGATCAGCGAGGCGCACTACTTGCACCTATTGAATTTAATCCAAGTGGCACAGCACAAACAGTCTTATTCATTGGAGTTGTGTATTTAACCAACACCACCCTATACCAACACATAACCAATGTTCACCAGCTAGAAAGCTATTCACATACCCGCTGCTAACAAAGACTCAACAAATACCTGCAAATAACTTAGTGCGTGAGGCGGCAGCACAGCAAGTCTCAGCATATTTATAGAAAACAATCCCAAAATTTGGCTAATATTTGAACTATGTACGTGTCTGTAAAATACACTCCGTACCTGGTGAATGTGCACATATCTGTATGCTTAATTACCAATTGGGCATACAAGTATTAGTAACGGGTATAGCTACACAGCATGAACACTGAGCATATCTCAATGATGGAAAATTCACCAAACTTTAGGCTCTTGCCGCTCTTTCACTGCTATGGGAGGACAATTCTTCAATCATTGTCGATTCAAGGAGGAGCACTAAAATTGTGGCAATTTTCAGTAAAGGATCTATGTAGCAATCGTCGGTCGACCCTTCTTTTATCATGGAAGGACTCACCGATTTATAAAGCTCTTCTCACGCAATGATAACAATTATTTATTGACATATATCACTAAACAGAAGCTACCAAATAAGTGATAAAAATATCACGTATTCGCACAGTTTTTTGATAATGCTTGCTATCACCAACCAAATGATGAATGTAACATAATCATCATTATTCTTTTTAATATTAGCTTTTGGTTAGTGTGCTGATAGGTCAAGGTTGAAATAACTGTCACGTCAACAGCACGTGAAAATTTTCCGGCACAGGTGATTGGACTGGCCACACATACGACTTTTGCTCGAATCCGGCACAGGCATGCGACAAAATGACGAATCAGTAGAGCCACGTCGGTCGTCGCCCAATCTAACCCGCTCCGTACCAAGCAGTTGAACATGCTAAATTTTTCAACGTCTCAACTCTAACGTGATTGGCTGATATTTGTGTGCGCTGGGTCAGGGTTCATTTAAAAAATATTATCGCCAACAACAACTTGTATAAATAAGGTGGTTGGTACAAATAAATAAAACCTTTTGGTTATTATGATAAATCGTGAAAAAAAATGATTAGTATCGCTATTGATTGTTGCTATTGCGACTTGTTCTAGGTGTGATAAATTTAATAATAGGCAAAACAAAATAATTATTATTCCCAAAAAAATTTATTTATAATATAACTAAATAGCGAGTAGTAAATAATAAATAAATAATAATAATAAATTGTCGTTATTGAAAATAATTATCATAATTTACTTATCATTATGGTTATATTTACAATAATATTGTGAATTATTAGTTTTATCATTACTTGTTTTTTTAGTGATAGCTTGCTCCAAAGGTGCCGAAGTCACAATTGTCATTTGCCGCTGTCGACCAGTGTGGCCTGTACAAACTGTTTCCGGTGTTCAGCTCAGGCGTCGTGTCGAGCTGTGAGTGTCACCGAGACCGAACAAAGTCGTGTGTGTGGCCAGACCAGAAGCTAGGCATGGATAAATGGACCAATATCATAACTCTTCAAATATCAACAGATGTAATAGATCGTTTCTTTTGTGCCCGCTCATGGAGATATGCTCAATGATCAATTCGAACCATTGCGGTTACATATACATGCCATACCCCTCTATGTAAATCAATTGTTGGAGATGGACTTTGTCACCCGTAATACCAAAGTTATACCGACTTTTTGTTGTCTTTATTATCCCATATGATTATTTGGAGGTTTATCTGTTCAACACTAGTGGGTATGACAACTCTTTGTTTGATAACACCTCAAGAGGAGATCAAATAAAACACCAAATTACATGATGATCACCGCAATTCTAGCAGCAAAGTGTTTTTACTTGTCTTAAGTGCCATGGGTTTTTGACGGAATTCAATTGTATCTATTTAATTGAGGTGAATTTCTAACAAAGAATTTGTTGAGGAGTTGTGGTCTCATTAACTCCATCTATGTTATATGTAAATAAGTTTAAAAGATGCTGACTTGTATATAATGTTTATCCCGATGCGCAACAACTTATATAAGGCTACAAAAAAGTGTAGCAGAAACTAGGCTTGTTTGCATAGAAGGGGGTCTCCAAAAACAGTGATTGCACAGAAACGTGCATACGAATTAAAATTTGAGATATCTGTTGTTTTTTTGACTTATTTTCAAGGTTGAGTTGGCAGTTTATTTATCATTCATAAATTTGCTACTATGTACACCGAGTACATTCTCAGAATATTTTACTTGGTCAATAGCTCAAAAAACTAGAACACAATCGCAGTAGAAATGTTTTGTCAAATTTATCAGTATGAAAAGATTGGCAATACATGTATCATCTTTTGGAATTGATTGCCGACGAAAAAGTTATTGTCAGATTTGCATTTCCTCAAGTTTTACTTAAAAGTTATTCGACTAAACAAAATTGAAGCAAAAATAGACAAAAACAAATTATCAGCTTTTAAAATCAATAAAAAATGAATATGAACTAATTGGTGATTGCTTTAAGTAATAATTTGTTACCAACCGTAGGGCACAAACAAACGCATGGAGGGCAAACAACTCCAGGGGTAGATTGCATATCAAACTTTTCAAAAAATCTGCGCCTCTAATCATACAATTATCACAGGTTTGCTTATATGCATTTGTCAGTACTTTAGAGCTGACAACCAAAAACAGGTCTAACAACACTTCACATATACAAAATACAAACAAGCATCTACAAGGTTTTGATTTACAATTCTTTCATTCATGCAACTGACGTAACACTATCACTGGCTGTCACGAGGCAACATTTATTGGCTAGTATTCACAAGTTCAAAAGGCCTGAGTTGGCCTACGCAGAATATGGATGCGATTGCTTGACATAGCCCTAAAAGCTAATATTTCGCGCCAGTGCATCACTATTTAGCATATACACTATTTGTATGTTAAAAAGCTTGAGTGTTACGTACGTCTCTCTAATAGCATGCAATCTCAAATGGAACAATAGCAGGACAGTAAAAATGAATTAGCTATAAGAGCTTACACATCATCCAATACTTAACGCAATCTAAAAACATGTAGTGGTAGGTAAGCATGCATCGTCAGTTATAACAGCAATGCTACTACTTTTATAAAATTTACATAAAAATCTAGGACCACCATTTGTAAAAACAGTCCCTATCTCTAAAGCTGAGGATTCCCCTAGGCTAATAGAAAGAACCTGGACAACTGAGTCCAGGGCACTTGTAGAAGGCTCATTTCTGTTGGTAAAAACTTTGACGGCATTTATATGTTAACATCGAACGAAAAGAAAATTCAGGTTATTTTGTATGTTAATCACCAGGTAAACAATAAAATATTACCGCTTTGATATTTCTAGTAGTCTGAGCTTTCACAACAGCTCAGAATTGATTGAATATCAGGTAAAATGATCAGTTACAACCGGTTAACAGTTCTAACCATGTCCTCCACACAACTATATGTTATAAATTATGTTTAATTAAATTTGCTGTATCACAAATCAAGTGATTTTTTTGTCAATTTATGGCGGAGTTGTGCTCTCATTAAATCCATCTATAAGAGTAGTAATAAGAGAGCAGATCTCTGTCATGGAGTCTAAGGAAGAAAAGATTCTCCTGGTTCCAGGTACTTGAAGTATGCCCCTGTTCCCGTGCGAACCTGTGAGGTACCTTTTTGTGTGCACCAGTTGTTTAGAATTTAGTTGTGCAGGGGGTTTATATTGTGATTTTTTACGTCGTTAGATTATGAGTTTGATTGGTTTGGGAGCCTCTGTCATGGAGTCTAAGGAGGTTCTCCTGGTTAAGTATGCACCAGTTGCCATGAGAACCTGTGAGGTAGCTTTTTGTGTGCACCAGTTGTTTAGAATGTATGTTAATCTAATAGTGTTGATTAATACATTGTATGGTGTGTTGGATGTTCTGGAGGTTCTCCTGGAGGTTCTCCTGGTCCATTGGGTGCCTTTTTGTGTGCACCAGGTGTTTAGGTAGTAAACTTAATTATTTGTTATTTTTTATTACTATGATTAGCATCAATCAAAATAAAAATTATAAAAAAATAACATTATCATTATTGATTAACGATAGTTCAAGTTGTCATTAATTCATTCACAATGTAAGTCAAGTAAAAGAAATGTCCAGAAGTGTCTATATTATCTGTAATATTATTAGTTGCATAATCATTTATTATTATTATAGTATCAATATTTATAGTCTCCTAAGGTATATTTGGACTATTCAATACCATCCTTGATTAAACTTGTTTTTTTACCCTTCAACATTGAATTATGTGGGTTTCCCTATATTTAGCACTTTCTGACACTAAGGAAAATACAGCACCCACAAGTGAATTGCGTTACAAATAGATGATAGTGTACCTTCAACTAACAGCTCTATACAATTATTATTCTATATGATCACTAACATTTTTATTACTTATCTATTAGATATCGATAATAATTATTTACTATCCAGTTTCAATAACAGTCAAGTAGTATTTATCTATAGGATTTACCAGGGTTGGGAATCGCTGATTGTTAAACTAGGGATTAAATCGCTTTCGCTAATGCTGTTACAAACTAGGGGATAGGGCTTTCCGCTGGTGTCCATGCTATGTTATTTCAAATTAGGGGATACCATCATTTCCGCTGATGAAACCGCTGATCATATTTTCAAGTTTTTGATAACTTTGCATATAATCTTATAACAATGAAGACTTATATAATTATGAACCACATTTTATTACACAGCAAACAGGGTATAAAAAATTGGCTCAAAACACACAAACTTTTAAGTGCAGGCTAATAATGGCAGAGCAGATTGGGTCTCCAGAAGTCTATCTATTTTTTAAGGTGTCAGTGATGCAGCCAGCTGCAGTGTATATACATATGCCTCTATTATGATATAATAAACTGGCAGGCAAATGCAATCCTTCTAGGATGACTAACATTTTTGCATGCTTGAGTGACTTGGGCTTTGTTGGCAGATAAAGCAGCGATTTGTTTCAGCGGTTACTAGTACTTTAGCGATTAGGCTATTCGCTGAATGTCTAATCAAACTAGGGGATGTGCTACAATCGCTGATGCATGACTAGCGATTAGCACCAGCGATTAGCGTTTACAAACCGCTATTCTTAACCCTGGGATTTATAAAGATAATGCTCACTGCTCCCTCAACGACATGACCATTCTGATAATATAATGATGATGATGTAAGGAGTTATTTCACTTGACTTGAAAAGTTTTCTCAACCAAAAACACTGAGCTTTTATTATGTAACTTCTTGCTCATCACCAGTAATAGTTATTAACAATCCATATCATTTATTGCTCATCATTGGTTAGTATTCGTAGTTATATTGGTGATAAATAACTAACATATTTTTTTTTTATTCGGCTGTATTAGTACTAGCAACATTTTGAAACAAAAAAATGCTAGCGGCTAATATTTAGTAGTAGTATATTAGGAGTAGATCTCTGAAGGGTGCTTTAAAGACAATGTGGTTTTTCTAGTCGCATGTGCCTTTTAGTGAGCACCAGGTGTCAGGAGAATCCATAGGGTGGCTTTTTTTGTGCACCAGGTGTTTATATTCTAGTTTTTAAATTGGTATGAATTACGGTTGTGTATGTAATGGCACGATGATTTTAAATTTTTTTATAAAATAGATTGATTATAAGAACAATCGGGTTCTCATGACTCTTTTTTGTGGATCCTAGGTGTCTTTTTGTGCACCAGGTTAAATGCTAGGTTTATATTTGGGTTTGTATCATGGTTTTGATTATTGTTTGAATACCAACATAAGTTGGTAGAAACTGTTGTGATAACTCAGATTGTATAGGTGTTAACATTAAGTGTAAATAGGAGAAAAAGTGTTTTATGAATCCGTAAGTTGTTTTGTTCTAAATACAAAACTTTGTATAAAAAAAGCTTTATTGTATAAAGCTCTGTTTACACTGGCCGTTTTGTCTGCGCTTTTGCCAACTCCGCTTGTCGGCGACAGGACGTCACAATTTGGGCTTCTTGCCATTTTGGCTTTTACATTAAACGTCATACTGCCGTCGCCGACTTTTGTATCAGCCAATGAGAGTAGACCATTAGCATTAGCGACTGTCCTAGCTTGTTTTTAGTAGTGATTATAGCAGTATTGTCAACTATTATTATTTTATTATTATCAATATAATAATATTAGTATTTCTTTTAGCATTATTGTTATTATTATTACTATAACTAAAATTCTTATGATCAGTAATACATAATATTGTCAATGATGTTAATAATTAATTTATTATTTTTCTTTTTTGTGGTTGCTAGGCTCTCCATGTCTGCTGCACCGGAACTTCGTAATGAATGGTGTTACTGATTTTGATTGGCTCTCTTGTATTTATCACGGCCGATTTGTCAGAGCTCTGTGACATTGCCACAGAGCTCCGACAAGCACCGATGACGGAATTTTTATGGCGTTTTGCCATTTACACTGGGCGTCAAACAGTCGGAGTTGGCAAAAGCGCGGACAAAACGGCCAGTGTAAACGCAGCTTTATAAAACTACCGATTGGCGAGATGTTGGGAGACGTGGAGATGAGAGTGATGAATAAAAAAAATACGATTTATGGTAGTACAAGCGAAATTGTAGAGATGTTGAACTAACTTTGAAACGAAAAGCGATAATAGTTACGCTAATGTTGGTATTAGGCGTTAGTTTTTTCTACTTTCACAGGCGTTACCAAGTTTAGTGTTTATGAAAGTGCTATTGGAGAAATAAAAAAGGGCAATAAATTCTCCCAATCGAATCATATATAAAACGATAATCAAATGAAGAGCAACTAGTTCGTTTGAGAGTTTACCACTGAGGACTTTGATGCGAGATTAGGATCACCTTTTACAGTGGGCGATTCTACAAATGATTGAAGCTAATCAGACTATAGTTAATCCTCCATATAGTAGAAATGCAAGTGTTATGGTGCCTGTCAAAGCGTATCTGATGATGTATCCGGAGTGTTATCTCACGAAGGGATGACAAATATAACAACCCATTTTCCTAGAGATGGGCAAATAGGTGGTTGATAATCGATGATCTGATAGATGAAGTCTCCGGCAAAGCCAATCACATTGCTTTGTATACGAAAAATAGTCATCATTTGAGCATATGTGTTTTTTATTATTGAAAGGAAATCATACAATTTCTTTAAATAGTCACCATTTTTCTCTCTTCAAAACTGCTTGAGATGCTACTTCCACCACCTATTTAGCTCGACAATGCTTTCCAAAATACGTATGAGAAGCCTTTGATCAAGCGACAAGAAAACCTTACTATTTTCTACGTATAGACACAACTCAGCGAACAAACAATTAATACAGACAGTAAGGAAGTTTTTGTTAGAGAAAATCCTATGATGTTATACGTATCCAAGTGAAAGCATATAAATAAATTTAACATTTGGAACACCTCATATGTCTTTTGTTAACACATCGACTTCATAAAATGTCGTCAGGCTTTGCATACTAATAAATGCAGTAGTTATCTTATCATCATTTTTTAGTGCAGGCACAAAACAATAAGACCTTCAATTCAGGTATCATTTTGATGAGAAGAATTTGCTCAATTCATTAATTTTTTTAACTAAACAAGAACTAGGGCTGTGTTTTGAATTCTACAATTCTTTTTTACCAGGATCTCTTCTTTAGCAACCAGCAATGGCACCTGTGTACTGAATGAATTTCAATATTTGTTGTTAAAAAAAGACCTGTAAGAAAGTTTTCAAACAAACTATGGTTGAAAACCATGAAAGCATGTTGTTTTATGCACAGTGATCAGTTTGTGTGAGATTTCGAGCAGGTTTAGTGTAGTTACTAATCCATTGTAGCAATGATTAATAATTATTTATTACTATCAAAATCGTAGAATCTTAGCACGACAACCCTTCAAAACGAAGAGAATACATGGCCTAGCGATAATATTCACAAAGTTTTAGAAAGATTGGAAGGGTTTAGACGTAGATATGAATTTTTTTCAATTTCAATTAATTCTAATAATCACTAACTAACTCATAAATTTTTTATTTTTATTAATCAGTGATCACTGCTATTGTGCAATGACATTCTTGTAGTTTTGGATTGAGATTTTCAGGTTCATTTTTTTTCAAAGCAAAAATCCGGCGAACAACCAATCATACTAGGAGGAGTTTTTCTCATCTTTTCATTTCTGCAATTTTTTTATTATCTCAGAATGATAGTTTTTCTGTAACATTCAAATCCATGCATCACCCTCATTTTGTGGGTCCTGACCGTGTCGCAGTTAGAGCGTAACAGTGTAGATGGAGGAAATTTTTTGATTTTCTTTGCGTCCATGATAATGCCCATATAATTGTTAAGCAGAACGATCTTTTTTTTTATATATATTTCATTGCTGTAGCTGCTTCGAGTCGGCAATTAGAAAATAATGAAAGTATGAAAAAAACCACAAAAAGCGTCTAGTAGACATTGTGTTAATAACATTAAAATATTTACTTATCAGAAGAATGATGAAGTGTGCTAGTGCTTTTACCAAAAAAACTGTCAAGCTTCACAAAAAAGTTCATCAACAATGATGAAAGGAAATTGAGGTCAAGGCAATCTGAGACTGTTTTTGTTTGAACTGTCATAAAGTCTTCGAGAAAAAACCTAAAAATAGAAAAGATTGTTTTACATGATGATGTAAAGATTATGTAAATAAGCCTGAAATAATGTATACAAAAAACACTCAAAATAATCTGGAAATAGTTGGGCACACAACTCCAAAACGAATATTGCTCGGCTCTGAACTAGATGAAGTTAATAATAAATAAGTACAATCCAGTTGTCTCTCGGATAAAACCGTGCTAATCGACGCCTAGGACTTTGCAGTCTTGATAGCAAACTTAGATTCAAGAAGCATCCCATTCTGCAACGCAAACTATATAACTGCACTTAATAACAATTAATAAATAGAATCTAGTTATTTCTTTGACAAACCTATCGTATTATTGACGACAAGGACTTTGCAGCCTCGAGAGCAAACTTCTAGGATTCTAGGAAAGTTGCCATTCACTAGCGCAAGCTACATCACGACTCTTATTAAAAAATAAGTAGAATCTAGTAGCCCTCTGATAAAACCCTCTTATTTATCAATGCCAAAGACTGCAATCTTGAGAAAAAACTTCTTAGATTGTAGGAGAATCCTTTTCTCCAGCGCAACTAGTTGAGTGCTCCAACTAGTAGAAAACAATTATGTATTAAGTCATAAATTTTTGCTGAAAGTCCTAGTAGTTCCAGTAGATAATTGTCTTTGAGATGCGGTTGCTGGAGTAGATGCTCTCTGTCTGAAAACAATGGCTCCTATACAGGTATCTTCACATCCAATAAAATTCATCGGGTGAAAAGTTGCACAAAAAATCTTTCTTCCGCATAAAAAATCAACACATATAACTACGTTTTTACAAAAAAAAGCTGTTTCTGTTGGTTAACTCGCACGAAGACAAACTTTTTATTCGCCAGAAATGTCGCTACTTTTGTTGCTTTGTTAGCGCGGAGAAAAACTTGTTTCACACAATAGCTTTGCTACATTTGCTGTTTTTTTGTGCGCGAAGAAACACTTTTTATTCGCGGGTAACCTGGCTATTAGGACCTTCAGCAAACTTCTCAAGGAATAACATCTACTGGAACTAATGAACCCTCAGCAAATGAGTAAGACTTCATAATTATTTCAAACTAGTCGAAGAACTCTAACAGTTATGTTTGAGAATGGGATTCCCCTTGAATCTAAGAAGTTTTCTATCAAGACTAAAAGTTATTTGGCATTGATAAATACAATTTTATCAGAGAGTCAATTAGATTTTACTTAATTCATTATTAAGCGTTGTTACGTAGTTCCTGTTGAAAAATGGGACTCTCCTAGAATCTAAGAATCTTGCTCTCGAGGTTCCAAAGTATTTGGCGTTGATAAATGCAAATTTATCTGAGAGTAAAATAGATTCCCTTTATCATATGTCATAATTATGTCAACTAGAATCTATCAATTATTTACCATTTCCATTTTGTTTCGATATAAATTATTAGTCACTCATATCTTGATATTTATTTCAGGTCAATATGGGCACAACGAAGAAGACAAGTTACTTTAAGGATTTTACCCCCCCCCCCCCCCCATCATAGACTTATAAAGCATGAAAAGATAGTTCCAACCAAAACAATACAGATAATCATTAATCAAACTATGTTTGAGCTGGAAACTGAATAGGTTTCATCACCAAGAACAGAAACACCGATTGATAAGTTTCTTATCATATCGCATACTGTAGGTCAAATATTGTAGATGTTACTGCTCATTTGGAAAAGATCCGAAACCTATATGGATAAGCATTTTTGTATTACGCTTACCAAACATAAACGATCAGCTAAATGTTTGAGTGTTATCGAATCTCAAATTAAATCGTTTATGTTTATAAATAATCAAACAGACATCGCTGTGTACACACCAGAACTGATTGTAGATGTACTTATCAACCATTTGCATTAACTAATTTTATTCTATACGCCAAAAGTATTGCTATAATAAAACCTATTATAATCCTTAATTCAAATTGATTGTTTTGTACAAACATATGTTACCATTAGGATGAATATTCATTTGAATAAACAAAGCAGGAACCAACAAAAAAAGCTAATGTTAAGAGCAACTCAATCAAAGTTATTACACCAGTTTGTTTGAATACCAACATATGTTGGTATCCAAACAATCAAAACTATGATACAAACCAAAATATAAACCTATCAATTTACCCGGTGCACAGAACGACACCTAGGATCCACAAGAAAGAGACGTGACAACCTGATTGGCCTTACGATCAATCCATCTATAAAAATATTCAAAACCATCGTGCTATTACATACACAACCATAATTCATACCAATTTAAAAACTGGGGATATAAACACCTGGTGCACACAAAAAGACACAATGTGGATTCTACTGACACCTAATGCTCACAAAAAGGCACACACAACCAGGTGAACCCTATTGTCCTTATGGCACCCTTCAGAGATCTACTCGTAGTATACTACTTGTATATAAACGTCATTTAAATTGCGTTGATCAGTTGATCACCACATAATTTAGGGCCTTGTTTGACCTTCTGTAGTGTTTATGCAAACCCCAAAACACCCTTTGGGGATGAGCCCTCATAAAACATAACTCGATTATGGTTTGGTACGGCTATTCAGTACACATAGTTGAAGTACACATAGCTGAAGTAGACATAGCTGAAGTACACATAGCTGAAGTACACATAGCTGAAGTATACATAGCTGAAGTATACATAGCTGAAGTACACATAGCTGAAGTACACATAGCTGAAGTACACATAGCTGAAGTACACATATCTGAAGTACACATAGCTGAAGTGCACATAGCTGATGTACACATAGCTGAAGTATACAAAGAAGTATACATAGCTGAAGTACATATAGCTGAAGTACACATAGCTGAAGTATACATAGCTGAAGTACATATAGCTGAAGTACATATAACTGAAGTACACATAGCTGAAGTACACATAGCTGAAGTACACATAGCTGAAGTACACATAGCTGAAGTACACATAGCTGAAGTGCACATAGCTGAAGTGCACATAGCTGAAGTATACAAAGAGCCATAAACACTTACCTGCCGTGTAAGAGTAATGTCTCTTCCACTTCATCAGCCATGAGCACATAAGATAATTCATCAAGCAACCAAGTTAGCTAAAATATTATGTACATGATTGTATTATGTAAATCTACGCACAGCAGCAAATATACAACTGCACAGTATCTATATATATAGCCGCACGATATACATTTGGGCATACAACCAGAGGCGGATTCAGAAAATCACAAAGGGGGAGCCAACCAGGGTTCGGGGCAGAGCCCGAAAAAAAATTTTGATGGCTCCTCCCTTTGTGTTCTTTGGCACCCCTTCTAAAACCCTAATAAATGATGTGGTGTGTTATCAATATGATTGCTAAAATAGTATGTATTATTCTTTATTCAACATCATCAACCATTGGTGATTGTGAAACATACACCCTCAGATACACATACACACATGTATGTTTCATTGAAAGTGGACGAGCATGTATGTTGCATTGAAAGGGGTTGGTTGAACAATGATAATAAATAATAATAATTTTTGAAAAGTGTAATAATTAATAATAATTTAGCTTTGGTAAGTATGTAGTAGTAGTAGTATAGTAGTAGCAGCAGCAGCAGTAAGTATTGGTAGTAGCAGAAGGAGTAGTAAGTAGTAATAATGAAGTAAGTAATAATAATTAATAAGTTAGTTGTTATTTAGAAGAACTGATTCTTTTTAGTAGTGTTGTGCGCATATTCCCTCCCCAATAACATGAATAATAATAATAAATGAATTTAATGCTTTATTAATATATTAGTAGTAATAATAATAGTGCATGACTACAATACATTGTTGCAATTGCATTGAAGAGAAAGACAAGAAAATAATAGATTGGACATATTATTACAATAATTTAATTATTATAATATTTATTTAATATTGTTATCTATCTAGCAACTGATTATTAACACAAAAAAAACAAATGATAATTATTACTTTGGAGGTGCGATGAGAAAATCTAGAATGCTTGTTGTTGCCTTGCGCTTCTCCATGGCCACACTTTGGTTGATCAACTTCCACAAGGTGTTTTATGATGACAATTATCAATGGGCACTTCACTAACGTGCGCAATCGAGAGCTGTTGCTATGGGAACAAAAAAAAATGGCGCCAAGCTTAAAAATTTCTTCACTTTTCTTCTGGAGGGGGCCGCCATGGCTCCCCACCTGAATCCGCCACTGCATACAACCTATGCATATCATCGAGACAAAGGTCTATCTGTGTACGTTTGTGTGAGTGAGCGGGATGTCAGCCATTTTCACTTAGCTGATTGAGCTGAAAACTACAGCACAATCAGCTATTAGACCACTTAGTTTTATGGTTCGACTTTGGTTTTGGTATTTGCTCTCAAACCGAAAATTTTTGTGGATTTAATGTTCATTTATTATTGTAAGGAAAAACAAATCTAAGAAAAACCATTCTTGGCCAATAGCAGGAGGTTGTAGCTCAATGAGAAAAGTGCCAGCATACAATCTCACTGGGTCTTCATTCAAATTGAGGAGGTGAGAGAGAAAAAGAGAGGGACTGTGGAGCAAGACAAGGGTGAAACAAGGCAGGAATAGAGCGAAACTGAGGACGAGAAGTAGAGTGAGGCCGGAACAAGTAGGGAGTAGAACAAGTAGTAGAGTGCAGAGAGGTTAGAGATAGAGCGGCACAAGAGTAGCGCAGCTCGTAGTGGTGGGAGAGGTTAGAGGTGGAGCTGAGCAGGAAGTGGAACAGGACACAGTAGAGCAAGGCAGAGGGTGAGAAGTAGAGCTGAGCAGAAAGTGGAACAGGACACAGTGGAGCAAGGCAGAGGGTGAGAAGCGGAGCGTGGCAAGGAAAAAGTATGAAGGCGGTGCTCAAAAGAATGAACATATTTACATATCTGAGAATAACTGTTAACAACAGCTTCTAAGAGGGCTCTCATATTGAAGGTTGTAAAGTATGTTTTTTTCAAAAACAAATTTTCTCATCATAATTAAAATCTACATTCTTTTTTACGCCAGAAATGTACATTTGGTTGAGATTTATCCATCAGAAGTAAACCAACTTGTGGAGAAAAAATAGGCTTGTTTAAAAAAACAATTGGAGAACGAGTTACTGATTCCTGGTGTACATGAGATGCTGAAGCTTTGTGGTTGGTTCGTTAACCAAAGAACTCAAATTAAAACATATGAACCCAGTGTTTCCTTGCTGCGTACTAGGAAATTCGGCTAGTGCTTTTTAAATAGTCTACCATTCGTAAAACAGGTCAACAGCGGTTGGGTTATGCTGATTTGCCATTAAGATGTTTCTACTTCGTAATCAAGGAATCGGCACTACCACATTTTCACTCGAATAACAATATCTTCTTCATTGGACATCTCAGGCTCAAGTGATGGCAGCGACATCTGGTCAGAATGCTGCAAGTAACAGTTGCAAGATCCGTCCTAAGATCCTTGGTCAAAAATTGATAATTTCCCCTATTTTCCAACACTTTTTAATAAAATAAAAATGTTATTCCAAGTCATAAGAGGTTACCCTAGCAGTTTATAACCATAAGAGCTTGAATGATTTTATTTAGTTTTAATTTTTTTTTGGTGTCGTTTCGTTACACGAAACAATGTAATTTTTTTCAATTTTTCAGTAATATTTTATTACTTTTAAAAATTATGCTGTATATATGTTCAGAGAATAAACCAGCTGTGCCTCTCCAGTTACACTGAAGAGGGAGAGGCTCAGCAGCTGTATCTACATGTATAATAGACATTGCAACGAGTTGAATTTGGTATCACGTGACCCTACGAGAACAGCAGTAAAAAATTTTGCCGTACCAGGTTGTTATAAACACTAGTTTTTATTTTCTTAATATCTCAGGAACCCAGGATACTGCCGCCAAAGTTTAAAGTTTAACAGATAGCCAATCATTTACAGCACCTGATTCTTCTTCTCATACCTGTCTCACTAGTGGTAACATGTGTTCAAAGTTTGTATACTTCAATCAAAATCTGTCAGCACCCAGAATGCTTTTTTGACAGTTTGTTAATTTTTATTTATGCGCATATATGCTAGCTGTTTAGTGGTGTATTATTTTGAACAATTGGTGAAACTTACTCCGTAAAAATAATTGTTTTCTAAAAGGTAAAAAAATATTTTTCAAAAATTCTACAGTAGCATGAGATTACACCGATTGTAAAACGCGGAAATTGCGGGCGGAACTGAACATTGATGTGGTTTTATGTAAACGGAAATTTATCTACTGGCTATCAACTGAGACTGATTTATTAAAGCAATAATATAATTATTTGTTAAAAATTTTATATTTTCAAAGCTGAAAAGTTTAATTTTGCTATCAATGTGACTTTGAAAAAAAACATTTAGTTTTGCAGTCTCTCAATAATAATGCTTAAAAATAAAAGCATTTTTTTCGCATTTCTAATAATAACGAAAATAATTAATAATACAGTTTATATATACACGCGCATATATCATCATATATACATCTAGGCGTAAATAGTTAATTAATTAAAACCTACGCTTGGTTGGTCCGCCTTCTGGGGCAACAAAAAACACCAATTTTCAACGCAGTACACTTTTTTAAAATTCAATTATTTAATGTTTTAATCAATTGTAAGCAATTTTTTAGCATTAATGAAACCACCAGCTCTTCGTTAACAGGTTGACATCAGTTTTTAGTATGAAAATCACAGTTGAAAAATTATGTTGAACCAGCTATTTATAACAATGTTGGACTTTGCCCTAAGGGCGGTACAAAAGTCATAGCCTCGAATAATAATATAAAATAGAGGCATGAAAGGTTTCGAGATTACTAATAATAATAACAAAAGATGTTGACAACAATAGGTAATGTGCTAAATGGAATTGCTACTGTTAGTGTAATAATGAATGTTCTAGTTTGCTTCCAGGTTGTTACATACGTGCATAATGTAGCTACTGGATTAGTGAAGGTTTAAGGGTAGCTAAAGGTAGATAGTGCAAAACCATGATGGTCGCCATGTAGTATGAGCAAAAGCATCTGTATAAAAATGTGTCCCTGAAAATCGTGATTTTTTTTTCAAGTCCCAAAGATCATGTTTCATTTCATATCTCTTAAACTAAAGCTCATAGAGACACAAATCCACTTGCTATAGCTAGAGCAGTCTAACGCGCATGCATGTGACTATGAACCTTTTTCTCACTTTACTCATGGACTTGATAAAATGCCTTTACATTGTTTACTTTTTATCAAAAATCCACCAGGTCCCTGAAGGGCATCGACATATTGTTATAAGGCTACAAAATAGACTGTGAAGTTAGCATTTGAATGGTGTATAATGGTTTGTGACTGGGGTTATTCCCCCTTCTAGAGGGGGCTGATGCACATCCAACTGGAAGATGCTAAAAGTTTTATATAGAGTACAATGCACAAATACAGAGTTTGATGTTTCAACTAGAATAAACAGGCTATTGCAATGCGATTGATATAATTGAACAGCCCACAGAGTTTACAGGGCTATAGCAGATTACACGTACAGAAGTTTTTAATCCCACCAGTGTAGCTATAGAGCATAATAATCATTAAATAACCACGATGCGATCAGCGATTATATACGATCGTTGGTACATTGGTTAATAAGTACGATAACACACCAACGATAATTTATTTAACGCAACGTTTGATGTGTAAATGGATTGTCTGGTATCTGTGGGGGAAGTAATAATGCAAGTAATCATTAGCATTTATCTACACCTCAATGAAACTATTATTATAAATTACATTAAGAACTTAATGTGGTGATAATCTTTTATAATAATAAAACCAACTATTAATTTTTTTATTATTACTTATTAATTAATGTAATAACTAGAATAAGTTACTGTTATTATTTATTACTATAAAATTATAAGAATCATATTAATAATAATTATATCAAGTGTAACAACAGATAGAGATAATTATTATAGTAATAACAATTCAATAATAACCATTGATAATTACAATAGCAATCATAAACAGTACAATCATAATAATTATAAATGATTATAATAAATAAAATTGAAAAAATATGTCAACTATGTGAAAAAATAGTTATAATAGTGATAACACGGGCATCAGAGGCTTGCTGAAAAAAGTAACGGAGACGGTGCGCCAGTTACTAAATGCGTTTGTGATAACCTCGCTTCTTCACTCAGTTTCAATGAATCGGGTTTGTGATATTGAACTTTTCACAACCAACCGGATATTGCTATTAGCCTGCGTATTAAGAATCATGGATAAAAGCAAGGTTTTTATTACAGGACGCATCGTCTCTGTTACTTTTTTCGGCAAGCCCCTGAGGCCCGTGGATAACAACTATAATAAAAAATAATTATAAAAAACTATAAAAAAATATAAATCTCTGTTGTAGCAGGTAGATTTTATGGTGTTTTAAAACATAGTTCAAAGATTTTTTAGGGATATGTCATTATAGTATCCGATTGACAGCGTGGAAGCTATCAGGAAAAGACTTTCATGAGCCTGCATGGTGACTATATTTTATACTACAAACGATGGTTACTTCCGGTTGGATGCAGAAAGTTCAATGAGAGTTAACTCTCAATGTCACAACCCTATTATTGTAGGGTGTTCAATGTATTTTGATAATGGGAAGGTTTGTCAAAGACGCCCACGACTAAAATTATTTTTCATCCTAGCCATTTATAAATTAGCCTAACCACAATCATTGCAAACGCATCGCGGTCTTATCATATGCGCCGAGTGCTTTAGGTAAATAATGGGATTACCGCAAACGCTACGGTTAATGATAATTAGTAGTCATTAGTATCGCGTATATTGAGTATCACGGCTATTTATTTGTCGTCATTAGTGCTTTAATTTTAAATTATTCTGGTTCATAATTAATCTAATATTATATCTGTTAATCCAAACAAAAACATCATTGAATGATAACCGCTAGTGGTAATAAATATGATATAGCAAAATGCAATGCCATCAATAACCGTCAATTTTAATAATTATTTATTAGTTAATTATTTGAATATTATTTATTTATGATTATTAATTACAAGATTTTTGATGACGACACCTGTTTATATCAACTGAAATATAGTACTTGTTGTTTTCTGTGCAATCAAGCTACTTCTACAAAAAATGTTATACAATTGAGCAGCCAATGCAATGTATTTATAATTGTTACATATGTATAATTATTGAGGCGTACTCATGATATGTATATATAATACGCATAGCTTCATACGTGAGTCAACACTAATTGCCTGGAATTGAGAAGATTTACAAAGTATTTTTGGAACCAAAAGTGCATTTGGTAAAACCTGTTTTTAACAGTTAACTATTGAGGTGACAATAGGTAATTTGGTCTCATTGTATCCACAAGTTATTTTTCTACCCACTGAAACTATTCAAAAAAAATTTCAGAACACTATTTTACTTTGAAAGTTTTTTTGCACTATCTAATAATAAAGGATTGTGGATAGCTTGAGGAGATTAGGATTAGGAAGCTGGGGAAACCGTTTTTTTAGAGTGGCCATACACATGGTTGTGGTAGTGTGTTGCGCCGGAGCTTCTATATTATTAAAATTTTATTATTATTATTATACCTACTAGTGAGTGATTCAACACAGGTTACCCACAGGAAGTCGTGCCATGTTTTTCCTGTACAATACGATCATGATGATAACGATAATAATTATTATAATAATTAATACTCTGAGTGAGTCTATAATAATAATAATTTATCTCTTATCTATTACTATCTATCTACCTACTACTATAATTAATAGTAGTAGGTAGATAGATAGATTAATAGTAACTACTAATACTATTAATTATTATTACTTCAACAATATAAACGTCCTAACAACAACAGCCTCAGGTTGTAGGGAAGTTCAGGTTGTTAAACACCTATTAATAATACTTATAATACTTACTACTACTAGTAGTGGTAGTAAGTTGCTACTAACTAACTACTAGCAACAACAAAAATAACATAATAATAATAATAATCATCTATCTATCATCCATCTATTATAATTATTATTATCTATCATGATCATCATCATCTATCTACTATCCTATCTTCTTGAATCTTCTTCATTCATTCATATATAACTAATAAATAATAATATATATATATATATGATGATTGATATGTTAATATTATTATTATTATTATTTATATTTATATATGTAATAAATTAATAATATATATAATTAATAATAATAATTTATGTTTTGGCCTTGATTTGCATTGATGTTTCATAGACCAACCTCCCCATTCAATCTGGACTGTATTTTGTTTCTTCAAACTACACACAGTAAACTAGTCAGTCGCCACAACAAATAAGCTAATGCAAAAATGAGAAAAAAATGCGTATTTAGCTCCAAGAATGCAATGACCAATAAAGTACTACTTCCGGTTTAAGCGCTCCTTGGAAATAGTGAAACGAAAATCATTGAGTAACGACAGCAATACAGGAGTTTAAAAATACTGTGTCATGAACTAGTGACCCTGCATACAGGGTCACTATCATGAACTAGTGACTACAGGAGACGCACAGTCGTCTACCCACAGTTACGCGAAACATGCAGCTTATATAAAAGTGAATTTGATGTCCTAAATAAAGGGGCGGAGCTTATTTTTCATATAAGTTACATTGGAGAAATTTTGTAGAGCCTACTAAAAATTTATCTGGCGAAATTTGCATGGCTTTTGAGTTTTCAGTGATTACAAAATATTCAAGAAAACCTCTAAAGCTACAAAATTATACAAATTTTAAGTTTCTATCGGCAGTCTAAGAAAAGATAATTAGATCGAAGTGTCAATTTTTTATAAAACTTCCCATTTTTCATGAAAAAGACCTCTATAAGTTGAAATCATTTTGTTCAAAAATTTCATAAACAACAAATTCTCCATTGAAATACCATACCAAAGATCTTGCTTGCTAGTAACTGGAAATAAGTTTTCAAAATAATAGGGCAGCCAAACACCCATTATTCATATTGTTCATGCTCAAAATGGCAATTAGCCCTGTTCAAAGTAGCTAATTTTCTGTATTAGCTACCAAAAGTTATATAATTGGCTATTGGGTGTGTTAAATAGGCTCTTCAGCACATAATTTTGTAAAAGAGTGCAGGATATGACAGGTATTTTTATGGTAAAACAATGTTTTTTCATACCACATCAACAATTTTTAATGGTAAGTTATATGATTGGCAGTAATTGTTTGGCCCTGTTTCCTTGGTGACCACTTCCGTTCGCATAACTGTGGGTAGACGACTGTGGGGAGACGAACAGCGCGACACAAAACCCACCCATATTTTCCTACACTGTGGCGCAGTTCGTCTAGTCACAGTCGTCTACCCACAGTTACAATTGCTTTTCAAAGCTTTGAATTGAAAAAAATCAATGCTTTTGAATAAAGATATTTGTTTGCTATTTATATTGTATAATATATAAAACCATATAAACAGCTACTGGGCCAATAAGGAAAAGGTTTAAAACCAGAAAAAAACAGCAAAAAATAAATACCAAATTAAAAACCTTTTTTGTTTTAATTCACTACGAATAAGCCTCCACAGTGAACGGGAAAACTAAGGCTATAAATATTGGAGTTGTGCTTTCTTGTTTTACTACAATTGGGTTTTCAAACATGCCGAAGCTATTTCTGAAGTCAAAATTGCGAAAAAGTTGAAACTGTAGAAAATGTTGATCTTGGCCCCAACATTTTTTGACTCAAAATGTGTTGAAATTTTTCCTCCAATAGGTTTTCAAACATGCCGAAACTATTTCCGAAATCAAGAAAGCAAAAAAGTTGAAGTTGTAGAAAATGTTGATTTCGGCCCCAACATTTTTCGACTCAAATGTGTTAGTAGTAATATATGAGCAGATCTCCCTACCAAGTGTTTTTTTGTGGATTAGATCTTGGAGTTGAGGCAATGGGTTACGGCGTTGAATGAATTCCCCGAGTTTATATTGTATTTCATTTGAGGGGCATTTGAGTGGCATTTGAGTGGCATTTAAGTGGCATTTGAGTTTTGATTATTTTTTTACTTGATTTGAACTTATATGGCATATAGATTTTGAATGTATGGCATTCAAGTTTTAATAATTTTTTACATAATTATATACATAACTGTAACTCATAGGGCATCTAGATTTTGAATGTATGACATTTAAGTTTTGATAATTTTTTGTAATTCCATAAATACATTGATTAAAATGAATCAATATATAATTATATACATTTATTACATAATAAGCAGGGGTAAATCTTCCCATATAATATAGCTAGAGTCAGTAAAGACTAAGTAATACAAAGCACTAGGTCTTGTAATGATAATCAATGCAAAGTCTTTTCCTTTACATCCCATCTTAAAAAATCCTCAAATGAGGTCTGGTAACACGTCTGACATCATACCAAAGAACACTTTTATTTTTCGGTTTTCCCTTTCTACCCAAATATACAATGTTAAACGGAGGGGGGTAATTATCACAGCTGAAGTTTTTTAGCTATTTCAACTGGACAAAAAAGTATTTTGGGTTCGAGTTCATTTATATCTGAAGGATCATGGTAGCAAACTTGAGAATATCTACACTTCTCAGTACTTGATGGATGTATCACACCAGCCACTCGTATAATGCTAGGGATAGGAAGATCTTCAAATGTTTTGCAAACCGGAACTTTTGGTGAGTTAATCACTTGAGAACCTTTAGACTTTTCTATGAATCAATATATGATTATATACATTTATTGTATAATAAGTAGGGAAAATCTCTCCATATAATATAGTTAGAGTCAGTAAATAGTAAGTAATACAATTTTGAGAAAATCATCAAATTAACCCTTTAGATGATTAAAATTTTACAGTAAATTTTGCATAATACAAAGCACTATAGCTCGTTTTATCCGCTTGAGACTACCTGTTGTCAGCATTTGATATTGAGTTTACATACCATCAACACCAAGCTGTTCATCAAAATCTTGTAATTCGTTTTCTAGGAATTCCTTAAGAACTTCATCCTCATTATTCGTTTTTGTTAGCTCCTCATTGGAATTTGTTTGTGTGCAATGTTGTTCCCAATCACTAGCGTTGGTTGAAGAAATGAAGACAACATTGTGGTATGGAATAGGATTTCCATTCTTACTCTGTTTTCTTCCTTTGTAAATCATCACACCAGGTGCACATCTTTTAGCTTTCTCGTTGTATCTGATTGGTAGTAAAAGTGTTCTCGTCTCTCTTTTTCCATCTTTTTCAGTGACATAGCGAATGCAATTTACAATGGATTCTTCTCCATTGAATCGGAAAGGAATGAATCTTTCTACAACTTCGATGTAAGCAAAAATGGAACATTCTTTGAAATTGCTGAGATACTCGATGTCGTAAGCGAGTTTGAGTTCTTCTTCACTCATTTTTCTCAGTTTTTCAGCTTCAGCAGTAGCTTCCATTGTGGTTAAGGGTTTTGTGCTGATACGTTTGACATTGTAGTAAGTAGTCTCTGGTTTTTTTGAGTTTTCCATCTCACCCAAGTACAAAATGTTGAAAGGTAATGGGTAGTTATCAACATTGAAGCTTTCAACTACTCTACTTGGGCAAACGACTTTCTGAAAATTCGCTCCAGTTGAATTATCAAGATAGGTGAGAATGTAGTAATTTCCGTATGCACCAGTATTCTGTTCAATAGAAACAATTTGCAAAACTGATGGAACAGGAAGTGATGCCAGTGTAAGAAACCCTCCAATCTTTTTCAAATCACATGCCTTCCATTTTTTGAGAGATTTGGCCATCTTGAGAGCTCTTTCAGCATCAGTGAGCAATTCTTTTTATTCCATAGTGTTTGATGTTGTGGGTAAAACCAGTTTTGGAAGAGCTCGTCTCTTTATTGTTGCTTCTTTTGTGACAGAGTTAGAGTTTTTTCTTTTGGTGGGTGTTTTGGGTGTTTTTTGTTTGTTTTCGATTGGTTTTAAATCCATGTAAGAAGCAGAAAAGCCCTCCATAGTATTCTAAAAAAGAAAGAAATAATATATAATTCAGCTTTTCATGTGGAACTAAAAGATTATTTATTTCATACTTTACATTATAGCTAAACTAATTTTGATCTTTGCTAGGTAGGAATAATAAATTTTTTAAATTTTACCTTTTATAAAGAGAAAGCTCCTAGTAGTTGCAATGGAAGGTGTAGTAGATGTTGCTTCTCCGCTCGCTGTTGTAGAACTGGATGCTTTCTGTGTGAAAACAGTGGCTCTTAAATAGCTAAAGTTGCACTGGTTGAACTCTATGAATACCAACCTTCTTTATAATATAACTATGAATCAACATTTTTTCCACGCGAAAACCAATGCTTTCGCGGGAATAAATAATTTATTTTCACGCGAATGGAAACCGTTGCTTTCGCGGGAATAAAAAATTTAATTTCACGCGAAAACAAACCAATGCTTTCGCGGGAATACAAACTTTATTTTCACGCGAAAGCATTGGTTTGTATTCGCGTGAAATAAAAATTTGTATTCCCGCGAAAGCAACGGTTTCCATTCGCGTGAAAATAAAATATTTATTCCCGCGAAAGCAACGGTTTCCATTCGCGTGAAAATAAATTATTTATTCCTGCGAAAACAACGCTTTCCATACGTGTGAAAATAAATTATCTATTCCAGCGAAAACAACGGTTTCCATTCGCGTGAAAACAAAATTTGTATTCCCGCGAAAGCAACGGTTTCCATTCGCGTGAAAATAAATTATTTATTCCCGCAAAAGCAACGGTTTCCATTCGCGTGAAAATAAATTATTTAGTCCCGCGAAAACAACGGTTTCCATTCGTGTGAAAATAAAACATTTATTCCCGCGAAAGCAACGGTTTCCATTCGTGTGCAAATAAATTATTTATTCCCGCGAAAACATTGGTTTGTATTCGCGTGAAAATAAGTTTTTTATTCCCGCGAAAGCAACGGTTTCCATTCGCGTGAAAATAAATTATTCATTCCCGCGAAAACAACGGTTTCCATTCGTGTGAAAATAAATTATTTATTCCCGCGAAAACAACGGTTTCCATTCGCGTGAAAACAAAGTATTTATTCCCGCGAAAACAACAGTTTCCATTCGCGTGAAAATAAATTATTTATTCCCGCGAAAGCAACGGCTTCCATTTCCGTGAAAATAAAACATTTATTCCCGCGAAAGACATACATAAGGAATGGGAATGGCTCATGAAAAATCAAAATGATATCAGTTTTTCAAACGCTGATAATGAATACATGAATGATGAATGCAATGCTGAATATGAAAATGAAATGGAGATGGAACTTGAAAATGCTTTTCAAGACAAACCTTCGACTTTTCAAGTTTCAGCAACTACTGAAAATACGATAGCCTTTGATATGCAGTAAGTTTTTAAAATCATAAATTAATAATGTTAGTAGAGTAATTTTTTTTGCTGGTTTTTATAGTCATCTCATGAATCAGCAAAAATAATGCGTTATCTCTTTATTGTAGACAGGACTCAGAATATCAGAAAATTAATGTAAAAGAGAGAGTTGAGAATTCATCTCATAGTACACAGTAAGTTTTTAAAAACCTAACTAGTAATAATGTTTGAGCCTTTGTTTCCTAATTCCATTTTAAAAATTAATTGATAATGACGTTTAAGTCATTTTTTCTTCTGTTACATTTCATACAAAATGTATGTGAATGTTTTATAGAACAACTATTATGTGTTAACATTTCTATTGTAGACAAAGTTTAAATTATCGGGAGGAGAAGGTGGAAAAAAAAAACCCTGAAATTTCCCCTAATTGGAAATGGTTAGAAGAAAATCTCATTTGTTTTCGTTTACCTGATGAAACAATCAATCAAATAGGATTTGGTGCTGAACCTTCACCACCAAAGACTAGCATAATAGCTCAAGATATAGAGCCGGTTGTGGAGGAGATAGTTGAAGAAAATGAGAATGATCCAATGATAGAAAATGAAGAAGAAGAAGAAGAAGAAGAAGAGGAAGAAGCACAAGAGGAAGAACAAGAAGAAGAAGAAATGGAAGATTTAAATTTTGAAAGACCTACCCGAGTATCAACCCTAGGTATTGTTGATGATAGCATAGCTCCAACTTTTCAAGATGAAGAATGGGATGATTTGATAGCTAGATATTGGGGAGCTATGAAAACGAAACATAGAGCTGGAAAAGTCATAGAACTTTTAAATGTAAGACTTTGGGATGGGATTCCAAGAGACCAAGCTGATACCTACCAAAATGACTATCATGATTCAAGAGTGTTAGAATTACTAAAAAAATTTGGAGACAATTGAGCTCGAGAGCAAAAGTCAACTGTAGCGTAGGTTGTATACTAGAAAATAAAAATGATGGTGAACTCCGATACTTTCACTCATCATCAAACAATGCTACCGTATATCCAAAAGCTAAACTGATTGAAACTGAAGGAGATCTTGATGACTTTTTTGTTGATGTTATGGAGACTGATCATCGTACAAATAGCTTGAGACGGAGACCAAATACGACTTGGAGATTGATGTTAATCACAAACATTTCATTTTATTTCTACAAACTACTCGGAATGGGAAAAGTTGGATCACCACCAGAGCATTTACCCTCTCACCTCATTAACAACAGACACATACGAACCATGTTAAAAAACACAAAAGGAATACGAATTACCGACAATCGTTGTTTTTTAGATGTCTAGCATTACACAAAGAACTACAAAAAAACGGTGGATTTGCAAAAGATCCGAAAATTAAGGAGGTGAAGGAGTACCAACAACAATATCATAGTTTCATCTATGGTGATAGTGCTAAAAGGTGTGATGGGAAAGGAGTAACAGAAGCTGATTTATTGCTTTTGGAGCGAGCATTTCAACTGAAGATAACAGTGTTTTCTTTAAATGATGATATGACTTCAACAGTTATTTGGAATTCAAACTCCAGTTATAAGGAGAATCTATATTTGGATCTTTATATCAATCACTTCAGTCTTATTACAAACTTGGAAGGATATGTCAGAGCCTACAGATGTCCAACCTGTTCTACTTGTTATGACAGATTGGGGAATCTGAAAAGACACAGATGTTCAATCTCAGAGGCGACAACTATGCAGTTTTCTGGAGGACAATACAGTCCTACTGCTACAATATTCGACAAACTGAAGGTTCAATTCGGGATAGATATCGGGTCAGATGATTCCTTGAGATACTATCCATTTTTTGCAACATTCGACATAGAGTGTTTGTTACCTAATTGCGAAAAAGATCGAGATACAGACACGACCATTTACACGAATGAGCATAAACTTTTAAGTATTTCAATTTGTTCAAACGTACCAGGCTTCAACAACCCGTGTTGTATTGTCAATAAAGGGGATGATGATGAATGCGTTGGAAAGTTCATTGAATACTTGGAAGATATTAGTGAAGAATCATATAGCCGATTGGAAAAACAATTTTCGCAAATCATAAAACAGATAGAAGGTGAATTACAACGACTGGAAGAAGCTGAAGAAAAGTTTCGTAGTGATTTTGAAAAAAATCGTTTCAGACGGAGAACAGGAGCTGAAAAAGTTCTGGATGATTTGTACAGCTATATGAAAAAACTCCCTATTCTAGGTTTCAAAATTCACAGACTTATGATGTCAATGTGATGAAAGGAAAACTGCTTCAAAAATTGAAAGATGTCTCCGACACAGAGTTTGACTTTGTTATAAAAAAAGGAACCAAGATGCCTGTTATCGGAATAGGATCTTTTTTGTTTTTAGATTGTACAAACATCATCGCTCCTGGATATAGCTATGAAATGTATCTCAAAGCATACAAATGTGAAGCCGGAAAAGAATTTTTTCCTTATGAATGGATGAAAGACTTGGAACAACTTAATCAAGAACATCTACCTCCAAGAGAAGCTTTTTACAGTTCTTTAAAACAAAAGAACATCAGTGAAGAAGAGTACATAATTTGTCAAGAAGCATGGAAAGATAACGACATGAAGACAATGAGGGACTTTTTAAAATGGTACAACAACTTGGATGTAAAACCATTTGTTCAAGCGTTGGAAAGACAAAGATCGATCTACAGAGAGCATGAGATTGATATGTTAAAAGATGGTATATCTTTACCAGGATTAGCGATTCGATGGATGTTTAACAAAGCTCCTCAACCACCCCCTCCATACCTCTCTACATACTTGGATTTTGATGAACTTGGTAACTCGTTTCGTCAGACTCTCCCAATTTGTCTGATTGACAACTGTAATGCAGAACTTTATCCTCTAATAAAGAAAAACATAGTTGGTGGGCCAAGTCTAGTGATGCATAGATATCACGAAAAAGGTATAACTAAAATTAGAGAACATTGGTTGGGAAAAGAAGCAAAGGTTTGTGATAGAATCTATGGAGTTGATGCAAATGCGCTCTATTTATGGTGTATGATGCAATCAATGCCTACTGGCTATCCTCGAAGAAGAAAAATCGAAAACTCCTTTGTCGCTGAACCAGTAAAATTTAGCAAGGTAGCTCATAGCTGGTTACAGTTCCAAATGTTCTCAAAAAAAATCAATATCAGACATCAGCTCAATGGAGGAGAAGTTGCTCTCAGACAGCGAGGATTACCAGTTGATGGATTCTGTGTTGAAAATCGTCAACATACATACATACATATGTACATACATATTTACATACATACATACATACATACACACACACTCACACACAGACACAAACATACATACATACATACATACACGCATACATACACACACATACAAACACACATACATATATACATACATACATACATACATACATACATACATACATACATACATACATACATACATACATACATACATACATACATACATACATACATACATACATACATACATACATACATACATACACATATACACACACATACACATAATACATACATACATACATACATACATACATACATACATACATACATACATACATACATACATACATACATACATACATACATACATACATACATACATACATACATACATACATACATACATACATACATACATACATACATACATACATACATACATACATACATACATACATACATACATACATACATACATACATACATACATACATACATACATACATACATACATACATACATACATACATACATACATACATACATACATACATACATACATACATACATACATACATACATACATACATACATACATACATACATACATACATACATACATACATACATACATACATACATACATACATACATACATACATACATACATACATACATACATACATACATACATACATACATACATACATACATACATACATACATACATACATACATACATACATACATACATACATACATACATACATACATACATACATACATACATACATACATACATACATACATACATACATACATACATACATACATACATACATACATACATACATACATACATACATACATACATACATACATACATACATACATACATACATACATACATACATACATACATACATACATACATACATACATACATACATACATACATACATACATACATACATACATACATACATACATACATACATACATACATACATACATACATACATACATACATACATACATACAGTAAGTACATACATATATACATACATACATACATACATACATACATACATACATACATACATACATACATACATACATACATACATACATACATACATACGTACATACAGTAAATACATACATACATACAGTAAATACATACATACATACATACATACATACATACATACATACATACATACATACATACATACATACATACATACATACATACATACATACATACATACATACATACATACATACATACATACATACATACATACATACATACATACATACATACATACACATACATACATACACAGTAAATACGCACTCAGTAAATTCGCACACAGTAAATACGCACACAGTAAATACACACACAGTAAATACACACACAGTAAATACACACACAGTAAATACACACACAGTAAATACACACACAGTAAATACACACACAGTAAATACGCACACAGTAAATACGCACACAGTAAATACGCACACAGTAAATACGCACACAGTAAATACGCACACAGTAAATACGCACACAGTAAGTACGCACACAGTAAAGACGCACACAGTAAAGACGCACACAGTAAATACGCACACAGTAAATACGCACACAGTAAATACGAACACAGTAAATACGCACATGGGCAATACGCACACGGTAATCACGCACACGGTAGACACGCACGCGGTAGACACGCACACGGTAAATACGCACACAGTAAATACGCGCACAGTAAATACGCACACAGTAAATACGCACACAGTAAATAAGCACACAGTAAATACGAACACAGTAAATACGCACACAGTAAATACGCGCACAGTAAACACGCACACAGTAAACACGCACACAGTAAATACGCACACAGTAATTACGCACACCGTAAATACGCACACAGTAATTACGCACACAGCAAATACGCACACAGTAAATACGCACAAGGTAAATACGCGCACGGTAATTACGCGCGCGGTAAATACGCGCGCAGTAAATAAGCGCGCGGTAAATACGCGCGCGGTAAATACGCGCGCGGTAAATACGCGCGCGGTAAATACGCGCGCGGTAAATACGCGCGCGGTAAATACGCGCGCGGTAAATACGCGCGCGGTAAATACGCGCGCGGTAAATACGCGCGCGGTAAATACGCGCGCGGTAAATACGCAGGCGGTAAATACGCACGCGGTAAATACGCACGCGGTAAATACGCACGCAGTAAATACGCACACAGTAAATACGCACACAGTAAATACGAGCACAATAAATACGCGCACAGTAAATACGAGCACAGTAAATACGCGCACAGTAAATACGCGCACAGTAAATACGCGCACAGTAAATACGCGCACAGTAAATACACGCACAGTAAATACGCGCACATTAAGTACGCGCACAGTAAGTACGCGCACAGTAAGTACGCGCACAGTAAATACACGCACAGTAAATATACACACAGTAAATACACACACCGTAAATACACACACAGTAAATACACACACAGCAAATACACACAGTAAATACACACACAGTAAAGACACACACAGTAAGTACACACACAGTAAGTACACACACAGTAAGTACACACACAGTAAGTAGACACACAGTAAATACACACACAGTAAATACACACACAGTAAATACACACACAGTAAATACACACACAGTAAATACGCACACGGTAAATACGCCCACAGTAAATACGCACACAGTAAATACGCACACAGTAAATACGCACACAGTAAAAACGTACACAGTAAATACGCACACAGTAAATACGCACACAGTAAATACGCACACAGTAAATACGCACACAGTAAATACGCACACAGTAAATACGCACACAGTAAATACGCACACAGCAAATACGCACACAGTAAATACGCACACAGTAAATACGCACACAGTAAATACGCACACAGTAAATACGCACACTGTAAATACGCACACAGTAAATACGCACACAGTAAATACGCACACAGTAAATACGCACAAACTAAATACGCACAAGGTAAATACGCACAAGGTAAATACGCACAAGGTAAATACGCACACGGTAAATACACACACGGTAAGTACGCACACGGTAAATACGCACACGGTAAACACGCACACGGTAAATACGCACACGGTAAATACGCACACGGTAAATACGCACACGGTAAATACGCACACGGTAAATACGCACACGGTAAATACGCACACGGTAAACACGCACACGGTAAACACGCACACGGTAAACACGCACACGGTAAATACGCACACGGTAAATACGCACACGGTAAATACGCAGACGGTAAATACGCAGACGGTAAATACGCAGACGGTAAATACGCACACGGTAAATACGCACACGGTAAATACGCACACGGTAAATACGCACACGGTAAATACGCACACGGTAAATACGCACACGGTAAATACGCACACGGTAAATACGCACACGGTAAATACGCACACGGTAAATACGCACACGGTAAACACGCACACGGTAAACACGCACACGGTAAATACGCACACGGTAAATACGCACACGGTAAATACGCACACGGTAAATACGCAGACGGCAAATACGCAGACGGTAAATACGCACACGGTAAATACGCACACGGTAAATACCCACACGGTAAATACGCACACGGTAAATACGCACACGGTAAATACGCACACGGTAAATACGCACACGGTAAATACGCACACGGTAAATACGCACACGGTAAATACGCGCACGGTAAATACGCGCACGGTAAATACGCGCACGGTAAATACGCGCACGGTAAATACGCGCACGGTAAATACGCGCACGGTAAATACGCACACGGAAAATACGCACGCGGTAAATACGCACGCGGTAAATACGCACGCAGTAAATACGCACGCAGTAAATACGCACGCAGTAAATACGCACGCAGTGAATACGCACGCAGTGAATACGCACGCAGTAAATACGCACGCAGTAACTACGCACGCAGTAAATATGCGCGCAGTAAATACGCGCACAGTAAATACGCGCGCAGTAAATACGCGCACAGTAAATACGCGCACAGTAAATACGCACACAGTAAATACGCACACAGTAAATAAGCACACAGTAAATACGAACACAGTAAATACGCACACAGTAAACACGCGCACAGTAAACACGCACACAGTAAACACGCACACAGTAAACACGCACACAGTAAATACGCACACGGTAAATACGCACGCGGTAAATACGCACGCGGTAAATACGCACGCGGTAAATACGCAAGCGGTAAATACCCTTGCGGTAAATACGCACGCGGTAAATACGCAGGCGGTAAATACGCCCGCGGTAAATACGCACGCAGTAAATACGCACGCAGTAAATACGCACACAGTAAATACGCACACAGTAAATACGCGCACATTAAATACGCGCACAGTAAATACGAGCACAGTAAATACGCGCACAGTAAATACGCGCACAGTAAATACGCGCACAGTAAATACGCGCACAGTAAATACGCGCACAGTAAATACGCGCACAGTAAGTAGGCGCACAGTAAGTACGCGCACAGTAAGTACGCGCACAGTAAGTACGCGCACAGTAAATACACGCACAGTAAATACACACACAGTAAATACACACACCGTAAATACACACACAGTAAATTCACACACAGCAAAGACACACAGTAAATACACACACAGTAAAGACACACACAGTAAGTACACACACAGTAAGTACACACACAGTAAGTACACACACAGTAAGTACACACACAGTAAATACACACACAGTAAATACACACACAGTAAATACACACACAGTAAATACACACACAGTAAATACGCACACGGTAAATACGCACACGGTAAATACGCACACAGTAAATACGCACACAGTAAATACGCACACAGTAAAAACGTACACAGTAAATGCGCACACAGTAAATACGCACACAGTAAATACGCACACAGTAAATACGCACACAGTAAATACGCACACAGTAAATACGCACACAGTAAATACGCACACAGTAAATACGCACGCAGTAAATACGCACGCAGTAAATACGCACACAGTAAATACGCACACAGTAAATACGCACAAACTAAATACGCACACAGTAAATACGCACAAACTAAATACGCACAAGGTAAATACGCACAAGGTAAATACGCACAAGGTAAATACGCACACGGTAAATACGCACACGGTAAGTACGCACACGGTAAATACGCACACGGTAAATACGCACACGCTAAATACGCACACGGTAAATACGCACACGGTAAATACGCACACGGTAAATACGCACACGGTAAATACGCACACGGTAAATACGCACACGGTAAATACGCACACGGTAAATACGCACACGGTAAATACGCACACGGTAAATACGCACACGGTAAACACGCACACGGTAAATACGCACACGGTAAATATGCACACGGTAAATACGCACACGGTAAATACGCACACGGTAAATACGCACACGGTAAATACGCACACGGTAAATACGCAGACGGTAAATACGCACACGGTAAATACGCACACGGTAAATACGCACACGGTAAATACGCACACGGTAAATACGCACACGGTAAATACGCACACGGTAAATACGCACACGGTAAATACGCACACGGTAAATACGCACACGGTAAATACGCACACGGTAAATACGCACACGGTAAATACGCACACGGTAAATACGCACACGGTAAATACGCACACGGTAAATACGCACACGGTAAATACGCACACGGTAAATACGCAGACGGCAAATACGCAGACGGTAAATACGCACACGGTAAATACGCACACGGTAAATACGCACACGGTAAATACCCACACGGTAAATACGCACACGGTAAATACGCACACGGTAAATACGCACACGGTAAATACGCACACGGTAAATACGCACACGGTAACTACGTACACGGTAAATACGTACACGGTAAATACGCGCACGGTAAATACGCGCATGGTAAATTTGCACACGGTAAATACGCACACGGTAAATACGCACACAGAAAATACGCACACAGTAAATACGCACACAGTAAACACGCACACAGTAAATACGCACACAGTAAATACGCGCACATTAAATACGCGCACATTAAATACGCGCACAGTAAATACGCGCACAGTAAATACACGCACAATAAATACGCGCACAGTAAATACCCGCACAGTAAGTACGCGCACAGTAAGTACGCGCACAGTAAGTACGCGCACAGTAAGTACGCGCACAGTAATTACGCGCACAGTAAATACGCACACAGTAAATACACACACCGTAAATACACACACAGTAAATACACACACAGCAAATACACACACAGTAAATACACACACAGTAAAAACACACACAGTAAGTACACACACAGTAAGTACACACACAGTAAGTACACACACAGTAAGTACACACACAGTAAGTACACACACAGTAAATACACACACAGTAAATACACACACAGTAAATACACACACAGTAAATACGCACATGGTAAATACGCACACGGTAAATACGCACACGGTAAATACGCACACAGTAAATACGCACACAGTAAATACGCACACAGTAAAAACGTACACAGTAAATACGCACACAGTAAATACGCACACAGTAAATACGCACACGGTAAATACGCACACGGTAAATACGCACACGGTAAATACGCACACGGTAAATACGCACACGGTAAATACGCACACGGTAAATACGCACACGGCAAATACGCACACGGCAAATACGCACACGGTAAATACGCACACGGTAAATACGCACACGGTAAATACGCACACGGTAAATACGCACACGGTAAATACGCACACGGTAAATACGCACACGGTAAATACGCACACGGTAAATACGCACACGGTAAATACGCACACGGTAAATACGCACACGGTAAATACGCACACGGTAAATACGCACACAGTAAATACTCACACAGTAAATACGCATACAGTAAATACGCACACAGTAAATACGCACACAGTAAATACGCACACAGTAAATACACACACAGTAAATACGCTCACAGTAAATACGCACACCTTAAACCCGCACACAGTAAACACGCACACAGTAAACACGCACACAGTAAACACGCACACAGTAAACACGCACACAGTAAACACGCACACAGTAAACACGTACACAGTAAACACGCACACAGTAAACACGCACACAGTAAACACGCACACAGTAAACACGCACACAGTAAATACGCACACAGTAAATACGCACACAGTAAATACGCACACAGTAAATACGCACACAGTAAATACGCACACAGTAAATACGCACGCAGTAAATACGCACGCAGTAAATACGCTCGCAGTAAACACGCACGCAGTAAATACGCACGCAGTAAATACGCACGCAGTAAATACGCACGCAGTAAATACGCACGCAGTAAATACGCACGCAATGAATACGCACGCAGTGAATACGCACGCAGTAAATACGCACGCAGTAAATACGCACGCAGTAAATACGCGCGCAGTAAATACGCGCACAGTAAATACGCGCACAGTAAATACGCGCACACTAAATACGCGCACACTAAGTACGCGCACAGTAAGTACGCGCACAGTAAGTACGCGCACAGTAAATACGCGCACAGTAAATACACACACAGTAAATACACACACCGTAAATACACACACAGTAAATACGCACACAGTAAATACACACACAGTAAATACACACACAGTAAATACACACACAATAAAGACACACACAGTAAGTACACACACAGTAAGTACACACACAGTAAGTACACACACAGTAATTACACACACAGTAAATACACACACAGTAAATACACACACAGTAAATACGCACATAGTAAATACGCACACAGTAAGTACGCACACAGTAAAGACGCACACAGTAAAGACGCACACAGTAAATACGCACACAGTAAATACGCACACAGTAAATACGCACATGGTAAATACGCACACGGTAATCACGCACACGGTAGACACGCACGCGGTAGACACGCACACGGTAAATACGCACACGGTAAATACGCACACGGTAAACACGCACACGGTAAATACGCACACGGTAAATACGCACACGGTAAATACGCACACGGTAAATACGCACACGGTAAATACGCACACGGTAAATACGCACACGGTAAATACGCACACAGTAAATACGCACACAGTAAGAACGTACACAGTAAATACGCACACAGTAAATACGCACACAGTAAATACGCACACAGTAAATACGCACACAGTAAATACGCACACAGTAAATACGCACACAGTAAATACGCACACAGTAAATTAGCACACAGTAAATACGCACACAGTAATTACGCACACAGTAAATACGCACACAGTAAATACGCACACAGTAAATACGCACAAGGTAAATACGCACAAGGTAAATACGCACACGGTAAATACGCACACGGTAAATACGCACACGGTAAGTACGCACACGGTAAATACGCACACGGTAAATACACACACGGTAAATACGCACACGGTAAATACGCACACGGTAAATACGCACACGGTAAATACGCACACGGTAAATACGCACACGGTAATTACGCACACGGTAAATACGCACACGGTAAATACGCACACGGTAAACACGCACACGGTAAACACGCACACGGTAAATACGCACACGGTAAATACGCACACGGTAAATACGCACACGGTAAATACGCACACGGTAAATACGCACACGGTAAATACGCACACGGTAAATACGCACACGGTAAATACGCAGACGGTAAATACGCAGACGGTAAATACGCACACGGTAAATACGCACACGGTAAATACGCACACGGTAAATACGCACACGGTAAATACGCACACGGTAAATACGCACACGGTAAATACGCACACGGTAAATACCCACACGGTAAATACGCACACGGTAAATACGCACACGGTAAATACTCACACGGTAAATACGCACACGGTAAATACGCACACGGTAAATACGCACACGGTAAATACGCACACGGTAAATACGCACACGGTAAATACGCACACGGTAAATACGCAGACGGCAAATACGCAGACGGTAAATACGCACACGGTAAATACGCACACGGTAATAACGCACACGGTAAATACGCACACGGTAAATACGCACACGGTAAATACGCACACGGTAAACACGCACACAGAAAATACGCACACAGAAAATACGCACACAGTAAATATGCACACAGTAAATACGCACACAGTAAATACGCACACAGTAAATACGCGCACAGTAATTACGCGCACATTAAATACGCGCACAGTAAGTACGCGCACAGTAAGTACGTGCACAGTAAGTACGCGCACAGTAAGTACGCGCACAGTAAGTACGCACACAGTAAATACACACACCGTAAATACACACACAGTAAATACACACTCAGCAAATACACACACAGTAAATACACACACAGTAAAGACACACACAGTAAGTACACACACAGTAAGTACACACACAGTAAGTACACACACAGTAAGTACACACACAGTAAGTACACACACAGTAAATACACACACAGTAAAAACACACACAGTAAATACACACACAGTAAATACACACACAGTAAATACGCACACCGTAAATACGCACACGGTAAATACGCACACGGTAAATACGCACACGGTAAATACGCACACGGTAAATACGCACACAGTAAAAACTTACACAGTAAATACGCACACAGTAAATACGCACACAGTAAATACGCACACAGTAAATACGCACACGGTAAATACGCACACGGTAAATACGCACAAGGTAAATACGCACACGGTAAATACGCACACGGTAAATACGCACACGGTAAATACGCACACGGTAAATACGCACACGGTAAATACGCACACGGTAAATACGCACACGGTAAATACGCACACGGTAAATACGCACACGGTAAATACGCACACGGTAAATACGCACACGGTAAATACGCACACGGTAAATACGCACACGGTAAATACGCACACGGTAAATACGCACACAGTAAAAACGCACACAGTAAATACGCACACAGTAAACACGCACACAGTAAACACGCACACAGTAAACAAGCACACAGTAAACACGCACACCTTAAACCCGCACACAGTCAACCCGCACACAGTAAACACGCACACAGTAAACACGCACACAGTAAACACGCACACAGTAAATACGCACACAGTAAATACGCACACAGTAAATACGCACACAGTAAATAAGCACACAGTAAATACGCACACAGTAAATACGCACACAGTAAATACTCGCACAGTAAATACTCGCACAGTAAATACGCGCACAGTAAATACGCGCACAGTGAATACGCGCACAGTGAATACGCGCACAGTGAATACGCACACAGTAAGTACGCACACAGCAAATACGCACACAGTAAATACGCACACAGTAAATACGCACACAGTAAATACGCACACAGTAACTACGCACACAGTAACTACGCACACAGTGAATACGCACACAGTAAATACGCACACAGTAAATACGCACACAGTAAATACGCACACAGTAAATACGCACACAGTAAATACGCACACGGTAAATACGCGCACGGTAAATGCGGGCACAGTAAATACGCGCACAGTAAATACGCGCACAGTAAATACGCGCACACTAAAAACGCGCACAGTAAGTACGCGCACAGTAAGTACGCGCACAGTAAGTACGCGCACAGTAAATACACGCACAGTAAATACACGCACAGTAAATACACACACCGTAAACACACACACAGTAAATACACACACAGTAAATACACACACAGTAAATACACACACAGTAAAGACACACACAGTAAGTACACACACAGTAAGTACACACACAGTAAGTACACACACAATAATTACACACACAGTAAATACACACACAGTAAATACACACACAGTAAATACACACACAGTAAATACACAAACAGTAAATACACACACAGTAAATACACACACAGTAAATACACACACAGTAAATATACACACAGTAAAGACACACACAGTAAATACACACACAGTAAATACACACACAGTAAATACACACACAGTAAATACACACACAGTAAATACACACACAGTAAATACACAGACAGTAAATACCAACACAGTAAATACACACACAGTAAATACACACACAGTAACAACACACACAGTAAGTACACACACAGTAAGTACACACAGTAAATACACACACAGTAAAAACACACACAGTAAATACACACACAGTAAATACACACACAGTAAATACGCACACGGTAAATACGCACACGGTAAATACGCACACGGTTAATACGCACACAGTAAATACGCACACAGTAAATACGCACACAGTAAAAACGTACACAGTAAATACGCACACAGTAAATACGCACACAGTAAATACGCACACAATAAGTACGAACACAGTAACTACGCACACAGTAAATGCGCGCACAGTAAATGCGCACACAGTAAATGCGCACACAGTAAATGCGCACACAGTAAATGCGCACACAGTAAATGTGCACACAGTAAATGTGCACACAGTAAAGGCGCACACAGTAAATGCGCACACAGTAAATGCGCACACAGTAAATGCGCACACAGTAAGTGCGCACACAGTAATTACGCACACAGTATTTACGCACACAGTAAATACACACACAGTATTTACGCACACAGTAAGTACACACAAAGTAAATACACACACAGTAAATACACACACAGTAAATACACACACAGTAAATACGCACACAGTAAATACACACACAGTAATAACACACACAGTAATAACACACACAGTAAATACACACACAGTAAATACGCACACAGTAAATACACACGCAGTAAATACACACACAGTAAAGACACTCACACAGTAAATACACACACAGTAAATACACTCACAGTAAATACACACACAGTAAATACACCTACAGTAAATACACACACAGTAAAAACGCACACAGTAAATACGCACACACTAAATACGCACACAGTAACTACGCACACAGTAAATACGCACACATTAAATACGCACACAGTAAATACGCACACAGTAAATACACACAGAGTAAATACACACACAGTAAATACACACACAGTAAATACACACACAGTAAATACACACACAGTAAATACACACACAGTAAATACACACACAGTAAATACACACACAGTAAATACACACACAGTAATTACACACACAGTAAATACACACACAGTAAATACACACACAGTAAATACGCACACAGTAAATACGCACACAGTAAATACGCACACGGTAAATACGCACACGGTGAATACGCACACGGTAAATACACACACGGTAAATACGCACACGGTAAATACGCACACGGTAAATACGCACACGGTAAATACGCACACAGTAAATACGCACACAGTAAATACGCACACAGTAAATACGCACACAGTAAATACGCACACAGAAAATGCGCACACAGTAAATACGCGCACAGTAAATACGCACACAGTAAATACGCACACAGTAAACACGCACACAGTAAACACGCACACAGTAAACACGCACACAGTAAACACGCACACAGTAAACATGCACGCAGTAAACACGCACGCAGTAAACACGCACACAGTAAACACGCACACAGTCAACACGCACACAGTACAAACGCACACAGTACACACGCACACAGTAAACACGCACACAGTAAACACACACACAGTAAACACACACACAGTAAACACGCACACAGTTAACACGCACACAGTAAACACGCACACAGTAAACACGCACACAGTAAATACGCACACAGTAAATACGCACGCAGTAAATACGCACACAGCAATTACGCACACAGTAACTACGCACACAGTAAATACGCTCACAGTAAATACGCACACAGTATTTACGCACACAGTAAATACGCACACAGTAACCACGCACACAGTAAGTACGCACACAGTAAAAACGCACACAGTAAACACACACAGTAAATACACACACAGTAAATACAAACACAGTAAACACGCACACAGTAAATACGCACACAGTAAATACACACACAGTAAATACACACACAGTAATTACACACACAGTAAATACACACACAGTAAATACACCCACAGTAAATACACACACAGTAAATACACCCACAATAAATACACACACAGTAAATACACACACAGTAAACACACACAGTAAATACACACACAGTAAATACACACACAGTAAATACACACACAGTAAATACACACACAGTAAAGTCACACACAGTAAATACACACACAGTAAATACACACACAGTAAATACACACACAGTAAATACACACACAGTAAATACACACACAGTAAATACACACACAGTAAATACACACACAGTAAATACACACACAGTAAATACACACACAGTAAATACACACACAGTAAATACGCACACAGTAAATACACACACAGTAAATACGCACACAGTAAATACGCACACAGTAAGTACGCACACAGTAAAGACGCACACAGTAAAGACGCACACAGTAAATACGCACACAGTAAATACGCACACAGTAATTAGCACATGGTAAATACGCACACGGTAATCACGCACACGGTAGACACGCACGCGGTAGACACGCACACGGTAAATACGCACACAGTAAATACGCACACCGTAAATACGCACACAGTAATTACGCACACAGCAAATACGCTCACAGTAAATACGCACAAGGTAAATACGCGCACGGTAATTACGCGCGCGGTAAATACGCGCGCAGTAAATACGCGCGCGGTAAATACGCGCGCGGTAAATACGCGCGCGGTAAATACGCGCGCGGTAAATACGCGCGCGGTAAATACGCGCGCGGTAAATACGCGCGCGGTAAATACGCACGCGGTAAATACGCACGCGGTAAATACGCACGCGGTAAATACGCACGCGGTAAATACGCACGCGGTAAATACGCAGGCGGTAAATACTCACGCGGTAAATACGCACGCAGTAAATACGCACGCAGTAAATACGCGCACAATAAATACGCGCACAGTAAATACGAGCACAGTAAATACGCGCACAGTAAATACGCGCACAGTAAATACGCGCAGAGTAAATACGCGCACAGTAAATACACGCACAGTAAATACGCGCACAGTAAGTACGCGCACAGTAAGTACGCGCACAGTAAGTACGCGCACAGTAAGTACACGCACAGTAAATACACACACAGTAAATACACACACCGTAAATACACACACAGTAAATACACACACGGTAAATACGCACACGGTAAATACGCACACGGTAAATACGCACACGGTAAATACGCACACGGTAAATACGCACACGGTAAATACGCACACGGTAAATACGCACACGGTAAATACGCACACGGTAAATACGCACACGGTAAATACGCACACGGTAAATACGCACACGGTAAATACGCACACAGTAAATACGCACACAGTAAATACGCACACAGTAAACACGCACACAGTAAACACGCACACAGTAAACAAGCACACAGTAAACACGCACACCTTAAACCCGCACACAGTCAACCCGCACACAGTAAACACGCACACAGTAAACACGCACACAGTAAACACGCACACAGTAAATACGCACACAGTAAATACGCACACAGTAAATACGCACACAGTAAATAAGCACACAGTAAATACGCACACAGTAAATACGCACACAGTAAATACTCGCACAGTAAATACTCGCACAGTAAATACGCGCACAGTAAATACGCGCACAGTGAATACGCGCACAGTGAATACGCGCACAGTGAATACGCACACAGTAAGTACGCACACAGCAAATACGCACACAGTAAATACGCACACAGTAAATACGCACACAGTAAATACGCACACAGTAACTACGCACACAGTAACTACGCACACAGTGAATACGCACACAGTAAATACGCACACAGTAAATACGCACACAGTAAATACGCACACAGTAAATACGCACACAGTAAATACGCACACGGTAAATACGCGCACGGTAAATACGGGCACAGTAAATACGCGCACAGTAAATACGCGCACAGTAAATACGCGCACACTAAAAACGCGCACAGTAAGTACGCGCACAGTAAGTACGCGCACAGTAAGTACGCGCACAGTAAATACACGCACAGTAAATACACGCACAGTAAATACACACACCGTAAACACACACACAGTAAATACACACACAGTAAATACACACACAGTAAATACACACACAGTAAAGACACACACAGTAAGTACACACACAGTAAGTACACACACAGTAAGTACACACACAATAATTACACACACAGTAAATACACACACAGTAAATACACACACAGTAAATACACACACAGTAAATACACAAACAGTAAATACACACACAGTAAATACACACACAGTAAATACACACACAGTAAATATACACACAGTAAAGACACACACAGTAAATACACACACAGTAAATACACACACAGTAAATACACACACAGTAAATACACACACAGTAAATACACACACAGTAAATACACAGACAGTAAATACCAACACAGTAAATACACACACAGTAAATACACACACAGTAACAACACACACAGTAAGTACACACACAGTAAGTACACACAGTAAATACACACACAGTAAAAACACACACAGTAAATACACACACAGTAAATACACACACAGTAAATACGCACACGGTAAATACGCACACGGTAAATACGCACACGGTTAATACGCACACAGTAAATACGCACACAGTAAATACGCACACAGTAAAAACGTACACAGTAAATACGCACACAGTAAATACGCACACAGTAAATACGCACACAATAAGTACGAACACAGTAACTACGCACACAGTAAATGCGCGCACAGTAAATGCGCACACAGTAAATGCGCACACAGTAAATACGCACACAGTAAATACACACACAGTAAATACACACACAGTAATTACACACACAGTAAATACACACACAGTAAATACACCCACAGTAAATACACACACAGTAAATACACCCACAATAAATACACACACAGTAAATACACACACAGTAAACACACACAGTAAATACACACACAGTAAATACACACACAGTAAATACACACACAGTAAATACACACACAGTAAAGTCACACACAGTAAATACACACACAGTAAATACACACACAGTAAATACACACACAGTAAATACACACACAGTAAATACACACACAGTAAATACACACACAGTAAATACACACACAGTAAATACACACACAGTAAATACACACACAGTAAATACACACACAGTAAATACGCACACAGTAAATACACACACAGTAAATACGCACACAGTAAATACGCACACAGTAAGTACGCACACAGTAAAGACGCACACAGTAAAGACGCACACAGTAAATACGCACACAGTAAATACGCACACAGTAATTAGCACATGGTAAATACGCACACGGTAATCACGCACACGGTAGACACGCACGCGGTAGACACGCACACGGTAAATACGCACACAGTAAATACGCACACCGTAAATACGCACACAGTAATTACGCACACAGCAAATACGCTCACAGTAAATACGCACAAGGTAAATACGCGCACGGTAATTACGCGCGCGGTAAATACGCGCGCAGTAAATACGCGCGCGGTAAATACGCGCGCGGTAAATACGCGCGCGGTAAATACGCGCGCGGTAAATACGCGCGCGGTAAATACGCGCGCGGTAAATACGCGCGCGGTAAATACGCACGCGGTAAATACGCACGCGGTAAATACGCACGCGGTAAATACACACACAGTAAATACACACACAGTAAATACACACACAGTAAATACACACACAGTAAATACACACACAGTAAATACACACACAGTAAATACACACACAGTAAATACACACACAGTAAATACGCACACAGTAAATACACACACAGTAAATACGCACACAGTAAATACGCACACAGTAAGTACGCACACAGTAAAGACGCACACAGTAAAGACGCACACAGTAAATACGCACACAGTAAATACGCACACAGTAATTAGCACATGGTAAATACGCACACGGTAATCACGCACACGGTAGACACGCACGCGGTAGACACGCACACGGTAAATACGCACACAGTAAATACGCGCACAGTAAATACGCACACAGTAAATACGCACACAGTAAATAAGCACACAGTAAATACGAACACAGTAAATACGCACACAGTAAATACGCGCACAGTAAACACGCGCACAGTAAACACGCACACAGTAAACACGCACACAGTAAATACGCACACAGTAAATACGCACACAGTAAATACGCACACAGTAAATACGCACACCGTAAATACGCACACAGTAATTACGCACACAGCAAATACGCACACAGTAAATACGCACAAGGTAAATACGCGCACGGTAATTACGCGCGCGGTAAATACGCGCGCAGTAAATACGCGCGCGGTAAATACGCGCGCGGTAAATACGCGCGCGGTAAATACGCGCGCGGTAAATACGCGCGCGGTAAATACGCGCGCGGTAAATACGCACGCGGTAAATACGCACGCGGTAAATACGCACGCGGTAAATACGCAGGCGGTAAATACTCACGCGGTAAATACGCACGCAGTAAATACGCACGCAGTAAATACGCACACAGTAACTACGCACACAGTAAATACGCGCACAATAAATACGCGCACAGTAAATACGAGCACAGTAAATACGCGCACAGTAAATACGCGCACAGTAAATACGCGCAGAGTAAATACGCGCACAGTAAATACACGCACAGTAAATACGCGCACAGTAAGTACGCGCACAGTAAGTACGCGCACAGTAAGTACGCGCACAGTAAGTACACGCACAGTAAATACACACACAGTAAATACACACACCGTAAATACACACACAGTAAATACACACACAGCAAATACACACAGTAAATACACACACAGTAAAGACACACACAGTAAGTACACACATAGTAAGTACACACACAGTAAGTACACACACAGTAAGTACACACACAGTAAATACACACACAGTAAATACACACACAGTAAATACACACACAGTAAATACGAACACAGTAAATACGCACACGGTAAATACGCACACAGTAAATACGCACACAGTAAATACGCACACAGTAAATACGCACACAGTAAAAACGTACACAGTAAATACGCACACAGTAAATACGCACACAGTAAATACGCACACAGTAAATACGCACACAGTAAATACGCACACAGTAAATACGCACACAGTAAATACGCACACAGTAAATACGCACACAGTAAATACGCACACAGTAAATACGCACAGAGTAAATACGAACACAGTAAATACGCACACAGTAAATACGCACAAACTAAATACGCACAAGGTAAATAAGCACGAGGTAAATACGCACAAGGTAAATACGCACACGGTAAATACGCACACGGTAAATACGCACACGGTAAGTACGCACACGGTAAATACGCACACGGTAAACACGCACACGGTAAATACGCACACGGTAAATACGCACACGGTAAATACGCACACGGTAAATACGCACACGGTAAATACGCACACGGTAAATACGCACACGGTAAACACGCACACGGTAAATACGCACACGGTAAATACGCACACGGTAAATACGCACACGGTAAATACGCACACGGTAAATACGCACACGGTAAATACGCACACGGTAAATACGCAGACGGTAAATACGCAGACGGTAAATACGCACACGGTAAATACGCACACGGTAAATACGCACAAGGTAAATACGCACACGGTAAATACGCACACGGTAGTAGTAATATATGAGCAGATCTCCCTACCAAGTGTTTTTTTGTGGTTCTGGTCTTGGGGGTTATGCAATGGGTTACGGCGTTGGATGAATTCGCCGAGTTTATATTGTATTTCATTTGAGGGGTACTTGAGTGGCGTTTGAGTGGCATTTAAGCGGTATTTGAGTTTTGATTATTTTTTTACTTGATTTGAACTCATATGGCAGCTAGATTTTGAATGTATGGCATTTAAGTTTTGATACTTTTTCACATAATTTGAACTCATATGGCATCTTGAGAGAGAGAGGAGAGAGAAGACAGAGAGGAGAGAGGAGAGAGAAAGGAGAGAGGAGTTTTATCTACATTGAATAACTATATTGATCAAAAATGAAACATTTTATGATTATATACATTGATTACATAATAAATAGGGAAAATCTTCCTATATAATATAGCTAGAGTCAGTAAATACTAAGTAATACAAAACAATACAACTTGTAATGACAATCAATGTATACATACATATGGTATCTTGAGATAAAGAAAGAGAGAGAGGAGAGAGGGAGAGAGAGGAGAGAGGAAGAAAGAGAGGAGAGAGGAGAGAAGAGATATATCTACATTGAATAAATATATTGATCAAAATGAATCATTATATGATTATATACATTTATTACATAATAAGTATGGAAAATCTTCCTATATAATATACCTTTACAATAATGTTTTTGATGTACTGATGTTTGGTAAAAAAACTACATTAGTTAAGTTTTAAATTCATATGAAAAAAATTTGTGTCAATTTAGTATCTACTCCCAGGACTGATACTCCCCTAAAATAACCCATAAGGCTCAGCCTAAAAACAAGTTTTAGGGGGTGTTTTTGTGCAAGATACAATAAAAATAACTGTGTTTGTATATATCTAGAGAGAGTGTTTAGAGGAGAGAGAGAGAGAGGAGACTTGAGCATAAATATTCCTGGTAAATTATTTATTTACAATATTATTTGTAATTATTAGTGAAAGAAATTATGAGCAAGGTACAATAAAAATAACTGTGTTTGTATATATCTAGAGAGAGTGTTTAGAGGAGAGAGAGAGAGAGAGGAGACTTGAGCATAAATATTCCTGGTAAATTATTTATTTACAATATTATTTGTAATTATTAGTGAAAGAAATTATGAAATACTGGCGAGTAATTAAGTAATTCAGTAAGGAAATTGGTTGGAAACGTAGTAATATTATTTAAATACAACATTGCTTTGCAACAATGATTAATAAAAACAATTATGGACGTTGGTGAGTAATTAAGTAATCTAGTAAGGAAAACTGATTGAAAATCACGGTAATATTTGGTAAAAGATACTTGCAACATGTTTTATCAGCGAAAAAATCAAACAATTTTCAAATGTTTACGAGTACTAAGCGATTTAGTAGGAAAAACCAACTGAAACACGCATTTCAAATATTTACGCGTAACTAGGTTATTCAGTAGGAAAAACCAACTGAAACGCGCAATATCCGTTTTTGAAATATTTACGATAAACACAATTGGGATATTACTGTTATCAAAGAAATCAAGCGAGTATCAAATGTTTACGAGTAACTAAGTATTTAGTTGAAAAAAATCGATTGAGATCGTGTGACATCCGTTACAAAATATTTTACGTCAAGTTACCAACGAGAAAATAAATATTTCTTAGAATATCCGCTATAGCGAGTTACGATAATTTTTACGCACCTTGAAGGTTTTCAGTCCATTTTCAGTCAGATCAAAATTTATGCGAGACGTTTTAGGTATTATTTCAGTCGACGTAATGTTACCAGTTCATTTTTAAAAAGTAATTAATTATAATATCACGCAAGTGCCCCGCAAGTGTCATTTTACTAATAAACTCATTCCAGAAAAGACATTAATCATCATCTCGCTTAATCCTATATGTTTTGATCTTTTTAATATCAAGTGTGTCGCTCGAGAAAAGTCATTAGTTACACCTAAGCACTATTCATTATCATGCTCTATTTAAAACAAAAACAACAAACATCCATAGATGATGGAATTATAGGTCGAATTCAACCTAAAAAGGAAGAGAACTTGATTGCATCTATCTCCTGTTTTTTATTGTTTCATTACATATTAGTTAATATAGATACAGCCTTCCACCAAAACGGATTTGTGGTTTTACTTTTAATCCTAGGTATCTCCGCTATCATCTAAAAAACATGAGCAAAGCATGACTTTATCCACTTGTTTTATTAGTTAGACTGTTACTTTTTTTAAAATATCTCATTGTTTTTTGTGTGAAATACAAATAATATTTCAACATACATAGCATATTTTCTATTTTTAGGAAGCTGTTTTGTCTAATAAATCAAGAGTTATATGTTACATACGCATATTTAAATGCTATCAGATATCTTTGAAGTGTTTATTACATTCCTAACTCATACTTAATGTTGTAAACTATAATTGGAGCTCTCACATTTTAATTTACTGTCTGATGATATAAAGATGGAGCTACACTACATCATTGTTTTGCTGATGATGTATCTATATGATTGTTTGTGGTAGTGTGTGTTATAGTAGAGTATATCAATAAACTGCAATTGAACTAGTTATTAAATGCTATCAGTACCTGTAAAGTATTTTATTACATTCCGAACTCACGCTTAATGGTGTAAACTATAATTGAAGCTCTCACATATTAATTTACTGTCTGATGATATAAAGATGGAACTACATCGCATCATTGTTTTGCTGTTGATGTGTCTATATGAAAATTGTTGCTATAAAAATATGTTTGAAGGATGTGAGTTGTCATTCAAATGAAATGTAAGTTTCATCCTAGCTAGTTATATTTAAAAGAGGTTGTAAAATTTGTTTATCCAACGCTCTACATTCAAAAATTTTAGCTAGATGGAAAGACAGTTTACAGGAGTGTTTGTGGTGGTTAAGCTTATTAAACTATTTAATCTCTATCTTCCTATTTTTTTAACCAACTTCCTAATCGTCTTCCACTTTTTTAAAAAACAATATCATTTATCATAGTAATAATCAGAAAATCAGTCTACAAATTAATCTTGATAAATGACTTCAATGTTTTGTATATAAGAGAAACTATTTTTTTAAACAGTATCAGTTTTCATTTATACTACATCATCTGCAACATCTACACATCTGCAAAACAACAATGGCTAGCAATATCCCTACAGCAAATGAGTAAGTTATTTATACTATCTTTTACAATTTTGTTGCAGTTACATTTATAAATTTATACAAATGTATATATATATATATTACTTGTAGGTCTACATCCTCAAATGATGCATTAGAGATAAATATAGACGAAATAGATTTCAGTGCCATGTAAGTATATTATTGAAACTTTATTATTCAACTGTATTATATAGAGTTTTTAATTAATCACAATCTTGTTTTATTGCTTTATTAAGCTCTACCGATGATGAAACAATGAGATGGTTGGATGAATGTTTTAAGGAAACGGAGAAGCCAAAAAAGTCCAAGCCTACCGCGCACATTGCTATGAGTAAGTATTTTTCTGTATTATGAAAAATGTAAATTTTTCTGTAGGTAAAATAATAACGACTCTACATTTACTACGTTATTTTTGTAGAGAAAACATCTACACGATTCATTGCAAGCGCATGTTATGTAGGAAAAGATGAAACATTTCTCTCCTATGATCGTCACACATTTGAATGTAAGTATGATAAAAATATTATTTACTACATACTCATTCAATTTTAATAAATTTTTTCAAAAACTAACATAATTACATTCATATTTTCTATTTTAGTTCAAGCAGAGAACCTGCAGCTAGAGCAGTACAGAAGGAGCAGTGTTATAGATGGAGAGATAAAAGATGATAAGGAGTGCTTCAAGTGTAAGTGATACGCGTTATCTTTATATACATATACCATACTCAAGACAGTTATCTATATATATATATATAATGAGAATTTGTTTATTTTGCTTGTAGATATCGATAACAAAAACACAAGATATTTTCTTTCAGTGCTTTCGTTGCTATTGATATCGTATTGTACAAAGACTCTGAGCGAAGCACTGAAAGAAAAAAAAGACAGTATTCCGTGTATATTTTGTGGTAAGAAGTTTAAATTAGGGAAGATGCATGAGCCCGGCCGAGTTCTTTCAAGACATTTTTTTGCTCACTTGTTTATTTTTTATTGTTTATGCGGAAAATCACATACAACTTTGAGAGAACTCCAGCAACATACTTGTATTTTGAAAACTAAAATGTTTTTTGTTGTTGATATTGCTAGTTATGATAATTTTGTTTTATTTATTAATAAAAAATATTCTGAGTTAGTTATGAACATTACTTTTCCCAAAAATTTTATGTTAGTATATCTCTATCCAATAGAAGGTTATTTTTCTGGAAACATCGATTTAGATTTTGAGGGATTAGGGTGTAAATGGTTGGCAATAGCTAAAAAACCGGTTGCTGGAGATCAAAAGCTTTTACTTAAAACCCAACGTAAAAAAATGAGAGCGCTTATATCTTCAGATTCTGATTTTTCAGAAACTGAAGAAAGTAATAATGACTTAATTTCTGTTGCTAGTTCACAGTGCAGTCCAAAAACCAGTGTTTTAGAATCTAATACAACAGTTAACCCACAAACTCAAGTAGATTTAAAACAAAGCCAAAAGATTGATATAACTTCACTGAAATTAATTTTGAATATAAAAGATGGACTGAAAAAAAAGGGTTTTAATGATTGTGTTAAATTGAAATTAGCGTCTATTAGACAGAAAATGCAAAAAAATTCAGATTTTTCTCAAGAAGAAATTCTTGTATTAACTGCACTCTTAGGTGAGTTTTAAAATTTTTATTTCACTATATTTTTTATTATTATCATGGCTCTGGAATAGGTCTTATGCAACTACCCTATTTTATAATTTCTTACCACAAAATATATAGTGAATAGGATGTTTTTTTATAAATACTCTCTATATATATATATTATATATACAGACAATAGTCTGTGTTTTTTATGAATACTTTATTCATATGTATACACTTCATGTAGAATTGTTCTGTCATTAGTTTACCTAATGTATTATTTTTGTTTGTTTTGTGGTTGAAAACTCCATACGCTTCATTCTTACTGTATTACTTTGCATAATATTACAAAATAAATATTACATCAACTACCTTCAAACTGCATCCAAGTGATGAAACAGTAAATTTCACATCTGTATTACTGAATCTATAGCATTGTTATGAAAAAGACTGTAATTACTTAATTATTATGTCATATCGTGACAAACTATCAACACCCAATTCACAAAACTGTAAAACCTAAAGTATAATGCTTGTGGTTGTAAAAAGTCTTCTACTGTTTTGGTTTCTCAAACAAATTATAAAACATTTTCACAATTTTTGTGCAAAAGCGGAGTTGTCTTACCATTTTGACACAATGTGCCGACAACTTTTACATATTTTTTCAAAAACGAAGTTTAGAAATTATAAATGGGAGTTGTCTTAACATTTTTGAAAAATGAGACGATAACTTGAAATATTTATTTTTGTGTCGGAACATTGAAATTTTGTAACATTTTAGAGTTGTAACCCCGAAAGTTTTACAAATTGGCTAAATTACCAATGTTAAATATGGATAAAATACTTTATTACACTAAATATATACAAATTATTGCACAATACAAATAATATGTAATTTAATGTTTATGAGTTGTTGCTGGTAGATTTTGGCGAGTCGACGGTCATTCACTTGTACACGTATTCTATCTAAAAGCATACATAGATGTCGTTATAACAACTACATTATACTATGGTGAAAAATACGGCTATTAGTAGTTACTTATTACTAGTGAAGATTAACATACCTTAATTAAATTTCCGATATTGAAATCCTGCTAGCTTCGCTTGAAATGTGTTTGTCATCTTCATTGCTTTTCTCACTATCATTGTCGACAACTTCATCTTTTTCCTCAAATTTTTTGTTCTCAGAGTCATCATCAGTCATATTATCATCTTCTTCATCAGTATAAGCATCAATGTTATCATTGTCATCATCATCATCATCATCATCATCATCATCATCATCATCATCATCATCATCATCAGCAGCATCATCAGCGGCAACATCATCATCATAACTTTTCATCAGCTCAGCATCGTCAAATAGAGAAAGTCTGAAAGCTCTTCCTTCTTTTTCACTTGAAGTAGATAGAAGCATCAAAGCTTCTTCAACACTCAGAATCGTGAGAATGTGTTTCTTTGTGCCGCTTTCAGTTGTCATCGTACTTTTATAGTGGATCATACCGCATTCATGATTTTTGATCTTCAAAACGTTCTCAGGAGGGACAACAATCTTCCCAGTCATCAAAGATCCGTCATTCATCATGTATCTGTAAGTGACAGTGTGAGTGATACGTAAAGGCGATGTATCTTGTTTTCGTTTTCGCTGCTTCGACTTCAAATTTTTCCAAACTGAAAGTCTAGTGAATGTCAGAAGAGTGTTGACAGGAATATTATCGAAAGTGATGATATCAAAGTATGCTTGCAACTGTTTCAATGATTTTTTTCTCAAGATTTTGGCTATAACTCGTTGTTTTAGCCCTTGATGATGATGATGATTATCTCCTACAATACGTAGATCGGGTTGATTTTCTTCTAGCTTTCCCATGTACACTACGATTTGTGAAGAGCCGGGATCAAGTTCCTGTAGCTCCATCGTAAGTTCTTTGTCAATCAGTGACTTGACTCGAATTCGATGATTGTTTTTTAAAACATATTCATAGTCCAATATACCATAATCTTCAACGTAATTAACATCGAAAACCTCCAATATCGTAGGAATTGGTAAATCCAACAAACTCACAAAATTTCCGATTTCCAACATTCCTTTCTGCATAGCTCCTGTCATTATTCCAGCCATCTCGAGCAATTCAAACTCTCTAAGTTTGTTTGCGGTATTATTCTTGCAGTTGCTGAATAAAAAGGAAATTGAAGCTTGAGATAATGTCACTATCGGTTTTTTGATATCCTCCGTTCGTTTGCCTTCACTGTTCTCATGCAGATATGTGTAGTCCGGTGTGGGACTCAAAGGAGAGTCAGCTGAAACTACATGATGATTCATTGCTATATCAGCATGAGCATTGGTGTTTGAGCGAGAAGATGTATCATTAAAGGTGTTAGGATTGGATCTTCTATCATCAATGTGAATGCCGTTGGTGGTGGAAATGATGGTTGTAGTGGAAATAGCGTTAGTGTTGTTGGTAGCTGTGATTGGTTCAATATGGAGCTTAGGAAGTGCTTTGGAGTGTGATGTCATCATACCTGCAAAAAGTAAAAGAACTTAGTTTAATGATGTAAATATACTGAAACTATTGTTTTATTAAAAGATTGTTTTTAAAAACTAAGATTCAAAAACCTAGATGTTTCAATTAATTAAAAACAAATAATTATTTTAGTGCTTCTTACCTTGTTGCTCTCCTAATAGCTGTAGTAGATGTTGCTCCTCTGTTAGTCGCTGTAGAACTGGATGCTTTCTGTGTGAAAACTATGGTTCTTATATAGCTAAAGTTGTACTGATTAAACCCTATGAACACCATCTCGTGTCAATCTCTATGAATCAACATTTGTTCACGCGAAGGAAGGTCAATGCTTTCGCGGGAATAAATAAATAATTTTCACGCGAATACAAACCAATGCTTTCGCGGGAATAAATAAGTTATTTTCACGCGAATGGAAACCAATGCTTTCGCGGGAATAAATAATTTATTTTCACGCGAATAGAAACCAATTCTTTCGCGGGAATAAGTACTTTATTTTCACACGAATGCAAACTGTTGCCTTCGCGGGAATAAATGATTTAATTTCCCGCGAATGGAAACCGTTGCTTTCGCGGGAATAAATATTTTATTTTCACGCGAATAGAAACCAATGCTTTCGCGGGAATAAATGATTTTATTTCCCGCGGATGAAAGTCAATGTTGTCGCGGGAATAAATACTTTGTTTTCACGCGAATGGAAACCGTTGCTTTCGCGGGAATAAATATTTTATTTTCACGCGAATACAAACCGTTGCTTTCGCGGGAATAAATAATTTATTTTCACGCGAATAGAAACCAATGCTTTCGCGGGAATAAATATTTTATTTTCACGCGAAGGCAACGGTTTGTATTCGCATGAAAATAAAGTATCTATTCCCGCGACAACATTGACTTTCATCCGCGGGAAATAAAATCATTTATTCCCGCGAAAGCATTGGTTTCTATTCGCGTGAAAATAAAATATTTATTCCCGCGAAAGCAACGGTTTGTATTCGCGTGAAAATAAAGTATTTATTCCCGCGACAACATTGACTTTCATCCGCGGGAAATAAAATCATTTATTCCCGCGAAAGCATTGGTTTCTATTCGTGTGAAAATAAATTATTTATTCCCGCGAAAGCATTGGTTTCCATTCGCGTGAAAATAACTTATTTATTCCCGCGAAAGCATTGGTTTGTATTCGCGTGAAAATTATTTATTTATTCCCGCGAAAGCATTGACCTTCCTTCGCGTGAACAAATGTTGATTCATAGAGATTGACACGAGATGGTGTTCATAGGGTTTAATCAGTACAACTTTAGCTATATAAGAACCATAGTTTTCACACAGAAAGCATCCAGTTCTACAACAGCTATCAGAGAAGCAACATCTACTACAGCTATTAGAAGAGCATCAAGGTAAAAACTTAATAAATTACAGTTTTTACTCATATATTATTTATTATACTAAAACAACTGAACAAAATTAATCATCTGTTTTTTTTTTGTTTTTTTTTCAGATTCATTGACAAAAAATGGAAATAGTTAACAACACAGAATCAGAAACTCAGCCTAAATCTTTGACTCAAGAGGACTTGATACTTCTACAAAACATATGCAATAAGAAAATTGAAGAGAGAGTGCGAATTATCTCAAACAATTGTAAATTCATACAGAAAGACTTGATAGAGCAGCTAAATAGTTTTCGAACTGAATCTTTTCTAACATTAAAGCTCTTAGGGAATGATGTTACATCAGACATTCAGAGATTACATTACGTATTACAACAACGACAATATCAACTACAACAGGTAAACACACCAATTTCTATCGAGTGTGCTCGTAAAGAACTTGCTCGAAAAAGAAGAAACATGCAGCGACAGTCCGCTCAAAGACAAGCTAGAAGGGTAAGGACTCAACAACGAAAGACACGAAAAGCTACAAAAACATCTGATTAACAGTCAATTTTTGATGACAAGGTAATAATTAATAAAAAAGTACTATTTAGTAAGAGTTTGTAGTTGTTTTAAAATTTCTGTTTAACCATTCTATACTAATACATAACTTTTCATTTTAGTTCATTATGGAATCAAAAGTACATAGAACAGAAGTCTTCCTTCCTAAGTTTGTATTATTTAATATTTACTGACTCTAGCTATATTGTATGAGATTTTCCCTACTTATTACACAATAAATGTATATATTCACATATTGTTTCATTTTTAATCACTGTATTTATTCAATGTAGATATATCTCCTCTCTCCTCTCTCCTCTTTTTATCTCTCCTCTCTCTCAACATACTCTCTCCTCTACCAAATACTCTTCTCTCCTCTCTTGCAGTTATTTCCCAAATACTGTAGATTTTAACCATCTAGAGGTCTAATTTGGTGATTTTCCAACATATTTTATAGCATTTAATATACTTATTATGTAATAAATGTATATTATTCAATGTAAATGTAAATATATTCATAAATATGCACATAATTATCCATATATACATAAATGTATAAAAACTAAAAAAAATCTCTCTCCTCTCTCTCCTCTCTCTTCTCTCCTCTCTCATCTCTCCTCTCCCCTCTCTCCAAAGACTATGCATTGATTGTCATTACAAGTTGTAGTGCTCTGTATGACTACATTGTAAAAAAAATACTATATATTGTTTGTCATTACAAGTTGTTGTGCTCTGTACTACTTAGTATTTACTAACTCTAGCTATATTATACAAGAATATTTTCCTACTTATTATGTAATAAATGTGTATAATCATATATTGATTCAATGTAGTTATATCTCCTCATTCTTCTCTCCTCTCTCTCAAAATATCATTTGAGTTTGAGTTATGTAAAATAATTATCAAAACTTGAATGCCATACATTCAAAATCTAGCTGTCATATGAGTTCAAATTAAGTAAAAAAATAATCAAAACTCAAATGCCACTTAAATGCCATTCAAACGCCACTCAAGTACCCCTCAAGTAAAATACAATATAAACTCGGCGAATTCATCCAACGTCGTAACCCATTGCCTAAACTCCAAGGTCTAATCCACAAAAAAACACTTGGTAGGGAGATCTGCTCATATATTACTACTCACGGTAAATACGCACACGGTAAATACGCACACGGTAAATACGCACACGGTAAATACGCACACGGTAAATACGCACACGGTAAATACGCACACGGTAAATACGCACACGGTAAATACGCACACGGTAAATACGCACACGGTAAATACGCACACGGTAAATACGCACACGGTAAATACGCAGACGGTAAATACGCACACGGTAAATACGCACACGGTAAATACGCACACGGTAAATACGCACACGGTAAATACCCACACGGTAAATACGCACACGGTAAATACGCGCACGGTAAATACGCGCACGGTAAATACGCACACAGTATTTACGCACACAGTAAATACGCACACAGTAACCACGCACACAGTAAGTACGCACACAGTAAATACGCACACAGTAAACACACACAGTAAATACACACACAGTAAATACAAACACAGTAAACACGCACACAGTAAATACGCACACAGTAAATACACACACAGTAAATACACACACAGTAATTACACACACAGTAAATACACACACAGTAAATACACCCACAGTAAATACACACACAGTAAATACACCCACAATAAATACACACACAGTAAATACACACACAGTAAACACACACAGTAAATACACACACAGTAAATACACACACAGTAAATACACACACAGTAAATACACACACAGTAAAGTCACACACAGTAAATACACACACAGTAAATACACACACAGTAAATACACACACAGTAAATACACACACAGTAAATACACACACAGTAAATACACACACAGTAAATACACACACAGTAAATACACACACAGTAAATACACACACAGTAAATACACACACAGTAAATACGCACACAGTAAATACACACACAGTAAATACGCACACAGTAAATACGCACACAGTAAGTACGCACACAGTAAAGACGCACACAGTAAAGACGCACACAGTAAATACGCACACAGTAAATACGCACACAGTAATTAGCACATGGTAAATACGCACACGGTAATCACGCACACGGTAGACACGCACGCGGTAGACACGCACACGGTAAATACGCACACAGTAAATACGCGCACAGTAAATACGCACACAGTAAATACGCACACAGTAAATAAGCACACAGTAAATACGAACACAGTAAATACGCACACAGTAAATACGCGCACAGTAAACACGCGCACAGTAAACACGCACACAGTAAACACGCACACAGTAAATACGCACACAGTAAATACGCACACAGTAAATACGCACACAGTAAATACGCACACCGTAAATACGCACACAGTAATTACGCACACAGCAAATACGCACACAGTAAATACGCACAAGGTAAATACGCGCACGGTAATTACGCGCGCGGTAAATACGCGCGCAGTAAATACGCGCGCGGTAAATACGCGCGCGGTAAATACGCGCGCGGTAAATACGCACGCGGTAAATACGCACGCGGTAAATACGCACGCGGTAAATACGCAGGCGGTAAATACTCACGCGGTAAATACGCACGCAGTAAATACGCACGCAGTAAATACGCACACAGTAACTACGCACACAGTAAATACGCGCACAATAAATACGCGCACAGTAAATACGAGCACAGTAAATACGCGCACAGTAAATACGCGCACAGTAAATACGCGCAGAGTAAATACGCGCACAGTAAATACACGCACAGTAAATACGCGCACAGTAAGTACGCGCACAGTAAGTACGCGCACAGTAAGTACGCGCACAGTAAGTACACGCACAGTAAATACACACACAGTAAATACACACACCGTAAATACACACACAGTAAATACACACACAGCAAATACACACAGTAAATACACACACAGTAAAGACACACACAGTAAGTACACACATAGTAAGTACACACACAGTAAGTACACACACAGTAAGTACACACACAGTAAATACACACACAGTAAATACACACACAGTAAATACACACACAGTAAATACGCACACAGTAAATACGCACACGGTAAATACGCACACAGTAAATACGCACACAGTAAATACGCACACAGTAAATACGCACACAGTAAAAACGTACACAGTAAATACGCACACAGTAAATACGCACACAGTAAATACGCACACAGTAAATACGCACACAGTAAATACGCACACAGTAAATACGCACACAGTAAATACGCACACAGTAAATACGCACACAGTAAATACGCACACAGTAAATACGCACAGAGTAAATACGAACACAGTAAATACGCACACAGTAAATACGCACAAACTAAATACGCACAAGGTAAATAAGCACGAGGTAAATACGCACAAGGTAAATACGCACACGGTAAATACGCACACGGTAAATACGCACACGGTAAGTACGCACACGGTAAATACGCACACGGTAAACACGCACACGGTAAATACGCACACGGTAAATACGCACACGGTAAATACGCACACGGTAAATACGCACACGGTAAATACGCACACGGTAAATACGCACACGGTAAACACGCACACGGTAAATACGCACACGGTAAATACGCACACGGTAAATACGCACACGGTAAATACGCACACGTTAAATACGCACACGGTAAATACGCACACGGTAAATACGCACACGGTAAATACGCAGACGGTAAATACGCAGACGGTAAATACGCACACGGTAAATACGCACACGGTAAATACGCACAAGGTAAATACGCACACGGTAAATACGCACACGGTAAATACGCACACGGTAAATACGCACACGGTAAATACGCACACGGTAAATACGCACACGGTAAATACGCACACGGTAAATACGCACACGGTAAATACGCACACGGTAAATACGCACACGGTAAATACGCACACGGTAAATACGCACACGGTAAATACGCACACGGTAAATACGCACACGGTAAATACGCAGACGGTAAATACGCACACGGTAAATACGCACACGGTAAATACGCACACGGTAAATACGCACACGGTAAATACCCGCACGGTAAATACGCGCACGGTAAATACGCGCACGGTAAATACGCGCACGGTAAATACGCGCACGGTAAATACGCGCACGGTAAATACGCGCACGGTAAATACGCGCACGGTAAATACGCGCACGGTAAATACGCGCACGGTAAATACGCGCACGGTAAATACGCGCGCGGTAAATACGCGCGCGGTAAATACGCGCGCGGTAAATACGCGCGCGGTAAATACGCACGCGGTAAATACGCACGCGGTAAATACGCACGCGGTAAATACGCACGCAGTAAATACGCACGCAGTAAATACGCACGCAGTGAATACGCACGCAGTGAATACGCACGCAGTAAATACGCACGCAGTAAATACGCACGCAGTAAATACCCGCGCAGTAAATACCCGCACAGTAAATTTGCGCACAGTAAATACGCGCACAGTAAATACGCGCACAGTAAGTACGCGCACAGTAAGTACGCGCACAGTAAGTACGCGCACAGTAAATACACACACAGTAAATACACACACCGTAAATACACACACCGTAAATACACACACAGTAAATACGCACACAGTAAATACACACACAGTAAATACACACACAGTAAATACACACACAGTAAGTACACACACAGTAATTACACACACAGTAAATACACACACAGTAAATACACACACAGTAAATACGCACACAGTAAATACGCACACAGTAAGTACGCACACGGTAAAGACGCACACAGTAAAGACGCACACAGTAAATACGCACACAGTAAATACGCACATGGTAAATACGCACACGGTAATCACGCACACGGTAGACACGCAGGCGGTAGACACGCACACGGTAAATACGCACACAGTAAATACGCGCACAGTAAATACGCACACAGTAAATACGCACACAGTAAATAAGCACACAGTAAATACGAACACAGTAAATACGAACACAGTAAATACGCACACAGTAAATACGCACACAGTAAACACGCACACAGTAAACACGCGCACAGTAAACACGCACACAGTAAATACGCACACAGTAAATACGCACACAGTAAATACGCACACCGTAAATACGCACACAGTAATTACGCACACAGCAAATACGCACACAGCAAATACGCGCAAGGTAAATACGCGCACGGTAATTACGCGCGCGGTAAATACGCGCGCAGTAAATACGCGCGCGGTAACTACGCGCGCGGTAAAAACGCGCGCGGTAAATACGCGCGCGGTAAATACGCACGCGGTAAATACGCACGCGGTAAATACGCAAGCGGGAAATACGCACGCGGTAAATACGCACGCGGTAAATACGCAGGCGGTAAATACGCCCGCGGTAAATACGCACGCAGTAAATACGCACGCAGTAAATACGCACACAGTAAATACGCACACAGTAAATACGCGCACATTAAATACGCGCACAGTAAATACGAGCACAGTAAATACGCGCACAGTAAATACGCGCACAGTAAATACGCGCACAGTAAATACGCGCACAGTAAATACGCGCACAGTAAGTACGCGCACAGTAAGTACGCGCACAGTAAGTACGCGCACAGTAAGTACGCGCACAGTAAATACACGCACAGTAAATACACACACAGTAAATACACACACCGTAAATACACACACAGTAAATACACACACAGCAAATACACACAGTAAATACACACACAGTAAAGACACACACAGTAAGTACACACACAGTAAGTACACACACAGTAAGTACAAACACAGTAAATACACACACAGTAAATACACACACAGTAAATACACACACAGTAAATACACACACAGTAAATACGCACACGGTAAATACGCACACGGTAAATACGCACACAGTAAATACGCACACAGTAAATACGCACACAGTAAAAACGTACACAGTAAATACGCACACAGTAAATACGCACACAGTAAATACGCACACAGTAAATACGCACACAGTAAATACGCACACAGTAAATACGCACACAGTAAATACGCACACAGTAAATACGCACACAGTAAATACGCACACAGTAAATACGCACACAGTAAATACGCACAGAGTAAATACGCACACAGTAAATACGCACACAATAAATACGCACAAACTAAATACGCACAAGGTAAATACGCACACGGTAAATACGAACACGGTAAATACGCACACGGTAAATACGCACACGGTAAATACGCACACGGTAAATACGCACACCGTAAATACGCACACGGTAAATACGCACACGGTAAATACGCACACGGTAAATACGCACACGGTAAATACGCACACGGTAAATACGCACACGGTAAATACGCACACGGTAAATACGCACACGGTAAACACGCACACGGTAAATACGCACACGGTAAATACGCACACGGTAAATACGCACACGGTAAATACGCACACGGTAAATACGCAGACGGTAAATACGCACACGGTAAATACGCACACGGTAAATACGCAGACGGTAAATACGCACACGGTAAATACGCACACGGTAAATACGCACACGGTAAATACGCACACGGTAAATACGCACACGGTAAATACGCACACGGTAAATACGCACACGGTAAATACGCACACGGTAAATAAGCACACGGTAAATACGCACACGGTAAATACGCACACGGTAAATAAGCACACGGTAAATACGCACACGGTAAATACGCACACGGTAAATACGCACACGGTAAATACGCACACGGTAAATACGCACACGGTAAATACGCAGACGGCAAATACGCAGACGGTAAATACGCACACGGTAAATACGCACACGGTAAATACGCACACCGTAAATACGCACACGGTAAATACGCACACGGTAAATACGCACACGGTAAATACGCACACGGTAAATACGCACACGGTAAATACGCACACGGGAAATACGTACACGGTAAATACGCGCACGGTAAATACGTACACGGTAAATACGCGCACGGTAAATACGCGCACGGTAAATACGCACACAGAAAATACGCACACAGTAAATACGCACACAGTAAACACGCACACAGTAAATACGCACACAGTAAATACGCGCACAGTAAATACGCACACAGTAAATACGCGCACAGTAAATACGCGCACATTAAATACGCGCACAGTAAATACGCGCACAGTAAATACGCGCACAGTAAATACGCGCACAGTAAATACGCGCAAAGTAAATACGCGCACAGTAAATACCCGCACAGTAAGTACGCGCACAGTAAGTACGCGCACAGTAAGTACGCGCACAGTAAGTACGCGCACAGTAATTACGCGCACAGTAAATACACACACCGTAAATACACACACAGTAACTACACACACAGCAAATACACACACAGTAAATACACACACAGTAAAGACACACACAGTAAGTACACACACAGTAAGTACACACACAGTAAGTACACACACAGTAAGTACACACACAGTAAGTACACACACAGTAAATACACACACAGTAAATACAGACACAGTAAATACACACACAGTAAATACGCACACAGTAAATACGCACACAGTAAAAACGTACACGGTAAATACGCACACAGTAAATACGCACACAGTAAATACGCACACGGTAAATACGCACACGGTAAATACGCACACGGTAAATACTCACACGGTAAATACGCACACGGTAAATACGCACACGGTAAATACGCACACGGTAAATACGCACACGGTAAATACGCACACGGTAAATACGCACACGGTAAATACGCACACGGTAAATACGCACACGGTAAATACGCACACGGTAAATACGCACACGGTAAACACGCACACGGTAAATACGCACACGGTAAATACGCACACAGTAAATACTCACACAGTAAATACGCATACAGTAAATACGCACACAGTAAATACGCACACAGTAAATACGCACACAGTAAATACGCTCACAGTAAATACGCACACCTTAAACCCGCACACAGTAAACACGCACACAGTAAACACGCACACAGTAAACACGCACACAGTAAACACGCACACAGTAAACATGCACACAGTAAACATGTACACAGTAAACACGCACACAGTAAACACGCACACAGTAAACACGCACACAGTAAATACGCACACAGTAAATACGCACACAGTAAATACGCACACAGTAAATACGCAAATACGCACGCAGTAAATACGCACGCAGTAAATACGCACGCAGTAAATACGCACGCAGTGAATACGCACGCAGTGAATACGCACGCAGTAAATACGCACGCAGTAAATACGCACGCAGTAAATACGCGCGCAGTAAATACGCGCACAGTAAATACGCGCACAGTAAATACGCGCACAGTAAATACGCGCACACTAAGTACGCGCACAGTAAGTACGCGCACAGTAAGTACGCGCACAGTAAATACGCGCACAGTAAATACACACACAGTAAATACACACACCGTAAATACACACACAGTAACTACGCACACAGTAAATACACACACAGTAAATACACACACAGTAAATACACACACAATAAAGACACACACAGTAAGTACACAGACAGTAAGTACACACACAGTAAGTACACACACAGTAATTACACACACAGTAAATACACACACAGTAAATACACACACAGTAAATACGCACATAGTAAATACGCACACAGTAAGTACGCACACAGTAAAGACGCACACAGTAAAGACGCACACAGTAAATACGCACACAGTAAATACGCACACAGTAAATACGCACATGGTAAATACGCACACGGTAATCACGCACACGGTAGACACGCACGCGGTAGACACGCACACGGTAAATACGCACACGGTAAATACGCACACGGTAAATACGCACACGGTAAATACGCACACGGTAAATACGCACACGGTAAATACGCACACGGTAAATACGCACACGGTAAATACGCACACGGTAAATACGCACACAGTAAATACGCACACAGTAAATACGCACACAGTAAGAACGTACACATTAAATACGCACACAGTAAATACGCACACACTAAATACGCACACAGTAAATACGCACACAGTAAATACGCACACAGTAAATTAGCACACAGTAAATACGCACACAGTAAATACGCACACAGTAAATACGCACACAGTAAATACGCACACAGTAAATACGCACAGAGTAAATACGCACACAGTAAACACGCACACAGTAAATACGCACAAACTAAATACGCACAAGGTAAATACGCACAAGGTAAATACGCACAAGGTAAATACGCACACGGTAAGTACGCACACGGTAAGTACGCACACGGTAAATACGCACACGGTAAATACGCACACGGTAAATACGCACACGGTAAATACGCACACGGTCAATACGCACACGGTAAATACGCACACGGTAAATACGCACACGGTAATTACGCACACGGTAAATACGCACACGGTAAATACGCACACGGTAAACACGCACACGGTAAATACGCACACGGTAAATACGCACACGGTAAATACGCACACGGTAAATACGCACACGGTAAATACGCACACGGTAAATACGCACACGCTAAATGCGCACACGGTAAATACGCAGACGGTAAATACGCAGACGGTAAATACGCACACGGTAAATACGCACACGGTAAATACGCACACGGCAAATACGTACACGGTAAATACGCACACGGTAAATACGCACACGGTAAATACGCACACGGTAAATACGCACACGGTAAATACCCACACGGTAAATACGCACACGGTAAATACGCACACGGTAAATACTCACATGGTAAATACGCACACGGTAAATACGCACACGGTAAATACGCACACGGTAAATACGCACACGGTAAATACGCACACGGTAAATACGCACACGGCAAATACGCAGACGGTAAATACGCACACGGTAAAGACGCACACGGTAAATACGCACACGGTAAATACCCACACGGTAAATACGCACACGGTAAATACGCACACGGTAAATACGCACACGGTAAATACGCACACGGTAAATACGCACACGGTAAATACGCACACGGTAAATACGTACACGGTAAATACGCACACGGTAAATACGCGCACGGTAAATACGCGCACGGTAAATACGCACACGGTAAATACGCACACGGTAAACACGCACACAGAAAATACGCACACAGTAAATATGCACACAGTAAATACGCACACAGTAAATACGCACACAGTAAATACGCGCACAGTAATTACGCGCACATTAAATACGCGCACAGTAAATACGCGCACAGTAAATACGCGCACAGTAAATACGCGCACAGTAAATACGCGCAAAGTAAATACGCGCACAGTAAATACCCGCACAGTAAGTACGCGCACAGTAAGTACGCGCACAGTAAGTACGCGCACAGTAAGTACGCGCACAGTAAATACGCGCACAGTAAATACGCACACAGTAAATACACACACCGTAAATACACACACAGTAAATACACACACAGCAAATACACACACAGTAAATACACACACAGTAAAGACACACACAGTAAGTACACACACAGTAAGTACACACACAGTAAGTACACACACAGTAAGTACACACACAGTAAGTACACACACAGTAAATACACACACAGTAAAAACACACACAGTAAATACACACACAGTAAATACACACACAGTAAATACGCACACGGTAAATACGCACACGGTAAATACGCACACGGTAAATACGCACACAGTAAATACGCACACAGTAAATACGCACACAGTAAAAACGTACACAGTAAATACGCACACAGTATATACGCACACAGTAAATACGCACACAGTAAATACGCACACGGTAAATACGCACACGGTAAATACGCACAAGGTAAATACGCACACGGTAAATACGCACACGGTAAATACGCACACGGTAAATACGCACACGGTAAATACGCACACGGTAAATACGCACACGGTAAATACGCACACAGTAAATACGCACACAGTAAATACGCACACAGTAAATACGCACACAGTAAATACGCACACAGTAAATACGCACACAGTAAATACGCACACAGTAAATACGCACACAGTAAACACGCACACAGTAAACACGCACACAGTAAACAAGCACACAGTAAACACGCACACCTTAAACCCGCACACAGTCAACCTGCACACAGTAAACACGCACACAGTAAACACGCACACAGTAAACACGCACACAGTAAATACGCACACAGTAAATACGCACACAGTAAATACGCACACAGTAAATAAGCACACAGTAAATACGCACACAGTAAATACGCACACAGTAAATACGCACACAGTAAATACTCGCACAGTAAATACGCGCACAGTAAATACGCGCACAGTGAATACGCGCACAGTGAATACGCGCACAGTGAATACGCACACAGCAAGTACGCACACAGCAAATACGCACACAGTAAATACGCACACAGTAAATACGCACACAGTAAATACGCACACAGTAACTACGCACACAGTAACTACGCACACAGTGAATACGCACACAGTGAATACGCACACAGTAAATACGCACACAGTAAATACGCACACAGTAAATACGCACACAGTAAATACGCACACGGTAAATACGCGCACAGTAAATACGCGCACAGTAAATACGCGCACAGTAAATACGCGCACAGTAAAAACGCGCACAGTAATTACGCGCACAGTAAGTACGCGCACATTAAGTACGCGCACAGTAAATACACGCACAGTAAATACACGCACAGTAAATACACACACCGTAAACACACACACAGTAAATACACACACAGTAAATACACACACAGTAAATACACACACAGTAAAGACACACACAGTAAGTACACACACAGTAAGTACACACAAAGTAAGTACACACACAATAATTACACACACAGTAAATACACACACAGTAAATACACACACAGTAAATACACACACAGTAAATACACACACAGTAAATACACACACAGTAAATACACACACAGTAAATACACACACAGTAAATACACACACAGTAAATACACACACAGTAAAGACACACACAGTAAATACACACACAGTAAATACACACACAGTAAATACACACACAGTAAATACACACACAGTAAATACACACACAGTAAATACACAGACAGTAAATACCAACACAGTAAATACACACACAGTAAATACACACACACTAACAACACACACAGTAAATACGCACACAGTAAATACGCACACAGTAAATACGCACACAGTAAAGACGCACACAGTAAATACGCACACAGTAAGTACGCACACGGTAAATACGCACACGCTAAATACGCACGCGGTAGACACCCACGCGGTAGACACGCACACGGTAAATACGCACACTGTAAATACGCACAAGGTAAATACGCACACGGTAAATACGCACACGGTAATTACGCACACGGTAATTACGCACACTGTAAATACGCACACGGTAAATACGCACACGGTAAATACGCACACGGTAAATACGCACACGGTAAATACGCACACGGTAAATACGCACACGGTAAATACGCACACGGTAAATACGCACACGGTAAATACGCACACGGTAAATACGCGCACGGTAAATACGCACACTGTAAATACGCACACGGTAAATACGCACACGGTAAATACGCACACGGTAAATATGCACACGGTAAATACGCACACGGTAATTACGCACACGGTAAATACGCACACGGTAAATACGCACACGGTAAATACGCACACGGTAAATACGCACACGGTAAATACGCACACGGTAAATACGCACACGGTAAATACGCACACGGTAAATACGCACACGGTAAATACGCACACGGTAAATACGCACACGGTAAATACGCACACGGTAAATACGCACACGGTAAATACGCACACCGTAAATACGCACACGGTAAATACGCACACGGTAAATACGCACACGGTAAATACGCACACGGTAAATACGCACACGGTAAATACTGTGGTGGAATTTTATGTCTACTACCACTGCGCAAGGTCCCCCTGACAACTGTTGAGTGTCAGGCAAGCCTGAATAGAGCCTGGCACAGCCAGAACATAAGCAAGTCAGCCGGTAGAAACCCTACCGGCCCTGCAGCAGTCACTGCCTGCCCTGCAGCATTCACTGCCTGCCCTGCAGAGGTACCACCGGCCCTGCAGCACACCCTGCCGGCCTTGCAGCATGTACTACCGGCCCTGCAGTGCCATTACCATACCTATACCGGGTCGGTGAGCAAAGAACTATTATAGCCTGAGAACCGAAATTGATACCAAAGGTGCAGGAGCCCGACTTTGCCACATAGCTGTCTTCAAACAAGACCAAAGCCAAGGACCACAAGCCGTAAGGACCAAGAACCAGGGCTACTCATTGCACCACCATGAGTAAGCAAGATTGACTGAGAAGCTCCGCCCCCTACTTCTGGGCGCCCTTCATATTTAACCTCATATTAGCCAATGACTGTATTGCATATTTATATCTTATGATCTGATTAGAGTAAACACTTCCTGCCATTACTGATTTGTTGCCCCTTGTTTGGGCATATGTTTTAATTATGCTCTGCCTATAAAAGGCAGAACATTTCACTAGACTCCTTGTATTGTATTGGGATTCTACCTGTGCTTAAGCCAAGTAGCATGATACATTTACCCTTATTATACATTGCTGGTTACGCTGTGTAATAAAGTATGGTTAACTCAACAAGTCATTGAGTTGTACGTTTGAGCCGTGGGCTCCGGGAACAGTTGTGGAGTTGGCATACTCCTCTGTTGGAAGTTTACCTCTGGAGTGAGGCGTTGTTGGTGGAAGTTTGGTCGGCCCCCCAAAATCCACTACACTGGTGGCCGCGGTAGGATTGTTCTCACGCTGTTGGACTGCGCTACCTTGGAACTGCATATTGCAGCCCGAAAATCCGGATCTGTATTCACCGTACAGAACCCCCATTTGGACACTCTTGAACAGACGTTGAGCTTGCTCCGCCTGAAGAAGTGCTCCCCAGAAAGTGTGCGTCACTTAGCTCTGCATAAACGTTGAGTTTACTCCGTTGCAGCAACCAGACAACCCAGTATCTTTGATACCGGCCCTGCACACACTGATACCGGCCCTGTGTCTTCTGATACCGGCCCTGCTAACACTGATGCCGGCCCTGTGCCTTCGGATACCGGCCCTGCTAACTTTGTGACCGGCCCTGCGCTCTAAACGCCGGCCCTGTACACATTACTACCGGCCCTGTACAATATTGTGCCGGCCTTGTGTTACTTTCCAGTACCTTGTTTACTGAGACAACTTGATATAGACAGCCCTAGACGCTGTAGAGACCTGGTGCCGCTAAAAACGGACCAGCACACTATCCATTGTACACTTGAGTTGAGTTACTCCTCTAAGTCTAGACAATGGCAAACCAACGGGCACGCAGCGCTGGTAGGGTACCACCTGCAAACCCCGAAGCGAATGTGATGGAACGTTTGACAGAAGCGTTACAAGCCGTCATGCAGCCAGCCGCTGCCAATCACCGGTCTTTATTTAAAGCACCGAAGTTCGATGGAGACGGAGACGTGGACTATTTTATAGAGCGCTTCATGGGAGTGGCTGAGGCCAACGAATGGCCAGAGCAGACAGCATTGCTGCATCTGCGAGAGTCCCTGAGAGGGAGTGCACTTGAATGTGGTAAGGCACCACAGTTGCAAGGCATATTTGCTGCTTTACGGACAAGGTTTGGTTTAACCCCCCGTGAAGCAAGATACAAACTGACTGGCCTCCGCAGGGCGTATAAGACTACGCTGCAGGAGCATGCCACTGAAGTAGAACGACTGGTGCAGGTCGCGTATGCGGACCTCCCCCACAGATCGTTGCAACGAATGATAGTAGATATCTTTAGCTCTACATTAGGCAACCCCTATTTGCAGAGACACCTCCTGGCAATACAGCCAGTGGAACTTTTAGACGCAGTGAGAGCAGGGAATGATTACCTGCAGATAAAGACGGGCCCGGAGAAGAGGTCTACTCACGTGCGCACGGTTGAAGATGAATCTACGGATAAAGAGGAGCGCGTGGATGATGCGCCCGACACACCGAATGCTTCGGTGAAGGATGTCCGCCCTACACCTCCGGACAAAAAGGACCATCTGACAGCAGTCATGGAGGCATTGTTGGACCTCACAAAGGAAATCAAGTCATTGAAGCCAGGAAGTACCCCTACCCCTCAGCCTCCTCCACCACTGCCCATGCGGCAATGCTTAGGTGGCAGAAAAGCCGGTCATACGCTAGGAACGTGCCCCCAGCGGGCCAACAAACCAGCTATCCAAGACACTCCATCAGTATTACAGGATAAACCTTCAAATGATGTTTCCTCCAGCAACAACAGCTGGCTGGCAACAAAGCGTGCCCGACAGTTACAACGCGTACAGAAATTTAATCCAGTCAAGGACGAGCAACACAAACCCAGAAGGCACCATCAGGAAGCAACGGCCCCGTGTGATTCGACAAGAATCCGGTCTGGAGACCAACCAGCTGCTCCTGAAAATGGCACGCCGCCACTCAATTACTTCCTCCCAGGGAAGATTGATGGTAGGCCCCTGTCAGTGTTCATAGATGGCAGCTGTTCTACCAACCTGTTGTCTTACCACGTCTACCAATGCCTTCCCCCGGCTGTTAGAAATACATTAAAGAGCAGCCGCCCCTGTGACACCATGGTTGACGGCTCACAGGTGCCCTTCTACGGGACCATCACGGTTCCCCTGCGCCTCAGAGATTTCAAGTGTGAAACTGTCTTCGTCGTTGGACGCATCCGTGAGGATGCCATCCTAGGCGAGCCATTCATAACTGCACATAAATGTAGGATCAAAGTTGATGAAGCGGCTGTTATGATTGGCGACCGCCAACTACAATGTACCGACCGGAACGGGAGGTTATTAGTTAACCGGGTGCAAGTGATACGAGCTATTACCTTACCCGCTTGTTCAGAGGTTACGTTGACGTGTAGACTCAACGCCAAAAACCACAGCCCCCTAGGATTGGTAGAAGGCCATCCTGATGCCCCCCCTCTAGCTACAAGCATCAACCAACCAGACGGACAGTGCCGCCTGGCAATTCGGTGCCTAAACCCCACCGACCAACCCTTGGAGCTGAAAGCTGGCCAGACCATAGGTCGGTACACGGGCATAGACACGGACCAGTGTTCTACTCCTGACGCCATACCCTGTTCCTCTCCCAAGGGCAAACCTCAGAGAAACCCAGAGTATCTGGTACCACTACACCTACAGGATCTCTACCATCAGGCAGTAGTCAACTGCAAGGACTCTCAGGAGAAAAAGAAACTAGCTCAATTGCTGGAGCAGTACGGGTCTACCTTCAGTACGGGAGATCATGACATAGGCCGTACCACCCTTGCAGAGCATAGCATTCCCCTCCTACCTGGCGCCAAACCTGTGCGCCAACGCCCCCATCGACTGGGGCCCCAGAAAGAAGAAGAGGCGGAGAAACAGGTAGCCCACCTACTAGAGAAAGGCCTGATCGAGCCCGCATCAGGAGCCTGGAGCGCTCCGGTAGTACTTGTGAAGAAGAAAGATGGGTCGTGGCGGTTTTGCATCGATTACCGGCGACTGAATGCTGTCACTCAGCTGGATGCTCACCCCTTGCCACGTATAGATGAGAGTCTTGACGCACTCTCAGGGAGTAAATACTTCAGCACCTTGGACCTTGTCAGTGGGTACTGGCAAGTGCCGCTGGATGAAGATGCGCAGGAGAAGTCCGCATTTACCACCAGGGCTGGACTGTTTAAATGGAAGGTGCTGTCATTTGGTCTCACTTCCGCCCCCGCTACCTTTCAGCGGCTCATGGAGAAAGTTCTCCATGGGCTACACTGGAAGACCCTTCTCTTATATCTAGATGATATAATCGTGATTGCACCAAACTTCTCCACTCACCTGGAAAGATTGGCAGATGTGTTTGACCGGTTACAAAAAGCCGGGTTAAAACTCAAGCCCAATAAGTGCGAACTGCTACAGGAGCAGGTTCGTTACTTGGGCCATGTGGTCAGCAAGGACGGGGTGGCAACCGATCCTGAAAAAGTGAAGGCAGTAGAAGAATGGAGCTCGCCGAGAGATTTAAGGGACCTCCAAGCATTTCTTGGCACCGTCGGGTACTACCGACAGTATTTGCCCAATTTCTCTACAGTAGCCAAACCCCTCACCAAACTGACCGGGAAGAACACCCCCTGGAGGTGGGAACCAGAGCAAGAACAAGCTTTCCAGCAATTGAAAACCAGCTTGGTCACGGCTCCTATCTTGGGTTACCCCGAACACAAGGGTGCCTATGTGCTGGACACGGACGCCAGCAATGACGGATTAGGAGCAGTCCTTTCCCAGGTGCAAGAAGGCCGGGAAAAAGTCATATCTTACTACAGTAAGACGCTCAACCCCGCCGAACGTAACTACTGTGTTACCAGGAAGGAACTCCTGGCGGTAGTAAAAGCGGTGTGCCACTTCAGACCGTACTTGTATGGGCAAAAATTCAAGTTACGAACTGACCATGCCTCCCTATTATGGCTCTGTCGCAAGAAGGAACCAACTAGCCAGGTAGCCCGGTGGCTGGAAATCCTTTCGGAATTCCAATACTCGATTGAACATCGAAAAGGCATCCACCACGGCAACGCTGATGGGCTTAGTAGACGTTGCCCAGCCGATTGTCGACAGTGCCAACACATTCAAAAAAGGGACGGTGGGCCAACAAAAGAGGAGGTAGCAGGAGAGCCCACTCCTGGAGACACAAAGCCCTTGGGGCCCTCTAACACTGCAAAAACCCTTATCGGTGATACCGTGGGGGCGATACACGGAAGAGACCCGGCACCGCCTGATGCAGGGCTAGTCCATATGCAGAGAACTGGACAACACCCGGTGGCCGTGGTCTATGAAGCCGTTAGAAATAACCATGCTCTAACTCAGGAGCAACTAGACCTAGGAAGTCGTGAACTACGAGTACTCGCCCGTCGTCAATCCTCTATGAGGATTAGGCCAGACGGTGTCCTAGAAATCAGGATGGTTATGAACAAAAGGGCGCGGTGGTGTACCCTCTGCCCACCCGGCCTCCGAGGCACAACTATGTGGCAGACACATGCTCTGGCACACCAGGGCATAAAACGCACCCAACGAAGGTTGCTATTGACCTGGTACTGGCCAGGAATCTATGCTGACACCCGCAGACTGGTTCGGAGCTGCGAGGTGTGTCAACGTGCCAAAAGTGGGGGCACCCAGCCCAACCCTGCTTGGCAGCGCATGTACGCTGGACGACCATGGCAGAAATTGGCAGTTGATCTTGTGGGGCCACTACCGGAGACAAGGAGGGGAAATCGTTGGATCCTCGTCCTGACGGACCATTTTACAAGATGGCAAGACGCACTAGCACTACCAGATGCCACGGCTACAGTGGTGGCAACCGCCCTAGATGAAAGGGTTTTTGCTTACTTTGGCATCCCCGAGCAGGTCCACACAGATCAGGGAGCACAATTCGAGAGCAGTCTAATGAGGGAGCTATGTTCATTGTGGAACATCGAGAAAACTCGGACCACTCCCTACCACCCTCAGGCCAATGGAGTGGTTGAGAGGAATAATAGGATCTTAGGAGATTCTTTAAGATCATTACTACTGAAGCGCCAGCCCAATGAATGGGACCTGTTGCTACCACAGTTGATGCGAGCCTTTCGGGCTACGCCCCATACAGTGACGGACGAGACGCCCAATTTCCTGATGTTGGGTCGAGAGCTCCGTTTGCCGGACCAGATTGCCTACCACCCTCCACTCTCGGACAGTCTGCCGGTACATGCCTATGCCCAGGCACTCAAAGAACGCCTCGAAGAGGTGCACCAAACCCTACGGGAAGGACAGACACAGATTAGGACCGAAGAGGGACAAGAACCTACCCTGTTTGCACCTGGTGATCAAGTATGGCTGCAGAACATGAGACGGCGTAAGGGAGAAAATCCGAAGCTCCAGGCCAAATTTGTGGGGCCTTATGAAATAGAGGAAGCCTACAGCAATCACACTTATTTAATTGCTAGGCATGGCCAAAGATCTGTACAGAACGGTTGCCGATTAAAACCGTATCACCCCTGCACAGACCCCCGGGGACAAGCCCCCGCTGCGCTGGAACCCACTCGACGACCTAACATGAGGGGGGCAGTGAGGAGAAGACAGCCGCGGGCCAGATCCCCCGAGTTAGAGCAGCTAACACCCCCAACTCGTCAAGAACGAGCCGGTACGGCCCGAACCCCTATTCTTGAGGATTCGGTGCCGCCGCCTGAGCCAGTCATGGCCGAAGCCGCACCACCCTTGCCGGAGAACGACCTAACGGCAACCCAGCTCCCGAGGAGAGCCGAGCAAGACAGCACAGGAGGACGCCCCCGACGGAATGTAGGACCACCCACCCGATACGGTGAAGCCTATTGTCACCAGATAGCGGAAGCCAGTCCTACCTACGAGGAAGAATTCCCTGCTCTGCCTCCACCGAATCAAGCTATCCGTCAATCTTTTCCCACTCCCTCCTGTTTCACCAGGACCTGGGACGCCTCCCCTAGGGATGCTGGGAGGCAGTAAGATGCTCTCCCCACAAACTTGACCGAGCACGGGTGTTGCTCGCCACTATTATTCTCTTTGCTAAATTATGTAATTAAAGACCAAAGAGATACAGTCTTTAATGGAGAGGGGAATGTGGTGGAATTTGATGTCTACTACCACTGCGCAAGGTCCCCCTGACAACTGTTGAGTGTCAGGCAAGCCTGAATAGAGCCTGGCACAGCCAGAACATAAGCAAGTCAGCCGGTAGAAACCCTACCGGCCCTGCAGCAGTCACTGCCTGCCCTGCAGCATTCACTGCCTGCCCTGCAGAGGTACCACCGGCCCTGCAGCACACCCTGCCGGCCCTGCAGCATGTACTACCGGCCCTGCAGTGCCATTACCATACCTATACCAGGTCGGTGAGCAAAGAACTATTATAGCCTGAGAACCGAAATTGATACCAAAGGTGCAGGAGCCCGACTTTGCCACATAGCTGTCTTCAAACAAGACCAAAGCCAAGGACCACAAGCCGTAAGGACCAAGAACCAGGGCTACTCATTGCACCACCATGAGTAAGCAAGATTGACTGAGAAGCTCCGCCCCCTACTTCTGGGCGCCCTTCATATTTAACCTCATATTAGCCAATGACTGTATTGCATATTTATATCTTATGATCTGATTAGAGTAAACACTTCCTGCCATTACTGATTTGTTGCCCCTTGTTTGGGCATATGTTTTAATTATGCTCTGCCTATAAAAGGCAGAACATTTCACTAGACTCCTTGTATTGTATTGGGATTCTACCTGTGCTTAAGCCAAGTAGCATGATACATTTACCCTTATTATACATTGCTGGTTACGCTGTGTAATAAAGTATGGTTAACTCAACAAGTCATTGAGTTGTACGTTTGAGCCGTGGGCTCCGGGAACAGTTGTGGAGTTGGCATACTCCTCTGTTGGAAGTTTACCTCTGGAGTGAGGCGTTGTTGGTGGAAGTTTGGTCGGCCCCCCAAAATCCACTACAATACGCACACGGTAAATACGCACACGGTAAAAACGCACACGGTAAAAACGCACACGGTAAATACGCACACGGTAAATACGCGCACGGTAAATACGCGCACGGTAAATACGCGCACGGTAAATACGCACACAGTAAATACGCACACAGTAAATACGCACACAGTAAATACTCACACAGTAAATACGCATACAGTAAATACGCACACAGTAAATACGCACACAGTAAATACGCACACAGTAAATACGCACACAGTAAATACGCTCACAGTAAATACGCACACCTTAAACCCGCACACAGTAAACCCGCACACAGTAAACACGCACACAGTAAACACGCACACAGTAAACACGCACACAGTAAACACGCACACAGTAAACATGCACACAGTAAACATGTACACAGTAAACACGCACACAGTAAACACGCACACAGTGAACACGCACACAGTAAATACGCACACAGTAAATACGCACACAGTAAATACGCACACAGTAAATACGCACACAGTAAATACGCACACAGTAAATACGCACACAGTAAATACGCACGCAGTAAATACGCACGCAGTAAATACGCTCGCAGTAAACACGCACGCAGTAAATACGCACGCAGTAAATACGCACGCAGTAAATACGCACGCAGTAAATACGCACGCAGTGAATACGCACGCAGTGAATACGCACGCAGTAAATACGCACGCAGTAAATACGCACGCAGTAAATACGCGCACAGTAAATACGCGCACAGTAAATACGCGCACAGTAAATACGCGCACAGTAAATAAGCGCACACTAAGTACGCGCACAGTAAGTACGCGCACAGTAAGTACGCGCACAGTAAATACGCGCACAGTAAATACACACACAGTAAATACACACACCGTAAATACACACACAGTAAATACGCACACAGTAAATACACACACAGTAAATACACACACAGTAAATACACACACAGTAAAGACACACACAGTAAGTACACACACAGTAAGTACACACACAGTAAGTACACACACAGTAATTACACACACAGTAAATACACACACAGTAAATACGCACATAGTAAATACGCACACAGTAAGTACGCACACAGTAAAGACGCACACAGTAAAGACGCACACAGTAAATACGCACACAGTAAATACGCACACAGTAAATACGCACATGGTAAATACGCACACGGTAATCACGCACACGGTAGACACGCACGCGGTAGACACGCACACGGTAAATACGCACACGGTAAATCCGCACACGGTAAATACGCACACGGTAAATACGCACACGGTAAATACGCACACGGTAAATACGCACACGGTAAATACGCACACGGTAAATACGCACACGGTAAATACGCACACAGTAAATACGCACACAGTAAATACGCACACAGTAAGAACGTACACAGTAAATACGCACACAGTAAATACGCACACAGTAAATACGCACACGGTAAATACGCACACAGTAAATACGCACACAGTAAATACGCACACAGTAAATTAGCACACAGTAAATACGCACACAGTAAATACGCACAGAGTAAATACGCACACAGTAAATACGCACACAGTAAATACGCACAAACTAAATACGCACAAGGTAAATACGCACAAGGTAAATACGCACAAGGTAAATACGCACACGGTGAGTACGCACACGGTAAGTACGCACACGGTAAATACGCACACGGTAAATACTCACACGGTAAATACGCACACGGTAAATACGCACACGGTAAATACGCACACGGTAAACACGCACACGGTAAATACGCACACGGTAAATACGCACACGGTAAACACGCACACGGTAAATACGCACACGGTAAACACGCACACGGTAAATACGCACACGGTAAATACGCACACGGTAAATACGCACACGGTAAATACGCACACGGTAAATACGCACACGGTAAATACGCAGACGGTAAATACGCACACGGTAAATACGCAGACGGTAAATACGCACACGGTAAATACGCACACGGTAAATACGCACACGGTAAATACGCACACGGTAAATACGCACACGGTAAATACGCACACGGTAAATACGCACACGGTAAATACGCACACGGTAAATACGCACACGGTAAATACCCACACGGTATATACGCACACGGTAAATACGCACACGGTAAATACTCACACGGGAAATACGCACACGGTAAATACGCACACGGTAAATATGCACACGGTAAATACGCACACGGTAAGTACGCACACGGTAAATACGCACACGGTAAATACGCAGACGGCAAATACGCAGACGGTAAATACGCACACGGTAAATACGCACACGGTAAATACGCACACGGTAAATACCCACACGGTAAATACGCACACGGTAAATACGCACACGGTAAATACGCACACGGTAAATACGCACACGGTAAATACGCACACGGTAAATACGCACACGGTAAATACGTACACGGTAAATACGCGCACGGTAAATACGCGCACGGTAAATACGCGCACGGTAAATACGCACACGGTAAATACGCACACGGTAAACACGCACACAGAAAATACGCACACAGTAAATATGCTCACAGTAAATACGCACACAGTAAATACGCACACAGTAAATACGCGCACAGTAATTACGCGCACATTAAATACGCGCACAGTAAATACGCGCACAGTAAATACGAGCAAAGTAAATACGCGCACAGTAAATACGCGCAAAGTAAATACGCGCACAGTAAATACCCGCACAGTAAGTACGCGCACAGTAAGGACGCGCACAGTAAGTACGCGCACAGTAAGTACGCGCACAGTAAATACGCGCACAGTAAATACGCACACAGTAAATACACACACCGTAAATACACACACAGTAAATACACACACAGCAAATACACACACAGTAAATACACACACAGTAAAGACACACACAGTAAGTACACACACAGTAAGTACACACACAGTAAGTACACACACAGTAAGTACACACACAGTAAATACACACACAGTAAATACACACACAGTAAATACGCACACGGTAAATACGCACACGGTAAATACGCACACGGTAAATACGCACACAGTAAATACGCACACAGTAAATACGCACACAGTAAAAACATACACAGTAGATACGCACACAGTAAATACGCACACAGTAAATACGCACACAGTAAATACGCACACGGTAAATAGGCACACGGTAAATACGCACAAGGTAAATACGCACACGGTAAATACGCACACGGTAAATACGCACACGGTAAATACGCACACGGTAAATACGCACACGGTAAATACGCACACGGTAAATACGCACACGGTAAATACGCACACGGTAAATACGCACACGGTAAATACGCACACGGTAAATACGCACACGGTAAATACGCACACGGTAAATACGCACACGGTAAATACGCACACGGTAAATACGCACACGGTAAATACGCACACGGTAAATACGCACACGGTAAATACGCACACGGTAAATACGCACACGGTAAATACGCACACGGTAAATACGCACACGGTAAATACGCACACGGTAAATACGCAGACGGCAAATACGCAGACGGTAAATACGCACACGGTAAATACGCACACGGTAAATACGCACACGGTAAATACCCACACGGTAAATACGCACACGGTAAATACGCACACGGTAAATACGCACACGGTAAATACGCACACGGTAAATACGCACTCGGTAAATACGCACACGGTAAATACGTACACGGTAAATACGCGCACGGTAAATACGCGCACGGTAAATACGCGCACGGTAAATACGCACACGGTAAATACGCACACAGAAAATACGCACACAGTAAATACGCACACAGTAAACACGCACACAGTAAATACGCACACAGTAAATACGCGCACAGTAAATACGCGCACATTAAATACGCGCACAGTAAATACGCGCACAGTAAATACGCGCACAGTAAATACGCGCACAGTAAATACGCGCAAAGTAAATACGCGCACAGTAAATACCCGCACAGTAAGTACGCGCACAGTAAGTACGCGCACAGTAAGTACGCGCACAGTAAGTACGCGCACAGTAATTACGCGCACAGTAAATACGCGCACAGTAAATACACACACCGTAAATACACACACAGTAAATACACACACAGCAAATACACACACAGTAAATACACACACAGTAAAGACACACACAGTAAGTACACACACAGTAAGTACACACACAGTAAGTACACACACAGTAAGTACACACACAGTAAGTACACACACAGTAAGTACACACACAGTAAATACACACACAGTAAATACACACACAGTAAACACGCACACGGTAAATACGCACACGGTAAATACGCACACGGTAAATACGCACACAGTAAATACGCACACAGTAAATACGCACACAGTAAAAACGTACACAGTAAATACGCACACAGTAAATACGCACACAGTAAATACGCACACGGTAAATACGCACACGGTAAATACGCACACGGTAAATACGCACACGGTAAACACGCACGCGGTAAATACGCACGCGGTAAATACGCACACGGTAAATACGCACACGGCAAATACGCACACGGTAAATACGCACACGGTAAATACGCACACGGTAAATACGCACACGGTAAATACGCACACGGTAAATACGCACACGGTAAATACGCACACGGTAAATACGCACACGGTAAATACGCACACGGTACATACGCACACGGTAAATACGCACACGGTAAATACGCACACGGTAAATACGCACACAGTAAATACGCACACGGTAAATACTCACACAGTAAATACGCATACAGTAAATACGCACACAGTAAATACGCACACAGTAAATACGCACACAGTAAATACGCACACAGTAAATACGCTCACAGTAAATACGCACACCTTAAACCCGCACACAGTAAACACGCACACAGTAAACACGCACACAGTAAACACGCACACAGTAAACACGCACACAGTAAACACGCACACAGTAAACACGCACACAGTAAACATGTACACAGTAAACACGCACACAGTAAACACGCGCACAGTAAATACGCGCACAGTAAATACGCGCACAGTAAATACGCGCACACTAAGTACGCGCACAGTAAGTACGCGCACAGTAAGTACGCGCACAGTAAATACGCGCACAGTAAATACACACACAGTAAATACACACACCGTAAATACACACACAGCAAATACGCACACAGTAAATACGCACACAGTAAATACGCACACAGTAACTACGCACACCGTAACTACGCACACAGTGAATACGCACACAGTGAATACGCACACAGTAAATACGCACACAGTAAATACGCACACAGTAAATACGCACACAGTAAATACGCACACGGTAAATACGCGCACAGTAAATACGCGCACAGTAAATACGCGCACAGTAAATACGCGCACAGTAAAAACGCGCACAGTAAGTACGCGCACAGTAAGTACGCGCACAGTAAGTACGCGCACAGTAAATACACGCACAGTAAATACACGCACAGTAAATACACACACCGTAAACACACACACAGTAAATACACACACAGTAAATACACACACAGTAAATACACACACAGTAAAGACACACACAGTAAGTACACACACAGTAAGTACACACAAAGTAAGTACACACACAATAATTACACACACAGTAATTACACACACAGTAAGAACACACACAGTAAATACACACACAGTAAATACCCACACAGTAAATACACACACAGTAAATACACACACAGTAAATACACACACAGTAAATACACGCACAGTAAATACACACACAGTAAAGACACACACAGTAAATACACACACAGTAAATACACACACAGTAAATACACACACAGTAAATACACACACAGTAAATACACACACAGTAAATACACAGACAGTAAATACCAACACAGTAAATACACACACAGTAAATACACACACACTAACAACACACACAGTAAATACGCACACAGTAAATACGCACACAGTAAATACGCACACAGTAAAGACGCACACAGTAAATACGCACACAGTAAGTACGCACACGGTAAATACGCACACGCTAAATACGCACACGCTAAATACGCACGCGGTAGACACCCACGCGGTAGACACGCACACGGTAAATACGCACACTGTAAATACGCACAAGGTAAATACGCACACGGTAAATACGCACACGGTAATTACGCACACGGTAATTACGCACACTGTAAATACGCACACGGTAAATACGCACACGGTAAATACGCACACGGTAAATACGCACACGGTAAATACGCACACGGTAAACACGCACACGGTAAATACGCACACGGTAAATACGCACAAGGTAAATACGCACACGGTAAATACGCACACGGTAAATACGCACACTGTAAATACGCACACGGTAAATACGCACACGGTAAATACGCACACGGTAAATACGCACACGGTAAATACGCACACGGTAAATACGCACACGGTAATTACGCACACGGTAAATACGCACACGGTAAATACGCACACGGTAAATACGCACACGGTAAATACGCACACGGTAAATACGCACACGGTAAATACGCACACGGTAAATACGCACACGGTAAATACGCACACGGTAAATACGCACACGGTAAATACGCACACGGTAAATACGCACACGGTAAATACGCACACCGTAAATACGCACACGGTAAATACGCACACGGTAAATACGCACACGGTAAATACGCACACGGTAAATACGCACACGGTAAATACGCACACGGTAAATACGCACACGGTAAATACGCACACGGTAAATACGCACACGGTAAAAACGCACACGGTAAATACGCACACGGTAAATACGCACACGGTAAATACGCACACGGTAAATACGCACACGGTAAATACGCACACGGTAAAGACGCACACAGTAAATACGCACACAGTAAATGCGCACACAGTAAATACTCACACAGTAAATACGCATACAGTAAATACGCACACAGTAAATACGCACACAGTAAATACGCACACAGTAAATACGCACACAGTAAATACGCTCACAGTAAATACGCACACCTTAAACCCGCACACAGTAAACCCGCACACAGTAAACACGCACACAGTAAACACGCACACAGTAAACACGCACACAGTAAACACGCACACAGTAAACATGCACACAGTAAACACGTACACAGTAAACACGCACACAGTAAACACGCACACAGTAAACACGCACACAATAAATACGCACACAGTAAATACGCACACAGTAAATACGCACACAGTAAATACGCACACAGTAAATACGCACACAGTAAATACGCACACAGTAAATACGCACACAGTAAATACGCACGCAGTAAATACGCTCGCAGTAAACACGCACGCAGTAAATACGCACGCAGTAAATACGCACGCAGTAAATACGCACGCAGTAAATACGCACGCAGTAAATACGCACGCAGTGAATACGCACGCAGTGAATACGCACGCAGTAAATACGCACGCAGTAAATACGCGCGCAGTAAATACGCGCACAGTAAATACGCGCACAGTAAATACGCGCACAGTAAATACGCGCACAGTAAATAAGCGCACACTAAGTACGCGCACAGTAAGTACGCGCACAGTAAGTACGCGCACAGTAAGTACGCGCACAGTAAATACGCGCACAGTAAATACACACACAGTAAATACACACACCGTAAATACACACACAGTAAATACGCACACAGTAAATACACACACAGTAAATACACACACAGTAAATACACACACAGTAAAGACACACACAGTAAGTACACACACAGTAAGTACACACACAGTAAGTACACACACAGTAATTACACACACAGTAAATACACACACAGTAAATACACACACAGTAAATACGCACATAGTAAATACGCACACAGTAAAGACGCACACAGTAAAGACGCACACAGTAAATACGCACACAGTAAATACGCACACAGTAAATACGCACATGGTAAATACGCACACGGTAATCACGCACACGGTAGACACGCACGCGGTAGACACGCACACGGTAAATACGCACACGGTAAATACGCACACGGTAAATACGCACACGGTAAATACGCACACGGTAAATACGCACACGGTAAATACGCACACGGTAAATACGCACACGGTAAATACGCACACGGTAAATACGCACACGGTAAATACGCACACAGTAAATACGCACACAGTAAGAACGTATACAGTAAATACGCACACAGTAAATACGCACACAGTAAATACGCACACAGTAAATACGCAGACAGTAAATAAGCACACAGTAAATACGCACACAGTAAATACGCACACAGTAAATACTCGCACAGTAAACACTCGCACAGTAAATACGCGCACAGTAAATACGCGCACAGTGAATACGCGCACAGTGAATACGCGCACAGTGAATACGCACACAGCAAGTACGCACACAGCAAATACGCACACAGTAAATACGCACACAGTAAATACGCACACAGTAAATACGCACACAGTAACTACGCACACAGTAACTACGCACACAGTGAATACGCACACAGTGAATACGCACACAGTAAATACGCACACAGTAAATACGCACACAGTAAATACGCACACAGTAAATACGCACACGGTAAATACGCGCACAGTAAATACGCGCACAGTAAATACGCGCACAGTAAATACGCGCACAGTAAAAACGCGCACAGTAAGTACGCGCACAGTAAGTACGCGCACATTAAGTACGCGCACAGTAAATACACGCACAGTAAATACACGCACAGTAAATACACACACCGTAAACACACACACAGTAAATACACATACAGTAAATACACACACAGTAAATACACACACAGTAAAGACACACACAGTAAGTACACACACAGTAAGTACACACAAAGTAAGTACACACACAATAATTACACACACAGTAAATACACACACAGTAAATACACACACAGTAAATACACACACAGTAAATACACACACAGTAAATACACACACAGTAAATACACACACAGTAAATACACACACAGTAAATACACACACAGTAAATACACACACAGTAAAGACACACACAGTAAATACACACACAGTAAATACACACACAGTAAATACACACACAGTAAATACACACACAGTAAATACACACACAGTAAATACACAGACAGTAAATATCAACACAGTAAATACACACACAGTAAATACACACACACTAACAACACACACAGTAAATACGCACACAGTAAATACGCACACAGTAAATACGCACACAGTAAAGACGCACACAGTAAATACGCACACAGTAAGTACGCACACGGTAAATACGCACACGCTAAATACGCACGCGGTAGACACCCACGCGGTAGACACGCACACGGTAAATACGCACACTGTAAATACGCACAAGGTAAATACGCACACGGTAAATACGCACACGGTAATTACGCACACGGTAATTACGCACACTGTAAATACGCACACGGTAAATACGCACACGGTAAATACGCACACGGTAAATACGCACACGGTAAATACGCACACGGTGAATACGCACACGGTAAATACGCACACGGTAAATACGCACACGGTAAATACGCACACGGTAAATACGCGCACGGTAAATACGCGCATGGTAAATACGCACACTGTAAATACGCACACGGTAAATACGCACACGGTAAATACGCACACGGTAAATACGCACACGGTAAATACGCACACGGTAATTACGCACACGGTAAATACGCACACGGTAAATACGCACACGGTAAATACGCACACGGTAAATACGCACACGGTAAATACGCACACGGTAAATACGCACACGGTAAATACGCACACGGTAAATACGCACACGGTAAATACGCACACGGTAAATACGCACACGGTAAATACGCACACGGTAAATACGCACACGGTAAATACGCACACGGTAAATACGCACACGGTAAAAACGCACACGGTAAAAACGCACACGGTAAATACGCACACGGTAAATACGCACACGGTAAATACGCACACGGTAAATACGCACACGGTAAATACGCACACGGTAAATACGCACACGGTAAATACGCACACGGTAAATACGCACACAGTAAATACTCACACAGTAAATACGCATACAGTAAATACGCACACAGTAAATACGCACACAGTAAATACGCACACAGTAAATACGCACACAGTAAATACGCTCACAGTAAATACGCACACCTTAAACCCGCACACAGTAAACCCGCACACAGTAAACACGCACACAGTAAACACGCACACAGTAAACGTGCACACAGTAAACACGCACACAGTAAACATGCACACAGTAAACATGTACACAGTAAACACGCACACAGTAAACACGCACACAGTAAACACGCACACAGTAAATACGCACACAGTAAATACGCACACAGTAAATACGCACACAGTAAATACGCACACAGTAAATACGCACACAGTAAATACGCACACAGTAAATACGCACACAGTAAATACGCACGCAGTAAATACGCACGCAGTAAATACGCTCGCAGTAAACACGCACGCAGTAAATACGCACGCAGTAAATACGCACGCAGTAAATACGCACGCAGTAAATACGCACGCAGTAAATACGCACGCAGTGAATACGCACGCAGTGAATACGCACGCAGGAAATACGCACGCAGTAAATACGCACGCAGTAAATACGCGCACAGTAAATACGCGCACAGTAAATACGCGCACAGTAAATACGCGCACAGTAAATAAGCGCACACTAAGTACGCGCACAGTAAGTACGCGCACAGTAAGTACGCGCACAGTAAATACGCGCACAGTAAATACACACACAGTAAATACACACACCGTAAATACACACACAGTAAATACGCACACAGTAAATACACACACAGTAAATACACACACAGTAAATACAAACACAGTAAAGACACACACAGTAAGTACACACACAGTAAGTACACACACAGTAAGTACACACACAGTAATTACACACACAGTAAATACACACACAGTAAATACACACACAGTAAATACGCACATAGTAAATACGCACACAGTAAGTACGCACACAGTAAAGACGCACACAGTAAAGACGCACACAGTAAATACGCACACAGTAAATACGCACACAGTAAATACGCACATGGTAAATACGCACACGGTAATCACGCACACGGTAGACACGCACGCGGTAGACACGCACACGGTAAATACGCACACGGTAAATACGCACACGGTAAATACGCACACGGTAAATACGCACACGGTAAATACGCACACGGTAAATACGCACACGGTAAATACGCACACGGTAAATACGCACACGGTAAATACGCACACAGTAAATACGCACACAGTAAATACGCACACAGTAAGAACGTACACAGTAAATACGCACACAGTAAATACGCACACAGTAAATACGCACACAGTAAATACGCACACAGTAAATACGCACACAGTAAATACGCACACAGTAAATACGCACACAGTAAATACGCACACAGTAAATTAGCACACAGTAAATACGCACACAGTAAATACGCACAGAGTAAATAAGCACACAGTAAATACGCACACAGTAAATACGCACAAACTAAATACGCACAAGGTAAATACGCACAAGGTAAATACGCACAAGGTAAATACGCACACGGTAAATACGCACACGGTAAGTACGCACACGGTAAATACGCACACGGTAAATACGCACACGGTAAATACGCACACGGTAAATACGCACACGGTAAATACGCACACGGTAAACACGCACACGGTAAATACGCACACGGTAAATACGCACACGGTAAACACGCACACGGTAAATACGCACACGGTAAACACGCACACGGTAAATACGCACACGGTAAATACGCACACGGTAAATACGCACACGGTAAATACGCACACGGTAAATACGCACACGGTAAATACGCAGACGGTAAATACGCACACGGTAAATACGCAGACGGTAAATACGCAGACGGTAAATACGCACACGGTAAATACGCACACGGTAAATACGCACACGGTAAATACGCACACGGTAAATACGCACACGGTAAATACGCACACGGTAAATACGCACACGGTAAATACGCACACGGTAAATACCCACACGGTATATACGCACACGGTAAATACGCACACGGTAAATACTCACACGGTAAATACGCACACGGTAAATACGCACACGGTAAATACGCACACGGTAAATACGCACACGGTAAATACGCACACGGTAAATACGCACACGGTAAATACGCAGACGGCAAATACGCAGACGGTAAATACGCACACGGTAAATACGCACACGGTAAATACGCACACGGTAAATACCCACACGGTAAATACGCACACGGTAAATACGCACACGGTAAATACGCACACGGTAAATACGCACACGGTAAATACGCACACGGTAAATACGCACACGGTAAATACGTACACGGTAAATACGCACACGGTAAAGACGCGCACGGTAAATACGCGCACGGTAAATGCGCACACGGTAAGTACGCACACGGTAAACACGCACACACAAAACACGCACACAGTAAATACGCTCACAGTAAATACGCACACAGTAAATACGCACACAGTAAATACGCGCACAGTAATTACGCGCACATTAAATACGCGCACAGTAAGTACGCGCACAGTAAGTACGCGCACAGTAAGTACGCGCACAGTAAGTACGCGCACAGTAAATACGCGCACAGTAAATACGCACACAGTAAATACACACACCGTAAATACACACACAGTAAATACACACACAGCAAATACACACACAGTAAATACACACACATTAAAGACACACACAGTAAGTACACACACAGTAAGTACACACACAGTAAATACGCGCACAGTAAATACGCACACAGTGAATACACACACCGTAAATACACACACAGTAAATACACACACAGCAAATACACACACAGTAAATACACACACAGTAAAGACACACACAGTAAGTACACACACAGTAAGTACACACACAGTAAGTACACACACAGTAAGTACACACACAGTAAGTACACACACAGTAAATACACACACAGTAAAAACACACACAGTCAACCCGCACACAGTCAACCCGCACACAGTAAACACGCACACAGTAAACACGCACACAGTAAATACGCACACAGTAATTACGCACACAGTAAATACGCACACAGTAAATAAGCACACAGTAAATACGCACACAGTAAATACGCACACAGTAAATACTCGCACAGTAAATACTCGCACAGTAAATACGCGCACAGTAAATACGCGCACAGTGAATACGCGCACAGTGAATACGCGCACAGTGAATACGCACACAGTAAGTACGCACACAGCAAATACGCACACAGTAAATACGCACACAGTAAATACGCACACAGTAAATACGCACACAGTAACTACGCACACAGTAACTACGCACACAGTGAATACGCACACAGTGAATACGCACACAGTAAATACGCACACAGTAAATACGCACACAGTAAATACGCACACAGTAAATACGCACACGGTAAATACGCGCACAGTAAATACGCGCACAGTAAATACGCGCACAGTAAATACGCGCACAGTAAAAACGCGCACAGTAAGTACGCGCACAGTAAGTACGCGCACAGTAAGTACGCGCACAGTAAATACACGCACAGTAAACACACGCACAGTAAATACACACACCGTAAACACACACACAGTAAATACACACACAGTAAATACACACACAGTAAACACACACACAGTAAAGACACACACAGTAAGTACACACACAGTAAGTACACACAAAGTATGTACACACACAATAATTACACACACAGTAAATACACACACAGTAAATACACACACAGTAAATACACACACAGTAAATACACACACAGTAAATACACACACAGTAAATACACACACAGTAAATACACACACAGTAAATACACACACAGTAAATACACACACAGTAAAGACACACACAGTAAATACACACACAGTAAATACACACACAGTAAATACACACACAGTAAATACACACACAGTAAATACACACACAGTAAATACACAGACAGTAAATACCAACACAGTAAATACACACACAGTAAATACACACACACTAACAACACACACAGTAAATACGCACACAGTAAATACGCACACAGTAAATACGCACACAGTAAAGACGCACACAGTAAATACGCACACAGTAAGTACGCACACAGTAAATACGCACACGCTAAATACGCACGCGGTAGACACCCACGCGGTAGACACGCACACGGTAAATACGCACACTGTAAATACGCACAAGGTAAATACGCACACGGTAAATACGCACACGGTAATTACGCACACGGTAATTACGCACACTGTAAATACGCACACGGTAAATACGCACACGGTAAATACGCACACGGTAAATACGCACCCGGTAAATACGCACACGGTAAATACGCACACGGTAAATACGCACACGGTAAATACGCACACGGTAAATACGCACACGGTAAATACGCACACTGTAAACACGCACACGGTAAATACGCACACGGTAAATACGCACACGGTAAATACGCACACGGTAAATACGCACACGGTAAATACGCACACGGTAAATACGCACACGGTAAATACGCGCACGGTAAATACGCGCACGGTAAATACGCACACGGTAAATACGCACACGGTAAATACGCACACGGTAAATACGCACACGGTAAATACGCACACGGTAAATACGCACACGGTAAATACGCACACGGTAAATACGCACACGGTAAATACGCACACGGTAAATACGCACACGGTAAATACGCACACGGTAAATACGCACACGGTAAATACGCACACGGTAAATACGCACACGGTAAATACGCACACGGTAAATACGCACACGGTAAATACGCACACGGTAAATACGCACACGGTAAAAAAGCACACGGTAAATACTCACACGGTAAATACGCACACGGTAAATACGCACACGGTAAATACGCACACGGTAAATACGCACACGGTAAATACGCACACGGTAAATACGCACACAGTAAATACGCACACAGTAAATACTCACACAGTAAATACGCATACAGTAAATACGCACACAGTAAATACGCACACAGTAAATACGCACACAGTAAATACGCACACAGTAAATACGCTCACAGTAAATACGCACACCTTAAACCCGCACACAGTAAACCCGCACACAGTAAACACGCACACAGTAAACACGCACACAGTAAACACGGACACAGTAAACACGCACACAGTAAACACGCACAAAGTAAACATGTACACAGTAAACACGCACACAGTAAACACGCACACAGTAAACACGCACACAGTAAATACGCACACAGTAAATACGCACACAGTAAATACGCACACAGTAAATACGCACACAGTAAATACGCACACAGTAAATACGCACACAGTAAATACGCACACAGTAAATACGCACGCAGTAAATACGCACGCAGTAAATACGCACGCAGTAAATACGCACGCAGTAAATACGCACGCAGTGAATACGCACGCAGTGAATACGCACGCAGTAAATACGCACGCAGTAAATACGCACGCAGTAAATACGCGCACAGTAAATACGCGCACAGTAAATACGCGCACAGTAAATACGCGCACAGTAAATAATCGCACACTAAGTACGCGCACAGTAAGTACGCGCACAGTAAGTACGCGCACAGTAAATACGCGCACAGTAAATACACACACAGTAAATACACACACCGTAAATACACACACAGTAAATACGCACACAGTAAATACACACACAGTAAATACACACACAGTAAATACACACACAGTAAAGACACACACAGTAAGTACACACACAGTAAGTACACACACAGTAAGTACACACACAGTAATTACACACACAGTAAATACACACACAGTAAAGACGCACACAGTAAATACGCACACAGTAAATACGCACACAGTAAATACGCACATGGTAAATACGCACACGGTAATCACGCACACGGTAGACACGCACGCGGTAGACACGCACACGGTAAATACGCACACGGTAAATACGCACACGGTAAATACGCACACGGTAAATACGCACACGGTAAATACGCACACGGTAAATACGCACACGTTAAATACGCACACGGTAAATACGCACACGGTAAATACGCACACGGTAAATACGCACACAGTAAATACGCACACAGTAAGAACGTACACAGTAAATACGCACACAGTAAATACGCACACAGTAAAAACGCAGACAGTAAATACGCACACAGTAAATACGCACACAGTAAATACGCACACAGTAAATACGCACACAGTAAATACGCACACAGTAAATTAGCACACAGTAAATACGCACACAGTAAATACGCACAGAGTAAATACGCACACAGTAAACACGCACACAGTAAATACGCACACAGTAAATACGCACAAACTAAATACGCACAAGGTAAATACGCACAAGGTAAATACGCACAAGGTAAATACGCACACGGTAAATACGCACACGGTAAGTACGCACACGGTAAATACGCACACGGTAAATACGCACACGGTAAATACGCACACGGTAACTACGCACACGGTAAATACGCACACGGTAAACACGCACACAGTAAATACGCACACGGTAAATACGCACACGGTAAACACGCACACGGTAAACACGCACACGGTAAATACGCACACGGTAAATACGCACACGGTAAATACGCACACGGTAAATACGCACACGGTAAATACGCACACGGTAAATACGCAGACGGTAAATACGCACACGGTAAATACGCAGACGGCAAATACGCAGACGGTAAATACGCACACGGTAAATACGCACACGGTAAACACGCACACGGTAAATACGCACACGGTAAATACGCACACGGTAATTACGCACACGGTAAATACGCACACGGTAAATACGCACACGGTAAATACGCACACGGTAAATACGCACACGGTAAATACGTACACGGTAAATACGCACACGGTAAACACGCACACAGAAAATACGCACACAGTAAATATGCACACAGTAAATACGCGCACAGTAAATACGCACACAGTAAATACGCGCACAGTAATTACGCGCACATTAAATACGCGCACAGTAAATACGCGCACAGTAAATACGCGCACAGTAAATACGCGCACAGTAAATACGCGCAAAGTAAATACGCGCACAGTAAATACCCGCACAGTAAGTACGCGCACAGTAAGTACGCGCACAGTAAATACGCACACAGTAAATACTCACACAGTAAATACGCATACAGTAAATACGCACACAGTAAATACGCACACAGTAACTACGCACACGGTAAATACGCACACGGTAAATACGCACACGGTAAATACGCACACGGTAAATACGCACACGGTAAATACGCACACGGTAAATACGCACACGGTAAATACGCACACGGTAAATACGCACACGGTAAATACGCACACAGTAAATACGCACACGGTAAATACGCACACAGTAAATACGCACACAGTAAATACTCACACAGTAAATACGCATACAGTAAATACGCACACAGTAAATACGCACACAGTAAATACGCACACAGTAAATACGCACACAGTAAATACGCTCACAGTAAATACGCACACAGTAAACACGCACACAGTAAACACGCACACAGTAAACACGCACACAGTAAACACGCACACAGTAAACACGCACACAGTAAACATGCACACAGTAAACACGCACACAGTAAACACGCACACAGTAAACACGCACACAGTAAATACGCACACAGTAAATACGCACACAGTAAATACGCACACAGTAAACACGCGCACAGTAAATACGCACACAGTAAATACGCACACAGTAAATACGCACACAGTAAATACGCACGCAGTAAATACGCTCGCAGTAAACACGCACGCAGTAAATACGCACGCAGTAAATACGCACGCAGTAAATACGCACGCAGTAAATACGCACGCAGTAAATACGCACGCAGTGAATACGCACGCAGTGAATACGCACGCAGTAAATACGCACGCAGTAAATACGCACGCAGTAAATACGCGCACAGTAAATACGCGCACAGTAAATACGCGCACAGTAAATACGCGCACAGTAAATACGCGCACACTAAGTACGCGCACAGTAAGTACGCGCACAGTAAGTACGCGCACAGTAAATACGCGCACAGTAAATACACACACAGTAAATACACACACCGTAAATACACACACAGTAAATACGCACACAGTAAATACACACACAGTAAATACACACACAGTAAATACACACACAATAAAGACACACACAGTAAGTACACACACAGTAAGTACACACACAGTAATTACACACACAGTAAATACACACACAGTAAATACACACACAGTAAATACGCACATGGTAAATACGCACACAGTAAGTACGCACACAGTAAAGACGCACACAGTAAAGACGCACACAGTAAATACGCACACAGTAAATACGCACACAGTAAATACGCACATGGTAAATACGCACACGGTAATCACGCACGCGGTAGACACGCACACGGTAAATACGCACACGGTAAATACGCACACGGTAAATACGCACACGGTAAATACGCACACGGTAAATACGCACACGGTAAATACGCACACGGTAAATACGCACACGGTAAATACGCACACGGTAAATACGCACACGGTAAATACGCACACAGTAAATACGCACACAGTAAGAATGTACACAGTAAATACGCACACAGTAAATACGCACACAGTAAATACGCACACAGTAAATACGCACACAGTAAATACGCACACAGTAAATTAGCACACAGTAAATACGCACACAGTAAATACGCACACAGTAAATTAGCACAGAGTAAATACGCACACAGTAAATACGCACCGAGTAAATACGCACACAGTAAACACGCACACAGTAAATACGCACAAACTAAATACGCACAAGGTAAATACGCACAAGGTAAATACGCACAAGGTAAATACGCACACGGTAAATACGCACACGGTAAATACGCACACGGTAAATACGCACACGGTAAATACGCACACGGTAAATACGCACACGGTAAATACGCACACGGTAAATACGCACACGGTAATTACGCACACGGTAAATACGCACACGGTAAATACGCACACGGTAAACACGCACACGGTAAATACGCACACGGTAAATACGCACACGGTAAATACGCACACGGTAAATACGCACACGGTAAATACGCACACGGTAAATACGCACACGGTAAATACGCACACGGTAAATACGCACACGGTAAATACGCAGACGGTAAATACGCAGACGGTAAATACGCACACGGTAAATACGCACACGGTAAATACGCACACGGTAAATACGCACACGGTAAATACGCACACGGTAAATACGCACACGGTAAATACGCACACGGTAAATACCCACACGGTAAATACGCACACGGTAAATACGCACACGGTAAATACTCACACGGTAAATACGCACACGGTATATACGCACTTGGTAAATACGCACACGGTAAATACGCGCAAAGTAAATACGCGCACAGTAAATACCCGCACAGTAAGTACGCGCACAGTAAGTACGCGCACAGTAAATACGCACACAGTAAATACTCACACAGTAAATACGCATACAGTAAATACGCACACAGTAAATACGCACACAGTAAATACGCACACAGTAAATACGCACACGGTAAATACGCACACGGTAAATATGCACGCGGTAAATACGCACGCGGTAAATACGCACACGGTAAATACGCACACGGTAAATACGCACACGGTAAATACGCACACGGTAAATACGCACACGGTAAATACGCACACGGTAAATACGCACACGGTAAATACGCACACGGTAAATACGCACACAGTAAATACTCACACAGTAAATACGCATACAGTAAATACGCACACAGTAAATACGCACACAGTAAATACGCACACAGTAAATACGCACACAGTAAATACGCTCACAGTAAATACGCACACAGTGAACACGCACACAGTAAACACGCACACAGTAAACACGCACACAGTAAACACGCACACAGTAAACACGCACACAGTAAACATGCACACAGTAAACACGTACACAGTAAACACGCACACAGTAAACACGCACACAGTAAACACGCACACAGTAAATACGCACACAGTAAATACGCACACAGTAAATACGCACACAGTAAATACGCACACAGTAAATACGCGCACAGTAAATACGCGCACAGTAAATACGCACACAGTAAATACGCACACAGTAAATACGCACACAGTAAATACGCACGCAGTAAATACGCTCGCAGTAAACACGCACGCAGTAAATACGCACGCAGTAACTACGCACGCAGTAAATACGCACGCAGTAAATACGCACGCAGTAAATACGCACGCAGTGAATACGCACGCAGTGAATACGCACGCAGTAAATACGCACGCAGTAAATACGCACGCAGTAAATACGCGCACAGTAAATACGCGCACAGTAAATACGCGCACAGTAAATACGCGCACAGTAAGTACGCGCACAGTAAGTACGCGCACAGTAAATACGCGCACAGTAAATACACACACAGTAAATACACACACCGTAAATACACACACAGTAAATACGCACACAGTAAATACACACACAGTAAATACACACACAGTAAATACACACACAATAAAGACACACACAGTAAGTACACACACAGTAAGTACACACACAGTAATTACACACACAGTAAATACACACACAGTAAATACACACACAGTAAATACGCACATGGTAAATACGCACACAGTAAGTACGCACACAGTAAAGACGCACACAGTAAAGACGCACACAGTAAATACGCACACAGTAAATACGCACACAGTAAATACGCACATGGTAAATACGCACACGGTAATCACGCACACGGTAGACACGCACGCGGTAGACACGCACACGGTAAATACGCACACGGTAAATACGCACACGGTAAATACGCACACGGTAAATACGCACACGGTAAATACGCACACGGTAAATATGCACACGGTAAATACGCACACGGTAAATACGCACACGGTAAATACGCACACGGTAAATACGCACACAGTAAATACGCACACAGTAAGAACGTACACAGTAAATACGCACACAGTAAATACGCACACAGTAAATACGCACACAGTAAATACGCACACAGTAAATACGCACACAGTAAATTAGCACACAGTAAATACGCACACAGTAAATACGCACACAGTAAATTAGCACAGAGTAAATACGCACACAGTAAATACGCACCGAGTAAATACGCACACAGTAAACACGCACACAGTAAATACGCACAAACTAAATACGCACAAGGTAAATACGCACAAGGTAAATACGCACAAGGTAAATACGCACACGGTAAATACGCACACGGTAAGTACGCACACGGTAAATACGCACACGGTAAATACGCACACGGTAAATACGCACACGGTAAATACGCACACGGTAAATACGCACACGGTAAATACGCACACGGTAAATACGCACACGGTAATTACGCACACGGTAAATACGCACACGGTAAATACGCACACGGTAAACACGCACACGGTAAATACGCACACGCTAAATACGCACACGGTAAATACGCACACGGTAAATACGCACACGGTAAATACGCACACGGTAAATACGCACACGGTAAATACGCACACGGTAAATACGCACACGGTAAATACGCAGACGGTAAATACGCAGACGGTAAATACGCACACGGTAAATACGCACACGGTAAATACGCACACGGTAAATACGCACACGGTAAATACGCACACGGTAAATACGCACACGGTAAATACGCACACGGTAAATACCCACACGGTAAATACGCACACGGTAAATACGCACACGGTAAATACTCACACGGTAAATACGCACACGGTATATACGCACACGGTAAATACGCACACGGTAAATACGCACACGGTAAGTACGCACACGGTAAATACGCACACGGTAAATACGCAGACGGCAAATACGCAGACGGTAAATACGCACACGGTAAATACGCACACGGTAAATACGCACACGGTAAATACCCACACGGTAAATACGCACACGGTAAATACGCACACGGTAAATACGCACACGGTAAATACGCACACGGTAAATACGCACACGGTAAATACGCACACGGTAAATACGTACACGGTAAATACGCACACGGTAAATACTCGCACGGTAAATACGCGCACGGTAAATACGCACACGGTAAATACGCACACGGTAAACACGCACACAGAAAATACGCACGCAGTAAATATGCACACAGTAAATACGCACACAGTAAATACGCACACAGTAAATACGCGCACAGTAATTACGGGCACATTAAATACGCGCACAGTAAATACGCGCACAGTAAATACGCGCACAGTAAATACGCGCACAGTAAATACGCGCAAAGTAAATACGCGCACAGTAAATACCCGCACAGTAAGTACGTGCACAGTAAGTACGCGCACAGTAAGTACGCGCACAGTAAGTACGCGCACAGTAAATACGCGCACAGGAAATACGCACACAGTAAATACACACACCGTAAATACACACACAGTAAATACACACACAGCAAATACACACACAGTAAATACACACACAGTAAAGACACACACAGTAAGTACACACACAGTAAGTACACACACAGTAAGTACACACACAGTAAGTACACACACAGTAAGTACACACACAGTAAATACACACACAGTAAAAACACACACAGTAAATACACACACAGTAAATACACACACAGTAAATACGCACACGGTAAATACGCACACGGTAAATACGCACACGGTAAATACGCACACAGTAAATACGCACACAGTAAATACGCACACAGTAAAAACGTACACAGTAAATACGCACACAGTAAATACGCACACAGTAAATACGCACACAGTGAATACGCACACGGTAAATACGCACACGGTAAATACGCACAAGGTAAATACGCACACGGTAAATACGCACACGGTAAATACGCACACGGTAAATACGCACACGGTAAATACGCACACGGTAAATACGCACACGGTAAATACGCACACGGTAAATACGCACACGGTAAATACGCACACGGTAAATACGCACACGGTAAATACGCACACGGTAAATACGCACACGGTAAATACGCACACTGTAAATACGCACACAGTAAATACGCACACAGTAAATACGCACACAGTAAATACGCACACAGTAAACACGCGCACAGTAAACACGCACACAGTAAACAAGCACACAGTAAACACGCACACCTTAAACCCGCACACAGTCAACCCGCACACAGTAAACACGCACACAGTAAACACGCACACAGTAAACACGCACACAGTAAATACGCACACAGTAATTACGCACACAGTAAATACGCACACAGTAAATAAGCACACAGTAAATACGCACACAGTAAATACGCACACAGTAAATACTCGCACAGTAAATACTCGCACAGTAAATACGCGCATAGTAAATACGCGCACAGTGAATACGCGCACAGTGAATACGCGCACAGTGAATACGCACACAGTAAGTACGCACACAGCAAATACGCACACAGTAAATACGCACACAGTAAATACGCACACAGTAAATACGCACACAGTAACTACGCACACAGTGAATACGCACACAGTGAATACGCACACAGTAAATACGCACACAGTAAATACGCACACAGTAATTACGCACACGGTAAATACGCGCACAGTAAATACGCGCACAGTAAATACGCGCACAGTAAATACGCGCAGAGTAAAAACGCGCACAGTAAGTTCGCGCACAGTAAGTACGCGCACAGTAAGTACGCGCACAGTAAATACACGCACAGTAAATACACGCACAGTAAATACACACACCGTAAACACACACACAGTAAATACACACACAGTAAATACACACACAGTAAATACACACACAGTAAAGACACACACAGTAAGTACACACACAGTAAGTACACACAAAGTAAGAACACACACAATAATTACACACACAGTAAATACACACACAGTAAATACACACACAGTAAATACACACACAGTAAATACACACACAGTAAATACACACACAGTAAATACACACACAGTAAATACACACACAGTAAATACACACACAGTAAATACACACACAGTAAAGACACACACAGTAAATACACACACAGTAAATACACACACAGTAAATGCACACACAGTAAATACACACACACTAAATACACACACAGTAAATTCACAGACAGTAAATACCAACACAGTAAATACACACACAGTAAATACACACACACTAACAACACACACAGTAAATACGCACACAGTAAATACGCACACAGTAAATACGCACACAGTAAAGACGCACACAGTAAATACGCACACAGTAAGTAGGCACACAGTAAATACGCACACGCTAAATACGCACGCGGTAAACACCCACGCGGTAGACACGCACACGGTAAATACGCACACTGTAAATACGCACAAGGTAAATACGCACACGGTAAATACGCACACGGTAATTACGCACACGGTAATTACGCACACTGTAAATACGCACACGGTAAATACGCGCACGGTAAATACGCACACGGTAAATACGCACACGGTAAATACGCACCGGTAAATACGCACACGGTAAATACGCACACGGTAAATACGCACACGGTAAATACGCACACGGTAAATACGCACACGGTAAATACGCACACTGTAAATACGCACACGGTAAATACGCACACGGTAAATACGCACACGGTAAATACGCACACGGTAAATACGCACACGGTAAATACGCACACGGTAAATACCCACACGGTAAATACGCACACGGTAAATACGCACACGGTAAATACGCACACGGTAAATACGCACACGGTAAATACGCACACGGTAAATACGCACACGGTAAATACGCACACGGTAAATACGCACACGGTAAATACGCACACGGTAAATACGCACACGGTAAATACGCACACGGTAAATACGCACACGGTAAATACGCACACGGTAAATACGCACACGGTAAATACGCACACGGTAAATACGCACACGGTAAATACGCACACGGTAAATACGCACACGGTAATTACGCACACGGTAAATACGCACACGGTAAAAACGCACACGGTAAATACTCACACGGTAAATACGCACACGGTAAATACGCACACGGTAAATACGCACACGGTAAATACGCACACGGTAAATACGCACACGGTAAATACGCACACAGTAAATACGCACACAGTAAATACTCACACAGTAAATACGCATACAGTAAATACGCACACAGTAAATACGCACACAGTAAATACGCACACAGTAAATACGCAAACAGTAAATACGCTCACAGTAAATACGCACACCTTAAACCCGCACACAGTAAACCCGCACACAGTAAGCACGCACACAGTAAACACGCACACAGTAAACACGCACACAGTAAACACGCACACAGTAAACACGCACACAGTAAACACGTACACAGTAAACACGCACACAGTAAACACGCACACAGTAAACACGCACACAGTAAATACGCACACAGTAAATACGCACACAGTAAATACGCACACAGTAAATACGCACACAGTAAATACGCACACAGTAAATTGGCACACAGTAAATACGCACACAGTAAATACGCACAGAGTAAATACGCACACAGTAAATACGCACACAGTAAATACGCACACAGTAAATACGCACAAACTAAATACGCACAAGGTAAATACGCACAAGGTAAATAAGCACACGGTAAATACGCACACGGTAAATACGCACACGGTAAATACGCACACGGTAAATACGCACACGGTAAATACGCACACGGTAAACACGCACACGGTAAATACGCACACGGTAAATACGCACACGGTAAACACGCACACGGTAAATACGCACACGGTAAATACGCACACGGTAAATACGCACACGGTAAATACGCACACGGTAAATACGCACACGGTAAATACGCACACGGTAATCACGCAGACGGTAAATACGCACACGGTAAATACGCAGACGGCAAATACGCAGACGGCAAATACGCACACGGTAAATACGCACACGGTAAATACGCACACGGTAAATACGCACACGGTAAATACGCACACGGTAAATACGCACACGGTAAATACGCACACGGTAAATACGCACACGGTAAATACGCACACGGTAAATACGCACACGGTAAATACGCGCACGGTAAATACGCGCACGGTAAATACGCGCACGGTAAATACGCGCACGGTAAATACGCGCACGGTAAATACGCACACGGTAAATACGCACACGGTAAACACGCACACAGAAAATACGCACACAGTAAATATGCACACAGTAAATACGCACACAGTAAATACGCGCACAGTAAATACGCGCACAGTAATTACGCGCACATTAAATACGCGCACAGTAAATACGCGCACAGTAAATACGCGCACAGTAAATACGCGCACAGTAAATACGCGCAAAGTAAATACGCGCACAGTAAATACCCGCACAGTAAGTACGCGCACAGTAAGTACGCGCACAGTAAGTACGCGCACAGTAAGTACGCTCACAGTAAATACGCGCGCAGTAAATACGCACACAGTAAATACACACACCGTAAATACACACACAGTAAATACACACACAGCAAATACACACACAGTAAATACACACACAGTAAAGACACACACAGTAAGTACACACACAGTAAGTACACACACAGTAAGTACACACACAGTCAGTACACACACAGTAAGTATACACACAGTAAATACACACACAGTAAAAAAACACACAGTAAATACACACACAGTAAATACACACACAGTAAATACGCACACGGTAAATACGCACACGGTAAATACGCTCACGGTAAATACGCACACAGTAAATACGCACACAGTAAATACGCACACAGTAAATACGCACACAGAAAAAACGTACACAGTAAATACGCACACAGTAAATACGCACACGGTAAATACGCACACGGTAAATACGCACACGGTAAATACGCACACGGTAAACACGCACACGGTAAATACGCACACGGTAAATACGCACACGGTAAACACGCACACGGTAAACACGCACACGGTAAATACGCACACGGTAAATACGCACACGGTAAATATGCACACGGTAATTACGCACACGGTAAATACGCACACGGTAAATACGCAGACGGTAAATACGCACACGGTAAATACGCAGACGGCAAATACGCAGACGGTAAATACGCACACAGTAAATACGCACACAGTAAATACGCACACGGTAAATAGGCACACGGTAAATACGCACACGGTAAGTACGCACACGGTAAGTACGCACACGGTAAGTACGCACACGGTAAATACGCACACGGTAAATACGCACACGGTAAATACGCACACGGTAAATAAGCACACGGTAAATACGCACACGGTAAATACGCACACGGTAAATACGCACACGGTAATCACGCACACGGTAAATACGCACACGGTAAATACGCACACGGTAAATACGCACACGGTAAATACGCACAAGGTAAATACGCACACGGTAAATACGCACATGGTAAATACGCACACGGTAAATACGCACACGTTAAATACGCACACGGTAAATACGCACACGGTGAATACGCACACGGTAAATACGCACACGGTAAATACGCACACGGTAAATACGCACACGGTAAATACGCCCACGGTAAATACGCACACGGTAAATACGCACACGGTAAATACGCACACGGTACATACGCACACGGTAAATACGCACACAGTAAATACGCACACGGTAAATACGCACACGGTAAATACGCACACGGTAAATACGCACACAGTAAATACGCACACAGTGAATACGCACACAGTAAAGACGCACACAGTAAATTCGCACACAGTAAATACGCACACAGTAAGTACGCACACAGTAAATACGCACACAGTAAATACGCACACAGTAATTACACACACAGTAAATACGCACACAGTAAACACGCACACAGTAAATACGCACACAGTAAATACGCACATAGTAAATACGCACACAGTAATTACGCACACAGTAAATACGCACACAGTAAATACGCACACAGTAAAGACGCACACAGTAAATACGCACACAGTAAATACGCACACAGTAAATACGCACACAGTAAATACGCACACAGTAAATACGCACACAGTAAATACGCACACAGTAAATACGCACACAGTAAATACGCACACAGTAAATACGCACACAGGAAATACGCACACACTAAATACGCACACAGTAATTACGCACACAGTAAATACGCACACAGTAAATACGCACACAGTAAATACGCTCACGGTAATAACGCACACGGTAAATACGCACACGGTAAATACGCACACGGTAAATACGCACACGGTAAATACGCACACGGTAAATACGCACACGGTAAATACGCACACGGTAAATACGCACACGGTAAACACGCACACGGTAAATACGCACACGGTAAATACGCACACGGTAAATACGCACACGGTAAATACGCACACGGTAAACACGCACACATTAAATACGCACACAGTAATTACGCACACAGTAAATACGCACACAGTAAATACGCACACAGTAATTACGCACACAGTAAATACGCACACAGTAAATACGCACACAGTAAATACGCACACGGTAAATACGCACACGGTAAATACGCACACAGTAATTACGCACACAGTAAATACGCACACAGTAAATACGCACACAGTAATTACGCACACAGTAAATACGCACACAGTAAATACGCACACCGTAAATACGCACACGGTAAATACGCACACGGTAAATACGCACACGGTAAATACGCACACGGTAAATACGCACACGGTAAATACGCACACGGTAAATACGCACACGGTAAATACGCACACGGTAAACACGCACACAGTAAATACGCACACAGTAATTACGCACACAGTAAATACGCACACAGTAAATACGCACACAGTAATTACGCACACAGTAAATACGCACACAGTAAATACGCACACAGTAAATACGCACACGGTAAATACGCACACGGTAAGTACGGACACGGTAAGTACGCACACGGTAAATACGCACACGGTAAATACGCACACGGTAAATACGCACACGGTAAATACGCACACGGTAAATACGCACACGGTAAATACGCACACGGTAAACATGCACACGGTAAATACGCACACAGTAATTACGCACACAGTAAATACGCACACAGTAAATACGCACACAGTAATTACGCACACAGTAAATACGCACACAGTAAATACGCACACAGTAAATACGCACACGGTAAATACGCACACGGTAAGTACGCACACGGTAAGTACGCACATGTTAAATACGCACACGGTAAATACGCACACGGTAAATACGCACACGGTAAATACGCACACGGTAAATACGCACACGGTAAATACGCACACGGTAAATACGCACACGGTAAATACGCACACGGTAAATACGCACAAGGTAAATACGCACACGGTAAATACGCACACGGTAAATACGCACACGGTAAATACGCACACGGTAAATACGCACACGGTAAATACGCACACGGTAAATACGCACACTGTAAATACACACACGGTAAACACGCACACGGTAAATACGCACACGGTATATACGCACACGGTAAAGACGCACACGGTAAATACGCACACGGTAAATACGCACACAGTAAATACGCACACAGTAAATACGCTCACAGTAAATACGCACACAGTGAACACGCACACAGTAAACACGCACACAGTAAACACGCACACAGTAAACACGCACACAGTAAACACGCACACAGTAAACATGCACACAGTAAACACGTACACAGTAAACACGCACACAGTAAACACGCACACAGTAAACACGCACACAGTAAATACGCACACAGTAAATACGCACACAGTAAATACGCACACAGTAAATACGCACACAGTAAATACGCGCACAGTAAATACGCGCACAGTAAATACGCACACAGTAAATACGCACACAGTAAATACGCACACAGTAAATACGCACGCAGTAAATACGCTCGCAGTAAACACGCACGCAGTAAATACGCACGCAGTAACTACGCACGCAGTAAATACGCACGCAGTAAATACGCACGCAGTAAATACGCACGCAGTGAATACGCACGCAGTGAATACGCACGCAGTAAATACGCACGCAGTAAATACGCACGCAGTAAATACGCGCACAGTAAATACGCGCACAGTAAATACGCGCACAGTAAATACGCGCACAGTAAGTACGCGCACAGTAAGTACGCGCACAGTAAATACGCGCACAGTAAATACACACACAGTAAATACACACACCGTAAATACACACACAGTAAATACGCACACAGTAAATACACACACAGTAAATACACACACAGTAAATACACACACAATAAAGACACACACAGTAAGTACACACACAGTAAGTACACACACAGTAATTACACACACAGTAAATACACACACAGTAAATACACACACAGTAAATACGCACATGGTAAATACGCACACAGTAAGTACGCACACAGTAAAGACGCACACAGTAAAGACGCACACAGTAAATACGCACACAGTAAATACGCACACAGTAAATACGCACATGGTAAATACGCACACGGTATTCACGCACACGGTAGACACGCACGCGGTAGACACGCACACGGTAAATACGCACACGGTAAATACGCACACGGTAAATACGCACACGGTAAATACGCACACGGTAAATACGCACACGGTAAATACGCACACGGTAAATACGCACACGGTAAATACGCACACGGTAAATACGCACACGGTAAATACGCACACAGTAAATACGCACACAGTAAGAACGTACACAGTAAATACGCACACAGTAAATACGCACACAGTAAATACGCACACAGTAAATACGCACACAGTAAATACGCACACAGTAAATTAGCACACAGTAAATACGCACACAGTAAATACGCACACAGTAAATTAGCACAGAGTAAATACGCACACAGTAAATACGCACCGAGTAAATACGCACACAGTAAACACGCACACAGTAAATACGCACAAACTAAATACGCACAAGGTAAATACGCACAAGGTAAATACGCACAAGGTAAATACGCACACGGTAAATACGCACACGGTAAGTACGCACACGGTAAATACGCACACGGTAAATACGCACACGGTAAATACGCACACGGTAAATACGCACACGGTAAATACGCACACGGTAAATACGCACACGGTAAATACGCACACGGTAATTACGCACACGGTAAATACGCACACGGTAAATACGCACACGGTAAACACGCACACGGTAAATACGCACACGCTAAATACGCACACGGTAAATACGCACACGGTAAATACGCACACGGTAAATACGCACACGGTAAATACGCACACGGTAAATACGCACACGGTAAATACGCACACGGTAAATACGCAGACGGTAAATACGCAGACGGTAAATACGCACACGGTAAATACGCACACGGTAAATACGCACACGGTAAATACGCACACGGTAGATACGCACACGGTAAATACGCACACGGTAAATACGCACACGGTAAATACCCACACGGTAAATACGCACACGGTAAATACGCACACGGTAAATACTCACACGGTAAATACGCACACGGTATATACGCACACGGTAAATACGCACACGGTAAATACGCACACGGTAAGTACGCACACGGTAAATACGCACACGGTAAATACGCAGACGGCAAATACGCAGACGGTAAATACGCACACGGTAAATACGCACACGGTAAATACGCACACGGTAAATACCCACACGGTAAATACGCACACGGTAAATACGCACACGGTAAATACGCACACGGTAAATACGCACACGGTAAATACGCACACGGTAAATACGCACACGGTAAATACGTACACGGTAAATACGCACACGGTAAATACTCGCACGGTAAATACGCGCACGGTAAATACGCACACGGTAAATATGCACACGGTAAACACGCACACAGAAAATACGCACGCAGTAAATATGCACACAGTAAATACGCACACAGTAAATACGCACACAGTAAATACGCGCACAGTAATTACGGGCACATTAAATACGCGCACAGTAAATACGCGCACAGTAAATACGCGCACAGTAAATACGCGCACAGTAAATACGCGCAAAGTAAATACGCGCACAGTAAATACCCGCACAGTAAGTACGTGCACAGTAAGTACGCGCACAGTAAGTACGCGCACAGTAAGTACGCGCACAGTAAATACGCGCACAGGAAATACGCACACAGTAAATACACACACCGTAAATACACACACAGTAAATACACACACAGCAAATACACACACAGTAAATACACACACAGTAAAGACACACACAGTAAGTACACACACAGTAAGTACACACACAGTAAGTACACACACAGTAAGTACACACACAGTAAGTACACACACAGTAAATACACACACAGTAAAAACACACACAGTAAATACACACACAGTAAATACACACACAGTAAATACGCACACGGTAAATACGCACACGGTAAATACGCACACGGTAAATACGCACACAGTAAATACGCACACAGTAAATACGCACACAGTAAAAACGTACACAGTAAATACGCACACAGTAAATACGCACACAGTAAATACGCACACAGTGAATACGCACACGGTAAATACGCACACGGTAAATACGCACAAGGTAAATACGCACACGGTAAATACGCACACGGTAAATACGCACACGGTAAATACGCACACGGTAAATACGCACACGGTAAATACGCACACGGTAAATACGCACACGGTAAATACGCACACGGTAAATACGCACACGGTAAATACGCACACGGTAAATACGCACACGGTAAATACGCACACAGTAAATACGCACACTGTAAATACGCACACAGTAAATACGCACACAGTAAATACGCACACAGTAAATACGCACACAGTAAACACGCGCACAGTAAACACGCACACAGTAAACAAGCACACAGTAAACACGCACACCTTAAACCCGCACACAGTCAACCCGCACACAGTAAACACGCACACAGTAAACACGCACACAGTAAACACGCACACAGTAAATACGCACACAGTAATTACGCACACAGTAAATACGCACACAGTAAATAAGCACACAGTAAATACGCACACAGTAAATACGCACACAGTAAATACTCGCACAGTAAATACTCGCACAGTAAATACGCGCATAGTAAATACGCGCACAGTGAATACGCGCACAGTGAATACGCGCACAGTGAATACGCACACAGTAAGTACGCACACAGCAAATACGCACACAGTAAATACGCACACAGTAAATACGCACACAGTAAATACGCACACAGTAACTACGCACACAGTGAATACGCACACAGTGAATACGCACACAGTAAATACGCACACAGTAAATACGCACACAGTAAATACGCACACAGTAATTACGCACACGGTAAATACGCGCACAGTAAATACGCGCACAGTAAATACGCGCACAGTAAATACGCGCAGAGTAAAAACGCGCACAGTAAGTTCGCGCACAGTAAGTACGCGCACAGTAAGTACGCGCACAGTAAATACACGCACAGTAAATACACGCACAGTAAATACACACACCGTAAACACACACACAGTAAATACACACACAGTAAATACACACACAGTAAATACACACACAGTAAAGACACACACAGTAAGTACACACACAGTAAGTACACACAAAGTAAGAACACACACAATAATTACACACACAGTAAATACACACACAGTAAATACACACACAGTAAATACACACACAGTAAATACACACACAGTAAATACACACACAGTAAATACACACACAGTAAATACACACACAGTAAATACACACACAGTAAATACACACACAGTAAAGACACACACAGTAAATACACACACAGTAAATACACACACAGTAAATGCACACACAGTAAATACACACACACTAAATACACACACAGTAAATTCACAGACAGTAAATACCAACACAGTAAATACACACACAGTAAATACACACACACTAACAACACACACAGTAAATACGCACACAGTAAATACGCACACAGTAAATACGCACACAGTAAAGACGCACACAGTAAATACGCACACAGTAAATAGGCACACAGTAAATACGCACACGCTAAATACGCACGCGGTAAACACCCACGCGGTAGACACGCACACGGTAAATACGCACACTGTAAATACGCACAAGGTAAATACGCACACGGTAAATACGCACACGGTAATTACGCACACGGTAATTACGCACACTGTAAATACGCACACGGTAAATACGCGCACGGTAAATACGCACACGGTAAATACGCACACGGTAAATACGCACCGGTAAATACGCACACGGTAAATACGCACACGGTAAATACGCACACGGTAAATACGCACACGGTAAATACGCACACGGTAAATACGCACACTGTAAATACGCACACGGTAAATACGCACACGGTAAATACGCACACGGTAAATACGCACACGGTAAATACGCACACGGTAAATACGCACACGGTAAATACCCACACGGTAAATACGCACACGGTAAATACGCACACGGTAAATACGCACACGGTAAATACGCACACGGTAAATACGCACACGGTAAATACGCACACGGTAAATACGCACACGGTAAATACGCACACGGTAAATACGCACACGGTAAATACGCACACGGTAAATACGCACACGGTAAATACGCACACGGTAAATACGCACACGGTAAATACGCACACGGTAAATACGCACACGGTAAATACGCACACGGTAAATACGCACACGGTAAATACGCACACGGTAATTACGCACACGGTAAATACGCACACGGTAAAAACGCACACGGTAAATACTCACACGGTAAATACGCACACGGTAAATACGCACACGGTAAATACGCACACGGTAAATACGCACACGGTAAATACGCACACGGTAAATACGCACACAGTAAATACGCACACAGTAAATACTCACACAGTAAATACGCATACAGTAAATACGCACACAGTAAATACGCACACAGTAAATACGCACACAGTAAATACGCAAACAGTAAATACGCTCACAGTAAATACGCACACCTTAAACCCGCACACAGTAAACCCGCACACAGTAAGCACGCACACAGTAAACACGCACACAGTAAACACGCACACAGTAAACACGCACACAGTAAACACGCACACAGTAAACACGTACACAGTAAACACGCACACAGTAAACACGCACACAGTAAACACGCACACAGTAAATACGCACACAGTAAATACGCACACAGTAAATACGCACACAGTAAATACGCACACAGTAAATACGCACACAGTAAATTGGCACACAGTAAATACGCACACAGTAAATACGCACAGAGTAAATACGCACACAGTAAATACGCACACAGTAAATACGCACACAGTAAATACGCACAAACTAAATACGCACAAGGTAAATACGCACAAGGTAAATAAGCACACGGTAAATACGCACACGGTAAATACGCACACGGTAAATACGCACACGGTAAATACGCACACGGTAAATACGCACACGGTAAACACGCACACGGTAAATACGCACACGGTAAATACGCACACGGTAAACACGCACACGGTAAATACGCACACGGTAAATACGCACACGGTAAATACGCACACGGTAAATACGCACACGGTAAATACGCACATGGTAAATACGCACACGGTAATCACGCAGACGGTAAATACGCACACGGTAAATACGCAGACGGCAAATACGCAGACGGCAAATACGCACACGGTAAATACGCACACGGTAAATACGCACACGGTAAATACGCACACGGTAAATACGCACACGGTAAATACGCACACGGTAAATACGCACACGGTAAATACGCACACGGTAAATACGCACACGGTAAATACGCACACGGTAAATACGCACACGGTAAATACGCGCACGGTAAATACGCGCACGGTAAATACGCGCACGGTAAATACGCGCACGGTAAATACGCACACGGTAAATACGCACACGGTAAACACGCACACAGAAAATACGCACACAGTAAATATGCACACAGTAAATACGCACACAGTAAATACGCGCACAGTAAATACGCGCACAGTAATTACGCGCACATTAAATACGCGCACAGTAAATACGCGCACAGTAAATACGCGCACAGTAAATACGCGCACAGTAAATACGCGCAAAGTAAATACGCGCACAGTAAATACCCGCACAGTAAGTACGCGCACAGTAAGTACGCGCACAGTAAGTACGCGCACAGTAAGTACGCTCACAGTAAATACGCGCGCAGTAAATACGCACACAGTAAATACACACACCGTAAACACACACACAGTAAATACACACACAGCAAATACACACACAGTAAATACACACACAGTAAAGACACACACAGTAAGTACACACACAGTAAGTACACACACAGTAAGTACACACACAGTCAGTACACACACAGTAAGTATACACACAGTAAATACACACACAGTAAAAACACACACAGTAAATACACACACAGTAAATACACACACAGTAAATACGCACACGGTAAATACGCACACGGTAAATACGCTCACGGTAAATACGCACACAGTAAATACGCACACAGTAAATACGCACACAGTAAATACGCACACAGAAAAAACGTACACAGTAAATACGCACACAGTAAATACGCACACGGTAAATACGCACACGGTAAATACGCACACGGTAAATACGCACACGGTAAACACGCACACGGTAAATACGCACACGGTAAATACGCACACGGTAAACACGCACACGGTAAACACGCACACGGTAAATACGCACACGGTAAATACGCACACGGTAAATATGCACACGGTAATTACGCACACGGTAAATACGCACACGGTAAATACGCAGACGGTAAATACGCACACGGTAAATACGCAGACGGCAAATACGCAGACGGTAAATACGCACACAGTAAATACGCACACAGTAAATACGCACACGGTAAATAGGCACACGGTAAATACGCACACGGTAAGTACGCACACGGTAAGTACGCACACGGTAAGTACGCACACGGTAAATACGCACACGGTAAATACGCACACGGTAAATACGCACACGGTAAATAAGCACACGGTAAATACGCACACGGTAAATACGCACACGGTAAATACGCACACGGTAATCACGCACACGGTAAATACGCACACGGTAAATACGCACACGGTAAATACGCACACGGTAAATACGCACAAGGTAAATACGCACACGGTAAATACGCACATGGTAAATACGCACACGGTAAATACGCACACGTTAAATACGCACACGGTAAATACGCACACGGTGAATACGCACACGGTAAATACGCACACGGTAAATACGCACACGGTAAATACGCACACGGTAAATACGCCCACGGTAAATACGCACACGGTAAATACGCACACGGTAAATACGCACACGGTACATACGCACACGGTAAATACGCACACGGTAAATACGCACACGGTAAATACGCACACGGTAAATACGCACACGGTAAATACGCACACAGTAAATACGCACACAGTGAATACGCACACAGTAAAGACGCACACAGTAAATTCGCACACAGTAAATACGCACACAGTAAGTACGCACACAGTAAATACGCACACAGTAAATACGCACACAGTAATTACACACACAGTAAATACGCACACAGTAAACACGCACACAGTAAATACGCACACAGTAAATACGCACATAGTAAATACGCACACAGTAATTACGCACACAGTAAATACGCACACAGTAAATACGCACACAGTAAAGACGCACACAGTAAATACGCACACAGTAAATACGCACACAGTAAATACGCACACAGTAAATACGCACACAGGAAATACGCACACACTAAATACGCACACAGTAATTACGCACACAGTAAATACGCACACAGTAAATACGCACACAGTAAATACGCTCACGGTAATAACGCACACGGTAAATACGCACACGGTAAATACGCACACGGTAAATACGCACACGGTAAATACGCACACGGTAAATACGCACACGGTAAATACGCACACGGTAAATACGCACACGGTAAATACGCACACGGTAAATACGCACACGGTAAATACGCACACGGTAAATACGCACACGGTAAATACGCACACGGTAAACACGCACACATTAAATACGCACACAGTAATTACGCACACAGTAAATACGCACACAGTAATTACGCACACAGTAAATACGCACACAGTAAATACGCACACAGTAAATACGCACACGGTAAATACGCACACGGTAAATACGCACACGGTAAATACGCACACGGTAAATACGCACACGGTAAATACGCACACGGTAAATACGCACACGGTAAATACGCACACGGTAAACACGCACACATTAAATACGCACACAGTAAATACGCACACAGTAAATACGCACACAGTAATTACGCACACAGTAAATACGCACACAGTAAATACGCACACAGTAAATACGCACACGGTAAATACGCACACGGTAAATACGCACACGGTAAATACGCACACGGTAAATACGCACACGGTAAATACGCACACGGTAAATACGCACACGGTAAATACGCACACGGTAAACACGCACACAGTAAATACGCACACAGTAATTACGCACACAGTAAATACGCACACAGTAAATACGCACACAGTAATTACGCACACAGTAAATACGCACACAGTAAATACGCACACAGTAAATACGCACACGGTAAATACGCACACGGTAAGTACGGACACGGTAAGTACGCACACGGTAAATACGCACACGGTAAATACGCACACGGTAAATACGCACACGGTAAATACGCACACGGTAAATACGCACACGGTAAATACGCACACGGTAAACATGCACACGGTAAATACGCACACAGTAATTACGCACACAGTAAATACGCACACAGTAAATACGCACACAGTAATTACGCACACAGTAAATACGCACACAGTAAATACGCACACAGTAAATACGCACACGGTAAATACGCACACGGTAAGTACGCACACGGTAAGTACGCACATGTTAAATACGCACACGGTAAATACGCACACGGTAAATACGCACACGGTAAATACGCACACGGTAAATACGCACACGGTAAATACGCACACGGTAAATACGCACACGGTAAATACGCACACAGTAAATACGCACATGGTAAATACGCACACAGTAAGTACGCACACAGTAAAGACGCACACAGTAAAGACGCACACAGTAAATACGCACACAGTAAATACGCACACAGTAAATACGCACATGGTAAATACGCACACGGTAATCACGCACACGGTAGACACGCACGCGGTAGACACGCACACGGTAAATACGCACACGGTAAATACGCACACGGTAAATACGCACACGGTAAATACGCACACGGTAAATACGCACACGGTAAATATGCACACGGTAAATACGCACACGGTAAATACGCACACGGTAAATACGCACACGGTAAATACGCACACAGTAAATACGCACACAGTAAGAACGTACACAGTAAATACGCACACAGTAAATACGCACACAGTAAATACGCACACAGTAAATACGCACACAGTAAATACGCACACAGTAAATTAGCACACAGTAAATACGCACACAGTAAATACGCACACAGTAAATTAGCACAGAGTAAATACGCACACAGTAAATACGCACCGAGTAAATACGCACACAGTAAACACGCACACAGTAAATACGCACAAACTAAATACGCACAAGGTAAATACGCACAAGGTAAATACGCACAAGGTAAATACGCACACGGTAAATACGCACACGGTAAGTACGCACACGGTAAATACGCACACGGTAAATACGCACACGGTAAATACGCACACGGTAAATACGCACACGGTAAATACGCACACGGTAAATACGCACACGGTAAATACGCACACGGTAATTACGCACACGGTAAATACGCACACGGTAAATACGCACACGGTAAACACGCACACGGTAAATACGCACACGCTAAATACGCACACGGTAAATACGCACACGGTAAATACGCACACGGTAAATACGCACACGGTAAATACGCACACGGTAAATACGCACACGGTAAATACGCACACGGTAAATACGCAGACGGTAAATACGCAGACGGTAAATACGCACACGGTAAATACGCACACGGTAAATACGCACACGGTAAATACGCACACGGTAAATACGCACACGGTAAATACGCACACGGTAAATACGCACACGGTAAATACCCACACGGTAAATACGCACACGGTAAATACGCACACGGTAAATACTCACACGGTAAATACGCACACGGTATATACGCACACGGTAAATACGCACACGGTAAATACGCACACGGTAAGTACGCACACGGTAAATACGCACACGGTAAATACGCAGACGGCAAATACGCAGACGGTAAATACGCACACGGTAAATACGCACACGGTAAATACGCACACGGTAAATACCCACACGGTAAATACGCACACGGTAAATACGCACACGGTAAATACGCACACGGTAAATACGCACACGGTAAATACGCACACGGTAAATACGCACACGGTAAATACGTACACGGTAAATACGCACACGGTAAATACTCGCACGGTAAATACGCGCACGGTAAATACGCACACGGTAAATACGCACACGGTAAACACGCACACAGAAAATACGCACGCAGTAAATATGCACACAGTAAATACGCACACAGTAAATACGCACACAGTAAATACGCGCACAGTAATTACGGGCACATTAAATACGCGCACAGTAAATACGCGCACAGTAAATACGCGCACAGTAAATACGCGCACAGTAAATACGCGCAAAGTAAATACGCGCACAGTAAATACCCGCACAGTAAGTACGTGCACAGTAAGTACGCGCACAGTAAGTACGCGCACAGTAAGTACGCGCACAGTAAATACGCGCACAGGAAATACGCACACAGTAAATACACACACCGTAAATACACACACAGTAAATACACACACAGCAAATACACACACAGTAAATACACACACAGTAAAGACACACACAGTAAGTACACACACAGTAAGTACACACACAGTAAGTACACACACAGTAAGTACACACACAGTAAGTACACACACAGTAAATACACACACAGTAAAAACACACACAGTAAATACACACACAGTAAATACACACACAGTAAATACGCACACGGTAAATACGCACACGGTAAATACGCACACGGTAAATACGCACACAGTAAATACGCACACAGTAAATACGCACACAGTAAAAACGTACACAGTAAATACGCACACAGTAAATACGCACACAGTAAATACGCACACAGTGAATACGCACACGGTAAATACGCACACGGTAAATACGCACAAGGTAAATACGCACACGGTAAATACGCACACGGTAAATACGCACACGGTAAATACGCACACGGTAAATACGCACACGGTAAATACGCACACGGTAAATACGCACACGGTAAATACGCACACGGTAAATACGCACACGGTAAATACGCACACGGTAAATACGCACACGGTAAATACGCACACAGTAAATACGCACACTGTAAATACGCACACAGTAAATACGCACACAGTAAATACGCACACAGTAAATACGCACACAGTAAACACGCGCACAGTAAACACGCACACAGTAAACAAGCACACAGTAAACACGCACACCTTAAACCCGCACACAGTCAACCCGCACACAGTAAACACGCACACAGTAAACACGCACACAGTAAACACGCACACAGTAAATACGCACACAGTAATTACGCACACAGTAAATACGCACACAGTAAATAAGCACACAGTAAATACGCACACAGTAAATACGCACACAGTAAATACTCGCACAGTAAATACTCGCACAGTAAATACGCGCATAGTAAATACGCGCACAGTGAATACGCGCACAGTGAATACGCGCACAGTGAATACGCACACAGTAAGTACGCACACAGCAAATACGCACACAGTAAATACGCACACAGTAAATACGCACACAGTAAATACGCACACAGTAACTACGCACACAGTGAATACGCACACAGTGAATACGCACACAGTAAATACGCACACAGTAAATACGCACACAGTAAATACGCACACAGTAATTACGCACACGGTAAATACGCGCACAGTAAATACGCGCACAGTAAATACGCGCACAGTAAATACGCGCAGAGTAAAAACGCGCACAGTAAGTTCGCGCACAGTAAGTACGCGCACAGTAAGTACGCGCACAGTAAATACACGCACAGTAAATACACGCACAGTAAATACACACACCGTAAACACACACACAGTAAATACACACACAGTAAATACACACACAGTAAATACACACACAGTAAAGACACACACAGTAAGTACACACACAGTAAGTACACACAAAGTAAGAACACACACAATAATTACACACACAGTAAATACACACACAGTAAATACACACACAGTAAATACACACACAGTAAATACACACACAGTAAATACACACACAGTAAATACACACACAGTAAATACACACACAGTAAATACACACACAGTAAATACACACACAGTAAAGACACACACAGTAAATACACACACAGTAAATACACACACAGTAAAAGCACACACAGTAAATACACACACACTAAATACACACACAGTAAATTCACAGACAGTAAATACCAACACAGTAAATACACACACAGTAAATACACACACACTAACAACACACACAGTAAATACGCACACAGTAAATACGCACACAGTAAATACGCACACAGTAAAGACGCACACAGTAAATACGCACACAGTAAGTAGGCACACAGTAAATACGCACACGCTAAATACGCACGCGGTAAACACCCACGCGGTAGACACGCACACGGTAAATACGCACACTGTAAATACGCACAAGGTAAATACGCACACGGTAAATACGCACACGGTAATTACGCACACGGTAATTACGCACACTGTAAATACGCACACGGTAAATACGCGCACGGTAAATACGCACACGGTAAATACGCACACGGTAAATACGCACCGGTAAATACGCACACGGTAAATACGCACACGGTAAATACGCACACGGTAAATACGCACACGGTAAATACGCACACGGTAAATACGCACACTGTAAATACGCACACGGTAAATACGCACACGGTAAATACGCACACGGTAAATACGCACACGGTAAATACGCACACGGTAAATACGCACACGGTAAATACCCACACGGTAAATACGCACACGGTAAATACGCACACGGTAAATACGCACACGGTAAATACGCACACGGTAAATACGCACACGGTAAATACGCACACGGTAAATACGCACACGGTAAATACGCACACGGTAAATACGCACACGGTAAATACGCACACGGTAAATACGCACACGGTAAATACGCACACGGTAAATACGCACACGGTAAATACGCACACGGTAAATACGCACACGGTAAATACGCACACGGTAAATACGCACACGGTAAATACGCACACGGTAATTACGCACACGGTAAATACGCACACGGTAAAAACGCACACGGTAAATACTCACACGGTAAATACGCACACGGTAAATACGCACACGGTAAATACGCACACGGTAAATACGCACACGGTAAATACGCACACGGTAAATACGCACACAGTAAATACGCACACAGTAAATACTCACACAGTAAATACGCATACAGTAAATACGCACACAGTAAATACGCACACAGTAAATACGCACACAGTAAATACGCAAACAGTAAATACGCTCACAGTAAATACGCACACCTTAAACCCGCACACAGTAAACCCGCACACAGTAAGCACGCACACAGTAAACACGCACACAGTAAACACGCACACAGTAAACACGCACACAGTAAACACGCACACAGTAAACACGTACACAGTAAACACGCACACAGTAAACACGCACACAGTAAACACGCACACAGTAAATACGCACACAGTAAATACGCACACAGTAAATACGCACACAGTAAATACGCACACAGTAAATACGCACACAGTAAATTGGCACACAGTAAATACGCACACAGTAAATACGCACAGAGTAAATACGCACACAGTAAATACGCACACAGTAAATACGCACACAGTAAATACGCACAAACTAAATACGCACAAGGTAAATACGCACAAGGTAAATAAGCACACGGTAAATACGCACACGGTAAATACGCACACGGTAAATACGCACACGGTAAATACGCACACGGTAAATACGCACACGGTAAACACGCACACGGTAAATACGCACACGGTAAATACGCACACGGTAAACACGCACACGGTAAATACGCACACGGTAAATACGCACACGGTAAATACGCACACGGTAAATACGCACACGGTAAATACGCACACGGTAAATACGCACACGGTAATCACGCAGACGGTAAATACGCACACGGTAAATACGCAGACGGCAAATACGCAGACGGCAAATACGCACACGGTAAATACGCACACGGTAAATACGCACACGGTAAATACGCACACGGTAAATACGCACACGGTAAATACGCACACGGTAAATACGCACACGGTAAATACGCACACGGTAAATACGCACACGGTAAATACGCACACGGTAAATACGCACACGGTAAATACGCGCACGGTAAATACGCGCACGGTAAATACGCGCACGGTAAATACGCGCACGGTAAATACGCACACGGTAAATACGCACACGGTAAACACGCACACAGAAAATACGCACACAGTAAATATGCACACAGTAAATACGCACACAGTAAATACGCGCACAGTAAATACGCGCACAGTAATTACGCGCACATTAAATACGCGCACAGTAAATACGCGCACAGTAAATACGCGCACAGTAAATACGCGCACAGTAAATACGCGCAAAGTAAATACGCGCACAGTAAATACCCGCACAGTAAGTACGCGCACAGTAAGTACGCGCACAGTAAGTACGCGCACAGTAAGTACGCTCACAGTAAATACGCGCGCAGTAAATACGCACACAGTAAATACACACACCGTAAATACACACACAGTAAACACACACAGCAAATACACACACAGTAAATACACACACAGTAAAGACACACACAGTAAGTACACACACAGTAAGTACACACACAGTAAGTACACACACAGTCAGTACACACACAGTAAGTATACACACAGTAAATACACACACAGTAAAAACACACACAGTAAATACACACACAGTAAATACACACACAGTAAATACGCACACGGTAAATACGCACACGGTAAATACGCTCACGGTAAATACGCACACAGTAAATACGCACACAGTAAATACGCACACAGTAAATACGCACACAGAAAAAACGTACACAGTAAATACGCACACAGTAAATACGCACACGGTAAATACGCACACGGTAAATACGCACACGGTAAATACGCACACGGTAAACACGCACACGGTAAATACGCACACGGTAAATACGCACACGGTAAACACGCACACGGTAAACACGCACACGGTAAATACGCACACGGTAAATACGCACACGGTAAATATGCACACGGTAATTACGCACACGGTAAATACGCACACGGTAAATACGCAGACGGTAAATACGCACACGGTAAATACGCAGACGGCAAATACGCAGACGGTAAATACGCACACAGTAAATACGCACACAGTAAATACGCACACGGTAAATAGGCACACGGTAAATACGCACACGGTAAGTACGCACACGGTAAGTACGCACACGGTAAGTACGCACACGGTAAATACGCACACGGTAAATACGCACACGGTAAATACGCACACGGTAAATAAGCACACGGTAAATACGCACACGGTAAATACGCACACGGTAAATACGCACACGGTAATCACGCACACGGTAAATACGCACACGGTAAATACGCACACGGTAAATACGCACACGGTAAATACGCACAAGGTAAATACGCACACGGTAAATACGCACATGGTAAATACGCACACGGTAAATACGCACACGTTAAATACGCACACGGTAAATACGCACACGGTGAATACGCACACGGTAAATACGCACACGGTAAATACGCACACGGTAAATACGCACACGGTAAATACGCCCACGGTAAATACGCACACGGTAAATACGCACACGGTAAATACGCACACGGTACATACGCACACGGTAAATACGCACACGGTAAATACGCACACGGTAAATACGCACACGGTAAATACGCACACGGTAAATACGCACACAGTAAATACGCACACAGTGAATACGCACACAGTAAAGACGCACACAGTAAATTCGCACACAGTAAATACGCACACAGTAAGTACGCACACAGTAAATACGCACACAGTAAATACGCACACAGTAATTACACACACAGTAAATACGCACACAGTAAACACGCACACAGTAAATACGCACACAGTAAATACGCACATAGTAAATACGCACACAGTAATTACGCACACAGTAAATACGCACACAGTAAATACGCACACAGTAAAGACGCACACAGTAAATACGCACACAGTAAATACGCACACAGTAAATACGCACACAGTAAATACGCACACAGTAAATACGCACACAGTAAATACGCACACAGTAAATACGCACACAGTAAATACGCACACAGTAAATACGCACACAGGAAATACGCACACACTAAATACGCACACAGTAATTACGCACACAGTAAATACGCACACAGTAAATACGCACACAGTAAATACGCTCACGGTAATAACGCACACGGTAAATACGCACACGGTAAATACGCACACGGGAAATACGCACACGGTAAATACGCACACGGTAAATACGCACACGGTAAATACGCACACGGTAAATACGCACACGGTAAATACGCACACGGTAAATACGCACACGGTAAATACGCACACGGTAAATACGCACACGGTAAATACGCACACGGTAAACACGCACACATTAAATACGCACACAGTAATTACGCACACAGTAAATACGCACACAGTAAATACGCACACAGTAATTACGCACACAGTAAATACGCACACAGTAAATACGCACACAGTAAATACGCACACGGTAAATACGCACACGGTAAATACGCACACAGTAATTACGCACACAGTAAATACGCACACAGTAAATACGCACACAGTAATTACGCACACAGTAAATACGCACACAGTAAATACGCACACAGTAAATACGCACACGGTAAATACGCACACGGTAAATACGCACACGGTAAATACGCACACGGTAAATACGCACACGGTAAATACGCACACGGTAAATACGCACACGGTAAATACGCACACGGTAAACACGCACACAGTAAATACGCACACAGTAATTACGCACACAGTAAATACGCACACAGTAAATACGCACACAGTAATTACGCACACAGTAAATACGCACACAGTAAATACGCACACAGTAAATACGCACACGGTAAATACGCACACGGTAAGTACGGACACGGTAAGTACGCACACGGTAAATACGCACACGGTAAATACGCACACGGTAAATACGCACACGGTAAATACGCACACGGTAAATACGCACACGGTAAATACGCACACGGTAAACATGCACACGGTAAATACGCACACAGTAATTACGCACACAGTAAATACGCACACAGTAAATACGCACACAGTAATTACGCACACAGTAAATACGCACACAGTAAATACGCACACAGTAAATACGCACACGGTAAATACGCACACGGTAAGTACGCACACGGTAAGTACGCACATGTTAAATACGCACACGGTAAATACGCACACGGTAAATACGCACACGGTAAATACGCACACGGTAAATACGCACACGGTAAATACGCACACGGTAAATACGCACACGGTAAATACGCACACGGTAAATACGCACAAGGTAAATACGCACACGGTAAATACGCACACGGTAAATACGCACACGGTAAATACGCACACGGTAAATACGCACACGGTAAATACGCACACGGTAAATACGCACACTGTAAATACACACACGGTAAACACGCACACGGTAAATACGCACACGGTATATACGCACACGGTAAAGACGCACACGGTAAATACGCACACGGTAAATACGCACACAGTAAATACGCACACAGTAAATACGCTCACAGTAAATACGCACACAGTGAACACGCACACAGTAAACACGCACACAGTAAACACGCACACAGTAAACACGCACACAGTAAACACGCACACAGTAAATACGCACACAGTAAATACGCACACAGTAAATACGCACACAGTAAATACGCACACAGTAAATACGCGCACAGTAAATACGCGCACAGTAAATACGCACACAGTAAATACGCACACAGTAAATACGCACACAGTAAATACGCACGCAGTAAATACGCTCGCAGTAAACACGCACGCAGTAAATACGCACGCAGTAACTACGCACGCAGTAAATACGCACGCAGTAAATACGCACGCAGTAAATACGCACGCAGTGAATACGCACGCAGTGAATACGCACGCAGTAAATACGCACGCAGTAAATACGCACGCAGTAAATACGCGCACAGTAAATACGCGCACAGTAAATACGCGCACAGTAAATACGCGCACAGTAAGTACGCGCACAGTAAGTACGCGCACAGTAAATACGCGCACAGTAAATACACACACAGTAAATACACACACCGTAAATACACACACAGTAAATACGCACACAGTAAATACACACACAGTAAATACACACACAGTAAATACACACACAATAAAGACACACACAGTAAGTACACACACAGTAAGTACACACACAGTAATTACACACACAGTAAATACACACACAGTAAATACACACACAGTAAATACGCACATGGTAAATACGCACACAGTAAGTACGCACACAGTAAAGACGCACACAGTAAAGACGCACACAGTAAATACGCACACAGTAAATACGCACACAGTAAATACGCACATGGTAAATACGCACACGGTAATCACGCACACGGTAGACACGCACGCGGTAGACACGCACACGGTAAATACGCACACGGTAAATACGCACACGGTAAATACGCACACGGTAAATACGCACACGGTAAATACGCACACGGTAAATACGCACACGGTAAATACGCACACGGTAAATACGCACACGGTAAATACGCACACGGTAAATACGCACACAGTAAATACGCACACAGTAAGAACGTACACAGTAAATACGCACACAGTAAATACGCACACAGTAAATACGCACACAGTAAATACGCACACAGTAAATACGCACACAGTAAATTAGCACACAGTAAATACGCACACAGTAAATACGCACACAGTAAATTAGCACAGAGTAAATACGCACACAGTAAATACGCACCGAGTAAATACGCACACAGTAAACACGCACACAGTAAATACGCACAAACTAAATACGCACAAGGTAAATACGCACAAGGTAAATACGCACAAGGTAAATACGCACACGGTAAATACGCACACGGTAAGTACGCACACGGTAAATACGCACACGGTAAATACGCACACGGTAAATACGCACACGGTAAATACGCACACGGTAAATACGCACACGGTAAATACGCACACGGTAAATACGCACACGGTAATTACGCACACGGTAAATACGCACACGGTAAATACGCACACGGTAAACACGCACACGGTAAATACGCACACGCTAAATACGCACACGGTAAATACGCACACGGTAAATACGCACACGGTAAATACGCACACGGTAAATACGCACACGGTAAATACGCACACGGTAAATACGCACACGGTAAATACGCAGACGGTAAATACGCAGACGGTAAATACGCACACGGTAAATACGCACACGGTAAATACGCACACGGTAAATACGCACACGGTAAATACGCACACGGTAAATACGCACACGGTAAATACGCACACGGTAAATACCCACACGGTAAATACGCACACGGTAAATACGCACACGGTAAATACTCACACGGTAAATACGCACACGGTATATACGCACACGGTAAATACGCACACGGTAAATACGCACACGGTAAGTACGCACACGGTAAATACGCACACGGTAAATACGCAGACGGCAAATACGCAGACGGTAAATACGCACACGGTAAATACGCACACGGTAAATACGCACACCTTAAATACCCACACGGTAAATACGCACACGGTAAATACGCACACGGTAAATACGCACACGGTAAATACGCACACGGTAAATACGCACACGGTAAATACGCACACGGTAAATACGTACACGGTAAATACGCACACGGTAAATACTCGCACGGTAAATACGCGCACGGTAAATACGCACACGGTAAATACGCACACGGTAAACACGCACACAGAAAATACGCACGCAGTAAATATGCACACAGTAAATACGCACACAGTAAATACGCACACAGTAAATACGCGCACAGTAATTACGGGCACATTAAATACGCGCACAGTAAATACGCGCACAGTAAATACGCGCACAGTAAATACGCGCACAGTAAATACGCGCAAAGTAAATACGCGCACAGTAAATACCCGCACAGTAAGTACGTGCACAGTAAGTACGCGCACAGTAAGTACCCGCACAGTAAGTACGCGCACAGTAAATACGCGCACAGGAAATACGCACACAGTAAATACACACACCGTAAATACACACACAGTAAATACACACACAGCAAATACACACACAGTAAATACACACACAGTAAAGACACACACAGTAAGTACACACACAGTAAGTACACACACAGTAAGTACACACACAGTAAGTACACACACAGTAAGTACACACACAGTAAATACACACACAGTAAAAACACACACAGTAAATACACACACAGTAAATACACACACAGTAAATACGCACACGGTAAATACGCACACGGTAAATACGCACACGGTAAATACGCACACAGTAAATACGCACACAGTAAATACGCACACAGTAAAAACGTACACAGTAAATACGCACACAGTAAATACGCACACAGTAAATACGCACACAGTGAATACGCACACGGTAAATACGCACACGGTAAATACGCACAAGGTAAATACGCACACGGTAAATACGCACACGGTAAATACGCACACGGTAAATACGCACACGGTAAATACGCACACGGTAAATACGCACACGGTAAATACGCACACGGTAAATACGCACACGGTAAATACGCACACGGTAAATACGCACACGGTAAATACGCACACGGTAAATACGCACACAGTAAATACGCACACTGTAAATACACACACAGTAAATACGCACACAGTAAATACGCACACAGTAAATACGCACACAGTAAACACGCGCACAGTAAACACGCACACAGTAAACAAGCACACAGTAAACACGCACACCTTAAACCCGCACACAGTCAACCCGCACACAGTAAACACGCACACAGTAAACACGCACACAGTAAACACGCACACAGTAAATACGCACACAGTAATTACGCACACAGTAAATACGCACACAGTAAATAAGCACACAGTAAATACGCACACAGTAAATACGCACACAGTAAATACTCGCACAGTAAATACTCGCACAGTAAATACGCGCATAGTAAATACGCGCACAGTGAATACGCGCACAGTGAATACGCGCACAGTGAATACGCACACAGTAAGTACGCACACAGCAAATACGCACACAGTAAATACGCACACAGTAAATACGCACACAGTAAATACGCACACAGTAACTACGCACACAGTGAATACGCACACAGTGAATACGCACACAGTAAATACGCACACAGTAAATACGCACACAGTAAATACGCACACAGTAATTACGCACACGGTAAATACGCGCACAGTAAATACGCGCACAGTAAATACGCGCACAGTAAATACGCGCAGAGTAAAAACGCGCACAGTAAGTTCGCGCACAGTAAGTACGCGCACAGTAAGTACGCGCACAGTAAATACACGCACAGTAAATACACGCACAGTAAATACACACACCGTAAACACACACACAGTAAATACACACACAGTAAATACACACACAGTAAATACACACACAGTAAAGACACACACAGTAAGTACACACACAGTAAGTACACACAAAGTAAGAACACACACAATAATTACACACACAGTAAATACACACACAGTAAATACACACACAGTAAATACACACACAGTAAATACACACACAGTAAATACACACACAGTAAACACACACACAGTAAATACACACACAGTAAATACACACACAGTAAATACACACACAGTAAAGACACACACAGTAAATACACACACAGTAAATACACACACAGTAAATGCACACACAGTAAATACACACACACTAAATACACACACAGTAAATTCACAGACAGTAAATACCAACACAGTAAATACACACACAGTAAATACACACACACTAACAACACACACAGTAAATACGCACACAGTAAATACGCACACAGTAAATACGCACACAGTAAAGACGCACACAGTAAATACGCACACAGTAAGTAGGCACACAGTAAATACGCACACGCTAAATACGCACGCGGTAAACACCCACGCGGTAGACACGCACACGGTAAATACGCACACTGTAAATACGCACAAGGTAAATACGCACACGGTAAATACGCACACGGTAATTACGCACACGGTAATTACGCACACTGTAAATACGCACACGGTAAATACGCGCACGGTAAATACGCACACGGTAAATACGCACACGGTAAATACGCACCGGTAAATACGCACACGGTAACTACGCACACGGTAAATACGCACACGGTAAATACGCACACGGTAAATACGCACACGGTAAATACGCACACTGTAAATACGCACACGGTAAATACGCACACGGTAAATACGCACACGGTAAATACGCACACGGTAAATACGCACACGGTAAATACGCACACGGTAAATACCCACACGGTAAATACGCACACGGTAAATACGCACACGGTAAATACGCACACGGTAAATACGCACACGGTAAATACGCACACGGTAAATACGCACACGGTAAATACGCACACGGTAAATACGCACACGGTAAATACGCACACGGTAAATACGCACACGGTAAATACGCACACGGTAAATACGCACACGGTAAATACGCACACGGTAAATACGCACACGGTAAATACGCACACGGTAAATACGCACACGGTAAATACGCACACGGTAAATACGCACACGGTAATTACGCACACGGTAAATACGCACACGGTAAAAACGCACACGGTAAATACTCACACGGTAAATACGCACACGGTAAATACGCACACGGTAAATACGCACACGGTAAATACGCACACGGTAAATACGCACACGGTAAATACGCACACAGTAAATACGCACACAGTAAATACTCACACAGTAAATACGCATACAGTAAATACGCACACAGTAAATACGCACACAGTAAATACGCACACAGTAAATACGCAAACAGTAAATACGCTCACAGTAAATACGCACACCTTAAACCCGCACACAGTAAACCCGCACACAGTAAGCACGCACACAGTAAACACGCACACAGTAAACACGCACACAGTAAACACGCACACAGTAAACACGCACACAGTAAACACGTACACAGTAAACACGCACACAGTAAACACGCACACAGTAAACACGCACACAGTAAATACGCACACAGTAAATACGCACACAGTAAATACGCACACAGTAAATACGCACACAGTAAATACGCACACAGTAAATTGGCACACAGTAAATACGCACACAGTAAATACGCACAGAGTAAATACGCACACAGTAAATACGCACACAGTAAATACGCACACAGTAAATACGCACAAACTAAATACGCACAAGGTAAATACGCACAAGGTAAATAAGCACACGGTAAATACGCACACGGTAAATACGCACACGGTAAATACGCACACGGTAAATACGCACACGGTAAATACGCACACGGTAAACACGCACACGGTAAATACGCACACGGTAAATACGCACACGGTAAACACGCACACGGTAAATACGCACACGGTAAATACGCACACGGTAAATACGCACACGGTAAATACGCACACGGTAAATACGCACACGGTAAATACGCACACGGTAATCACGCAGACGGTAAATACGCACACGGTAAATACGCAGACGGCAAATACGCAGACGGCAAATACGCACACGGTAAATACGCACACGGTAAATACGCACACGGTAAATACGCACACGGTAAATACGCACACGGTAAATACGCACACGGTAAATACGCACACGGTAAATACGCACACGGTAAATACGCACACGGTAAATACGCACACGGTAAATACGCACACGGTAAATACGCGCACGGTAAATACGCGCACGGTAAATACGCGCACGGTAAATACGCGCACGGTAAATACGCACACGGTAAATACGCACACGGTAAACACGCACACAGAAAATACGCACACAGTAAATATGCACACAGTAAATACGCACACGGTAAATACACACACAGTAAATACACACACCGTAAATACACACACAGTAAATACGCACACAGTAAATACACACACAGTAAATACACACACAGTAAATACACACACAATAAAGACACACACAGTAAGTACACACACAGTAAGTACACACACAGTAATTACACACACAGTAAATACACACACAGTAAATACACACACAGTAAATACGCACATGGTAAATACGCACACAGTAAGTACGCACACAGTAAAGACGCACACAGTAAAGACGCACACAGTAAATACGCACACAGTAAATACGCACACAGTAAATACGCACATGGTAAATACGCACACGGTAATCACGCACACGGTAGACACGCACGCGGTAGACACGCACACGGTAAATACGCACACGGTAAATACGCACACGGTAAATACGCACACGGTAAATACGCACACGGTAAATACGCACACGGTAAATACGCACACGGTAAAAACGCACACGGTAAATACGCACACGGTAAATACGCACACGGTAAATACGCACACAGTAAATACGCACACAGTAAGAACGTACACAGTAAATACGCACACAGTAAATACGCACACAGTAAATACGCACACAGTAAATACGCACACAGTAAATACGCACACAGTAAATTAGCACACAGTAAATACGCACACAGTAAATACGCACACAGTAAATTAGCACAGAGTAAATACGCACACAGTAAATACGCACCGAGTAAATACGCACACAGTAAACACGCACACAGTAAATACGCACAAACTAAATACGCACAAGGTAAATACGCACAAGGTAAATACGCACAAGGTAAATACGCACACGGTAAATACGCACACGGTAAGTACGCACACGGTAAATACGCACACGGTAAATACGCACACGGTAAATACGCACACGGTAAATACGCACACGGTAAATACGCACACGGTAAATACGCACACGGTAAATACGCACACGGTAATTACGCACACGGTAAATACGCACACGGTAAATACGCACACGGTAAACACGCACACGGTAAATACGCACACGCTAAATACGCACACGGTAAATACGCACACGGTAAATACGCACACGGTAAATACGCACACGGTAAATACGCACACGGTAAATACGCACACGGTAAATACGCACACGGTAAATACGCAGACGGTAAATACGCAGACGGTAAATACGCACACGGTAAATACGCACACGGTAAATACGCACACGGTAAATACGCACACGGTAAATACGCACACGGTAAATACGCACACGGTAAATACGCACACGGTAAATACCCACACGGTAAATACGCACACGGTAAATACGCACACGGTAAATACTCACACGGTAAATACGCACACGGTATATACGCACACGGTAAATACGCACACGGTAAATACGCACACGGTAAGTACGCACACGGTAAATACGCACACGGTAAATACGCAGACGGCAAATACGCAGACGGTAAATACGCACACGGTAAATACGCACACGGTAAATACGCACACGGTAAATACCCACACGGTAAATACGCACACGGTAAATACGCACACGGTAAATACGCACACGGTAAATACGCACACGGTAAATACGCACACGGTAAATACGCACACGGTAAATACGTACACGGTAAATACGCACACGGTAAATACTCGCACGGTAAATACGCGCACGGTAAATACGCACACGGTAAATACGCACACGGTAAACACGCACACAGAAAATACGCACGCAGTAAATATGCACACAGTAAATACGCACACAGTAAATACGCACACAGTAAATACGCGCACAGTAATTACGGGCACATTAAATACGCGCACAGTAAATACGCGCACAGTAAATACGCGCACAGTAAATACGCGCACAGTAAATACGCGCAAAGTAAATACGCGCACAGTAAATACCCGCACAGTAAGTACGTGCACAGTAAGTACGCGCACAGTAAGTACGCGCACAGTAAGTACGCGCACAGTAAATACGCGCACAGGAAATACGCACACAGTAAATACACACACCGTAAATACACACACAGTAAATACACACACAGCAAATCCACACACAGTAAATACACACACAGTAAAGACACACACAGTAAGTACACACACAGTAAGTACACACACAGTAAGTACACACACAGTAAGTACACACACAGTAAGTACACACACAGTAAATACACACACAGTAAAAACACACACAGTAAATACACACACAGTAAATACACACACAGTAAATACGCACACGGTAAATACGCACACGGTAAATACGCACACGGTAAATACGCACACAGTAAATACGCACACAGTAAATACGCACACAGTAAAAACGTACACAGTAAATACGCACACAGTAAATACGCACACAGTAAATACGCACACAGTGAATACGCACACGGTAAATACGCACACGGTAAATACGCACAAGGTAAATACGCACACGGTAAATACGCACACGGTAAATACGCACACGGTAAATACGCACACGGTAAATACGCACACGGTAAATACGCACACGGTAAATACGCACACGGTAAATACGCACACGGTAAATACGCACACGGTAAATACGCACACGGTAAATACGCACACGGTAAATACGCACACGGTAAATACGCACACAGTAAATACGCACACTGTAAATACGCACACAGTAAATACGCACACAGTAAATACGCACACAGTAAATACGCACACAGTAAACACGCGCACAGTAAACACGCACACAGTAAACAAGCACACAGTAAACACGCACACCTTAAACCCGCACACAGTCAACCCGCACACAGTAAACACGCACACAGTAAACACGCACACAGTAAACACGCACACAGTAAATACGCACACAGTAATTACGCACACAGTAAATACGCACACAGTAAATAAGCACACAGTAAATACGCACACAGTAAATACGCACACAGTAAATACTCGCACAGTAAATACTCGCACAGTAAATACGCGCATAGTAAATACGCGCACAGTGAATACGCGCACAGTGAATACGCGCACAGTGAATACGCACACAGTAAGTACGCACACAGCAAATACGCACACAGTAAATACGCACACAGTAAATACGCACACAGTAAATACGCACACAGTAACTACGCACACAGTGAATACGCACACAGTGAATACGCACACAGTAAATACGCACACAGTAAATACGCACACAGTAAATACGCACACAGTAATTACGCGCACGGTAAATACGCGCACAGTAAATACGCGCACAGTAAATACGCGCACAGTAAATACGCGCAGAGTAAAAACGCGCACAGTAAGTTCGCGCACAGTAAGTACGCGCACAGTAAGTACGCGCACAGTAAATACACGCACAGTAAATACACGCACAGTAAATACACACACCGTAAACACACACACAGTAAATACACACACAGTAAATACACACACAGTAAATACACACACAGTAAAGACACACACAGTAAGTACACACACAGTAAGTACACACAAAGTAAGAACACACACAATAATTACACACACAGTAAATACACACACAGTAAATACACACACAGTAAATACACACACAGTAAATACACACACAGTAAATACACACACAGTAAATACACACACAGTAAATACACACACAGTAAATACACACACAGTAAATACACACACAGTAAAGACACACACAGTAAATACACACACAGTAAATACACACACAGTAAATGCACACACAGTAAATACACACACACTAAATACACACACAGTAAATTCACAGACAGTAAATACCAACACAGTAAATACACACACAGTAAATACACACACACTAACAACACACACAGTAAATACGCACACAGTAAATACGCACACAGTAAATACGCACACAGTAAAGACGCACACAGTAAATACGCACACAGTAAGTAGGCACACAGTAAATACGCACACGCTAAATACGCACGCGGTAAACACCCACGCGGTAGACACGCACACGGTAAATACGCACACTGTAAATACGCACAAGGTAAATACGCACACGGTAAATACGCACACGGTAATTACGCACACGGTAATTACGCACACTGTAAATACGCACACGGTAAATACGCGCACGGTAAATACGCACACGGTAAATACGCACACGGTAAATACGCACCGGTAAATACGCACACGGTAAATACGCACACGGTAAATACGCACACGGTAAATACGCACACGGTAAATACGCACACGGTAAATACGCACACTGTAAATACGCACACGGTAAATACGCACACGGTAAATACGCACACGGTAAATACGCACACGGTAAATACGCACACGGTAAATACGCACACGGTAAATACCCACACGGTAAATACGCACACGGTAAATACGCACACGGTAAATACGCACACGGTAAATACGCACACGGTAAATACGCACACGGTAAATACGCACACGGTAAATACGCACACGGTAAATACGCACACGGTAAATACGCACACGGTAAATACGCACACGGTAAATACGCACACGGTAAATACGCACACGGTAAATACGCACACGGTAAATACGCACACGGTAAATACGCACACGGTAAATACGCACACGGTAAATACGCACACGGTAAATACGCACACGGTAATTACGCACACGGTAAATACGCACACGGTAAAAACGCACACGGTAGATACTCACACGGTAAATACGCACACGGTAAATACGCACACGGTAAATACGCACACGGTAAATACGCACACGGTAAATACGCACACGGTAAATACGCACACAGTAAATACGCACACAGTAAATACTCACACAGTAAATACGCATACAGTAAATACGCACACAGTAAATACGCACACAGTAAATACGCACACAGTAAATACGCAAACAGTAAATACGCTCACAGTAAATACGCACACCTTAAACCCGCACACAGTAAACCCGCACACAGTAAGCACGCACACAGTAAACACGCACACAGTAAACACGCACACAGTAAACACGCACACAGTAAACACGCACACAGTAAACACGTACACAGTAAACACGCACACAGTAAACACGCACACAGTAAACACGCACACAGTAAATACGCACACAGTAAATACGCACACAGTAAATACGCACACAGTAAATACGCACACAGTAAATACGCACACAGTAAATTGGCACACAGTAAATACGCACACAGTAAATACGCACAGAGTAAATACGCACACAGTAAATACGCACACAGTAAATACGCACACAGTAAATACGCACAAACTAAATACGCACAAGGTAAATACGCACAAGGTAAATAAGCACACGGTAAATACGCACACGGTAAATACGCACACGGTAAATACGCACACGGTAAATACGCACACGGTAAATACGCACACGGTAAACACGCACACGGTAAATACGCACACGGTAAATACGCACACGGTAAACACGCACACGGTAAATACGCACACGGTAAATACGCACACGGTAAATACGCACACGGTAAATACGCACACGGTAAATACGCACACGGTAAATACGCACACGGTAATCACGCAGACGGTAAATACGCACACGGTAAATACGCAGACGGCAAATACGCAGACGGCAAATACGCACACGGTAAATACGCACACGGTAAATACGCACACGGTAAATACGCACACGGTAAATACGCACACGGTAAATACGCACACGGTAAATACGCACACGGTAAATACGCACACGGTAAATACGCACACGGTAAATACGCACACGGTAAATACGCACACGGTAAATACGCGCACGGTAAATACGCGCACGGTAAATACGCGCACGGTAAATACGCGCACGGTAAATACGCACACGGTAAATACGCACACGGTAAACACGCACACAGAAAATACGCACACAGTAAATATGCACACAGTAAATACGCACACAGTAAATACGCGCACAGTAAATACGCGCACAGTAATTACGCGCACATTAAATACGCGCACAGTAAATACGCGCACAGTAAATACGCGCACAGTAAATACGCGCACAGTAAATACGCGCAAAGTAAATACGCGCACAGTAAATACCCGCACAGTAAGTACGCGCACAGTAAGTACGCGCACAGTAAGTACGCGCACAGTAAGTACGCTCACAGTAAATACGCGCGCAGTAAATACGCACACAGTAAATACACACACCGTAAATACACACACAGTAAATACACACACAGCAAATACACACACAGTAAATACACACACAGTAAAGACACACACAGTAAGTACACACACAGTAAGTACACACACAGTAAGTACACACACAGTCAGTACACACACAGTAAGTATACACACAGTAAATACACACACAGTAAAAACACACACAGTAAATACACACACAGTAAATACACACACAGTAAATACGCACACGGTAAATACGCACACGGTAAATACGCTCACGGTAAATACGCACACAGTAAATACGCACACAGTAAATACGCACACAGTAAATACGCACACAGAAAAAACGTACACAGTAAATACGCACACAGTAAATACGCACACGGTAAATACGCACACGGTAAATACGCACACGGTAAATACGCACACGGTAAACACGCACACGGTAAATACGCACACGGTAAATACGCACACGGTAAGCACGCACACGGTAAACACGCACACGGTAAATACGCACACGGTAAATACGCACACGGTAAATATGCACACGGTAATTACGCACACGGTAAATACGCACACGGTAAATACGCAGACGGTAAATACGCACACGGTAAATACGCAGACGGCAAATACGCAGACGGTAAATACGCACACAGTAAATACGCACACAGTAAATACGCACACGGTAAATAGGCACACGGTAAATACGCACACGGTAAGTACGCACACGGTAAGTACGCACACGGTAAGTACGCACACGGTAAATACGCACACGGTAAATACGCACACGGTAAATACGCACACGGTAAATAAGCACACGGTAAATACGCACACGGTAAATACGCACACGGTAAATACGCACACGGTAATCACGCACACGGTAAATACGCACACGGTAAATACGCACACGGTAAATACGCACACGGTAAATACGCACAAGGTAAATACGCACACGGTAAATACGCACATGGTAAATACGCACACGGTAAATACGCACACGTTAAATACGCACACGGTAAATACGCACACGGTGAATACGCACACGGTAAATACGCACACGGTAAATACGCACACGGTAAATACGCACACGGTAAATACGCCCACGGTAAATACGCACACGGTAAATACGCACACGGTAAATACGCACACGGTACATACGCACACGGTAAATACGCACACGGTAAATACGCACACGGTAAATACGCACACGGTAAATACGCACACGGTAAATACGCACACAGTAAATACGCACACAGTGAATACGCACACAGTAAAGACGCACACAGTAAATTCGCACACAGTAAATACGCACACAGTAAGTACGCACACAGTAAATACGCACACAGTAAATACGCACACAGTAATTACACACACAGTAAATACGCACACAGTAAACACGCACACAGTAAATACGCACACAGTAAATACGCACATAGTAAATACGCACACAGTAATTACGCACACAGTAAATACGCACACAGTAAATACGCACACAGTAAAGACGCACACAGTAAATACGCACACAGTAAATACGCACACAGTAAATACGCACACAGTAAATACGCACACAGTAAATACGCACACAGTAAATACGCACACAGTAAATACGCACACAGTAAATACGCACACAGTAAATACGCACACAGGAAATACGCACACACTAAATACGCACACAGTAATTACGCACACAGTAAATACGCACACAGTAAATACGCACACAGTAAATACGCTCACGGTAATAACGCACACGGTAAATACGCACACGGTAAATACGCACACGGTAAATACGCACACGGTAAATACGCACACGGTAAATACGCACACGGTAAATACGCACACGGTAAATACGCACACGGTAAATACGCACACGGTAAATACGCACACGGTAAATACGCACACGGTAAATACGCACACGGTAAATACGCACACGGTAAACACGCACACATTAAATACGCACACAGTAATTACGCACACAGTAAATACGCACACAGTAAATACGCACACAGTAATTACGCACACAGTAAATACGCACACAGTAAATACGCACACAGTAAATACGCACACGGTAAATACGCACACGGTAAATACGCACACAGTAATTACGCACACAGTAAATACGCACACAGTAAATACGCACACAGTAATTACGCACACAGTAAATACGCACACAGTAAATACGCACACAGTAAATACGCACACGGTAAATACGCACACGGTAAATACGCACACGGTAAATACGCACACGGTAAATACGCACACGGTAAATACGCACACGGTAAATACGCACACGGTAAATACGCACACGGTAAACACGCACACAGTAAATACGCACACAGTAATTACGCACACAGTAAATACGCACACAGTAAATACGCACACAGTAATTACGCACACAGTAAATACGCACACAGTAAATACGCACACAGTAAATACGCACACGGTAAATACGCACACGGTAAGTACGGACACGGTAAGTACGCACACGGTAAATACGCACACGGTAAATACGCACACGGTAAATACGCACACGGTAAATACGCACACGGTAAATACGCACACGGTAAATACGCACACGGTAAACATGCACACGGTAAATACGCACACAGTAATTACGCACACAGTAAATACGCAGACAGTAAATACGCACACAGTAATTACGCACACAGTAAATACGCACACAGTAAATACGCACACAGTAAATACGCACACGGTAAATACGCACACGGTAAGTACGCACACGGTAAGTACGCACACGTTAAATACGCACACGGTAAATACGCACACGGTAAATACGCACACGGTAAATACGCACACGGTAAATACGCACACGGTAAATACGCACACGGTAAATACGCACACGGTAAATACGCACACGGTAAATACGCACAAGGTAAATACGCACACGGTAAATACGCACACGGTAAATACGCACACGGTAAATACGCACACGGTAAATACGCACACGGTAAATACGCACACGGTAAATACGCACACTGTAAATACACACACGGTAAACACGCACACGGTAAATACGCACACGGTATATACGCACACGGTAAAGACGCACACGGTAAATACGCACACGGTAAATACCCACACGGTAAATACGCACACTATAAATACGCACACGGTAAATACGCACACGGTAAATACCCACACGGTAAATACGCACACGGTAAATACGCACACTGTAAATACGCACACGGTAAATACGCACACGGTAAATACGCACACGGTAAATACGCACACGGTAAATACGCACACGGTAAATACGCACACGGTAAATACGCACACGGTAAATGCGCACACGGTAAATACGCACACGGTAAATACGCACACGGTAAATACGCACACGGTGAATACGCACACGGTAAATACGCACACGGTAAATACGCACACGGTAAATACGCATACGGTAAATACGCACACGGTAAATACGCACACGGTAAATACGCACACGGTAAATACGCACACGGTAAATACGCACACGGTACATACGCACACGGTAAATACGCACACGGTAAATACGCACACGATAAACACGCACACGGTAAATACGCACACGGTAAATACGCACACGGTAAATACGCACACAGTAAATACGCACACAGTAAATACGCACACAGTGAATTCGCACACAGTAAATACGCACACAGTAATTACGCACACAGTAAATACGCACACAGTAAATACGCACACAGTAATTACGCACACAGTAAATACGCACACAGTAAATACGCACACAGTAAATACGCACACAGTAAATACGCACACAGTAAATACGCACACAGTAATTACGCACACAGTAAATACGCACACAGTAAATACGCACACAGTAAGTACGCACACAGTAAATACGCGCACAGTAAATACGCGCACAGTAAATACGCGCACAGTAAATACGCGCAAAGTAAATACGCGCACAGTAAATACCCGCACAGTAAGTACGCGCACAGTAAGTACGCGCACAGTAAGTACGCGCACAGTCAGTACGCGCACAGTAAATACGCGCACAGTAAATACGCACACAGTAAATACACACACCGTAAATACACACACAGTAAATACACACACAGCAAATACACACACAGTAAATACACACACAGTAAAGACACACACAGTAAGTACACACACAGTAAGTACACACATAGTAAGTACACACACAGTCAGTACACACACAGTAAGTATACACACAGTAAATACACACACAGTAAAAACACACACAGTAAATACACACACAGTAAATACACACACAGTAAATACGCACACGGTAAATACGCACACGGTAAATACGCTCACGGTAAATACGCACACAGTAAATACGCACACAGTAAATACGCACACAGTAAATACTCACACAGAAAAAACGTACACAGTAAATACGCACACAGTAAATACGCACACGGTAAATACGCACACGGTAAATACGCACACGGTAAATACGCACACGGTAAACACGCACACGGTAAATACGCACACGGTAAATACGCACACGGTAAACACGCACACGGTAAACACGCACACGGTAAATACGCACACGGTAAATACGCACACGGTAAATATGCACACGGTAATTACGCACACGGTAAATACGCACACGGTAAATACGCAGACGGTAAATACGCACACGGTAAATACGCAGACGGCAAATACGCAGACGGTAAATACGCACACAGTAAATACGCACACAGTAAATACGCACACGGTAAATAGGCACACGGTAAATACGCACACGGTAAGTACGCACACGGTAAGTACGCACACGGTAAGTACGCACACGGTAAATACGCACACGGTAAATACGCACACGGTAAATACGCACACGGTAAATAAGCACACGGTAAATACGCACACGGTAAATACGCACACGGTAAATACGCACACGGTAAATACGCACACGGTAAATACGCACACGGTAAATACGCACACGGTAAATACGCACACGGTAAATACGCACAAGGTAAACACGCACACGGTAAATACGCACACGGTAAATACGCACACGGTAAATACGCACACGTTAAATACGCACACGGTAAATACGCACACGGTGAATACGCACACGGTAAATACGCACACGGTAAATACGCACATGGTAAATACGCACACGGTAAATACGCACACGGTAAATACGCACACGGTAAATACGCACACGGTAAATACGCACACGGTACATACGCACACGGTAAATACGCACACGGTAAATACGCACACGGTAAATACGCACACGGTAAATACGCACACGGTAAATACGCACACAGTAAATACGCACACAGTGAATACGCACACAGTAAAGACGCACACAGTAAATTCGCACACAGTAAATACGCACACTGTAAGTACGCACACAGTAAATACGCACACAGTAAATACGCACACAGTAATTACGCACACAGTAAATACGTACACAGTAAACACGCACACAGTAAATACGCACACAGTAAATACGCACACAGTAAATACGCACACAGTAATTACGCACACAGTAAATACGCACACAGTAAATACGCACACAGTAAGTACGCACACAGTAAATACGCACACAGTAAATACGCACACAGTAAATACGCACACAGTAAATACGCACACAGTAAATACGCACACAGTAAATACGCACACAGTAAATACGCACACAGTAAATACGCACACAGTAAATACGCACACAGTAAATACGCACACACTAAATACGCGCACAGTAATTACGCACACAGTAAATACGCACACAGTAAATACGCACACAGTAAATACGCTCACGGTAATAACGCACACGGTAAATACGCACACGGTAAATACGCACACGGTAAATACGCACACGGTAAATACGCACACGGTAAATACGCACACGGTAAATACGCACACGGTAAATACGCACACGGTAAATACGCACACGGTAAATACGCACACGGTAAATACGCACACGGTAAATACGCACACGGTAAATACGCACACGGTAAACACGCACACGGTAAATACGCACACAGTAATTACGCACACAGTAAATACGCACACAGTAAATACGCACACAGTAATTACGCACACAGTAAATACGCACACAGTAAATACGCACACAGTAAATACGCACACGGTAAATACGCACACGGTAAGTACGCACACGGTAAGTACGCACACGGTAAATACGCACACGGTAAATACGCACACGGTAAATACGCACACGGTAAATACGCACACGGTAGATACGCACACGGTAAATACGCACACGGTAAACACGCACACGGTAAATACGCACACAGTAATTACGCACACAGTAAATACGCACACAGTAAATACGCACACAGTAATTACGCAGACAGTAAATACGCACACAGTAAATACGCACACGGTAAATACGCACATGGTAAATACGCACACGGTAAATACGCACACGGTAAATACGCACACGGTAAATACGCACACGGTAAATACGCACACGGTAAATACGCACACGGTAAATACGCACACGGTAAACACGCACACAGTAAATACGCACACAGTAATTACGCACACAGTAAATACGCACACAGTAAATACGCACACAGTAATTACGCACACAGTAAATACGCACACAGTAAATACGCACACAGTAAATACGCACACGGTAAATACGCACACGGTAAGTACGCACACGGTAAGTACGCACACGGTAAATACGCACACGGTAAATACGCACACGGTAAATACGCACACGGTAAATACGCACACGGTAAATACGCACACGGTAAATACGCACACGGTAAATACGCACACGGTAAACACGCACACGGTAAATACGCACACAGTAATTACGCACACAGTAAATACGCACACAGTAAATACGCACACAGTAATTACGCACACAGTAAATACGCACACAGTAAATACGCACACAGTAAATACGCACACGGTAAATACGCACACGGTAAGTACGCACACGGTAAGTACGCACATGGTAAAAACGCACACGGTAAATACGCCTACGGTAAATACGCACACGGTAAATACGCACACGGTAAATACGCACACGGTAAATACGCACACGGTAAATACGCACACGGTAAATACGCACACGGTAAATACGCACACGGTAAATACGCACAAGGTAAATACGCACACGGTAAATACGCACACGGTAAATACGCACACGGTAAATACGCACACGGTAAATACGCACACGGTAAATACGCACACGGTAAATACGCACACTGTAAATACACACACGGTAAATACGCACACGGTAAATACGCACACGGTATATACGCACACGGTAAATACGCACACGGTAAATACGCACACGGTAAATACCCACACGGTAAATACGCACACTATAACTACGCACACGGTAAATACGCACACGGTAAATACTCACACGGTAAATACGCACACGGTAAATACGCACACGGTAAATACGCACACGGTAAATACGCACACGGTAAATACGCACACGGTAAATACGCACACGGTAAATACGCACACGGTAAATACGCACACGGTAAATACGCACACGGTAAATGCGCACACGGTAAATACGCACACGGTAAATACGCACACGGTAAATACGCACACGGTGAATACGCACACGGTAAATACGCACACGGTAAATACGCACACGGTAAATACGCATACGGTAAATACGCACACGGTAAATACGCACACGGTAAATACGCACACGGTAAATACGCACACGGTAAATACACACACGGTACATACGCACACGGTAAATACGCACACGGTAAATACGCACACGATAAATACGCACACGGTAAATACGCACACGGTAAATACGCACACGGTAAATACGCACACAGTAAATACGCACACAGTAAATACGCACACAGTGAATTCGCACACAGTAAATACGCACACAGTAATTACGCACACAGTAAATACGCACACAGTAAATACGCACACAGTAATTACGCACACAGTAAATACGCACACAGTAAATACGCACACAGTAAATACGCACACAGTAAATACGCACACAGTAAATACGCACACAGTAATTACGCACACAGTAAATACGCACACAGTAAATACGCACACAGTAAGTACGCACACAGTAAATACGCACACAGTAAATACGCACACAGTAAATACGCACACAGTAAATACGCACACAGTAAATACGCACACAGTAATTACGCACACAGTAAATACGCACACAGTAAATACGCACACAGTAAATACGCACACAGTAAACACGCACACAGTAAATACGCACACAGTAACTACGCACACAGTAAATACGCACACGGTAAATACGCACACGGTAATAACGCACACGGTAAATACGCACACGGTAAATACGCACACGGTAAATACGCACACGGTAAATACGCACACGGTAAATACGCACACGGTAAATACGCACACGGTAAATACGCACACGGTAAATACGCACACGGTAAATACGCACACGGTAAATACGCACACGGTAAATACGCACTCGGTAAATTTGCACACGGTGAATACGCACACGGTAAATACGCACACGGTAAATACGCACACGGTAAATACGCACACGGTAAATACGCACACGGTAAATACGCACACGGTAAATACGCTCACGGTAAATACGCACACGGTAAATACGCACACGGTAAATACGCACACGGTAAATACGCACACGGTAAATACGCACACGGTAAATACGCACACGGTAAATACGCACACGGTAAATACGCACACGGTAAACACGCAGACGGTAATTACGCACACGGTAAATACGCACACGGTAAATACGCACACGGTAAATACGCACACGGTAAATACGCACACGGTAAATACGCACACGGTAAATACGCACACGGTAAATACGCACACGGTAAATACGCACACGGTAAATACGCACACAGTAAATACGCACACAGTAAATACGCACACAGTAAATACGCACACAGTAAATACGCACACAGTAAATACGCACACAGTAAATACGCACACAGTAAATACGCACACAGTAAATAAGCACACAGTAAATACGCACACAGTAAATACGCACACAGTAAATACGCACACAGTAAATACGCACACAGTAAATACGCACACAGTAAATACGCACACAGTAAATACGCACACAGTAAATACGCACACAGTAATACGCACACAGTAAATACGCACACAGTAAATACGCACACAGTAAATACGCACACAGTAAATACGCACACAGTAAAGACGCACACAGTAAATATGCACACGGTAAATACACACACGGTAATCACGCACACGGTAATCACGCACGCGGTAGACACGCACACGGTAAATTCGCACACGGTAAATACGCACACAGTAAATACGCACACAGTGAATACGCACACAGTAAATACGCACACAGTAAATACGCACACAGTAAATACGCAAACAGTAAATACGCACACAGTAAATACGCACACAGTAAGTACGCACACAGTAAATACGCACACAGTAAAGACGCACACAGTAAAGACGCACACAGTAAAGACGCACACAGTAAAGACGCACACAGTAAATACGCACACGGTAAATACACACACGGTAATCACGCACACGGTAGACACGCACGCGGTAGACACGCACACGGTAAATACGCACACGGTAAATACGCACACGGTAAATACGCACACGGTAAATACGCACACAGTAAATACGCGCACAGTAAATACGCACACAGTAATCACGCACACAGTAAATACGCACACAGTAAATACGCACACAGTAAATACGCACACAGTAAAGACGCACACAGTAAATACGCACACAGTAAATACGCAAACAGTAAATACGCACACAGTAAATACGCACACAGTAAATACGCACACAGTAAATACGCACACAGTAAATACGCACACAGTAAATACGCCCACAGTAAATACGCACACAGTAAATACGCACACAGTAAATACGCACACAGTAAATACGCACACAGTAAATACGCACACAGTAAATACGCACACAGTAAATACGCACACAGTAAATACGCACACAGTAAATACGCACACAGTAAATACGCACACAGTAAATACGCACACAGTAATTACGCACACAGTAAATACGCACACAGTAAATACGCACACAGTAAATACGCTCACAGTAAATACGCACACAGTAAATACGCACACAGTAAATACGCACACAGTAAATACGCACACAGTAAATAAGCACACAGTAAATACGCACACAGTAAATACGCACACAGTAAATACGCACACGGTAAATACGCACACGGTAAGTACGCACACGGTAAGTACGCACACGGTAAGTACGCACACGGTAAATACGCACACGGTAAATACGCACACGGTAAATACGCACACGGTAAATACGCACACGGTAAATACGCACACGGTAAATCGCACACGGTAAATACGCACACGGTAAATACGCACACGGTAAATACGCACAAGGTAAATACGCACACGGTAAATACGCACACGGTAAATACGCACACGGTAAATACGCACACGGTAAATACGCACACGGTAAATACGCACACGGTAAATACGCACACTGTAAATACACACACGGTAAATACGCACACGGTACATACGCACACGGTATATACGCACACGGTAAATACGCACACGGTAAATACGCACACGGTAAATACCCACACGGTAAATACGCACACTATAAATACGCACACGGTAAATACGCACACGGTAAATACTCACACGGTAAATACGCATACGGTAAATACGCACACGGTAAATACGCACACGGTAAATACGCACACGGTAAATACGCACACGGTAAATACGCACACGGTAAATACGCACACGGTAAATACGCACACGGTAAATACGCACACGGTAAATGCGCACACGGTAAATACGCACACGGTAAATACGCACACGGTGAATACGCACACGGTAAATACGCACACGGTAAATACGCACACGGTAAATACGCACACGGTAAATACGCATACGGTAAATACGCACACGGTAAATACGCACACGGTAAATACGCACACGGTAAATACGCACACGGTACATACGCACACGGTAAATACGCACACGGTAAATACGCACACGATAAATACGCACACGGTAAATACGCACACGGTAAATACGCACACGGTAAATACGCACACGGTAAATACGCACACAGTAAATACGCACACAGTAAATACGCACACAGTAAATACGCCCACAGTAAATACGCCCACAGTAAATACGCACACAGTAAATACGCACACAGTAAATACGCACACAGTAAATACGCACACAGTAAATACGCACACAGTAAATACGCACACAGTAAATACGCACACAGTAAATACGCACAGAGTAAATACGCACACAGTAATTACGCACACAGTAAATACGCACACAGTAAATACGCACACAGTAAATACGCTCACAGTAAATACGCACACAGTAAATACGCACACAGTAAATACGCACACAGTAAATACGCACACAGTAAATAAGCACACAGTAAATACGCACACAGTAAATACGCACACGGTAAATACGCACACGGTAAATACGCACACGGTAAATACGCACACGGTAAATACGCACACGGTAAATACGCACACGGTAAATACGCACAAGGAAAATACGCACAAGGTAAATACGCACACGGTAAGTACGCACACGGTAAATACGCACACCGTAATTACGCACACGGTAAATACGCACACGGTAAATACGCACACGGTAAATACGCACACGGTAAATACGCACACGGTAAATACGCACACGGTAAGTACGCACACGGTAAGTCCGCACACGGTAAATACGCACACGGTAAATACGCACGCGGTAAATACGCACGCGGTAAATACGCACACGGTAAAGACGCACACGGTAAATACGCTCACGGTAAATACGCACACGGTAAATACGCACACGGTAAATACGCACACGGTAAATACGCACAAGGTAAATACGCACACGGTAAATACGCACACGGTAAATACGCACACGGTAAATACGCACACGGTAAATACGCACACGGTAAATACGCACACGGTAAATACGCACACGGTAAATACGCACACGGTAAATACGCACACGGTAAATACGCACACGGTAAATACGCACACGGTAAATACGCACACGGTATATACGCACACGGTAAATACGCACACGGTAAATACGCACACGGTAAATACGCACACGGTAAATACGCACACGGTAAATACGCACACGGTAAAAACGCACACGGTAAATACGGACACGGTAAATACGCGCACGGTAAATACGCGCACGGTAAATACGCGCACGGTAAATACGCGCACGGTAAATACGCGCACGGTAAATACGCACACGGTAAATACGCACACGGTAAATACGCACACGGTAAACACGCACACGGTAAATACGCACACGGTAAATACGCACACGGTGAATACGCACACGGTAAATACGCACGCAGTAAATACTCACACAGTAAATACGCACACAGTAAATACGCACACAGTAAATACGCACACAGTAAATACGCACACAGTAAACACGCTCACAGTAAATACGCACACAGTAAATACGCACACAGTAAATACGCACACAGTAAATACGCACACAGTAATTACGCACACAGTAAATACGCACACAGTCAATACTCACAGAGTAAATACGCACACAGTAAATACGCACACAGTAAGTACGCACACAGTAAATACGCACACAGTAAGTACGCACACAGTAAATACGCACACAGTAAACACGCACACAGTAAAGACGCACACAGTAAAGACGCACACAGTAAATACGCACACAGTAAATACGCACACGATAATTACACACACGGTAATCACGCACGCGGTAGACACGCACGCGGTAGACACGCACGCGGTAAATACGCACACGGTAAATACGCACACGGTAAATACGCACACGGTAAATACGCACACGGTAAATACGCACACGGTAAATACGCACACGGTAAATACGCACACGGTAAATACGCACACGGTAAATACGCACACGGTAAATACGCACACGGTAATTACGCACACGGTAAATACGCACACGTTAAATACGCACACGGTAAATACGCACACGGTAAATACGCACACGGTAAATACGCACACGGTAAATACGCACACGGTAAATACGCACACGGTAAATACGCACACGGTAAATACGCACACGGTAAATACGCACACGGTAAATACGCACACGGTAAATACGCACACGGTAAATACGCACACGGTAAATACGCACACAGTAAATACGCACACAGTAAATACGCACACAGTAAATACGCACACAGTAAATACGCACACAGTAAATACGCACACAGTAAATATGCACACAGTAAATACGCACACAGTAATTACGCACACAGTAAATACGCACACAGTAAATACGCACACAGTAAATACGCTCACAGTAAATACGCACACAGTAAATACGCACACAGTAAATACGCACACAGTAAATACGCACACAGTAAATAAGCACACAGTAAATACGCACACAGTAAATACGCACACGGTAAATACGCACACGGTAAATACGCACACGGTAAATACGCAAACGGTAAATACGCACACGGTAAACACGCACACGGTAAATACGCACAAGGTAAATATGCACACGGTAAATACGCACACGGTAAATACGCACACGGTAAATACGCACACCGTAAATACCCACACGGTAAATACGCACACGGTAAATACGCACACGGTAAATACGCACACGGTAAATACGCACACGGTAAATACGCACACGGTAAATACGCACACGGTAAGTCCGCACACAGTAAATACGCACACGGTAAATACGCACACGGTAAATACGCACACGGTAAATACGCACACGGTAAAGACGCACACGGTAAATACGCTCACGGTAAATACGCACACGGTAAATACGCACACGGTAAATACGCACACGGTAAATACGCACAAGGTAAATACGCACACGGTAAATACGCACACGGTAAATACGCACACGGTAAATACGCACACGGTAAATACACACACGGTAAATACGCACACGGTAAATACGGACACGGTAAATACGCACACGGTAAATACGCACACGGTAAATACGCACACGGTAAATACGCACACGGTATATACGCACACGGTAAATACGCACACGGTAAATACGCACACGGTAAATACGCACACGGTAAATACGCACACGGTAAATACGCACACGGTAAATACGCACACGGTAAATACGCACACGGTAAATACGCACACCGTAAATACGCACACGGTAAATACGCACACGGTGAATACGCAAACGGTAAATACGCACACGGTAAATACGCACACGGTAAATACGCACACGGTAAATACGCACACGGTAACTACGCACACGGTAAATACGCACACGGTAAATACGCACACGGTTAATACGCACACGGTAAATACGCACACAGTAAATACGCACACAGTAAATACGCACACAGTAAATACGCACACAGTAAATACGCACACAGTAAATACGCACACAGTAAATACGCACACAGTAAATACGCACACAGTAAATACGCACACAGTAATTACGCACACAGTAAATACGCACACAGTAAATACGCACACAGTAAATACCCACAGAGTAATAACGCACACAGTAAATACGCACACAGTAAATACGCACACAGTAAATACGCACACAGTAAGTACGCACACAGTAAGTACGCACACAGTAAATACGCACACAGTAAATACGCACACAGTAAAGACGCACACAGTAAAGACGCACACAGTAAATACGCACACAGTAAATACGCACACGATAAATACACACACGGTAATCACGCACGCGGTAGACACGCACGCGGTAGACACGCACATGGTAAATACGCACACGGTAAATACGCACACGGTAAATACGCACACGGTAAAGACGCACACGGTAAAGACGCACACGGTAAATACGCACACGGTAAATACGCACACGGTAAATACGCACACGGTAAATACGCACACGGTAAATACGCACACGGTAAATACGCACACGGTAAATACGTACACGGTAAATACGCACACGGTAAATACGCACACGGTAAATACGCACACGGTAAATACGCACACGGTAAATATTCACACGGTAAATACGCACACGGTAAATACGCACACGGTAAATACGCACACGGTAAATACGCACACGGTAAATACGCACACGGTAAATACGCACACGGTTATTACGCACACAGTAAATACGCACACAGTAAACACGCACACAGTAAATACGCTCACAGTAAATACGCACACAGTAAATACGCACACAGTAAATACGCACACAGTAAATACGCACACAGTAAATAAGAACACAGTAAATACGCACACGGTAAATACGCACACGGTAAATACGCACACGGTAAATACGCACACGGTAAATACGCACACGGTAAATACGCACACAGTAAATACGCACACGGTAAATACGCACACGGTAAATACGCACACGGTAAATACGCACACGGTAAACACGCACACGGTAAACACGCACACGGTAAATACGCACACGGTGAATACGCACACGGTAAATACTCACACGGTAAATACGCACACGGTAAATACGCACACGGTAAATACGCACACGGTACATACGCAGACGGTAAATACGCACACGGTAAATACGCACACGGTTAATACGCACACGGTAAATACGCACACAGTAAATACGCACACAGTAAATACGCACACAGTAAATACGCACACAGTAAATACGCACACAGTAAATACGCACACAGTAAATACGCACACAGTAAATACGCACACAGTAAATACGCACACAGTAAATACGCACACAGTAAATACGCACACAGTAAATACGCACACAGTAAATACGCACACAGTAAATACTCACAGAGTAAATACGCACACAGTAAATACGCACACAGTAAATACGCACACAGTAAATACGCACACAGTAAATACGCACACAGTAAGTACGCACACAGTAAAGACGCACACAGTAAAGACGCACACAGTAAATACGCACACAGTAAAGACGCACACGATAAGTACACACACGGTAATCACGCACGCGGTAGACACGCACGCGGTAGACACGCACAAGGTAAATACGCACAAGGTAAATACGCACACGGTAAATACGCACACGGTAAATACGCACACGGTAAATACGCACACGGTAAATACGCACACGGTAAATACGCACACGGTAAATACGCACACGGTAAAGACGCACACGGTAAAGACGCACACGGTAAATACGCACACGGTAAATACGCACACGGTAAATACGCACACGGTAAATACGCACACGGTAAATACGCACACGGTAAATACGCACACGGTAAATACGCACACGGTAAATACGCACACGGTAAATACGCACACGGTAAATACGCACACGGTAAATACGCACACGGTAAAGACGCACACGGTAAATACGCACACGGTAAATCCGCACACGGTAAATACGCACAAGGTAAATACGCACACGGTAAATACGCGCACGGTAAATACGCGCACGGTAAATATGCGCACGGTAAATACGCACACGGTAAATACGCACACGGTAAATACGCACACCGTAAATACGCACACCGTAAATACGCACACGGTAAATACGCACACGGTAAATACGCACACGGTAAATACGCACACGGTAAATACGCACACGGTAAATACGCACACGGTAAATACGCACACGGTAAATACGCACACGGTAAAGACGCACAAGGTAAATACGCACACGGTAAATACGCACAAGGTAAATACGCACACGGTAAATACTCACACGGTAAATAGGCACACCGTAAATACGCACACGGTAAATACGCACACGGTAAATACGCACACGGTAAATACGCACACGGTAAATACGCACACGGTAAATACGCACACGGTAAATACGCACACGGTAAATACGCACACGGTAAATACGCACACGGTAAATACGCACACGGTAAATACGCACACGGTAAATACGCACACGGTAAATACGCACACGGTAAATACGCACACGGTAAATACGCACACGGTAAATACGCACACGGTAAATACGCACACGGTAAATACGCACACGGTAAATACGCACACGGTAAATACGCACACGGTAAATACGCACACGGTAAATACGCACACAGTAAATACGCACACAGTAAATACGCACACAGTAAATACGCACACAGTAAATACGCACACAGTAAATACGCACACAGTAAATACGCACACAGTAAATACGCACACAGTAAATACGCACACAGTAAATACGCACACAGTAAATACGCACACAGTAAATACGCACACAGTAAGTACGCACACAGTAAATACGCACACAGTAAAGACGCACACAGTAAAGACGCACACAGTAAAGACGCACACAGTAAATACGCACACAGTAAATACGCACACAGTAAATACACACACGGTAATCACGCACACGGTAGACACGCACGCGGTAGACACACACACGGTAAATACGCACACGGTAAATACGCACACGGTAAATACGCACACGGTAATTACGCACACAGTAAATACGCACACAGTAAATACGCACACAGTAAATACGCACACAGTAAATACGCACACAGTAAATACGCACACAGTAAATACGCACACAGTAAATACGCACACAGTAAATACGCACACAGTAAATACGCACACAGTAAATACGCACACAGTAAATACGCACACAGTAAATACGCACACAGTAAATACGCACACAGTAAATACGCACACAGTAAATACGCACACAGTAAATACGCACACAGTAAAGACGCACACAGTAAATACGCACACAGTAAATACGCACACAGTAAATACGCACACAGTAAATACGCACACAGTAAATACGCACACAGTAAGTACGCACACAGTAAATACGCACACAGTAAAGACGCACACAGTAAAGAAGCACACAGTAAAGACGCACACAGTAAATACGCACACAGTAAATACGCACACGGTAAATACACACACGGTAATCACGCACACGGTAGACACGCACGCGGTAGACACGCACACGGTAAATACGCACACGGTAAATACGCACACGGTAAATACGCACACGGTAAATACGTACACAGTAAATACGCACACAGTAAATACGCACACAGTAATCATGCACACAGTAAATACGCACACAGTAAATACGCACACAGTAAATACGCACACAGTAAATACGCACACAGTAAATACGCACACAGTAAATACGCAAACAGTAATTACGCACACAGTAAATACGCACACAGTAAATACGCACACAGTAAATACGCACACAGTAAATACGCACACAGTAAATACGCACACAGTAAATACGCACACAGTAAATACGCACACAGTAAATACGCGCACAGTAAATACGCACACAGTAAATACGCACACAGTAAATACGCACACAGTAAATACGCACACAGTAAATACTCACAGAGTAAATACTCACAGAGTAAATACGCACACAGTAAATACGCACACAGTAACTACGCACACAGTAAATACGCACACAGTAAGTACGCACACAGTAAATACGCACACAGTAAATACGCACACAGTAAAGACGCACACAGTAAAGACGCACACAGTAAATACGCACACAGTAAACACGCACACGATAAATACACACACGGTAATCACGCACGTGGTAGACACGCACGCGGTAGACACGCACGCGGTAGACACGCACACGGTAAATACGCACACGGTAAATACGCACACGGTAAATACGCACACGGTAAATACGCACACGGTAAATACGCACACGGTAAATACGCACACGGTAATTACGCACACGGTAAATACGCACACGGTAAATACGCACACGGTAAATACGCACACGGTAAATACGCACACGGTAAATACGCACACGGTAAATACGCACACGGTAAATACGCACACTGTAAATACGCACACGGTAAATACGCACACGGTAAATACGCACACGGTAAATACGCACACGGTGAATACGCACACGGTAAATACGCACACGGTAAATACGCACACGGTAAATACGCACACGGTAAATACGCACACGGTAAATACGCACACGGTAAATACGCACACGGTAAATACGCACACAGTAAATACGCACACAGTAATTACGCACACAGTAAATACGCACACAGTAAATACGCACACAGTAAATACGCTCACAGTAAATACGCACACGGTAAATACGCACACAGTAAATACGCACACAGTAAATACGCACACAGTAAATAAGCACACGGTAAATACGCACACGGTAAATACGCACACGGTAAATACGCACACGGTAAATACGCACACGGTAAATACGCACACGGTAAATACGCACAAGGTAAATACGCACACGGTAAATACGCACACGGTAAATACGCACACGGTAAATACGCACACGGTAAATACGCACACGGTAAATACGCATACGGTAAATACGCACACGGTAAATACGCACACGGTAAATACGCACACGGTAAATACGAACACGGTAAGTACGCACACGGTAAGTCCGCACACGGTAAATACGCACCCGGTAAATACGCACACGGTAAATACGCACACGGTAAATACGCACACGGTAAATACGCACACGGTAAATACGCTCACGGTAAATACGCACACGGTAAATACGCACACGGTAAATACGCACACGGTAAATACGCACAAGGTAAATACGCACACGGTAAATACGCACACGGTAAATACGCACACGGTAAATACGCACACGGTAATTACGCACACGGTAAATACGCACACGGTAAATACGCACACGGTAAATACGCACACGGTAAATACGCACACGGTAAATACGCACACGGTAAATACGCACACGGTATATACGCACACGGTAAATACGCACACGGTAAAGACGCACACGGTAAATACGCACACGGTAAATACGCACACGGTAAATACGCACACGGTAAAAACGCACACGGTAAAAACGCACACGGTAAATACGCACACGGTAAATACGCACACGGTAAATATGCACACGGTAAATACGCACACGGTAAATACGCACACGGTAAATACGCACACGGTAAATACGCACACGGTAAATACGCACACGGTAAATACGCACACGGTAAACACGCACACGGTAAACACGCACACGGTAAATACGCACACGGTGAATACGCACACGGTAAATACTCACACGGTAAATACGCACACGGTAAATACGCACACGGTAAATACGCACACGGTAAATACGCAGACGGTAAATACGCACACGGTAAATACGCACACGGTTAATACGCACACGGTAAATACGCACACAGTAAATACGCACACAGTAAATACGCACACAGTAAATACGCACACAGTAAATACGCACACAGTAAATACGCACACGGTAAATACGCACACGGTAAGTACGCACACGGTAAGTCCGCACACGGTAAATACGCACCCGGTAAATACGCACACGGTAATTACGCACACGGTAAATACGCACATGGTAAAGACGCACACGGTAAATACACTCACGGTAAATACGCACACGGTAAATACGCACACGGTAAATACGCACACGGTAAATACGCACAAGGTAAATACGCACACGGTAAATACGCACACGGTAAATACGCACACGGTAAATACGCACACGGTAAATACGCACACGGTAAATACGCACACGGTAAATACGCACACGGTAAATACGCACACGGTAAATACGCACACGGTAAATACGCACACGGTAAATACGCACACGGTATATACGCACACGGTAAATACGCACACGGTAAAGACGCACACGGTAAATACGCACACGGTAAATACGCACACGGTAAAAACGCACACGGTAAAAACGCACACGGTAAAAACGCACACGGTAAATACGCACACGGTAAATACGCACACGGTAAATACGCACACGGTAAATACGCACACGGTAAATACGCACACGGTAAATACGCACACGGTAAATACGCACACGGTAAATACGCACACGGTAAATACGCACACGGTAAACACGCACACGGTAAACACGCACACGGTAAATACGCACACGGTGAATACGCACACGTTAAATACTCACACGGTAAATACGCACACGGTAAATACGCACACGGTAAATACGCACACGGTATATACGCACACGGTAAATACGCACACGGTAAAGACGCACACGGTAAATACGCACACGGTAAATACGCACACGGTAAATACGCACACGGTAAAAACGCACACGGTAAAAACGCACACGGTAAATACGCACACGGTAAATACGCACACGGTAAATATGCACACGGTAAATACGCACACGGTAAATACGCACACGGTAAATACGCACACGGTAAATACGCACACGGTAAATACGCACACGGTAAATACGCACACGGTAAACACGCACACGGTAAACACTCACACGGTAAATACGCACACGGTGAATACGCACACGGTAAATACTCACACGGTAAATACGCACACGGTAAATACGCACACGGTAAATACGCACACGGTAAATACGCAGACGGTAAATACGCACACGGTAAATACGCACACGGTTAATACGCACACGGTAAATACGCACACAGTAAATACGCACACAGTAAATACGCACACAGTAAATACGCACACAGTAAATACGCACACAGTAAATACGCACACGGTAAATACGCACACGGTAAGTACGCACACGGTAAGTCCGCACACGGTAAATACGCACCCGGTAAATACGCACACGGTAATTACGCACACGGTAAATACGCACATGGTAAAGACGCACACGGTAAATACACTCACGGTAAATACGCACACGGTAAATACGCACACGGTAAATACGCACACGGTAAATACGCACAAGGTAAATACGCACACGGTAAATACGCACACGGTAAATACGCACACGGTAAATACGCACACGGTAAATACGCACACGGTAAATACGCACACGGTAAATACGCACACGGTAAATACGCACACGGTAAATACGCACACGGTAAATACGCACACGGTAAATACGCACACGGTATATACGCACACGGTAAATACGCACACGGTAAAGACGCACACGGTAAATACGCACACGGTAAATACGCACACGGTAAAAACGCACACGGTAAAAACGCACACGGTAAAAACGCACACGGTAAATACGCACACGGTAAATACGCACACGGTAAATACGCACACGGTAAATACGCACACGGTAAATACGCACACGGTAAATACGCACACGGTAAATACGCACACGGTAAATACGCACACGGTAAATACGCACACGGTAAACACGCACACGGTAAACACGCACACGGTAAATACGCACACGGTGAATACGCACACGGTAAATACTCACACGGTAAATACGCACACGGTAAATACGCACACGGTAAATACGCACACGGTAAATACGCACACGGTAAATACGCACACGGTAAATACGCACACGGTTAATACGCACACGGTAAATACGCACACGGTAAATACGCACACGGTAAATACGCACACGGTAAATACGCACACGGTAAATACGCACACGGTAAATACGCACACGGTAAATACGCACACAGTAAATACGCACACAGTAAATACGCACACAGTAAATACGCACACAGTAAATACGCACACAGTAAATACGCACACAGTAAATACGCACACAGTAAATACTCACAGAGTAAATACGCACACAGTAAATACGCACACAGTAAATACGCACACAGTAAATACGCACACAGTAAGTACGCACACAGTAAATACGCACACAGTAAGTACGCACACAGTAAAGACGCACACAGTAAAGACGCACACAGTAAAGACGCACACGATAAGTACACACACGGTAAGTACACACGCGGTAATCACGCACGCGGTAGACACGCACGCGGTAGACACGCACAAGGTAAATACGCACACGGTAAATACGCACACGGTAAATACGCACACGGTAAATACGCACACGGTAAATACGCACACGGTAAATACGCACACGGTAAATACGCACACGGTAAATACGCACACGGTAAATACGCACACGGTAAATACGCACACGGTAAATACGCACACGGTAAATACGCACACGGTAAATACGCACACGGTAAATACGCACACGGTAAATACGCACACGGTAAATACGCACACGGTAAACACGCACACGGTAAATACGCACACGGTAAATACGCACACGGTAAATACGCACACGGTAAATACGCACACGGTAAATACGCACAAGGTAAATACGCAAACGGTAAATACGCACACGGTAAAGACGCACACGGTAAATACGCACACGGTAAATACGCACACGGTAAATACGCACACGGTAAATACGCACACTGTAAATACGCACACCGTAAATACGCACACGGTAAATACGCAGACGGTAAATACGCACACGGTAAATACGCACACGGTAAATACGCACACGGTAAATACGCACACGGTAAATACGCACACGGTAAATACGCACAAGGTAAATACGCACACGGTAAATACGCACAAGGTAAATACGCACACGGTAAATACGCACACGGTAAATAGGCACACGGTAAATACGCACACGGTAAATACGCACACGGTAAATACGCACACGGTAAATACGCACACGGTAAATACGCACACGGTAAATACGCACACGGTAAATACGCACACGGTAAATACGCACACGGTAAATACGCACACGGTAAATACGCACACGGTAAATACGCACACGGTAAACACGCACACGGTAAATACGCACACGGTAAATACGCACACGGTAAATACGCACACGGTAAATACGCACACAGTAAATACGCACACAGTAAATACGCACACAGTAAATACGCACACAGTAAATACGCACACAGTAAATACGCACACAGTAAATACGCACACAGTAAATACGCACACAGTAAATACGCACACAGTAATTACGCACACAGTAAATACGCTGACAGTAAATACGCACACAGTAAATACGCACACAGTAAATACGCACGCAGTAAATACGCACACAGTAAATAAGAACACAGTAAATACGCACACGGTAAATACGCACACGGTAACTACGCACACGGTAAATACGCACACGGTAAATACGCACACGGTAAATACGCACAGGGTAAATACGCACACGGTAAATACGCACAGGGTAAATACGCACAAGGTAAATACGCACACGGTAAATACGCACACGGTAAATGCGCACACGGTAAATACGCACACGGTAAATACGCACACGGTAAATACGCACACGGTAAATACGCACACGGTAAATACGCACACGGTAAGTACGCACACGGTAAGTACGCACACGGTAAGTACGCACACGGTAAATACGCACACGGTAAATACGCACACGGTAAATACGCACACGGTAAATACGCACACGGTAAATACGCACACGGTAAATACGCACACGGTAAATACGCACACGGTAAATACGCACACGGTAAATACGCACACGGTAAATACGCACACGGTAAATACGCACAAGGTAAATACGCACACGGTAAATACGCACACGGTAAATACGCACACGGTAAATACGCACACTGTAAATACGCACACGGTAAATACGCACACGGTAAATACGCACACGGTAAATACGCACACGGTAAATACGCACACGGTAAATACGCACACGGTAAATACGCACACGGTAAATACGCACACGGTAAATACGCACACGGTAAATACGCACACGGTAAATACGCACACGGTGAATACGCACACGGTGAATACGCACACGGTAAATACGCACACGGTAAATACGCACACGGTAAATACGCACACGGTAAATACGCACACGGTAAATACGCACACGGTAAATACGCACACGGTAAATACGCACACGGTAAATACGCACACGGTAAATACGCACACGGTAAATACGCACACGGTAAATACGCACACGGTAAATACGCACGCGGTAAATACGCACGCGGTAAATACGCACGCGGTAAATACGCACGCGGTAAATACGCACACGGTAAATACGCACACGGTAAATACGCACACGGTAACTACGCACACGGTAAATACTCACACGGTAAATACGCACACAGTAAATACGCACACAGTAAATACACACACAGTAAATACGCACACAGTAAATACACACACAGTAAATACGCACACAGTAAAGACGCACACAGTAAATACGCACACAGTAAATACGCACACAGTAAATACGCACACAGTAAATACGCACACAGTAAATACGCACACAGTAAGTACGCACACAGTAAATACGCACACAGTAAATACGCACACAGTAAAGACGCACCCAGTAAAGACGCACACAGTAAATACGCACCCGGTAAATACGCACACAGTAAATACACACACGGTAATCACGCACACGGTAGACACGCACGCGGTAAATACGCACACGGTAAATACGCACACGGTAAATACGCACACGGTAAATACGCACACGGTAAATACGCACACGGTAATTATGCACGCAGTAAATACGCACACAGTAAATACGCACACAGTAAATACGCACACAGTAAATACGCACACAGTAAATACGCACACAGTAAATACGCACACAGTAAATACGCACACAGTAAATACGCACACAGTAAATACGCACACAGTAAAGACGCACACAGTAAAGACGCACACAGTAAAGACGCACACGATAAGTACACACACGGTAAGTACACACGCGGTAATCACGCACGCGGTAGACACGCACGCGGTAGACACGCACAAGGTAAATACGCACACGGTAAATACGCACACGGTAAATACGCACACGGTAAATACGCACACGGTAAATACGCACACGGTAAATACGCACACGGTAAATACGCACACGGTAAATACGCACACGGTAAATACGCACACGGTAAATACGCACACGGTAAATACGCACACGGTAAATACGCACACGGTAAATACGCACACGGTAAATACGCACACGGTAAATACGCACACGGTAAATACGCACACGGTAAATACGCACACGGTAAATACGCACACGGTAAATACGCACACGGTAAATACGCACACGGTAAATACGCACAAGGTAAATACGCACACGGTAAATACGCACACGGTAAATACGCACACGGTAAATACGCACACGGTAAATACGCACACGGTAAATACGCACACGGTAAATACGCACACTGTAAATACGCACACCGTAAATACGCACACGGTAAATACGCAGACGGTAAATACGCACACGGTAAATACGCACACGGTAAATACGCACACGGTAAATACGCACACGGTAAATACGCACACGGTAAATACGCACAAGGTAAATACGCACACGGTAAATACGCACAAGGTAAATACGCACACGGTAAATACGCACACGGTAAATAGGCACACGGTAAATACGCACACGGTAAATACGCACACGGTAAATACGCACACGGTAAATACGCACACGGTAAATACGCACACGGTAAATACGCACACGGTAAATACGCACACGGTAAATACGCACACGGTAAATACGCACACGGTAAATACGCACACGGTAAATACGCACACGGTAAACACGCACACGGTAAATACGCACACGGTAAATACGCACACGGTAAATACGCACACGGTAAATACGCACACAGTAAATACGCACACAGTAAATACGCACACAGTAAATACGCACACAGTAAATACGCACACAGTAAATACGCACACAGTAAATACGCACACAGTAAATACGCACACAGTAATTACGCACACAGTAAATACGCTGACAGTAAATACGCACACAGTAAATACGCACACAGTAAATACGCACGCAGTAAATACGCACACAGTAAATAAGAACACAGTAAATACGCACACGGTAAATACGCACACGGTAACTACGCACACGGTAAATACGCACACGGTAAATACGCACACGGTAAATACGCACAGGGTAAATACGCACACGGTAAATACGCACAGGGTAAATACGCACAAGGTAAATACGCACACGGTAAATACGCACACGGTAAATGCGCACACGGTAAATACGCACACGGTAAATACGCACACGGTAAATACGCACACGGTAAATACGCACACGGTAAATACGCACACGGTAAATACGCACACGGTAAGTACGCACACGGTAAGTACGCACACGGTAAATACGCACACGGTAAATACGCACACGGTAAATACGCACACGGTAAATACGCACACGGTAAATACGCACACGGTAAATACGCACACGGTAAATACGCACACGGTAAATACGCACACGGTAAATACGCACACGGTAAATACGCACACGGTAAATACGCACACGGTAAATACGCACACGGTAAATACGCACACGGTAAATACGCACACGGTAAATACGCACACTGTAAATACGCACACGGTAAATACGCACACGGTAAATACGCACACGGTAAATACGCACACGGTAAATACGCACACGGTAAATACGCACACGGTAAATACGCACACGGTAAATACGCACACGGTAAATACGCACACGGTAAATACGCACACGGTAAATACGCACACGGTAAATACGCACACGGTGAATACGCACACGGTGAATACGCACACGGTAAATACGCACACGGTAAATACGCACACGGTAAATACGCACACGGTAAATACGCACACGGTAAATACGCACACGGTAAATACGCACACGGTAAATACGCACACGGTAAATACGCACACGGTAAATACGCACACGGTAAATACGCACACGGTAAATACGCACGCGGTAAATACGCACGCGGTAAATACGCACGCGGTAAATACGCACGCGGTAAATACGCACGCGGTAAATACGCACACGGTAAATACGCACACGGTAAATACGCACACGGTAAATACGCACACGGTAAATACTCACACGGTAAATACGCACACAGTAAATACGCACACAGTAAATACACACACAGTAAATACGCACACAGTAAATACACACACAGTAAATACGCACACAGTAAATACGCACACAGTAAATACGCACACAGTAAATACGCACACAGTAAATACGCACACAGTAAATACGCACACAGTAAATACGCACACAGTAAGTACGCACACAGTAAATACGCACACAGTAAATACGCACACAGTAAAGACGCACCCAGTAAAGACGCACACAGTAAATACGCACCCGGTAAATACGCACACAGTAAATACACACACGGTAATCACGCACACGGTAGACACGCACGCGGTAAATACGCACACGGTAAATACGCACACGGTAAATACGCACACGGTAAATACGCACACGGTAAATACGCACACGGTAATTATGCACGCAGTAAATACGCACACAGTAAATACGCACACAGTAAATACGCACACAGTAAATACGCACACAGTAAATACGCACACAGTAAATACGCACACAGTAAATACGCACACAGTAAATACGCACACAGTAAATACGCACACAGTAAATACGCACACAGTAAATACGCACACAGTAAATACGCACACAGTAAATACGCACACAGTAAATACGCACACAGTAAATACGCACACAGTAAATACGCACACAGTAAATACGCACACAGTAAATACGCACACAGTAAAGACGCACACAGTAAATACGCACACAGTAAATACGCACACGGTAAATACACACACGGTAATCACGCACACGGTAGACACGCACGCGGTAGACACGCACACGGTAAATACGCACACGGTAAATACGCACACAGTAAATACGCACACAGTAAATACGCACACAGTAAATACGCACACAGTAAATACGCACACGGTAAGTCCGCACACGGTAAATACGCACCCGGTAAATACGCACCCGGTAAATACGCACACGGTAATCACGCACACGGTAATCACGCACACGGTAAATACGCTCACGGTAAATACGCACACGGTAAATACGCACACGGTAAATACGCACAAGGTAAATACGCACACGGTAAATACGCACACGGTAAATACGCACACGGTAAATACGCACACGGTAAATACGCACACGGTAAATACGCACACGGTAAATACGCACACGGTAAATACGCACACGGTAAATACGCACACGGTAAATACGCACACGGTAAACACGCACACGGTAAATACGCACACGGTATATACGCACACGGTAAATACGCACACGGTAAAGACGCACACGGTAAATACGCACACGGTAAATACGCACACGGTAAATACGCACACGGTAAATACGCACACGGTAAATACGCACACGGTAAATACGCACACGGTAAATACGCACACAGTAAATACGCACACAGTAAATACGCACACAGTAAATACGCACACAGTAAATACGCACACAGTAAATACGCACACAGTAAATACGCACACAGTAAATACGCACACAGTAAATACGCACACAGTAAATACGCACACAGTAAATACGCACACAGTAAATACGCACACAGTAAACACTCACAGAGTAAACACGCACACAGTAAATACGCACACAGTAAATACGCACACAGTAAATACGCACACAGTAAATACGCACACAGTAAATACGCACACAGTAAATACGCACACAGTAAATACGCACACAGTAAATACGCACACAGTAAATACGCACACAGTAAATACGCACACAGTAAATACGCACACAGTAAATACGCACACAGTAAATACGCACACAGTAAACACTCACAGAGTAAATACGCACACAGTAAATACGCACACAGTAAATACGCACACAGTAAATACGCACACAGTAAGTATGCACACAGTAATTACGCACACAGTAAGTACGCACACAGTAAAGACGCACACAGTAAAGACGCACACAGTAAATACGCACACAGTAAAGACGCACACGATAAGTACACACACGGTAATCACGCACGCGGTAGACACGCACGCGGTAGACACGCACAAGGTAAATACGCACACGGTAAATACGCACACGGTAAATACGCACACGGTAAATACGCACACGGTAAATACGCACACGGTAAATACGCACACGGTAAATACGCACACGGTAAAGACGCACACGGTAAAGACGCACACGGTAAATACGCACACGGTAAAGACGCACACGGTAAATACGCACACGGTAAATACGCGCACGGTAAATACGCACACGGTAAATACGCACACGGTAAATACGCGCTCGGTAAATACGCGCACGGTAAATACGCACACGGTAAATACGCACACGGTAAATACGCACACGGTAAAGACGCACACGGTAAATACGCACACGGTAAATACGCACACGGTAAATACGCACAAGGTAAATACGCACTCGGTAAATACGCACACGGTAAATACGCACACGGTAAATACGCACACGGTAAATACGCACACGGTAAATACGCACACTGTAAATACGCACACCGTAAATACGCACACGGTAAATACGCAGACGGTAAATACGCACACGGTAAATACGCACACGGTAAATACGCACACGGTAAATACGCACACGGTAAATACGCACACGGTAAATACGCACACGGTAAATACGCACAAGGTAAATACGCACACGGTAAATACGCACAAGGTAAATACGCACACGGTAAATACGCACACGGTAAATAGGCACACGGTAAATACGCACACGGTAAACACGCACACGGTAAATACGCACACGGTAAATACGCACACGGTAAATACGCACACGGTAAATACGCACACGGTAAATACGCACACGGTAAATACGCACACGGTAAATACGCACACGGTAAATACGCACACGGTAAATACGCACACGGTAAACACGCACACGGTAAATACGCACACGGTAAATACGCACACAGTAAATACGCACACAGTAAATACGCACACAGTAAATACGCACACAGTAAATACGCACACAGTAAATACGCACACAGTAAATACGCACACAGTAACTACGCACACAGTAAATACGCACACAGTAAATACGCACACAGTAATTACGCACACAGTAAATACGCACACAGTAAATACGCACACAGTAAATACGCACACAGTAAATACGCACACAGTAAATACGCACACAGTAAATAAGAACACAGTAAATACGCACACGGTAAATACGCACACGGTAAATACGCACACGGTAAATACGCACACGGTAAATACGCACACGGTAAATACGCACACGGTAAATACGCACAGGGTAAATACGCACAAGGTAAATACGCACACGGTAAATACGCACACGGTAAATACGCACACGGTAAATACGCACACGGTAAATACGCACACGGTAAATACGCACACGGTAAATAAGCACACAGTAAATACGCACACGGTAAATACGCACACGGTAAGTACGCACACGGTAAGTACGCACACAGTAAATACGCACACGGTAAAGACGCACACGGTAAATACGCACACGGTAAATACGCACACGGTAAAGACGCACACGGTAAATACGCACACGGTAAATACGCACACGGTAAATACGCACATGGTAAATACGCACACGGTAAATACGCACAAGGTAAATACGCACACGGTAAATACGCACACGGTAAATACGCACACGGTAAATACGCACACTGTAAATACGCACACGGTAAATACGCACACGGTAAATACGCACACGGTAAATACGCACACGGTAAATACGCACACGGTAAATACGCACACGGTAAATACGCACACGGTATATACGCACACGGTAAATACGCACACGGTAATTACGCACACGGTAAATACGCACACGGTAAATACGCACACTATAAATACGCACACGGTAAATACGCACACGGTAAATACGCACACGGTAAATACGCACACGGTAAATACGCACACGGTAAATACGCACACGGTAAATACGCACACGGTAAATACGCACACGGTAAATACGCACACGGTAAATACGCACACGGTAAATACGCAAACGGTAAAGACGCACACGGTAAATACGCACACGGTAAATACGCACACGGTAAATACGCACACGGTGAATACGCACACGGTAAATACGCACACGGTAAATACGCACACGGTAAATACGCACACGGTAAATACGCACACGGTAAATACGCACACGGTAAATACGCACACGGTAAATACGCACACGGTAAATACGCACACGGTAAATACGCACACGGTAAATACGCACACGGTAAATACGCACACGGTAAATACGCACACGGTAAATACGCACACGGTAAATACGCACACGGTAAATACGCACACGGTAAATACGCACACGGTAAATACGCACACGGTAAATACGCACACGGTAAATACGCACACGGTAAATACGCACACGGTAAATACGCACACGGTAAATACGCACACAGTAAATACGCACACAGTAAATACGCACACAGTAAATACGCACACAGTAAATACGCACACAGTAAATACGCACACAGTAAGTACGCACACAGTAAATACGCACACAGTAAAGACGCACACAGTAAAGACGCACACAGTAAATACGCACACAGTAAATACGCACACAGTAAATACACACATGGTAATCACGCACACGGTAGACACGCACGCGGTAGACACGCACACGGTAAATACGCACACGGTAAATACCCACACGGTAAATACGCACACGGTAAATACGCACACGGTAATTATGCACGCAGTAAATACGCACACAGTAAATACGCACACAGAAAATACGCACACAGTAAATACGCACACAGTAAATACGCACACAGTAAATACGCACACAGTAAATACGCACACAGTAAATACGCACACAGTAAATACGCACACAGTAAATACGCACACAGTAAATACGCACACAGTAAATACGCACACAGTAAATACGCACACAGTAAATACGCACACAGTAAATACGCACACAGTAAATACGCACACAGTAAATACGCACACAGTAAATACGCACACAGTAAATACGCACACAGTAAATACGCACACAGTAAAGACGCACACAGTAAATACGCACACAGTAAATACGCACACGGTAAATACACACACGGTAATCACGCACACGGTAGACACGCACGCGGTAGACACGCACACGGTAAATACGCACACGGTAAATACGCACACAGTAAATACGCACACGGTAAATACGCACACAGTAAATACGCACACAGTAAATACGCACACAGTAAATACGCACACAGTAAATACGCACACAGTAAATACGCACAGTAAGTACGCACACAGTAAATACGCACACAGTAAAGACGCACACAGTAAAGACGCACACAGTAAAGACGCACACAGTAAATACGCACACGGTAAATACGCACACAGTAAATACACACACGGTAATCACGCACACGGTAGACAAGCACGCGGTAGACACGCACACGGTAAATACGCACACGGTAAATACGCACACGGTAAATACGCACACAGTAAATACGCACACAGTAAATACGCACACAGTAATCACGCACACAGTAAATACGCACACAGTAAATACGCACACCGTAAAAACGCACACAGTAAATACGCACACAGTAAATACGCACACAGTAAATACGCAAACAGTAATTACGCACACAGTAAATACGCACACAGTAAATACGCACACAGTTAATACGCACACAGTAAATACGCACACAGTAATTACGCACACAGTAAATACGCACACAGTAAATACGCACACAGTAAATACGCACACAGTAAATACGCACACAGTAAATACGCACAAAGTAAATAAGAACACAGTAAATACGCGCACAGTAAATACGCGCACGGTAAATACGCACACGGTAAATACGCACACGGTAAATACGCACACGGTAAATACGCACACGGTAAATACGCACACGGTAAATACGCACACGGTAAATACGCACACGGTAAATACGCACACGGTAAATACGCACACGGTAAATACGCACAAGGTAAATACGCGCACGGTAAATACGCGCACGGTAAATACGCGCACGGTAAATACGCACACGGTAAATACGCACACGGTAAATACGCACACGGTAAATACGCACACGGTAAATACGCACACGGTAAATACGCACACGGTAAATACGCACACGGTAAATACGCACACGGTATATACGCACACGGTAAATACGCACACGGTAAATACGCACACGGTAAATACGCACACTATAAATACGCACACGGTAAATACGCACACGGTAAATACGCACACGGTAAATACGCACACGGTAAATACGCAGACGGTAAATATGCACACGGTAAATACGCACACGGTAAAATACGCACACGGTGAATACGCACACAGTAAATACGCACACGGTAAATACGCACACGGTAAATACGCACACGGTGAATACGCACACGGTAAATACGCACACAGTAAACACTCACAGAGTAAATACGCACACAGTAAATACGCACACAGTAAATACGCACACAGTAAATACGCACACAGTAAGTACGCACACAGTAAATACGCACACAGTAAGTACGCACACAGTAAAGACGCACACAGTAAAGACGCACACAGTAAATACGCACACAGTAAAGACGCACACGATAAGTACACACACGGTAATCACGCACGCGGTAGACACGCACGCGGTAGACACGCACAAGGTAAATACGCACACGGTAAATACGCGCACGGTAAATACGCACACGGTAAATACGCACACGGTAAATATGCACACGGTAAATACGCACACGGTAAATACGCACACAGTAAATACGCACACAGTAAATACGCACACAGTAAATACGCACACAGTAAATACGCACACAGTAAATACGCACACAGTAAATACGCACACAGTAAATACGCACACAGTAAATACGCACACAGTAAATACGCACACAGTAAATACGCACACAGTAAAGACGCACACAGTAAATACGCACACCGTAAATACGCACACGGTAAATACACACACGGTAATCACGCACACGGTAGACACGCACGCGGTAGACACGCACACGGTAAATACGCACACGGTAAATACGCACACAGTAAATACGCACACGGTAAATACGCACACAGTAAATACGCACACAGTAAATACGCACACAGTAAATACGCACACAGTAAATACGCACACAGTAAATACGCACAGTAAGTACGCACACAGTAAATACGCACACAGTAAAGACGCACACAGTAAAGACGCACACAGTAAAGACGCACACAGTAAATACGCACACGGTAAATACGCACACAGTAAATACACACACGGTAATCACGCACACGGTAGACAAGCACGCGGTAGACACGCACACGGTAAATACGCACACGGTAAATACGCACACGATAAATACGCACACAGTAAATACGCACACAGTAAATACGCACACAGTAATCACGCACACAGTAAATACGCACACAGTAAATACGCACACCGTAAAAACGCACACAGTAAATACGCACACAGTAAATACGCACACAGTAAATACGCAAACAGTAATTACGCACACAGTAAATACGCACACAGTAAATACGCACACAGTTAATACGCACACAGTAAATACGCACACAGTAATTACGCACACAGTAAATACGCACACAGTAAATACGCACACAGTAAATACGCACACAGTAAATACGCACACAGTAAATACGCACAAAGTAAATAAGAACACAGTAAATACGCGCACAGTAAATACGCGCACGGTAAATACGCACACGGTAAATACGCACACGGTAAATACGCACACGGTAAATACGCACACGGTAAATACGCACACGGTAAATACGCACACGGTAAATACGCACACGGTAAATACGCACACGGTAAATACGCACACGGTAAATACGCGCAAGGTAAATACGCGCACGGTAAATACGCGCACGGTAAATACGCACACGGTAAATACGCACACGGTAAATACGCACACGGTAAATACGCACACGGTAAATACGCACACGGTAAATACGCACACGGTAAATACGCACACGGTAAATACGCACACGGTAAATACGCACACGGTATATACGCACACGGTAAATACGCACACGGTAAATACGCACACGGTAAATACGCACACTATAAATACGCACACGGTAAATACGCACACGGTAAATACGCACACGGTAAATACGCACACGGTAAATACGCAGACGGTAAATATGCACACGGTAAATACGCACACGGTAAAATACGCACACGGTGAATATGCACACAGTAAATACGCACACGGTAAATACGCACACGGTAAATACGCACACGGTGAATACGCACACGGTAAATACGCACACAGTAAACACTCACAGAGTAAATACGCACACAGTAAATACGCACACAGTAAATACGCACACAGTAAATACGCACACAGTAAGTACGCACACAGTAAATACGCACACAGTAAGTACGCACACAGTAAAGACGCACACAGTAAAGACGCACACAGTAAATACGCACACAGTAAAGACGCACACGATAAGTACACACACGGTAATCACGCACGCGGTAGACACGCACGCGGTAGACACGCACAAGGTAAATACGCACACGGTAAATACGCACACGGTAAATACGCACACGGTAAATACGCACACGGTAAATACGCACACGGTAAATACGCACACGGTAAATACGCACACGGTAAAGACGCACACGGTAAAGACGCACACGGTAAATACGCACACGGTAAATACGCACACGGTAAAGACGCACACGGTAAATACGCACACGGTAAATACGCACACGGTAAATACGCACACGGTAAATACGCGCACGGTAAATACGCACACGGTAAATACGCACACGGTAAATACGCACACGGTAAATACGCACACGGTAAAGACGCACACGGTAAATACGCACACGGTAAATACGCACACGGTAAATACGCACAAGGTAAATACGCACACGGTAAATACGCACACGGTAAATACGCACACGGTAAATACGCACACGGTAAATACGCACACGGTAAATACGCACACCGTAAATACGCACACCGTAAATACGCACACGGTAAATACGCAGACGGTAAATACGCACACGGTAAATACGCACACGGTAAATACGCACACGGTAAATACGCACACGGTAAATACGCACACGGTAAATACGCACACGGTAAATACGCACACGGTAAATACGCACAAGGTAAATACGCACACGGTAAATACGCACAAGGTAAATACGCACACGGTAAATACTCACACGGTAAATAGGCACACGGTAAATACGCACACGGTAAACACGCACACGGTAAATACGCACACGGTAAATACGCACACGGTAAATACGCACACGGTAAATACGCACACGGTAAATACGCACACGGTAAATACGCACACGGTAAATACGTACACGGTAAATACGCACACGGTAAATACGCACACGGTAAACACGCACACGGTAAATACGCACACGGTAAATACGCACACAGTAAATACGCACACAGTAAATACGCACACAGTAAATACGCACACAGTAAATACGCACACAGTAAATACGCACACAGTAAATACGCACACAGTAAATACGCACACAGTAACTACGCACACAGTAAATACGCACACAGTAAATACGCACACAGTAATTACGCACACAGTAAATACGCACACAGTAAATACGCTCACAGTAAATACGCACACAGTAAATACGCACACAGTAAATACGCACACAGTAAATACGCACACAGTAAATAAGAACACAGTAAATACGCACACGGTAAATACGCACACGGTAAATACGCACACGGTAAATACGCACACGGTAAATACGCACACGGTAAATACGCACACGGTAAATACGCACAGGGTAAATACGCACAAGGTAAATACGCACACGGTAAATACGCACACGGTAAATACGCACACGGTAAATACGCACACGGTAAATACGCACACGGTAAATACGCACACGGTAAATAAGCACACAGTAAATACGCACACGGTGAATACGCACACGGTAAGTACGCACACGGTAAGTACGCACACAGTAAATACGCACACGGTAAAGACGCACACGGTAAATACGCACACGGTAAATACGCACACGGTAAATACGCACACTATAAATACGCACACGGTAAATACGCACACGGTAAATACGCACACGGTAAATACGCACACGGTAAATACGCACACGGTAAATACGCACACGGTAAATACGCACACGGTAAATACGCACACGGTAAATACGCACACGGTAAATACGCACACGGTAAATACGCAAACGGTAAAGACGCACACGGTAAATACGCACACGGTAAATACGCACACGGTAAATACGCACACGGTGAATACGCACACGGTAAATACGCACACGGTAAATACGCACACGGTAAATACGCACACGGTAAATACGCACACGGTAAATACGCACACGGTAAATACGCACACGGTAAATACGCACACGGTAAATACGCACACGGTAAATACGCACACGGTAAATACGCACACGGTAAATACGCACACGGTAAATACGCACACGGTAAATACGCACACGGTAAATACGCACACGGTAAATACGCACACGGTAAATACGCACACGGTAAATACGCACACGGTAAATACGCACACGGTAAATACGCACACGGTAAATACGCACACGGTAAATACGCACACGGTAAATACGCACACAGTAAATACGCACACAGTAAATACGCACACAGTAAATACGCACACAGTAAATACGCACACAGTAAATACGCACACAGTAAGTACGCACACAGTAAATACGCACACAGTAAATACGCACACAGTAAAGACGCACACAGTAAAGACGCACACAGTAAATACGCACACAGTAAATACGCACACAGTAAATACACACATGGTAATCACGCACACGGTAGACACGCACGCAGTAGACACGCACACGGTAAATACGCACACGGTAAATACCCACACGGTAAATACGCACACGGTAAATACGCACACGGTAATTATGCACGCAGTAAATACGCACACAGTAAATACGCACACAGAAAATACGCACACAGTAAATACGCACACAGTAAATACGCACACAGTAAATACGCACACAGTAAATACGCACACAGTAAATACGCACACAGTAAATACGCACACAGTAAATACGCACACAGTAAATACGCACACAGTAAATACGCACACAGTAAATACGCACACAGTAAATACGCACACAGTAAATACGCACACAGTAAATACGCACACAGTAAATACGCACACAGTAAATACGCACACAGTAAATACGCACACAGTAAATACGCACACAGTAAAGACGCACACAGTAAATACGCACACAGTAAATACGCACACGGTAAATACACACACGGTAATCACGCACACGGTAGACACGCACGCGGTAGACACGCACACGGTAAATACGCACACGGTAAATACGCACACAGTAAATACGCACACGGTAAATACGCACACAGTAAATACGCACACAGTAAATACGCACACAGTAAATACGCACACAGTAAATACGCACACAGTAAATACGCACAGTAAGTACGCACACAGTAAATACGCACACAGTAAAGACGCACACAGTAAAGACGCACACAGTAAAGACGCACACAGTAAATACGCACACGGTAAATACGCACACAGTAAATACACACACGGTAATCACGCACACGGTAGACAAGCACGCGGTAGACACGCACACGGTAAATACGCACACGGTAAATACGCACACGGTAAATACGCACACAGTAAATACGCACACAGTAAATACGCACACAGTAATCACGCACACAGTAAATACGCACACAGTAAATACGCACACCGTAAAAACGCACACAGTAAATACGCACACAGTAAATACGCACACAGTAAATACGCAAACAGTAATTACGCACACAGTAAATACGCACACAGTAAATACGCACACAGTTAATACGCACACAGTAAATACGCACACAGTAATTACGCACACAGTAAATACGCACACAGTAAATACGCACACAGTAAATACGCACACAGTAAATACGCACACAGTAAATACGCACAAAGTAAATAAGAACACAGTAAATACGCGCACAGTAAATACGCGCACGGTAAATACGCACACGGTAAATACGCACACGGTAAATACGCACACGGTAAATACGCACACGGTAAATACGCACAGGGTAAATACGCACACGGTAAATACGCTCACGGTAAATACGCACACGGTAAATACGGACACGGTAAATACGCACACGGTAAATACGCACACGGTAAATACGCACACGGTAAATACGCACACGGTAAATACGCACACGTTAAATACGCACACGGTAAATACGCACACGGTAAATACGCACACGGTAAATACGCACACGGTAAGTACGCACACGGTAAATACGCACACGGTAATAACGCACACGGTAAATACGCACACGGTAAATACGCACACGGTAAATACGCACACGGTAAATACGCACACGGTAAATACGCACACGGTAAACACGCACACGGTAAATACGCACACGGTAAATACGCACAAGGTAAATACGCACACGGTAAATACGCACACGGTAAATACGCACACGGTAAATACGCACACGGTAAATACGCACACGGTAAATACGCACACGGTAAATACGCACACGGTAAATACGCACACGGTAAATACGCACACGGTAAATACGCACACGGTAAATACGCACACGGTAAGTACGCACACGGTAAGTACGCACACGGTAAATACGCACACGGTAAATACGCACACGGTAAATACGCACACGGTAAATACGCACACGGTAAATACGCACACGGTAAATACGCACACGGTAAATACGCACACGGTAAATACGCACACGGTAAATACGCACACGGTAAATACGCACAAGGTAAATACGCGCACGGTAAATACGCGCACGGTAAATACGCGCACGGTAAATACGCGCACGGTAAATACGCACACGGTAAATACGCACACGGTAAATACGCACACGGTAAATACGCACACGGTAAATACGCACACGGTAAATACGCACACGGTAAATACGCACACGGTATATACGCACACGGTAAATACGCACACGGTAAATACGCACACGGTAAATACGCACACTATAAATACGCACACGGTAAATACGCACACGGTAAATACGCACACGGTAAATACGCACACGGTAAATACGCAGACGGTAAATATGCACACGGTAAATACGCACACGGTAAAATACGCACACGGTGAATACGCACACAGTAAATACGCACACGGTAAATACGCACACGGTAAATACGCACACGGTGAATACGCACACGGTAAATACGCACACAGTAAACACTCACAGAGTAAATACGCACACAGTAAATACGCACACAGTAAATACGCACACAGTAAATACGCACACAGTAAGTACGCACACAGTAAATACGCACACAGTAAGTACGCACACAGTAAAGACGCACACAGTAAAGACGCACACAGTAAATACGCACACAGTAAAGACGCACACGATAAGTACACACACGGTAATCACGCACGCGGTAGACACGCACGCGGTAGACACGCACAAGGTAAATACGCACACGGTAAATACGCACACGGTAAATACGCACACGGTAAATACGCACACGGTAAATACGCACACGGTAAATACGCACACGGTAAATACGCACACGGTAAAGACGCACACGGTAAAGACGCACACGGTAAATACGCACACGGTAAATACGCACACGGTAAAGACGCACACGGTAAATACGCACACGGTAAATACGCACACGGTAAATACGCACACGGTAAATACGCGCACGGTAAATACGCACACGGTAAATACGCACACGGTAAATACGCACACGGTAAATACGCACACGGTAAAGACGCACACGGTAAATACGCACACGGTAAATACGCACACGGTAAATACGCACAAGGTAAATACGCACACGGTAAATACGCACACGGTAAATACGCACACGGTAAATACGCACACGGTAAATACGCACACGGTAAATACGCACACCGTAAATACGCACACCGTAAATACGCACACGGTAAATACGCAGACGGTAAATACGCACACGGTAAATACGCACACGGTAAATACGCACACGGTAAATACGCACACGGTAAATACGCACACGGTAAATACGCACACGGTAAATACGCACAAGGTAAATACGCACACGGTAAATACGCACAAGGTAAATACGCACACGGTAAATACTCACAAGGTAAATAGGCACACGGTAAATACGCACACGGTAAACACGCACACGGTAAATACGCACACGGTAAATACGCACACGGTAAATACGCACACGGTAAATACGCACACGGTAAATACGCACACGGTAAATACGCACACGGTAAATACGCACACGGTAAACACGCACACGGTAAATACGCACACGGTAAATACGCACAAGGTAAATACGCACACGGTAAATACGCACACGGTAAATACGCACACGGTAAATACGCACACGGTAAATACGCACACGGTAAATACGCACACGGTAAATACGCACACGGTAAATACGCACACGGTAAATACGCACACGGTAAGTACGCACACGGTAAGTACGCACACGGTAAATACGCACACGGTAAATACGCACGCGGTAAATACGCACGCGGTAAATACGCACGCGGTAAATACGCACACGGTAAATACGAACACGGTAAATACGCACACGGTAAATACGCACACGGTAAATACGCACAAGGTAAATACGCACACGGTAAATACGCACACGGTAAATACTGTAGTGGATTTTGGGGGGCCGACCAAACGTCCACCAACAACGCCTCACTCTAGAGGTCAACTTCCAACAGAGGAGTATGCCAACTCCACAACTGTTACCGGAGCCCACGGCTCAAACGTACAACTCAATGACTTGTTGAGTAAACCATACTTTATTACACAGCGTAACCAGCAATGTATAATAAGGGTAAATGTATCATGCTACTTGGCTTAAGCACAGGTAGAATCCCAATACAATACAAAGAGTCTAGTGAAATGTTCTGCCTTTTATAGGCAGAGCATAATTAAAACATATGCCCAAACAAGGGGCAACAAATCAGTAATGGCAGGAAGTGTTTACTCTAATCAGATCATTAGATATAAATATGCAATACAGTCATTGGCTAATATGAGGTTAAATATGAAGGGCGCCCAGAAGTAGGGGGCGGAGCTTCTCAGTCAATCTTGCTTACTCATGGTGGTGCAATGAGTAGCCCTGGTTCTTGGTCCTTATTGCTTGTGGTCCTTGGCTTTGTCTTGTTTGAGGACAGCTATGTTGCAGAGTCGGGCTCCTGCACCTTTGGTATTAATTTCGGTTCTCAGGCTATCGTAGAACTTTTCTCACCGACCCGGTATAGGTTTGGTAGTGGCACTGCAGGGCCGGTAGTACATGCTGCAGGGCAGGCAGGGTGTGCTGCAGGGCCGGTGGTACCTCTGCAGGGCAGGCAGTGAATGCTGCAGGGCAGGCAGTGAATGCTGCAGGGCAGGCAGTGAATACCGCAGGGCCGGTAGAGTTTTTACCGGCTTACTTGTTCGTGTTCTGGCTGTGCCAGGCTCAGTTTAGGTTTGCCTGACACCCAGCAGTTGTCAGGGGGACCTTGCGCAAAGATAGTGGTCACAAAAATCCACCACATTCCCCTCTCCATTAAAGACAGTATCTCTTTGTCTTTAATTATATAATTTAGCAAAGAGAATAATAGTGGCGAGCAACACCCGTGCTCGGTTAAGTTTGTGGGGAGAGCATCCTACTGCCTCCTAGCATCTCTAGGGGCGGCTTCCCATGCATGTTTCGATCCCCCAGGGTCATAGGGGAAGTCGAGAACATCTCTCGTTGCACAGACTGCTACCATAGCATCTGATGCATAAGCAGAGAAAGAGTCTTCAGGGTTTCTCTCTTCTCCCTTGGTGTACGTGGTGGCCGGCTCATTCTTCAGCCTCAGCTTCTCTCCTGGAACCTCCTCTTCCAGCATCGGGGGTGGCAAGATCTGCATCCAGTACACCTCAAAGTTTGGCTTGACATCGACAGTTGACTGCGATTCAGCATCTATTCCAGCTATAGGTGCTAGCTCCGTATCAGCGGCAGCAGCAACAGGGGTTGGCTGGGGAGGTGTAGTTTCTGTCCGTAGCAACTCCTCCGCTGGCGTGGCCAACAACTCCTCTTCTCCAAGTCCTGGAGGGTGGTAGGCTGCTAGGTCAGTTTCTAACAGCATGCTCTTGTTCTTCACTTCTATCTCCAAACAGTTGGAAGTAGCCATAGTGCCAATCTGTTGCACGAGGCTTTCTTTAGTTGAGACAGTACACGTAGTGCCCTGGTCACTGTCTTGAGAGGGAATGACTGTCTCCTTTTTGTCAACTACTTTCTCAGATTTCCGACTCATCCTGTCTGTGCTTGCAGGAGGCAGCAGAGCAGGGGTACTAGGAGCAACCTTTGGTGGTCCCTGGTAGCTCTCACGGGGGGATTTCAGCTGGAGCCTTGCTACATCTGGTAGAACAGCTTTTGGCAATCCTTTTGAAACCACACACGACCACAGTGGTGCAACTTCTTTGGCGGATATAGCTGTTTTGGCGCCTTCCCCGGATTTCCCGGCTATTGCATCATGAGTGGTTTTAGCCACTGTCTTCGATGCTGGCAACCAACAGCTCCTTCCACTCCCTTTCATTGCCTGTGGGTGGTCATTAGGTAACTCCTCCTGTGCTTTCTTTTGGTGACCTTCCTGCTTGTCCAGGGGCGTAGCCAACAGGGGCTTGGAGGTAAATTTCACGCTCTTTCCTCTGGCGACCTCAGTTTTCATCCCTTCACGTTCAAATTTTCTGTGCCGGCTATCCTTTCCCCTCTCCATCGTTTGGGAGGTCCTGCAGACTACTTGCTCACTTTCTGTAGGTGCTGTTGGGGTAAATCCATCCCAACCACCAAGTGAAAAAGCATCCTTGTGCGTGGTGTCTATCCACATCACACCAGCCGGTAACAGCTTCTCATGTTTGTCCATATACGGCACATCATGTCCGTCTATAGTAATAACGGAGTCCTGAATATTGAGTAAACACTCATGAGTGGTGAGGAACGGCATCCCTATGATGGCGTCCTCACTTATGTCCCTTATCAGGAAGCTGACATTGGTCTGTAACCCACAGATCTGTACGGACACCTTCACCGTGCCATCGAAAGCAATTTTTGGCCCATCAGCCATCAACCCATGTGGCTCACTGTTCCGTAGCGTACTTCTTACGCTCAGCGGCAGTCTTTGATAGACATGCCGGGATAGCAGGTTTGTAGTACATCCGGTATCTACAAGTATTGACACATTTTGTCCCTCCATTTTTCCGGTGAGGAAATAGCTTGCCTTGTACAGGCGTATAGGGGGGAAGCAGGTGGTGTCCGCCACGTGCATCCTAGCAGGGGGCTGGCTCGTGTAGGGATGTTGCGTCCTCTGGCTCCGTTTGGGGGTGTTACGGCTCGCCCAATCGCAGGTAGATGCCGGTAGCTCTACTGCGGGCGACGGCCGTTTCCCGCCTGGGCAGGCATCCGTTGTGGTCTGGTACTCCACGATTTCTTTGGACACTGCCTTTGCATGTGTCCCAACTCTCCACAGTCCCAGCACTGGAGTGGTGGTTGATCAGGCAGTGGTGGAGGAGGCTGAGGTGTAGGGGTAGCTCCTGATTTCAATGACTTGATTTCTTCCGTGAGTTCCGCCAATGCCTCCATGACCGCTGTCAGAGAGTCCTTGTTTGGCGGTGCAGGGCGGACATTCTTCACTGCAGTATGCGGTGTGTCCGACTCATCGTCAGTGTACTCCTCCTCATCTGTAGATTCGTCGTCTACCATGCGCACGTGAGTAGACCTCCCTTCAGGGCCTGTCCTGATCTGCAGGTATTCATTCCCTGCTCTCACTGCGTCTGAAATTTCCACTGGCTGTATTGCCAGGAGGTGTCTCTGCAAATAGGGGTTGCCTAATGTAGAGCTGAAGATATCTACTATCATTCGTTGCAACGATCTGTGGGGGAGGTCCGCATACGCGACCTGCACCAGTCGTTCTACTTCAGTGGCATGCTCCTGCAGCGTAGTCTTATACGTCCTGTGGAGGCCAGTAAGTTTGTACCTTGCTTCACGAGGGGTTAAGCCAAACCTCGTCCGTAAAGCAGCAAATATGCCTTGCAACTGTGGTGCCTTACCACATTCAAGTGCACTCCCTCTCAGGGACTCTCGCAGATGCAGCAACGCTGTCTGCTCTGGCCATTCGTTGGCCTCAGCCACTCCCATGAAGCGCTCTATAAAATAGTCCACGTCTCCGTCTCCATCGAACTTCGGTGCTTTAAATAAAGACCGGTGATTGGCAGCGGCTGGCTGCATGACGGCTTGTAACGCTTCTGTCAAACGTTCCATCACATTTGCTTCGGGGTTTGCAGGTGGTACCCTACCAGCGCTGCGTGCCCGTTGGTTTGCCATTGTCTAGACTTAGAGGAGTAACTCAACTCAAGTGTACAATGGATGGTGTGCTGGTCCGTTTTTAGCGGCACCAGGTCTCTACAGCGTCTAGGGCTGTCTATATCAAGTTGTCTCAGTAAACAAGGTACTGGAAAGTAGCACAAGGCCGGTACAATATTGCACAGGGCCGGTAGTAATGTGTACAGGGCCGGCGTTTAGAGCGCAGGGCCGGTCACAAAGTTAGCAGGGCCGGTATCCGAAGACACAGGGCCGGTATCAGTGTTAGCAGGGCCGGTATCAGAAGACACAGGGCCGGTATCAGTGTGTGCAGGGCCGGTATCAAAGATACTGGGCTGTCTGGTTGCTGCATCGGAGTGAACTCAACGTTTATGCAGAGCTAAGTGACGCACACTTTCTGGGGAGCACTTCTTCAGGCGGAGCAAGCTCAACGTCTGTTCAAGAGTGTCCAAATGGGAGGTCTGTACAGTGAATACAGATCCGGATTTTCGGGCTGCAATATGCAGTTCCAAGGTAGCGCAGTCCAACAGCGTGAGAACAATCCCACTGCTGCCACCAGTGTAGTGGATTTTGGGGGGCCGACCAAACGTCCACCAACAACGCCTCACTCTAGAGGTCAACTTCCAACAGAGGAGTATGCCAACTCCACAACTGTTACCGGAGCCCACGGCTCAAACGTACAACTCAATGACTTGTTGAGTAAACCATACTTTATTACACAGCGTAACCAGCAATGTATAATAAGGGTAAATGTATCATGCTACTTGGCTTAAGCACAGGTAGAATCCCAATACAATACAAAGAGTCTAGTGAAATGTTCTGCCTTTTATAGGCAGAGCATAATTAAAACATATGCCCAAACAAGGGGCAACAAATCAGTAATGGCAGGAAGTGTTTACTCTAATCAGATCATTAGATATAAATATGCAATACAGTCATTGGCTAATATGAGGTTAAATATGAAGGGCGCCCAGAAGTAGGGGGCGGAGCTTCTCAGTCAATCTTGCTTACTCATGGTGGTGCAATGAGTAGCCCTGGTTCTTGGTCCTTATTGCTTGTGGTCCTTGGCTTTGTCTTGTTTGAGGACAGCTATGTTGCAGAGTCGGGCTCCTGCACCTTTGGTATTAATTTCGGTTCTCAGGCTATCGTAGAACTTTTCTCACCGACCCGGTATAGGTTTGGTAGTGGCACTGCAGGGCCGGTAGTACATGCTGCAGGGCAGGCAGGGTGTGCTGCAGGGCCGGTGGTACCTCTGCAGGGCAGGCAGTGAATGCTGCAGGGCAGGCAGTGAATGCTGCAGGGCAGGCAGTGAATACCGCAGGGCCGGTAGAGTTTTTACCGGCTTACTTGTTCGTGTTCTGGCTGTGCCAGGCTCAGTTTAGGTTTGCCTGACACCCAGCAGTTGTCAGGGGGACCTTGCGCAAAGATAGTGGTCACAAAAATCCACCACAATACGCACACGGTAAATACGCACACGGTAAATACGCACACGGTAAATACGCACACGGTAAATACGCACACGGTAAATACGCACACGGTAAATACGCACACGGTAAATACGCACACGGTAAATACGCACACGGTAAATACGCACACGGTAAATACGCACACGGTATATACGCACACGGTAAATACGCACACGGTAAATACGCACACGGTAAATACGCACACGGTAAATACGCACACGGTAAATACGCACACTATAAATACGCACACGGTAAATACGCACACGGTAAATACGCACACGGTAAATACGCACACGGTAAATACGCACACGGTAAATATGCACACGGTAAATACGCACACGGTGAATACGCACACAGTAAATACGCACACGGTAAATACGCACACGGTAAATACGCACACGGTGAATACGCACACGGTAAATACGCACACGGTAAATACGCACACGGTAAATACGCACACGGTAAATACGCACACGGTAAATACGCACACGGTAAATACGCACACGGTAAATACGCACACGGTAAATACGCACACGGTAAATACGCACACGGTAAATACGCACACGGTAAATACGCACACGGTAAATACGCACACGGTAAATACGCACACGGTAAATACGCACACGGTAAATACGCACACGGTAAATACGCACACGGTAAATACGCACACGGTAAATACGCACACGGTAAATACGCACACGGTAAATACGCACACGGTAAATACGCACACGGTAAATACGCACACGGTAAATACGCACACGGTAAATACGCACACGGTAAATACGCACACGGTAAATACGCACACGGTAAATACGCACACGGTAAATACGCACACGGTAAATACGCACACGGTAAATACGCACACGGTAAATACGCACACGGTAAATACGCACGCGGTAAATACGCACACAGTAAGTACGCACACAGAAAATACGCACACAGTAAATACGCACACAGTAAAGACGCACACAGTAAAGACGCACACAGTAAATACGCACACAGTAAATACGCACACAGTAAATACACACACGGTAATCACGCACACGGTAGACACGCACGCGGTAGACACGCACACGGTAAATACGCACACGGTAAATACGCACACGGTGAATACGCACATGGTAAATACGCACACGGTAAACACGCACACAGTAAATACGCACACAGTAAATACGCACACAGTAAATACGCACACAGTAAATACGCACACAGTAAATACGCACACAGTAAATACGCACACAGTAAATACGCACACAGTAAATACGCACACAGTAAATACGCACACAGTAAATACGCACACAGTAAATACGCACACAGTAAATACGCACACAGTAAATACGCACACAGTAAATACGCACACAGTAAATACGCACACAGTAAATACGCAGACAGTAAATACGCACACAGTAAATACGCACACAGTAACTACGCACACAGTAAATACGCACACAGTAGATACGCACACAGTAGATACGCACACAGCAAATACGCACACAGTAAATACGCACACAGTAATTACGCACACGGTAATTACGCACACAGTAAATACGCACACAGTAAATACGCTCACAGTAAATACGCACACAGTAAATACGCACACGGTAAATACGCACACGGTAAATACGCACACGGTAAATACGCACACGGTAAATACGCACACGGTAAATACGCACACGGTAAATACGCACACGGTAAATACGCACACGGTAAATACGCACACGGTAAATACGCACACGGTAAATACGCACAAGGTAAATACGCACAAGGTAAATACGCACACGCTAATTACGCACACGGTAAATACGCACACGGTAAATACGCAGACGGTAAATACGCACACGGTAAATACGCACACGGTAAATACGCACACGGTAAATACGCACACGGTAAATACGCACACGGTAAGTACGCACACGGTAAGTACGCACACGGTAAATACGCACACGGTAAATATGACACGGTAAATACGCACACGGTAAATACGCACACGGTAAAGACGCACACGGTAAATACGCACACGGTAAATACGCACACGGTAAATACGCACACGGTAAATACGCACACGGTAAATACGCACAAGGTAAATACGCACACGGTAAATACGCACACGGTAAATACGCACACGGTAAATACGCACACGGTAAATACGCACACGGTAAATACGCACACGGTAAATACGCACACGGTAAATACGCACACGGTATATACGCACACGGTAAATACGCACACGGTAAATACGCACACAGTAAATACGCACACAGTAAATACGCACACAGTAATCACGCACACAGTAAAAACGCACACAGTAAATACGCACACAGTAAATACGCACACAGTAAATGCGCACACAGTAAATACGCACACAGTAATTACGCAAACAGTAAATACGCACACAGTAAATACGCACACAGTAAATACGCACACAGTAAATACGCACACAGTAAATACGCACACAGTAAATACGCACAAAGTAAATACGCACACAGTAAAGACGCACACAGTAAACATGCACACAGTAAATACGCACACGGTAAATACACACACGGTAATCACGCACACGGTAATCACGCACACGGTAGACACGCACGCGGTAGACACGCACACGGTAAATACGCACACGGTAAATACGCACACAGTAAATACGCACACAGTAAATACGCACACAGTAAATACGCACACAGTAAATACGCACACGGTAAGTACGCACACGGTAAGTCCGCACACGGTAAATACGCACCCGGTAAATACGCACACGGTAAATACGCACACGGTAAATACGCACACGGTAAAGACGCACACGGTAAATACGCTCACGGTAAATACGCACACGGTAAATACGCACACGGTAAATACGCACAAGGTAAATACGCACAAGGTAAATACGCACACGGTAAATACGCACACGGTAAATACGCACACGGTAAGTACGCACACGGTAAGTCCGCACACGGTAAATACGCACACGGTAAATACGCACACGGTAAATACGCACACGGTAAATACGCACACGGTAAAGACGCACACGGTAAATACGCTCACGGTAAATACGCACACGGTAAATACGCACACGGTAAATACGCACACGGTAAATACGCACAAGGTAAATACGCACACGGTAAATACGCACACGGTAAATACGCACACGGTAAATACGCACACGGTAAATACGCACACGGTAAATACGCACACGGTAAATACGCACACGGTAAAAACGCACACGGTAAATACGCACACGGTAAATACGCACACGGTAAATACGCACACGGTAAATACGCACACGGTATATACGCACACGGTAAATATGCACACGGTAAAGACGCACACGGTAAATACGCACACGGTAAATACGCACACGGTAAATACGCACACGGTAAAAACGCACACGGTAAAAACGCACACGGTAAATACGCACACGGTAAATACGCACACGGTAAATACGCACACGGTAAATACGCACACGGTAAATACGCACACGGTAAATACGCACACGGTAAATACGCACACGGTAAATACGCACACGGTAAACACGCACACGGTAAACACGCACACGGTAAATACGCACACGGTGAATACGCACACGGTAAATACTCACACGGTAAATACGCACACGGTAAATACGCACACGGTAAATACGCACACGGTAAATACGCAGACGGTAAATACGCACACGGTAAATACGCACACGGTTAATACGCACACGGTAAATACGCACACAGTAAATACGCACACAGTAAATACGCACACAGTAAATACGCACACAGTAAATACGCACACAGTAAATACGCACACAGTAAATACGCACACAGTAAATACGAACACAGTAAATACGCACACAGTAAATACGCACACAGTAAATACGCACACAGTAAATACGCACACAGTAAATACTCACAGAGTAAATACGCACACAGTAAATACGCACACAGTAAATACGCACACAGTAAATACGCACACAGTAAGTACGCACACAGTAAATACGCACACAGTAAGTACGCACACAGTAAAGACGCACACAGTAAAGACGCACACAGTAAATACGCACACAGTAAAGACGCACACGATAAGTACACACACGGTAATCACGCACGCGGTAGACACGCACGCGGTAGACACGCACAAGGTAAATACGCACACGGTAAATACGCACACGGTAAATACGCACACGGTAAATACGCACACGGTAAATACGCACACGGTAAATACGCACACGGTAAATACGCACACGGTAAAGACGCACACGGTAAATACGCACACGGTAAATACGCACACGGTAAATACGCACACGGTAAATACGCACACGGTAAATACGCACACGGTAAATACGCACACGGTAAATACGCACACGGTAAATACGCACACGGTAAATACGCACACGGTAAATACGCACACGGTAGACACGCACACGGTAAATACGCACACGGTAAATACGCACACAGTAAATACGCACACAGTAAATACGCACACAGTAAATACGCACACAGTAAACACGCACACAGTAAATACGCACACGGTAAATACACACACGGTAATCACGCACACGGTAATCACGCACACGGTAGACACGCACGCGGTAGACACGCACACAGGAAATACGCACACGGTAAATACGCACACAGTAAATACGCACACAGTAAATACGCACACAGTAAATACGCACACAGTAAATACGCACACGGTAAGTACGCACACGGTAAGTCCGCACACGGTAAATACGCACCCGGTAAATACGCACACGGTAAATACGCACACGGTAAATACGCACACGGTAAAGACGCACACGGTAAATACGCTCACGGTAAATACGCACACGGTAAATACGCACACGGTAAATACGCACAAGGTAAATACGCACAAGGTAAATACGCACACGGTAAATACGCACACGGTAAATACGCACACGGTAAGTACGCACACGGTAAGTCCGCACACGGTAAATACGCACACGGTAAATACGCACACGGTAAATACGCACACGGTAAATACGCACACGGTAAAGACGCACACGGTAAATACGCTCACGGTAAATACGCACACGGTAAATACGCACACGGTAAATACGCACACGGTAAATACGCACAAGGTAAATACGCACACGGTAAATACGCACACGGTAAATACGCACACGGTAAATACGCACACGGTAAATACGCACACGGTAAATACGCACACGGTAAATACGCACACGGTAAATACGCACACGGTAAAAACGCACACGGTAAATACGCACACGGTAAATACGCACACGGTAAATACGCACACGGTAAATACGCACACGGTATATACGCACACGGTAAATATGCACACGGTAAAGACGCACACGGTAAATACGCACACGGTAAATACGCACACGGTAAATACGCACACGGTAAAAACGCACACGGTAAAAACGCACACGGTAAATACGCACACGGTAAATACGCACACGGTAAATACGCACACGGTAAATACGCACACGGTAAATACGCACACGGTAAATACGCACACGGTAAATACGCACACGGTAAATACGCACACGGTAAACACGCACACGGTAAACACGCACACGGTAAATACGCACACGGTGAATACGCACACGGTAAATACTCACACGGTAAATACGCACACGGTAAATACGCACACGGTAAATACGCACACGGTAAATACGCAGACGGTAAATACGCACACGGTAAATACGCACACGGTTAATACGCACACGGTAAATACGCACACAGTAAATACGCACACAGTAAATACGCACACAGTAAATACGCACACAGTAAATACGCACACAGTAAATACGCACACAGTAAATACGCACACAGTAAATACGCACACAGTAAATACGCACACAGTAAATACGCACACAGTAAATACGCACACAGTAAATACGCACACAGTAAATACTCACAGAGTAAATACGCACACAGTAAATACGCACACAGTAAATACGCACACAGTAAATACGCACACAGTAAGTACGCACACAGTAAATACGCACACAGTAAGTACGCACACAGTAAAGACGCACACAGTAAAGACGCACACAGTAAATACGCACACAGTAAAGACGCACACGATAAGTACACACACGGTAATCACGCACGCGGTAGACACGCACGCGGTAGACACGCACAAGGTAAATACGCACACGGTAAATACGCACACGGTAAATACGCACACGGTAAATACGCACACGGTAAATACGCACACGGTAAATACGCACACGGTAAATACGCATACGGTAAATACGCACACGGTAAATACGCACACGGTAAATACGCACACGGTAAATACGCACACGGTAAATACGCACACGGTAAATACGCACACGGTAAATACGCACACGGTAAATACGCACACGGTAAATACGCACACGGTAAATACGCACACGGTAAACACGCACACGGTAAATACGCACACGGTAAATACGCACACGGTAAAGACGCACACGGTAAATACGCACACGGTAAATACGCACACGGTAAATACGCACAAGGTAAATACGCACACGGTAAATACGCACACGGTAAATACGCACACGGTAAATACGCACACGGTAAATACGCACACGGTAAATACGCACACCGTAAATACGCACACCGTAAATACGCACACGGTAAATACGCAGACGGTAAATACGCACACGGTAAATACGCACACGGTAAATACGCACACGGTAAATACGCACACGGTAAATACGCACACGGTAAATACGCACACGGTAAATACGCACAAGGTAAATACGCACACGGTAAATACGCACAAGGTAAATACGCACACGGTAAATACTCACACGGTAAATAGGCACACGGTAAATACGCACACGGTAAACACGCACACGGTAAATACGCACACGGTAAATACGCACACGGTAAATACGCACACGGTAAATACGCACACGGTAAATACGCACACGGTAAATACGCACACGGTAAATACGCACACGGTAAATACGCACACGGTAAATACGCACACGGTAAATACGCACACGGTAAATACGCACACGGTAAATACGCACACGGTAAATACGCACACGGTAAATACGCACACAGTAAATACGCACACAGTAAATACGCACACAGTAAATACGCACACAGTAAATACGCACACAGTAAATACGCACACAGTAAATACGCACACAGTAAATACGCACACAGTAAATACGCACACAGTAATTACGCACACAGTAAATACGCACACAGTAAATACGCTCACAGTAAATACGCACACAGTAAATACGCACACAGTAAATACGCACACAGTAAATACGCACACAGTAAATAAGAACACAGTAAATACGCACACGGTAAATACGCACACGGTAAATACGCACACGGTAAATACGCACACGGTAAATACGCACACGGTAAATACGCACACGGTAAATACGCACAGGGTAAATACGCACAAGGTAAATACGCACACGGTAAATACGCACACGGTAAATACGCACACGGTAAATACGCACACGGTAAATACGCACACGGTAAATACGCACACCGTAAATAAGCACACAGTAAATACGCACACGGTAAATACGCACACGGTAAGTACGCACACGGTAAGTACGCACACAGTAAATACGCACACGGTAAAGACGCACACGGTAAATACGCACACGGTAAATACGCACACGGTAAAGACGCACACGGTAAATACGCACACGGTAAAGACGCACACGGTAAATACGCACACGGTAAATACGCACACGGTAAATACGCACAAGGTAAATACGCACACGGTAAATACGCACACGGTAAATACGCACACGGTAAAGACGCACACGGTAAATACGCACACGGTAAATACGCACACGGTAAATACGCACACGGTAAATACGCACACGGTAAATACGCACAAGGTAAATACGCACACGGTAAATACGCACACGGTAAATACGCACACGGTAAATACGCACACGGTAAATACGCACACGGTAAATACGCACACGGTAAATACGCACACGGTAAATACGCACACGGTATATACGCACACGGTAAATACGCACACGGTAAATACGCACACAGTAAATACGCACACAGTAAATACGCACACAGTAATCACGCACACAGTAAAAACGCACACAGTAAATACGCACACAGTAAATACGCACACAGTAAATGCGCACACAGTAAATACGCACACAGTAATTACGCAAACAGTAAATACGCACACAGTAAATACGCACACAGTAAATACGCACACAGTAAATACGCACACAGTAAATACGCACACAGTAAATACGCACAAAGTAAATACGCACACAGTAAAGACGCACACAGTAAACACGCACACAGTAAATACGCACACGGTAAATACACACACGGTAATCACGCACACGGTAATCACGCACACGGTAGACACGCACGCGGTAGACACGCACACGGTAAATACGCACACGGTAAATACGCACACAGTAAATACGCACACAGTAAATACGCACACAGTAAATACGCACACAGTAAGTACGCACACGGTAAGTCCGCACACGGTAAATACGCACCCGGTAAATACGCACACGGTAAATACGCACACGGTAAATACGCACACGGTAAAGACGCACACGGTAAATACGCTCACGGTAAATACGCACACGGTAAATACGCACACGGTAAATACGCACAAGGTAAATACGCACAAGGTAAATACGCACACGGTAAATACGCACACGGTAAATACGCACACGGTAAGTACGCACACGGTAAGTCCGCACACGGTAAATACGCACACGGTAAATACGCACACGGTAAATACGCACACGGTAAATACGCACACGGTAAATACGCACACGGTAAAGACGCACACGGTAAATACGCTCACGGTAAATACGCACACGGTAAATACGCACACGGTAAATACGCACACGGTAAATACGCACAAGGTAAATACGCACACGGTAAATACGCACACGGTAAATACGCACACGGTAAATACGCACACGGTAAATACGCACACGGTAAATACGCACACGGTAAATACGCACACGGTAAAAACGCACACGGTAAATACGCACACGGTAAATACGCACACGGTAAATACGCACACGGTAAATACGCACACGGTATATACGCACACGGTAAATATGCACACGGTAAAGACGCACACGGTAAATACGCACACGGTAAATACGCACACGGTAAATACGCACACGGTAAAAACGCACACGGTAAAAACGCACACGGTAAAAACGCACACGATAAATACGCACACGGTAAATACGCACACGGTAAATACGCACACGGTAAATACGCACACGGTAAATACGCACACGGTAAATACGCACACGGTAAATACGCACACGGTAAATACGCACACGGTAAACACGCACACGGTAAACACGCACACGGTAAATACGCACACGGTGAATACGCACACGGTAAATACTCACACGGTAAATACGCACACGGTAAATACGCACACGGTAAATACGCACACGGTAAATAAGCAGACGGTAAATACGCACACGGTAAATACGCACACGGTTAATACGCACACGGTAAATACGCACACGGTAAATACGCACACAGTAAATACGCACACAGTAAATACGCACACAGTAAATACGCACACAGTAAATACGCACACAGTAAATACGCACACAGTAAATACGCACACAGTAAATACGCACACAGTAAATACGCACACAGTAAATACGCACACAGTAAATACGCACACAGTAAATACTCACAGAGTAAATACGCACACAGTAAATACGCACACAGTAAATACGCACACAGTAAATACGCACACAGTAAGTACGCACACAGTAAATACGCACACAGTAAGTACGCACACAGTAAAGACGCACACAGTAAAGACGCACACAGTAAATACGCACACAGTAAAGACGCACACGATAAGTACACACACGGTAATCACGCACGCGGTAGACACGCACGCGGTAGACACGCACAAGGTAAATACGCACACGGTAAATACGCACACGGTAAATACGCACACGGTAAATACGCACACGGTAAATACGCACACGGTAAATACGCACACGGTAAATACGCACACGGTAAAGACGCACACGGTAAATACGCACACGGTAAATACGCACACGGTAAAGACGCACACGGTAAATACGCACACGGTAAATACGCACACGGTAAATACGCACAAGGTAAATACGCACACGGTAAATACGCACACGGTAAATACGCACACGGTAAATACGCACACGGTAAATACGCACACGGTAAATACGCACACTGTAAATACGCACACCGTAAATACGCACACGGTAAATACGCAGACGGTAAATACGCACACGGTAAATACGCACACGGTAAATACGCACACGGTAAATACGCACACGGTAAATACGCACACGGTAAATACGCACACGGTAAATACGCACAAGGTAAATACGCACACGGTAAATACGCACAAGGTAAATACGCACACGGTAAATACTCACACGGTAAATAGGCACACGGTAAATACGCACACGGTAAACACGCACACGGTAAATACGCACACGGTAAATACGCACACGGTAAATACGCACACGGTAAATACGCACACGGTAAATACGCACACGGTAAATACGCACACGGTAAATACGCACACGGTAAATACGCACACGGTAAATACGCACACGGTAAATACGCACACGGTAAATACGCACACGGTAAATACGCACACGGTAAATACGCACACGGTAAATACGCACACGGTAAATACGCACACAGTAAATACGCACACAGTAAATACGCACACAGTAAATACGCACACAGTAAATACGCACACAGTAAATACGCACACAGTAAATACGCACACAGTAAATACGCACACAGTAATTATGCACACAGTAAATACGCACACAGTAAATACGCTCACAGTAAATACGCACACAGTAAATACGCACACAGTAAATACGCACACAGTAAATACGCACACAGTAAATAAGAACACAGTAAATACGCACACGGTAAATACGCACACGGTAAATACGCACACGGTAAATACGCACACGGTAAATACGCACACGGTAAATACGCACACGGTAAATACGCACAGGGTAAATACGCACAAGGTAAATACGCACACGGTAAATACGCACACGGTAAATACGCACACGGTAAATACGCACACGGTAAATACGCACACGGTAAATACGCACACGGTAAATAAGCACACAGTAAATACGCACACGGTAAATACGCACACGGTAAGTACGCACACGGTAAGTACGCACACAGTAAATACGCACACGGTAAAGACGCACACGGTAAATACGCACACGGTAAATACGCACACGGTAAATACGCACACGGTAAATACGCACACAGTAAATACGCACACAGTAAATACGCACACAGTAAATACGCACACAGTAAATACGCACACAGTAAGTACGCACACAGTAAATACGCACACAGTAAATACGCACACAGTAAAGACGCACACAGTAAAGACGCACACAGTAAATACGCACACAGTAAATACGCACACAGTAAATACACACACGGTAATCACGCACACGGTAGACACGCACGCGGTAGACACGCACACGGTAAATACGCACACGGTAAATACGCACACGGTAAATACGCACACGGTAAATACGCACACGGTAATTATGCACGCAGTAAATACGCACACAGTAAATACGCACACAGTAAATACGCACACAGTAAAAACGCACACAGTAAATACGCACACAGTAAATACGCACACAGTAAATACGCACACAGTAAATACGCACACAGTAAATACGCACACAGTAAATACGCACACAGTAAATACGCACACAGTAAATACGCACACAGTAAATACGCACACAGTAAATACGTACACAGTAAATACGCACACAGTAAATACGCACACAGTAAATACGCACACAGTAAATACGCACACAGTAAATACGCACACAGTAAATACGCACACAGTAAAGACGCACACAGTAAATACGCACACAGTAAATACGCACACGGTAAATACACACACGGTAATCACGCACACGGTAGACACGCACGCGGTAGACACGCACACGGTAAATACGCACACGGTAAATACGCACACAGTAAATACGCACACAGTAAATACGCACACAGTAAATACGCACACAGTAAATACGCACACAGTAAATACGCACAGTAAGTACGCACACAGTAAATACGCACACAGTAAAGACGCACACAGTAAATACGCACACAGTAAAGTCGCACACAGTAAATACGCACACGGTAAATACGCACACGGTAAATACACACACGGTAATCACGCACACGGTAGACACGCACGCGGTAGACACGCACACGGTAAATACGCACACGGTAAATACGCACACGGTAAATACGCACACAGTAAATACGCACACAGTAAATACGCACACAGTAATCACGCACACAGTAAATACGCACACAGTAAATACGCACACCGTAAAAACGCACACAGTAAATACGCACACAGTAAATACGCACACAGTAAATACGCAAACAGTAATTACGCACACAGTAAATACGCACACAGTAAATACGCACACAGTAAATACGCACACAGTAAATACGCACACAGTAATTACGCACACAGTAAATACGCACACAGTAAATATGCACACAGTAAATACGCACACAGTAAATACGCACACAGTAAATACGCACAAAGTAAATAAGAACACAGTAAATACGCGCACAGTAAATACGCACACGGTAAAGACGCACACGGTAAATACGAACACGGTAAATACGCACACGGTAAATACGCACACGGTAAATACGCACAGGGTAAATACGCACACGGTAAATACGCACACGGTAAATACGCACACGGTAAATACTCACACGGTAAATACGCACACGGTAAATACGCACACGGTAAGTACGCACACGGTAAGTACGCACACGGTAAGTACGCACACGGTAAATACGCACACGGTAAATACGCACACGGTAAATACGCACACGGTAAATACGCACACGGTAAATACGCACACGGTGAATACGCACACGGTAAATACGCACACGGTAAATACGCACACGGTAAATACGCACACGGTAAATACGCACACGGTAAATACGCACACGGTAAATACGCACACGGTAAATACGCACACGGTAAATACGCACACGGTAAATACGCACACGGTAAATACGCACACGGTAAATACGCACACGGTAAATACGCACACGGTAAATACGCACACGGTAAATACGCACACGGTAAATACGCACACGATAAATACGCACACGGTAAATACGCACACGGTAAATACGCACACGGTAAATACGCACACGGTAAATACGCACACGGTAAATACGCACACGGTAAATACGCACACAGTAAATACGCACACAGTAAATACGCACACAGTAAATACGCACACAGTAAATACGCACACAGTAAATACGCACACAGTAAGTACGCACACAGTAAATACGCACACAGTAAATGCGCACACAGTAAAGACGCACACAGTAAAGACGCACACAGTAAATACGCACACAGTAAATACACACACGGTAATCACGCACACGGTAGACACGCACGCGGTAGACACGCACACGGTAAATACGCACACGGTAAATACGCACACGGTAAATACGCACACGGTAAATACGCACACGGTAATTATGCACGCAGTAAATACGCACACAGTAAATACGCACACAGTAAATACGCACACAGTAAATACGCACACAGTAAATACGCACACAGTAAATACGCACACAGTAAATACGCACACAGTAAATACGCACACAGTAAATACGCACACAGTAACTACGCACACAGTAAATACGCACACAGTAAATACGCACACAGTAGATACGCACACAGTAAATACGCACACAGTAAATACGCACACAGTAATTACGCACACAGTAATTACGCACACAGTAAATACGCACACAGTAAATACGCTCACAGTAAATACGCACACAGTAAATACGCACACAGTAAATACGCACACGGTAAATACGCACACGGTAAATAAGCACACAGTAAATACGCACACGGTAAATACGCACACGGTAAATACGCACACGGTAAATACGCACACGGTAAATACGCACACGGTAAATACGCACACAGTAAATACGCACACAGTAAATACGCACACAGTAATCACGCACACAGTAAATACGCACACAGTAAATACGCACACCGTAAAAACGCACACAGTAAATACGCACACAGTAAATACGCACACAGTAAATACGCAAACAGTAATTACGCACACAGTAAATACGCACACAGTAAATACGCACACAGTAAATACGCACACAGTAAATACGCACACAGTAATTACGCACACAGTAAATACGCACACAGTAAATATGCACACAGTAAATACGCACACAGTAAATACGCACACAGTAAATACGCACAAAGTAAATAAGAACACAGTAAATACGCGCACAGTAAATACGCACACGGTAAAGACGCACACGGTAAATACGCACACGGTAAATACGCACACGGTAAATACGCACACGGTAAATACGCACAGGGTAAATACGCACACGGTAAATACGCACACGGTAAATACGCACACGGTAAATACTCACACGGTAAATACGCACACGGTAAATACGCACACGGTAAGTACGCACACGGTAAGTACGCACACGGTAAATACGCACACGGTAAATACGCACACGGTAAATACGCACACGGTAAATACGCACACGGTAAATACGCACACGGTAAATACGCACACGGTGAATACGCACACGGTAAATACGCACACGGTAAATACGCACACGGTAAATACGCACACGGTAAATACGCACACGGTAAATACGCACACGGTAAATACGCACACGGTAAATACGCACACGGTAAATACGCACACGGTAAATACGCACACGGTAAATACGCACACGGTAAATACGCACACGGTAAATACGCACACGGTAAATACGCACACGGTAAATACGCACACGGTAAATACGCACACGGTAAATACGCACACGATAAATACGCACACGGTAAATACGCACACGGTAAATACGCACACGGTAAATACGCACACGGTAAATACGCACACGGTAAATACGCACACGGTAAATACGCACACAGTAAATACGCACACAGTAAATACGCACACAGTAAATACGCACACAGTAAATACGCACACAGTAAATACGCACACAGTAAGTACGCACACAGTAAATACGCACACAGTAAATGCGCACACAGTAAAGACGCACACAGTAAAGACGCACACAGTAAATACGCACACAGTAAATACACACACGGTAATCACGCACACGGTAGACACGCACGCGGTAGACACGCACACGGTAAATACGCACACGGTAAATACGCACACGGTAAATACGCACACGGTAAATACGCACACGGTAATTATGCACGCAGTAAATACGCACACAGTAAATACGCACACAGTAAATACGCACACAGTAAATACGCACACAGTAAATACGCACACAGTAATTACGCACACAGTAAATACGCACACAGTAAATACGCACACAGTAAATACGCACACAGTAAATACGCACACAGTAAATATGCACACAGTAAATACGCACACAGTAAATACGCACACAGTAAATACGCACACAGTAAATACGCACACAGTAAATACGCACACAGTAAATACGCACACAGTAAATACGCACACAGTAAATACGCACACAGTAAATACGCACACAGTAAATACGCACACAGTAAATACGCACACAGTAAATACGCACACAGTAAATACGCACACAGTAAATACGCACACAGTAACTACGCACACAGTAAATACGCACACAGTAGATACGCACACAGTAGATACGCACACAGTAAATACGCACACAGTAAATACGCACACAGTAATTACGCACACAGTAATTACGCACACAGTAAATACGCACACAGTAAATACGCTCACAGTAAATACGCACACAGTAAATACGCACACAGTAAATACGCACACGGTAAATACGCACACGGTAAATAAGCACACAGTAAATACGCACACGGTAAATACGCACACGGTAAATACGCACACGGTAAATACGCACACGGTAAATACGCACACGGTAAATACGCACACGGTAAATACGCACACGGTAAATACGCACAACGTAAATACGCACAAGGTAAATACGCACACGGTAATTACGCACACGGTAAATACGCACACGGTAAATATGCACACGGTAAATACGCACACGGTAAATACGCACACGGTAAATACGCACACGGTAAATACGCACATGGTAAATACGCACACGGTAAGTACGCACACGGTAAGTACGCACACGGTAAATACGCACACGGTAAATATGACACGGTAAATACGCACACGGTAAATACGCACACGGTAAAGACGCACACGGTAAATACGCACACGGTAAATACGCACACGGTAAATACGCACACGGTAAATACGCACACGGTAAATACGCACAAGGTAAATACGCACACGGTAAATACGCACACGGTAAATACGCACACGGTAAATACGCACACGGTAAATACGCACACGGTAAGTACGCACACGGTAAGTACGCACACGGTAAATACGCACACGGTAAATATGACACGGTAAATACGCACACGGTAAATACGCACACGGTAAAGACGCACACGGTAAATACGCACACGGTAAATACGCACACGGTAAATACGCACACGGTAAATACGCACACGGTAAATACGCACAAGGTAAATACGCACACGGTAAATACGCACACGGTAAATACGCACACGGTAAATACGCACACGGTAAATACGCACACGGTAAATACGCACACAGTAAATACGCACACAGTAAATACGCACACAGTAATCACGCACACAGTAAAAACGCACACAGTAAATACGCACACAGTAAATACGCACACAGTAAATGCGCACACAGTAAATACGCACACAGTAATTACGCACACAGTAAATACGCACACAGTAAATACGCACACAGTAAATACGCACACAGTAAATACGCACACAGTAAATACGCACACAGTAAATACGCACAAAGTAAATACGCACACAGTAAAGACGCACACAGTAAACACGCACACAGTAAATACGCACACGGTAAATACACACACGGTAATCACGCACACGGTAATCACGCACACGGTAGACACGCACGCGGTAGACACGCACACGGTAAATACGCACACGGTAAATACGCACACAGTAAATACGCACACAGTAAATACGCACACAGTAAATACGCACACAGTAAATACGCACACGGTAAGTACGCACACGGTAAGTCCGCACACGGTAAATACGCACCCGGTAAATACGCACACGGTAAATACGCACACGGTAAATACGCACACGGTAAAGACGCACACGGTAAATACGCTCACGGTAAATACGCACACGGTAAATACGCACACGGTAAATACGCACAAGGTAAATACGCACAAGGTAAATACGCACACGGTAAATACGCACACGGTAAATACGCACACGGTAAGTACGCACACGGTAAGTCCGCACACGGTAAATACGCACACGGTAAATACGCACACGGTAAATACGCACACGGTAAATACGCACACGGTAAAGACGCACACGGTAAATACGCTCACGGTAAATACGCACACGGTAAATACGCACACGGTAAATACGCACACGGTAAATACGCACAAGGTAAATACGCACACGGTAAATACGCACACGGTAAATACGCACACGGTAAATACGCACATGGTAAATACGCACACGGTAAATACGCACACGGTAAATACGCACACGGTAAAAACGCACACGGTAAATACGCACACGGTAAATACGCACACGGTAAATACGCACACGGTAAATACGCACACGGTATATACGCACACGGTAAATATGCACACGGTAAAGACGCACACGGTAAATACGCACACGGTAAATACGCACACGGTAAATACGCACACGGTAAAAACGCACACGGTAAAAACGCACACGGTAAATACGCACACGGTAAATACGCACACGGTAAATACGCACACGGTAAATACGCACACGGTAAATACGCACACGGTAAATACGCACACGGTAAATACGCACACGGTAAATACGCACACGGTAAACACGCACACGGTAAACACGCACACGGTAAATACGCACACGGTGAATACGCACACGGTAAATACTCACACGGTAAATACGCACACGGTAAATACGCACACGGTAAATACGCACACGGTAAATACGCAGACGGTAAATACGCACACGGTAAATACGCACACGGTTAATACGCACACGGTAAATACGCACACAGTAAATACGCACACAGTAAATACGCACACAGTAAATACGCACACAGTAAATACGCACACAGTAAATACGCACACAGTAAATACGAACACAGTAAATACGCACACAGTAAATACGCACACAGTAAATACGCACACAGTAAATACGCACACAGTAAATACTCACAGAGTAAATACGCACACAGTAAATACGCACACAGTAAATACGCACACAGTAAATACGCACACAGGAAGTACGCACACAGTAAATACGCACACAGTAAGTACGCACACAGTAAAGACGCACACAGTAAAGACGCACACAGTAAATACGCACACAGTAAAGACGCACACGATAAGTACACACACGGTAATCACGCACGCGGTAGACACGCACGCGGTAGACACGCACAAGGTAAATACGCACACGGTAAATACGCACACGGTAAATACGCACACGGTAAATACGCACACGGTAAATACGCACACGGTAAATACGCACACGGTAAAGACGCACACGGTAAATACGCACACGGTAAATACGCACACGGTAAATACGCACACGGTAAATACGCACACGGTAAATACGCACACGGTAAATACGCACACGGTAAATACGCACACGGTAAATACGCACACGGTAAATACGCACACGGTAAATACGCACACGGTAGACACGCACACGGTAAATACGCACACGGTAAATACGCACACAGTAAATACGCACACAGTAAATACGCACACAGTAAACACGCACACAGTAAATACGCACACGGTAAATACACACACGGTAATCACGCACACGGTAATCACGCACACGGTAGACACGCACGCGGTAGACACGCACACGGTAGATACGCACACGGTAAATACGCACACAGTAAATACGCACACAGTAAATACGCACACAGTAAATACGCACACAGTAAATACGCACACGGTAAGTACGCACACGGTAAGTCCGCACACGGTAAATACGCACCCGGTAAATACGCACACGGTAAATACGCACACGGTAAATACGCACACGGTAAAGACGCACACGGTAAATACGCTCACGGTAAATACGCACACGGTAAATACGCACACGGTAAATACGCACAAGGTAAATACGCACAAGGTAAATACGCACACGGTAAATACGCACACGGTAAGTACGCACACGGTAAGTACGCACACGGTAAGTCCGCACACGGTAAATACGCACACGGTAAATACGCACACGGTAAATACGCACACGGTAAATACGCACACGGTAAAGACGCACACGGTAAATACGCTCACGGTAAATACGCACACGGTAAATACGCACACGGTAAATACGCACACGGTAAATACGCACAAGGTAAATACGCACACGGTAAATACGCACACGGTAAATACGCACTTGGTAAATACGCACACGGTAAATACGCACACGGTAAATACGCACACGGTAAATACGCACACGGTAAAAACGCACACGGTAAATACGCACACGGTAAATACGCACACGGTAAATACGCACACGGTAAATACGCACACGGTATATACGCACACGGTAAATATGCACACGGTAAAGACGCACACGGTAAATACGCACACGGTAAATACGCACACGGTAAATACGCACACGGTAAAAACGCACACGGTAAAAACGCACACGGTAAATACGCACACGGTAAATACGCACACGGTAAATACGCACACGGTAAATACGCACACGGTAAATACGCACACGGTAAATACGCACACGGTAAATACGCACACGGTAAATACGCACACGGTAAACACGCACACGGTAAACACGCACACGGTAAATACGCACACGGTGAATACGCACACGGTAAATACTCACACGGTAAATACGCACACGGTAAATACGCACACGGTAAATACGCACACGGTAAATACGCAGACGGTAAATACGCACACGGTAAATACGCACACGGTTAATACGCACACGGTAAATACGCACACGGTAAATACGCACACAGTAAATACGCACACAGTAAATACGCACACAGTAAATACGCACACAGTAAATACGCACACAGTAAATACGCACACAGTAAATACGCACACAGTAAATACGCACACAGTAAATACGCACACAGTAAATACGCACACAGTAAATACGCACACAGTAAATACTCACAGAGTAAATACGCACACAGTAAATACGCACACAGTAAATACGCACACAGTAAATACGCACACAGTAAGTACGCACACAGTAAATACGCACACAGTAAGTACGCACACAGTAAAGACGCACACAGTAAAGACGCACACAGTAAATACGCACACAGTAAAGACGCACACGATAAGTACACACACGGTAATCACGCACGCGGTAGACACGCACGCGGTAGACACGCACAAGGTAAATACGCACACGGTAAATACGCACACGGTAAATACGCACACGGTAAATACGCACACGGTAAATACGCACACGGTAAATACGCACACGGTAAAGACGCACACGGTAAATACGCACACGGTAAATACGCACACGGTAAATACGCACACGGTAAATACGCACACGGTAAATACGCACACGGTAAATACGCACACGGTAAATACGCACACGGTAAATACGCACACGGTAAATACGCACACGGTAAATACGCACACGGTAAACACGCACACGGTAAATACGCACACGGTAAATACGCACACGGTAAAGACGCACACGGTAAATACGCACACGGTAAATACGCACACGGTAAATACGCACAAGGTAAATACGCACACGGTAAATACGCACACGGTAAATACGCACACGGTAAATACGCACACGGTAAATACGCACACGGTAAATACGCACACCGTAAATACGCACACCGTAAATACGCACACGGTAAATACGCAGACGGTAAATACGCACACGGTAAATACGCACACGGTAAATACGCACACGGTAAATACGCACACGGTAAATACGCACACGGTAAATACGCACACGGTAAATACGCACAAGGTAAATACGCACACGGTAAATACGCACAAGGTAAATACGCACACGGTAAATACTCACACGGTAAATAGGCACACGGTAAATACGCACACGGTAAACACGCACACGGTAAATACGCACACGGTAAATACGCACACGGTAAATACGCACACGGTAAATACGCACACGGTAAATACGCACACGGTAAATACGCACACGGTAAATACGCACACGGTAAATACGCACACGGTAAATACGCACACGGTAAATACGCACACGGTAAATACGCACACGGTAAATACGCACACGGTAAATACGCACACGGTAAATACGCACACGGTAAATACGCACACGGTAAATACGCACACGGTAAATACGCACACGGTAAATACGCCACACGATAAATACGCACACGGTAAATACGCACACGGTAAATACGCACTCACGGTAAATACGCACACGGTAAATACGCACACGGTAAATACGCACACGGTAAATACGCACACGGTAAATACGCACACAGTAAATACGCACACAGTAAATACGCACACAGTAAATACGCACACAGTAAATACGCACACAGTAAGTACGCACACAGTAAATACGCACACAGTAAATGCGCACACAGTAAAGACGCACACAGTAAAGACGCACACAGTAAATACGCACACAGTAAATACACACACGGTAATCACGCACACGGTAGACACGCACGCGGTAGACACGCACACGGTAAATACGCACACGGTAAATACGCACACGGTAAATACGCACACGGTAAATACGCACACGGTAATTATGCACGCAGTAAATACGCACACAGTAAATACGCACACAGTAAATACGCACACAGTAAATACGCACACAGTAAATACGCACACAGTAATTACGCACACAGTAAATACGCACACAGTAAAATACGCACACAGTAAATACGCACACAGTAAATACGCACACAGTAAATATGCACACAGTAAATACGCACACAGTAAATACGCACACAGTAAAAACGCACACAGTAAATACGCACACAGTAAATACGCACACAGTAAATACGCACACAGTAAATACGCACACAGTAAATACGCACACAGTAAATACGCACACAGTAAATACGCACACAGTAAATACGCACACAATACGCACACAGTAAATACGCACACAGTAAATACGCACACAGTAAATACGCACACAGTAACTACGCACACAGTAAATACGCACACAGTAGATACGCACACAGTAGATACGCACACAGTAAATACGCACACAGTAAATACGCACACAGTAATTACGCACACAGTAATTACGCACACAGTAAATACGCACACAGTAAATACGCTCACAGTAAATACGCACACAGTAAATACGCACACAGTAAATACGCACACGGTAAATACGCACACGGTAAATACGCACACGGTAAATACGCACACGGTAAATACGCACACGGTAAATACGCACACGGTAAATACGCACACGGTAAATACGCACACGGTAAATACGCACACGGTAAATACGCACACGGTAAATACGCACAAGGTTAATACGCACAAGGTAAATACGCACACGGTAATTACGCACACGGTAAATACGCACACGGTAAATACGCACACGGTAAATACGCACACGGTAAATACGCACACGGTAAATACGCACACGGTAAATACGCACACGGTAAATACGCACACGGTAAGTACGCACACGGTAAGTACGCACACGGTAAATACGCACACGGTAAATATGACACGGTAAATACGCACACGGTAAATACGCACACGGTAAAGACGCACACGGTAAATACGCACACGGTAAATACGCACACGGTAAATACGCACACGGTAAATACGCACACGGTAAATACGCACAAGGTAAATACGCACACGGTAAATACGCACACGGTAAATACGCACACGGTAAATACGCACACGGTAAATACGCACACGGTAAGTACGCACACGGTAAGTACGCACACGGTAAATACGCACACGGTAAATATGACACGGTAAATACGCACACGGTAAATACGCACACGGTAAAGACGCACACGGTAAATACGCACACGGTAAATACGCACACGGTAAATACGCACACGGTAAATACGCACACGGTAAATACGCACAAGGTAAATACGCACACGGTAAATACGCACACGGTAAATACGCACACGGTAAATACGCACACGGTAAATACGCACACGGTAAATACGCACACAGTAAATACGCACACAGTAAATACGCACACAGTAATCACGCACACAGTAAAAACGCACACAGTAAATACGCACACAGTAAATACGCACACAGTAAATGCGCACACAGTAAATACGCACACAGTAATTACGCAAACAGTAAATACGCACACAGTAAATACGCACACGGTAAATACGCACACGGTAAATACGCACACGGTAAATACGCACACGGTAAATACGCACACGGTATATACGCACACGGTAAATATGCACACGGTAAAGACGCACACGGTAAATACGCACACGGTAAATACGCACACGGTAAATACGCACACGGTAAAAACGCACACGGTAAAAACGCACACGGTAAATACGCACACGGTAAATACGCACACGGTAAATACGCACACGGTAAATACGCACACGGTAAATACGCACACGGTAAATACGCACACGGTAAATACGCACACGGTAAATACGCACACGGTAAACACGCACACGGTAAACACGCACACGGTAAATACGCACACGGTGAATACGCACACGGTAAATACTCACACGGTAAATACGCACACGGTAAATACGCACACGGTAAATACGCACACGGTAAATACGCAGACGGTAAATACGCACACGGTAAATACGCACACGGTTAATACGCACACGGTAAATACGCACACGGTAAATACGCACACAGTAAATACGCACACAGTAAATACGCACACAGTAAATACGCACACAGTAAATACGCACACAGTAAATACGCACACAGTAAATACGCACACAGTAAATACGCACACAGTAAATACGCACACAGTAAATACGCACACAGTAAATACGCACACAGTAAATACTCACAGAGTAAATACGCACACAGTAAATACGCACACAGTAAATACGCACACAGTAAATACGCACACAGTAAGTACGCACACAGTAAATACGCACACAGTAAGTACGCACACAGTAAAGACGCACACAGTAAAGACGCACACAGTAAATACGCACACAGTAAAGACGCACACGATAAGTACACACACGGTAATCACGCACGCGGTAGACACGCACGCGGTAGACACGCACAAGGTAAATACGCACACGGTAAATACGCACACGGTAAATACGCACACGGTAAATACGCACACGGTAAATACGCACACGGTAAATACGCACACGGTAAAGACGCACACGGTAAATACGCACACGGTAAATACGCACACGGTAAATACGCACACGGTAAATACGCACACGGTAAATACGCACACGGTAAATACGCACACGGTAAATACGCACACGGTAAATACGCACACGGTAAATACGCACACGGTAAATACGCACACGGTAAACACGCACACGGTAAATACGCACACGGTAAATACGCACACGGTAAAGACGCACACGGTAAATACGCACACGGTAAATACGCACACGGTAAATACGCACAAGGTAAATACGCACACGGTAAATACGCACACGGTAAATACGCACACGGTAAATACGCACACGGTAAATACGCACACGGTAAATACGCACACCGTAAATACGCACACCGTAAATACGCACACGGTAAATACGCAGACGGTAAATACGCACACGGTAAATACGCACACGGTAAATACGCACACGGTAAATACGCACACGGTAAATACGCACACGGTAAATACGCACACGGTAAATACGCACAAGGTAAATACGCACACGGTAAATACGCACAAGGTAAATACGCACACGGTAAATACTCACACGGTAAATAGGCACACGGTAAATACGCACACGGTAAACACGCACACGGTAAATACGCACACGGTAAATACGCACACGGTAAATACGCACACGGTAAATACGCACACGGTAAATACGCACACGGTAAATACGCACACGGTAAATACGCACACGGTAAATACGCACACGGTAAATACGCACACGGTAAATACGCACACGGTAAATACGCACACGGTAAATACGCACACGGTAAATACGCACACGGTAAATACGCACACGGTAAATACGCACACGGTAAATACGCACACGGTAAATACGCACACGGTAAATACGCACACGATAAATACGCACACGGTAAATACGCACACGGTAAATACGCACACGGTAAATACGCACACGGTAAATACGCACACGGTAAATACGCACACGGTAAATACGCACACGGTAAATACGCACACAGTAAATACGCACACAGTAAATACGCACACAGTAAATACGCACACAGTAAATACGCACACAGTAAGTACGCACACAGTAAATACGCACACAGTAAATGCGCACACAGTAAAGACGCACACAGTAAAGACGCACACAGTAAATACGCACACAGTAAATACACACACGGTAATCACGCACACGGTAGACACGCACGCGGTAGACACGCACACGGTAAATACGCACACGGTAAATACGCACACGGTAAATACGCACACGGTAAATACGCACACGGTAATTATGCACGCAGTAAATACGCACACAGTAAATACGCACACAGTAAATACGCACACAGTAAATACGCACACAGTAAATACGCACACAGTAATTACGCACACAGTAAATACGCACACAGTAAATACGCACACAGTAAATACGCACACAGTAAATACGCACACAGTAAATATGCACACAGTAAATACGCACACAGTAAATACGCACACAGTAAATACGCACACAGTAAATACGCACACAGTAAATACGCACACAGTAAATACGCACACAGTAAATACGCACACAGTAAATACGCACACAGTAAATACGCACACAGTAAATACGCACACAGTAAATACGCACACAGTAAATACGCACACAGTAAATACGCACACAGTAAATACGCACACAGTAACTACGCACACAGTAAATACGCACACAGTAGATACGCACACAGTAGATACGCACACAGTAAATACGCACACAGTAAATACGCACACAGTAATTACGCACACAGTAATTACGCACACAGTAAATACGCACACAGTAAATACGCTCACAGTAAATACGCACACAGTAAATACGCACACAGTAAATACGCACACGGTAAATACGCACACGGTAAATACGCACACGGTAAATACGCACACGGTAAATACGCACACGGTAAATACGCACACGGTAAATACGCACACGGTAAATACGCACACGGTAAATACGCACACGGTAAATACGCACACGGTAAATACGCACAAGGTTAATACGCACAAGGTAAATACGCACACGGTAATTACGCACACGGTAAATACGCACACGGTAAATACGCACACGGTAAATACGCACACGGTAAATACGCACACGGTAAATACGCACACGGTAAATACGCACACGGTAAATACGCACACGGTAAGTACGCACACGGTAAGTACGCACACGGTAAATACGCACACGGTAAATATGACACGGTAAATACGCACACGGTAAATACGCACACGGTAAAGACGCACACGGTAAATACGCACACGGTAAATACGCACACGGTAAATACGCACACGGTAAATACGCACACGGTAAATACGCACAAGGTAAATACGCACACGGTAAATACGCACACGGTAAATACGCACACGGTAAATACGCACACGGTAAATACGCACACGGTAAGTACGCACACGGTAAGTACGCACACGGTAAATACGCACACGGTAAATATGACACGGTAAATACGCACACGGTAAATACGCACACGGTAAAGACGCACACGGTAAATACGCACACGGTAAATACGCACACGGTAAATACGCACACGGTAAATACGCACACGGTAAATACGCACAAGGTAAATACGCACACGGTAAATACGCACACGGTAAATACGCACACGGTAAATACGCACACGGTAAATACGCACACGGTAAATACGCACACAGTAAATACGCACACAGTAAATACGCACACAGTAATCACGCACACAGTAAAAACGCACACAGTAAATACGCACACAGTAAATACGCACACAGTAAATGCGCACACAGTAAATACGCACACAGTAATTACGCAAACAGTAAATACGCACACAGTAAATACGCACACAGTAGATACGCACACAGTAAATACGCACACAGTAAATACGCACACAGTAAATACGCACAAAGTAAATACGCACACAGTAAAGACGCACACAGTAAACACGCACACAGTAAATACGCACACGGTAAATACACACACGGTAATCACGCACACGGTAATCACGCACACGGTAGACACGCACGCGGTAGACACGCACACGGTAAATACGCACACGGTAAATACGCACACAGTAAATACGCACACAGTAAATACGCACACAGTAAATACGCACACAGTAAATACGCACACGGTAAGTACGCACACGGTAAGTCCGCACACGGTAAATACGCACCCGGTAAATACGCACACGGTAAATACGCACACGGTAAATACGCACACGGTAAAGACGCACACGGTAAATACGCTCACGGTAAATACGCACACGGTAAATACGCACACGGTAAATACGCACAAGGTAAATACGCACAAGGTAAATACGCACACGGTAAATACGCACACGGTAAATACGCACACGGTAAGTACGCACACGGTAAGTCCGCACACGGTAAATACGCACACGGTAAATACGCACACGGTAAATACGCACACGGTAAATACGCACACGGTAAAGACGCACACGGTAAATACGCTCACGGTAAATACGCACACGGTAAATACGCACACGGTAAATACGCACACGGTAAATACGCACAAGGTAAATACGCACACGGTAAATACGCGCACGGTAAATACGCACACGGTAAATACGCACATGGTAAATACGCACACGGTAAATACGCACACGGTAAATACGCACACGGTAAAAACGCACACGGTAAATACGCACACGGTAAATACGCACACGGTAAATACGCACACGGTAAATACGCACACGGTATATACGCACACGGTAAATATGCACACGGTAAAGACGCACACGGTAAATACGCACACGGTAAATACGCACACGGTAAATACGCACACGGTAAAAACGCACACGGTAAAAACGCACACGGTAAATACGCACACGGTAAATACGCACACGGTAAATACGCACACGGTAAATACGCACACGGTAAATACGCACACGGTAAATACGCACACGGTAAATACGCACACGGTAAATACGCACACGGTAAACACGCACACGGTAAACACGCACACGGTAAATACGCACACGGTGAATACGCACACGGTATATACTCACACGGTAAATACGCACACGGTAAATACGCACACGGTAAATACGCACACGGTAAATACGCACACGGTAAATACGCACACGGTTAATACGCACACGGTAAATACGCACACAGTAAATACGCACACAGTAAATACGCACACAGTAAATACGCACACAGTAAATACGCACACAGTAAATACGCACACAGTAAATACGCACACAGTAAATACGAACACAGTAAATACGCACACAGTAAATACGCACACAGTAAATACGCACACAGTAAATACGCACACAGTAAATACTCACAGAGTAAATACGCACACAGTAAATACGCACACAGTAAATACGCACACAGTAAATACGCACACAGTAAGTACGCACACAGTAAATACGCACACAGTAAGTACGCACACAGTAAAGACGCACACAGTAAAGACGCACACAGTAAATACGCACACAGTAAAGACGCACACGATAAGTACACACACGGTAATCACGCGCGCGGTAGACACGCACGCGGTAGACACGCACAAGGTAAATACGCACACGGTAAATACGCACACGGTAAATACGCACACGGTAAATACGCACACGGTAAATACGCACACGGTAAATACGCACACGGTAAATACGCACACGGTAAAGACGCACACGGTAAATACGCACACGGTAAATACGCACACGGTAAATACGCACACGGTAAATACGCACACGGTAAATACGCACACGGTAAATACGCACACGGTAAATACGCACACGGTAAATACGCACACGGTAAATACGCACACGGTAAATACGCACACGGTAGACACGCACACGGTAAATACGCACACGGTAAATACGCACACAGTAAATACGCACACAGTAAATACGCACACAGTAAATACGCACACAGTAAACACGCACACAGTAAATACGCACACGGTAAGTACACACACGGTAATCACGCACACGGTAATCACGCACACGGTAGACACGCACGCGGTAGACACGCACACGGTAAATACGCACACGGTAAATACGCACACAGTAAATACGCACACAGTAAATACGCACACAGTAAATACGCACACAGTAAATACGCACACGGTAAGTACGCACACGGTAAGTCCGCACACGGTAAATACGCACCCGGTAAATACGCACACGGTAAATACGCACACGGTAAATACGCACACGGTAAAGACGCACGCGGTAAATACGCTCACGGTAAATACGCACACGGTAAATACGCACACGGTAAATACGCACAAGGTAAATACGCACAAGGTAAATACGCACACGGTAAATACGCACACGGTAAATACGCACACGGTAAGTACGCACACGGTAAGTCCGCACACGGTAAATACGCACACGGTAAATACGCACACGGTAAATACGCACACGGTAAATACGCACACGGTAAAGACGCACACGGTAAATACGCTCACGGTAAATACGCACACGGTAAATACGCACACGGTAAATACGCACACGGTAAATACGCACAAGGTAAATACGCACACGGTAAATACGCGCACGGTAAATACGCACACGGTAAATACGCACACGGTAAATACGCACACGGTAAATACGCACACGGTAAATACGCACACGGTAAAAACGCACACGGTAAATACGCACACGGTAAATACGCACACGGTAAATACGCACACGGTAAATACGCACACGGTATATACGCACACGGTAAATATGCACACGGTAAAGACGCACACGGTAAATACGCACACGGTAAATACGCACACGGTAAATACGCACACGGTAAAAACGCACACGGTAAAAACGCACACGGTAAATACGCACACGGTAAATACGCACACGGTAAATACGCACACGGTAAATACGCACACGGTAAATACGCACACGGTAAATACGCACACGGTAAATACGCACACGGTAAATACGCACACGGTAAACACGCACACGGTAAACACGCACACGGTAAATACGCACACGGTGAATACGCACACGGTAAATACTCACACGGTAAATACGCACACGGTAAATACGCACACGGTAAATACGCACACGGTAAATACGCAGACGGTAAATACGCACACGGTAAATACGCACACGGTTAATACGCACACGGTAAATACGCACACGGTAAATACGCACACAGTAAATACGCACACAGTAAATACGCACACAGTAAATACGCACACAGTAAATACGCACACAGTAAATACGCACACAGTAAATACGCACACAGTAAATACACACACAGTAAATACGCACACAGTAAATACGCACACAGTAAATACGCACACAGTAAATACTCACAGAGTAAATACGCACACAGTAAATACGCACACAGTAAATACGCACACAGTAAATACGCACACAGTAAGTACGCACACAGTAAATACGCACACAGTAAGTACGCACACAGTAAAGACGCACACAGTAAAGACGCACACAGTAAATACGCACACAGTAAAGACGCACACGATAAGTACACACACGGTAATCACGCACGCGGTAGACACGCACGCGGTAGACACGCACAAGGTAAATACGCACACGGTAAATACGCACACGGTAAATACGCACACGGTAAATACGCACACGGTAAATACGCACACGGTAAATACGCACACGGTAAAGACGCACACGGTAAATACGCACACGGTAAATACGCACACGGTAAATACGCACACGGTAAATACGCACACGGTAAATACGCACACGGTAAATACGCACACGGTAAATACGCACACGGTAAATACGCACACGGTAAATACGCACACGGTAAACACGCACACGGTAAACACGCACACGGTAAATACGCACACGGTAAATACGCACACGGTAAAGACGCACACGGTAAATACGCACACGGTAAATACGCACACGGTAAATACGCACAAGGTAAATACGCACACGGTAAATACGCACACGGTAAATACGCACACGGTAAATACGCACACGGTAAATACGCACACGGTAAATACGCACACCGTAAATACGCACACCGTAAATACGCACACGGTAAATACGCAGACGGTAAATACGCACACGGTAAATACGCACACGGTAAATACGCACACGGTAAATACGCACACGGTAAATACGCACACGGTAAATACGCACACGGTAAATACGCACAAGGTAGATACGCACACGGTAAATACGCACAAGGTAAATACGCACACGGTAAATACTCACACGGTAAATAGGCACACGGTAAATACGCACACGGTAAACACGCACACGGTAAATACGCACACGGTAAATACGCACACGGTAAATACGCACACGGTAAATACGCACACGGTAAATACGCACACGGTAAATACGCACACGGTAAATACGCACACGGTAAATACGCACACGGTAAATACGCACACGGTAAATACGCACACGGTAAATACGCACACGGTAAATACGCACACGGTAAATACGCACACGGTAAATACGCACACGGTAAATACGCACACGGTAAATACGCACACGGTAAATACGCACACGGTAAATACGCACACAGTAAATACGCACACAGTAAATACGCACACAGTAAATACGCACACAGTAAATACGCACACAGTAATTACGCACACAGTAAATACGCACACAGTAAATACGCTCACAGTAAATACGCACACAGTAAATACGCACACAGTAAATACGCACACAGTAAATACGCACACGGTAAATACGCACACGGTAAATACGCACACGGTAAATACGCACACGGTAAATACGCACACGGTAAATGCGCACACGGTAAATACGCACACGGTAAATACGCACACGGTAAATACGCACAGGGTAAATACGCACAAGGTAAATACGCACACGGTAAATACGCACACGGCAAATACGCACACGGTAAATACGCACACGGTAAATACGCACACGGTAAATACGCACACGGTAAATAAGCACACAGTAAATACGCACACGGTAAATACGCACACGGTAAGTACGCACACGGTAAGTGTGCACACAGTAAATACGCACACGGTAAAGACGCACACGGTAAATACGCACACGGTAAATACGCACACGGTAAAGACGCACACGGTAAATACGCACACGGTAAAGACGCACACGGTAAATACGCACACGGTAAATACGCACACGGTAAATACGCACAAGGTAAATACGCACACGGTAAGTACGCACACGGTAAATACGCACACGGTAAAGACGCACACGGTAAATACGCACACGGTAAATACGCACACGGTAAATACGCACACGGTAAATACGCACACGGTAAATACGCACAAGGTAAATACGCACACGGTAAATACGCACACGGTAAATACGCACACGGTAAATACGCACACGGTAAATACGCACACGGTAAATACGCACACGGTAAATACGCACACGGTAAATACGCACACGGTATATACGCACACGGTAAATACGCACACGGTAAATACGCACACAGTAAATACGCACACAGTAAATACGCACACAGTAATCACGCACACAGTAAAAACGCACACAGTAAATACGCACACAGTAAATACGCACACAGTAAATGCGCACACAGTAAATACGCACACAGTAATTACGCAAACAGTAAATACGCACACAGTAAATACGCACACAGTAAATACGCACACAGTAAATACGCACACAGTAAATACGCACACAGTAAATACGCACAAAGTAAATACGCACACAGTAAAGACGCACACAGTAAACACGCACACAGTAAATACGCACACGGTAAATACACACACGGTAATCACGCACACGGTAATCACGCACACGGTAGACACGCACGCGGTAGACACGCACACGGTAAATACGCACACGGTAAATACGCACACAGTAAATACGCACACAGTAAATACGCACACAGTAAATACGCACACAGTAAGTACGCACACGGTAAGTCCGCACACGGTAAATACGCACCCGGTAAATACGCACACGGTAAATACGCACACGGTAAATACGCACACGGTAAAGACGCACACGGTAAATACGCTCACGGTAAATACGCACACGGTAAATACGCACACGGTAAATACGCACAAGGTAAATACGCACAAGGTAAATACGCACACGGTAAATACGCACACGGTAAATACGCACACGGTAAGTACGCACACGGTAAGTCCGCACACGGTAAATACGCACACGGTAAATACGCACACGGTAAATACGCACACGGTAAATACGCACACGGTAAAGACGCACACGGTAAATACGCTCACGGTAAATACGCACACGGTAAATACGCACACGGTAAATACGCACACGGTAAATACGCACAAGGTAAATACGCACACGGTAAATACGCACACGGTAAATACGCACACGGTAAATACGCACACGGTAAATACGCACACGGTAAATACGCACACGGTAAATACGCACACGGTAAAAACGCACACGGTAAATACGCACACGGTAAATACGCACACGGTAAATACGCACACGGTAAATACGCACACGGTATATACGCACACGGTAAATATGCACACGGTAAAGACGCACACGGTAAATACGCACACGGTAAATACGCACACGGTAAATACGCACACGGTAAAAACGCACACGGTAAAAACGCACACGGTAAAAACGCACACGATAAATACGCACACGGTAAATACGCACACGGTAAATACGCACACGGTAAATACGCACACGGTAAATACGCACACGGTAAATACGCACACGGTAAATACGCACACGGTAAATACGCACACGGTAAACACGCACACGGTAAACACGCACACGGTAAATACGCACACGGTGAATACGCACACGGTAAATACTCACACGGTAAATACGTACACGGTAAATACGCACACGGTAAATACGCACACGGTAAATAAGCAGACGGTAAATACGCACACGGTAAATACGCACACGGTTAATACGCACACGGTAAATACGCACACAGTAAATACGCACACAGTAAATACGCACACAGTAAATACGCACACAGTAAATACGCACACAGTAAATACGCACACAGTAAATACGCACACAGTAAATACGCACACAGTAAATACGCACACAGTAAATACGCACACAGTAAATACGCACACAGTAAATACGCACACAGTAAATACTCACAGAGTAAATACGCACACAGTAAATACGCACACAGTAAATACGCACACAGTAAATACGCACACAGTAAGTACGCACACAGTAAATACGCACACAGTAAGTACGCACACAGTAAAGACGCACACGATAAGTACACACACGGTAATCACGCACGCGGTAGACACGCACGCGGTAGACACGCACAAGGTAAATACGCACACGGTAAATACGCACACGGTAAATACGCACACGGTAAATACGCACACGGTAAATACGCACACGGTAAATACGCACACGGTAAATACGCACACGGTAAAGACGCACACGGTAAATACGCACACGGTAAATACGCACACGGTAAATACGCACACGGTAAATACGCACACGGTAAATACGCACACGGTAAATACGCACACGGTAAATACGCACACGGTAAATACGCACACGGTAAATACGCACACGGTAAATACGCACACGGTAAACACGCACACGGTAAATACGCAAACGGTAAATACGCACACGGTAAAGACGCACACGGTAAATACGCACACGGTAAATACGCACACGGTAAATACGCACAAGGTAAATACGCACACGGTAAATACGCACACGGTAAATACGCACACGGTAAATACGCACACGGTCAATACGCACACGGTAAATACGCACACTGTAAATACGCACACCGTAAATACGCACACGGTAAATACGCAGACGGTAAATACGCACACGGTAAATACGCACACGGTAAATACGCACACGGTAAATACGCACACGGTAAATACGCACACGGTAAATACGCACACGGTAAATACGCACAAGGTAAATACGCACACGGTAAATACGCACAAGGTAAATACGCACACGGTAAATACTCACACGGTAAATAGGCACACGGTAAATACGCACACGGTAAACACGCACACGGTAAATACGCACACGGTAAATACGCACACGGTAAATACGCACACGGTAAATACGCACACGGTAAATACGCACACGGTAAATACGCACACGGTAAATACGCACACGGTAAATACGCACACGGTAAATACGCACACGGTAAATACGCACACGGTAAATACGCACACGGTAAATACGCACACGGTAAATACGCACACGGTAAATACGCACACAGTAAATACGCACACAGTAAATACGCACACAGTAAATACGCACACAGTAAATACGCACACAGTAAATACGCACACAGTAAATACGCACACAGTAAATACGCACACAGTAAATACGCACACAGTAATTACGCACACAGTAAATACGCACACAGTAAATACGCTCACAGTAAATACGCACACAGTAAATACGCACACAGTAAATACGCACACAGTAAATACGCACACAGTAAATAAGAACACAGTAAATACGCACACGGTAAATACGCACACGGTAAATACGCACACGGTAAATACGCACACGGTAAATACGCACACGGTAAATACGCACACGGTAAATACGCACAGGGTCAATACGCACAAGGTAAATACGCACACGGTAAATACGCACACGGTAAATACGCACACGGTAAATACGCACACGGTAAATACGCACACGGTAAATACGCACACGGTAAATAAGCACACAGTAAATACGCACACGGTAAATACGCACACGGTAAGTACGCACACGGTAAGTACGCACACAGTAAATACGCACACGGTAAAGACGCACACGGTAAATACGCACACGGTAAATACGCACACGGTAAATACGCACACGGTAAATACGCACACAGTAAATACGCACACAGTAAATACGCACACAGTAAATACGCACACAGTAAATACGCACACAGTAAGTACGCACACAGTAAATACGCACACAGTAAATACGCACACAGTAAAGACGCACACAGTAAAGACGCACACAGTAAATACGCACACAGTAAATACGCACACAGTAAATACACACACGGTAATCACGCACACGGTAGACACGCACGCGGTAGACACGCACACGGTAAATACGCACACGGTAAATACGCACACGGTAAATACGCACACGGTAAATACGCACACGGTAATTATGCACGCAGTAAATACGCACACAGTAAATACGCACACAGTAAATACGCACACAGTAAAAACGCACACAGTAAATACGCACACAGTAAATACGCACACAGTAAATACGCACACAGTAAATACGCACACAGTAAATACGCACACAGTAAATACGCACACAGTAAATACGCACACAGTAAATACGCACACAGTAAATACGCACACAGTAAATACGCACACAGTAAATACGCACACAGTAAATACGCACACAGTAAATACGCACACAGTAAATACGCACACAGTAAATACGCACACAGTAAATACGCACACAGTAAAGACGCACACAGTAAATACGCACACAGTAAATACGCACACGGTAAATACACACACGGTAATCACGCACACGGTAGACACGCACGCGGTAGACACGCACACGGTAAATACGCACACGGTAAATACGCACACAGTAAATACGCACACAGTAAATACGCACACAGTAAATACGCACACAGTAAATACGCACACAGTAAATACGCACAGTAAGTACGCACACAGTAAATACGCACGCAGTAAAGACGCACACAGTAAATACGCACACAGTAAAGTCGCACACAGTAAATACGCACACGGTAAATACGCACACGGTAAATACACACACGGTAATCACGCACACGGTAGACACGCACGCGGTAGACACGCACACGGTAAATACGCACACGGTAAATACGCACACGGTAAATACGCACACAGTAAATACGCACACAGTAAATACGCACACAGTAATCACGCACACAGTAAATACGCACACAGTAAATACGCACACCGTAAAAACGCACACAGTAAATACGCACACAGTAAATACGCACACAGTAAATACGCAAACAGTAATTACGCACACAGTAAATACGCACACAGTAAATACGCACACAGTAAATACGCACACAGTAAATACGCACACAGTAATTACGCACACAGTAAATACGCACACAGTAAATATGCACACAGTAAATACGCACACAGTAAATACGCACACAGTAAATACGCACAAAGTAAATAAGAACACAGTAAATACGCGCACAGTAAATACGCACACGGTAAAGACGCACACGGTAAATACGCACACGGTAAATACGCACACGGTAAATACGCACACGGTAAATACGCACAGGGTAAATACGCACACGGTAAATACGCACACGGTAAATACGCACACGGTAAATACTCACACGGTAAATACGCACACGGTAAATACGCACACGGTAAGTACGCACACGGTAAGTACGCACACGGTAAATACGCACACGGTAAATACACACACGGTAAATACGCACACGGTAAATACGCACACGGTAAATACGCACACGGTAAATACGCACACGGTGAATACGCACACGGTAAATACGCACACGGTAAATACGCACACGGTAAATACGCACACGGTAAATACGCACACGGTAAATACGCACACGGTAAATACGCACACGGTAAATACGCACACGGTAAATACGCACACGGTAAATACGCACACGGTAAATACGCACACGGTAAATACGCACACGGTAAATACGCACACGGTAAATACGCACACGGTAAATACGCACACGGTAAATACGCACACGATAAATACGCACACGGTAAATACGCACACGGTAAATACGCACACGGTAAATACGCACACGGTAAATACGCACACGGTAAATACGCACACGGTAAATACGCACACAGTAAATACGCACACAGTAAATACGCACACAGTAAATACGCACACAGTAAGTACGCACACAGTAAATACGCACACAGTAAATGCGCACACAGTAAAGACGCACACAGTAAAGACGCACACAGTAAATACGCACACAGTAAATACACACACGGTAATCACGCACACGGTAGACACGCACGCGGTAGACACGCACACGGTAAATACGCACACGGTAAATACGCACACGGTAAATACGCACACGGTAAATACGCACACGGTAATTATGCACGCAGTAAATACGCACACAGTAAATACGCACACAGTAAATACGCACACAGTAAATACGCACACAGTAAATACGCACACAGTAATTACGCACACAGTAAATACGCACACAGTAAATACGCACACAGTAAATACGCACACAGTAAATACGCACACAGTAAATATGCACACAGTAAATACGCACACAGTAAATACGCACACAGTAAATACGCACACAGTAAATACGCACACAGTAAATACGCACACAGTAAATACGCACACAGTAAATACGCACACAGTAAATACGCACACAGTAAATACGCACACAGTAAATACGCACACAGTAAATACGCACACAGTAAATACGCACACAGTAAATACGCACACAGTAAATACGCACACAGTAAATACGCACACAGTAAATACGCACACAGTAACTACGCACACAGTAAATACGCACACAGTAGATACGCACACAGTAGATACGCACACAGTAAATACGCACACAGTAAATACGCACACAGTAATTACGCACACAGTAATTACGCACACAGTAAATACGCACACAGTAAATACGCTCACAGTAAATACGCACACAGTAAATACGCACACAGTAAATACGCACACGGTAAATACGCACACGGTAAATAAGCACACAGTAAATACGCACACGGTAAATACGCACACGGTAAATACGCACACGTTAAATACGCACACGGTAAATACGCACACGGTAAATACGCACACGGTAAATACGCACACGGTAAATACGCACAAGGTAAATACGCACAAGGTAAATACGCACACGGTAATTACGCACACGGTAAATACGCACACGGTAAATATGCACACGGTAAATACGCACACGGTAAATACGCACACGGTAAATACGCACACGGTAAATACGCACATGGTAAATACGCACACGGTAAGTACGCACACGGTAAGTACGCACACGGTAAATACGCACACGGTAAATATGACACGGTAAATACGCACACGGTAAATACGCACACGGTAAAGACGCACACGGTAAATACGCACACGGTAAATACGCACACGGTAAATACGCACACGGTAAATACGCACACGGTAAATACGCACAAGGTAAATACGCACACGGTAAATACGCACACGGTAAATACGCACACGGTAAATACGCACACGGTAAATACGCACACGGTAAATACGCACACGGTAAATACGCACACGGTAAATACGCACACGGTATATACGCACACGGTAAATACGCACACGGTAAATACGCACACGGTAAATACGCACACGGTAAATACGCACACGGTAAATACGCACACGGTAAAAACGCACACGGTAAATACGCACACGGTAAATACGCACACGGTAAATACGCACACGGTAAATACGCACACGGTAAATACGCACACGGTAAATACGCACACGGTAAATACGCACACGGTAAATACGCACACGGTAAATACGCACACGGTAAATACGCACACGGTAAATACGCACACGGTAAATACGCACACGGTAAATACGCACACGGTAAATACGCACACGGTAAATACGCACAAGGTAAACACGCACACGGTAAATACGCACACGGTAAATACGCACACGGTAAATACGCACACCGTAAACACGCACACGGTAAATACGCACACAGTAAATACGCACACAGTAAATACGCACACAGTAAATACGCACACAGTAAATACGCACACAGTAAATACGCACACAGTAATTACGCGCACAGTAAATACGCGCACAGTAAATACGCACACAGTAAATACGCACACAGTAAATACGCACACAGTAAATACGCACACAGTAAATACGCACACAGTAAATACGCACACAGTAAATACGCACACAGTAAATACGCACACAGTAATTACGCACACAGTAAATACGCACACAGTAAATACGCACACAGTAAATACGCTCACAGTAAATACGCACACAGTAAATACGCACACAGTAAATACGCACACAGTAAATACGCACACAGTAAATAAGAACACAGTAAATACGCACACAGTAAATACGCACACGGTAAATACGCACACGGTAAATACGCACACGGTAAATACGCACACGGTAAATACGCACACGGTAAATACGCACACGGTAAATACGCACAAGGTAAATACGCACAAGGTAAATACTCACACGGTAAATACGCACACGGTAAATACGCACACGGTAAATACGCACACGGTAAATACGCACACGGTAAATACGCACACGGTAAATACGCACACGGTAAATACGCACACGGTAAATACGCACACGGTAAGTACGCACACGGTAAGTACGCACACGGTAAATACGCACACGGTAAATACGCACACGGTAAATACGCACACGGTAAATACGCACACGGTAAATACGCACACGGTAAATACGCACACGGTAAATACGCACACGGTAAATACGCACACTGTAAATACGCACACGGTAAATACGCACACGGTAAATACGCACACAGTAAATACGCACACAGTAATTACGCACACAGTAATTACGCACACAGTAAATACGCACACGGTAAATACGCACACGGTAAATAAGCACACAGTAAATACGCATACGGTAAATACGCACACGGTAAATACGCACACGGTAAATACGCACACGGTAAATACGCACACGGTAAATACGCACACGGTAAATACGCACACGGTAAATACGCACAAGGTAAATACGCACAAGGTAAATACGCACACGGTAATTACGCACACGGTAAATACGCACACGGTAAATACGCACACGGTAAATACGCACACGTTAAATACGCACACGGTAAATACGCACACGGTAAATACGCACACGGTAAATACGCACACGGTAAGTACGCACACGGTAAATACGCACACGGTAAATACGCACACGGTAAATATGACACGGTAAATACGCACACGGTAAAGACGCACACGGTAAATACGCACACGGTAATTACGCACACGGTAATTACGCACACGGTAAATACGCACACGGTAAATACGCACACGGTAAATACGCACAAGGTAATTACGCACACGGTAAATACTCACACGGTAAATACGCACACGGTAAATACGCACACGATAAATACGCACACGGTAAATACGCACACGGTAAATACGCACACGGTATATACGCACACGGTAAATACGCAGACGGTAAATACGCACACGGTAAATACGCACACGGTAAATACGCACACGGTAAATACGCACACGGTAAAAACGCACACGGTAAATACACACACGGTAAATACGCACACGGTAAATACGCACACGGTAAATACGCACACGGTAAATACGCACACGGTAAATACGCACACGGTAAATACGCACACGGTAAATACGCACACGGTAAATACGCACACGGTAAATACGCACACGGTAAATACGCACACGGTAAATACGCACACGGTAAATACGCACAAGGTAAACACGCACACGGTAAAAACGCACACGGTAAATACGCACACGGTGAATACGCACACGGTAAATACGCACACGGTAAATACGCGCACGGTAGTAGTAATATATGAGCAGATCTCCCTACCAAGTGTTTTTTTGTGGGGTCATAATCTGGGGTGATGCAATGGGTTACGGCGTTGAATGAATTCGCCGAGTTTATATTGTATTTTATTTGAGGGGTACTTGAGTGGCATTTGAGTGGCATTTAAGTGGCATTCGAGTTTTGATTATTATTTTACTTAATTTGAACTTATATGGTATATACATTTTGAATGTATGGCATTTAAGTTTTGATAATTTCTTTTCATAACTCGAGCTCATATAGCATCTTGAGAGAGAGGAGAGAGGAGATGTATCTACCTTGAATAAATTCATTGATTAAAAGCGAATCAATGTATGACTATATACATTTATTACATAATAAGTAGGGGCAAAATCTCCTCATATAATATAGCTAGATACATAATTCGAACTCATATATACATTGAATGCTATAAAATATATCGGATGATAAAGTTAAATATTCATCTATTCTTTATCAATATTTATAAGGATGATGAAAAATTTTTTGTATTTTATATACATATATATAGTTATAGTAACTGTGGTAAAAGAAGTCTATTATGAAGGTTTTTATTTAAGCCCAAGTAGGCTCGGTAGATACTCCATCAGAACACACTCGTCTTTTAGCATAAAAATATGTGAGACCTCGTTTTATTTGGTTGTATGTCAACATTTTTTGATCCTTTACTACAAATCCTCGATTTTTACCCATAAACGACTTTTTTGTGTTCAATACATTTAGATAACTGTCTTTGTTCAATTGATTAATTCGTTTGTTCAAACCTTTTGAGCTAAACTTGTTTCCTTTTTCTCCCCAGCAGTAATAGGATTTAGAGTTAAGTGCAACAATTCCATCTCCGGTAAATTCCTCTTTAAACAGCCCAGGTGTTCTTTTTCCGTGTTTTAGTACTTTTTCACAACAGTCTTGCATGCTCCATTCTAAACCCATTGTTTTGGTTCTTAAAAACTCATCCCTATGTTTGTCACAGTATGGGCGTGGAAACCAATCACCATATTCATTGTAAAACTCTTTTTTCATACTTGGTTTTACCAGTGTTTCTAATGTTCCGCTCAACGCCATGTATGCGCTATCTGTATCCATTTCAACATATTGGAAATCACTTCTGTCAATATATCTATAAATAAAAAGTTTGTTTCGATTTCAATTATTTGGAAGTTTTACTTACTTACACATAATAATGGTAGGGAATTAGGTTTTACTTACTTATCCATAAAGTCGTAGTAAAACTGTAGCATTCTCAGTTTAGCATACTGTAGCACGGAGAAACCCAAGTGTACTGGAACATTCATAGTTAGCTGAAATGATGGTGATACTGATTAGCAAAGTAAACTTGTGGAATATAAATTTTGAATTGCAAAATAATTGTTTTAAAACTTACTAGCTGTTTACAGGTTACGATTTCATAAAAATCATCTGCTATCTCTTCCATGGCGATAAATTTGTTTCCTCTGATACGAAATGAAGCTTTTCTGGCACCTTCGATGAACTTGATGGTGGTATGTTTTTCTTTATCAGTGATTGTTTTTCCATAAGCAGCATTTCCTACCAACTTGCTAGTAGTAGCGAGTAATTCTTGACTAGGGTCTGCATCTCCCATTCTCCTAGCGTCTGAAACCGATGTTCCAAAAGCTTCAAAAGCTTTTCTAGGAATATATTCTATTAGCTGATAAACTTTGGTGACTTTCAATCCTTGTTTCAAGTACCATTTCAACAAAGGACTCATTAGCAATATCTTATCTCCGTACATACTTCCAACTAATGAGCGTTGAGGAGTCTTTAAAAACCCTTCGGCTTCAGCAAAGACTTTCATTTCATCGCTCAAGTGTTCTCTGGTTAACATCGTATTTTTAAAAATCGGAGGCATTTCGGAGAACTTTTCTTCCTCTTCCTCAGGAACTTCGATGTCACATTCAACAAATCCGAAGAATTCTTCTGATTGAACTCTCTCCAACACTTCTTCTTGATTCAGCTTTTTTTCAAGTATTTTAGGGTAGAAAGAATTGTAAAACGTGTTGACAAATTTTTGTAAATTTGTATGAGTTTTTACACGCTTCATCCAGTCACACTCCCAAATCGAGATTACAGTGTAACCTAATGCTCGAAGATATTCTTCATTTTCCATCGTAGTTTTAAACAGATTTGCTTTTGATTTTCTTCCACTAGCTTGAAGCTCTTGCTCTTTAGCGTTGTTATAAGAGCAGTCGTGTCCATGCCAAAAACACCCGTGGAATTGAAAGACATGACGATTTTCAACACAGAAACCATCAACTGGTAATCCTCGCTGTCCGAGAGTAACTTCTCCTCCATTGAGCTGATGTCTGATATTGATTTTTTTTGAGAACATTTGGAACTGTAACCAGCTATGAGCTATCTTGCTAAATTTTACTGGTTCAGCGACAAAGGAGTTTTCGATTTTTCTTCTTCGAGGATAGCCAGTAGGCATTGATTGCATCATACACCATAAATAGAGCGCATTTGCATCAACTCCATAGATTCTATCACAAATCTTTGCTTCTTTTCCCAACCAATGTTCTCTAATTTTAGTTATACCTTTTTCGTGATATCTATGCATCACTAGACTTGGCCCACCAACTATATTTTTCTTTATTAGAGGATAAAGTTCTGCATTGCAGTTGTCAAGCAGACAAATTGGGAGAGTCTGACGAAACGAGTTACCAAGTTCATCAAAATTCAAGTATGTAGAGAGGTATGGAGGGGGTGGTTGAGGTGCTTTGTTAAACATCCATCGAATCGCTAATCCTGGTAAAGATATACTATCTTTTAACATATCAATCCCATGCTCTCTGTAGATCGATCTTTGTCTTTCCAACGCTTGAACAAATGGTTTTACATCCAAGTTGTTGTACCATTTTAAAAAATCCCTCATTGTCTTCATGTCGTTATTTTTCCATGCTTCTTGACAAATTATGTACTCTTCTTCACTGATATTCTTTTGTTTTAAAGAACTGTAAAAAGATTCTCTTGGAGGTAGATGTTCTTGATTAAGTTGTTCCAAGTCTTTCATCCATTCATAAGGAAAAAATCCTTTTCCGGCTTCACATTTGTATGCTTTGAGATACATTTCATAGCTATATCCAGGAGCGATGAAGTTTGTACAATCTAAAAACAAAAAAGATCCTATTCCGATAACAGGCATCTTGGTTCCTTTTTTTATAACAAAATCAAAATCTGTGTCGGAGACATCTTTCAATTTTTGAAGCAGTTTTCCTTTCATCACATTGACATCATAAGTCTGTGAATTGAAACCTAGAATAGGGAGTTTTTTCATATAGCTGTACAAATCATCCAGAACTTTTTCAGCTCCTGTTCTACGTCTGAAACGATTTTTTTCAAAATCACTACGAAACTTTTCTTCAGCTTCTTCCAGTCGTTGTAATTCACCTTCTATCTGTTTTATGATTCGCGAAAACTGTTTTTCCAATCGGCTATATGATTCTTCACTAATATCATCCAAGTATTCAATGAACCACGATAAATACGCACACGGTAAATACGCACACAGTAAAGACGCACACGGTAAATACGCACACGGTAAATACGCACACGGTAAATACGCACACGGTAATTACGCACACGGTAAATACGCACACGGTAAATACGCACACGGTAAATACGCACACGGTAAATACGCACACGGTAAATACGCACACGGTAAATACGCACACGGTAAATACGCACACGGTAAATACGCACACGGTAAATACGCACACGGTAAATACGCACAAGGTAAATACGCACACGGTAAATACGCACACGGTAAATACGCACAAGGTAAATACGCACACGGTAAATACGCACACGGTAAATACGCACACGGTAAATACGCACACGGTAAATACGCACACGGTAAATACGCACACGGTAAATACGCACACGGTAAATACGCACACGGTAAATACGCACACCGTAAATACGCACACGGTAAATACGCACACGGTAATTACGCACACGGTAATTACGCACACGGTAATTACGCACACGGTAAATACGCACACGGTAAATACGCACACGGTAAATACGCACACGGTAAATACGCACACGGTAAATACGCACACGGTAAATACGCACACGGTAAATACGCACACGGTAAATACGCACACGGTAAATACGCACACGGTAAATACGCACACGGTAAATACGCACACGGTAAATACGCACACGGTAAAGACGCACACGGTAAATACGCACACGGGAAATACGCACACGGTAAATACGCACACGGTAAATACGCACACGGTAAATACGCACACGGTAAATACGCACACGGTAAATACGCACACGGTAAATACGCACACGGTAAATACGCACACGGTAAATACGCACACGGTAAATACGCACACGGTAAATACGCACACGGTAAATACGCACACGGTAAATACGCACACGGTAAATACGCACACGGTAAATACGCACACGGTAAATACGCACAAGGTAAATACGCATACGGTAAATACGCACACGGTAAATACGCACAAGGTAAATACGCACACGGTAAATATGCACACGGTAAATACGCACACGGTAAATACGCACACGGTAAATACGCACACGGTAAATACGCACACGGTAAATACGCACACGGTAAATACGCACACGGTAAATACGCACACGGTAAATACGCACACGGTAAATACGCACAAGGTAAATACGCACACGGTAAATACGCACAAGGTAAATACGCACACGGTAAATACGCACACGGTAAATAGGCACACGGTAAATACGCACACGGTAAATACGCACACGATAAATACGCACACGGTAAATACGCACACGGTAAATACGCACACGGTAAATACGCACACGGTAAATACGCACACGGTAAATACGCACACAGTAAGTACGCACACAGTAAATACGCACACAGTAAATACGCACACAGTAAAGACGCACACAGTAAATACGCACACGGTAAATTTGCACACGGTAATCACCCACACGGTAGACACGCACGCGGTAGACACGCACGCGGTAAATACGCACGCGGTAAATACGCACGCGGTAAATACGCACGCGGTAAATACGCACGCGGTAAATACGCACGCGGTAAATACGCACGCGGTAAATACGCACGCGGTAAATACGCACGCGGTAAATACGCACGCGGTAAATACGCACGCGGTAAATACGCACACGGTAAATACGCACACGGTAAATACGCACACGGTAAATACGCACACGGTAAATACGCACAAGGTAAATACGCACACGGTAAATACGCACACGGTAAATACGCACACGGTAAATACGCACACGGTAAATACGCACACGGTAAATACGCACACGGTAAATACGCACACGGTAAAGACGCACACGGTAAATACGCACACGGTAAATACGCACACGGTAAATACGCACACGGTAAATACGCACACGGTAAATACGCACACGGTAAATACGCACACGGTAAATACGCACACGGTAAATACGCACACGGTAAATACGCACACGGTAAATACGCACACGGTAAATACGCACACGGTAAATACGCACACAGTAAATACGCACAAAGTAAATACGCACACAGTAAATACGCACACAGTAAATACGCACACAGTAAATACGCACACAGTAAATACGCACACAGTAAATAGGCACACAGTAAATACGCACACAGTAAATACGCACACAGTAAATACGCACACAGTAAGTACGCACACAGTAAATACGCACACAGTAATTACGCACACAGTAAAGACGCACACAGTAAATACGCACACAGTAAATACGCACACGGTAAATACACACACGGTAAATACACACACGGTAATCACGCACACGGTAGACACGCACGCGGTAGACACGCACACGGTAAATACGCACACGGTAAATACGCACACGGTAAATACGCACAGGGTAAATACGCACACGGTAAATACGCACACGGTAAATACGCACACGGTAAAAACGCACACGGTAAATACGCACACGGTAAATACGCACACGGTAAATACGCACACGGTAAATACGCACACGGTAAATACGCACAAGGTAAATACGCACACGGTAAATACGCAAACGGTAAATACGCACACGGTAAATACGCACACGGTAAATACGCACACGGTAAAGACGCACACGGTAAATACGCACACGGTAAATACGCACACGGTAAATACGCACACGGTAATTACGCACACGGTAAATACGCACACGGTAAATACGCACACGGTAAATACGCACACGGTAAATACGCACACGGTAAATACGCACACGGTAAATACGCACACGGTAAATACGCACACGGTAAATACGCACACGGTAAATACGCACACGGTAAATACGCACAAGGTAAATACGCACACGGTAAATACGCACACGGTAAATACGCACAAGGTAAATACGCACACGGTAAATACGCACACGGTAAATACGCACACGGTAAATACGCACACGGTAAATACGCACACGGTAAATACGCACACGGTAAATACGCACACGGTAAATACGCACACGGTAAATACGCACACGGTAAATACGCACACGGTAAATACGCACACGGTAAATACGCACACGGTAAATACGCACACGGCAATTACGCACACGGTAATTACGCACACGGTAATTACGCACACGGTAAATACGCACACGGTAAATACGCACACGGTAAATACGCACACGGTAAATACGCACACGGTAAATACGCACACGGTAAATACGCACACGGTAAATACGCACACGGTAAATACGCACACGGTAAATACGCACACGGTAAATACGCACACGGTAAATACGCACACGGTAAATACGCACACGGTAAATACGCACACGGTAAAGACGCACACGGTAAATACGCACACGGTAAATACGCACACGGTAAATACGCAGACGGTAAACACGCACACGGTACATACGCACACGGTAAATACGCACACGGTAAATACGCACGCGGTAAGTACGCACGCGGTAAATACGCACGCGGTAAATACGCACACGGTAAATACGCACACGGTAAATACGCACACGGTAAATACGCACACGGTAAATACGCACACGGTAAATACGCACACGGTAAATACGCACACGGTAAATACGCACACGGTAAATACGCACACGTTAAATACGCACAAGGTAAATACGCACACGGTAAATACGCACACGGTAAATACGCACACGGTAAATACGCACACGGTAAATACGCACACGGTAAATACGCACACGGTAAAGACGCACACGGTAAATACGCACACGGTAAATACGCACACTCCAAATACGCACACGGTAAATACGCACAAGGTAAATACGCATACGGTAAATACGCACATGGTAAATACGCACACAGTAAATACGCACACAGTAAATACGCACACAGTAAATACGCACACAGTAAATACGCACACAGTAAATACGCACACAGTAAATACGCACACAGTAAATACGCACACGGTAAATACGCACACAGTAAATACGCACACAGTAAATACGCACACAGTAAATACGCACACAGTAATTACGCACACAGTAAATACGCACACAGTAAATACGCACACAGTAAATACGCACACAGTAAATACGCACACAGTAAATACGCACACAGTAAATACGCACACAGTAAATACGCACACAGTAAATACGCACACAGTAATTACGCACACAGTAATTACGCACAGAGTAAATACGCACACAGTAAATACGCACACAGTAAACACGCACACAGTAAATACGCACACAGTAAATACGCACACAGTAAATACGCACACAGTAAATACGCGCACAGTAAATACGCACACAGTAAATACGCACACAGTAATTACGCACACAGTAAATTCGCACACAGTAAATACGCACACAGTAATTACGCACACAGTAAATACGCACACAAAAAACACGCACACAGTAAATACGCACACAGTAAATAAGCACACAGTAAATACGCACACAGTAAGTACGCACACAGTAAATACGCACACAGTAAATACGCACACAGTAAATACGCACACAGTAATTACGCACACAGTAAATACGCACACAGTAAATACGCACACAGTAAATACGCACACAGTAAATACGCACACAGTAAATACGCACACAGTAAATACGCACACAGTAAATACGCACACAGTAAATACGCACACAGTAAAAACGCACACAGTAAATACGCACACAGTAAATACGCACACAGTAAACACGCACACAGTAAATACGCACACAGTAAATACGCACACAGTAAATACGCACACGGTAAATACGCACACGGTAAATACGCACACGGTAAATACGCACACGGTAAATACGCACACGGTAAATACGCACACGGTAAATACGCACACGGTAAATACGCACACGTTAAATACGCACAAGGTAAATACGCACACGGTAAATACGCACACGGTAAATACGCACACGGTAAAGACGCACACGGTAAATACGCACACGGTAAATACGCACACGCCAAATACGCACACGGTAAATACGCACAAGGTAAATACGCATACGGTAAATACGCACACGGTAAATACGCACACAGTAAATACGCACACAGTAAATACGCACACAGTAAATACGCACACAGTAAATACGCACACAGTAAATACGCACACAGTAAATACGCACACAGTAAATACGCACACAGTAAATACGCACACAGTAAATACGCACACAGTAAATACGCACACAGTAAATACGCACACAGTAATTACGCACACAGTAAATACGCACACAGTAAATACGCACACAGTAAATACGCACACAGTAAATACGCACACAGTAAATACGCACACAGTAAATACGCACACAGTAAATACGCACACAGTAATTACGCACACAGTAATTACGCACAGAGTAAATACGCACACAGTAAATACGCACACAGTAAATACGCACACAGTAAATACGCACACAGTAAATACGCACACAGTAAATACGCACACAGTAAATACGCGCACAGTAAATACGCACACAGTAAATACGCACACAGTAATTACGCACACAGTAAATTCGCACACAGTAAATACGCACACAGTAATTACGCACACAGTAAATACGCACACAAAAAATACGCACACAGTAAATACGCACACAGTAAATAAGCACACAGTAAATACGCACACAGTAAGTACGCACACAGTAAATACGCACACAGTAAATACGCACACAGTAAATACGCACACAGTAATTACGCACACAGTAAATACGCACACAGTAAATACGCACACAGTAAATACGCACACAGTAAATACGCACACAGTAAATACGCACACAGTAAATACGCACACAGTAAATACGCACACAGTAAATACGCACACAGTAAAAACGCACACAGTAAATACGCACACAGTAAATACGCACACAGTAAACACGCACACAGTAAATACGCACACAGTAAATACGCACACAGTAAATACGCACACAGTAATTACGCACACAGTAAATACGCACACAGTAAATACGCACACAGTAAATACGCACACAGTAAATACGCACACAGTAAATACGCACACAGTAAATACGCACACAGTAAATACGCACACAGTAAATACGCACACAGTAAGTACGCACACAGTAAATACGCGCACAGTAAATACGCACACAGTAAAGACGCACACAGTAAATACGCACACAGTAAATACGCACACAGTAGATACGCACACGGTAAATACGCACACGGTAATCACGCACACGGTAATCACGCAAACGGTAAATACGCACACGGTAAATACGCACACGGTAAATACGCACACGGTAAATACGCACACGGTAAATACGCACACGGTAAATACGCACACGGTAAATACGCACACGGTAAATACGCACACGGTAAATACGCACACGGTAAATACGCACACGGTAAATACGCACACGGGAAATACGCACACAGTAAATACGCACACAGTAAATACGCACACAGTAAATACGCACACAGTAAATACGCACACAGTAAATACGCACACAGTAAATACGCACACAGTCAATACGCACACAGTAAATACGCACACAGTAAATACGCACACAGTAAATACGCACACAGTAAATACGCACACAGTAAATAGGCACACAGTAAATACGCACACAGTAAATACGCACACAGTAAATACGCACACAGTAAATACGCACACAGTAATTACGCACACAGTAATTACGCACACAGTAAATACGCACACAGTAAATACGCACACAGTAAATACGCACACAGTAAATACGCACACAGTAAATAAGCACACAGTAAATACGCACACAGTAAATACGCACACAGTAAATACGCACACAGTAAATACGCACACAGTAAATACGCACACAGTAAATACGCACACAGTAAATACGCACACAGTAAATACGCACACAGTAAATACGCACACAGTAAATACGCACACAGTAAATACGCACACAGTAAGTACGCACACAGTAAAAACGCACACAGTAAATACGCACACAGTAAATACGCACACAGTAAACACGCACACAGTAAATACGCACACAGTAAATACGCACACAGTAAATACGCACACAGTAATTACGCACACAGTAATTACGCACACAGTAAATACGCACACAGTAAATACGCACACAGTAAATACGCACACAGTAAATACGCACACAGTAAATACGCACACAGTAAATACGCACAGAGTAAATACGCACACAGTAAATACGCACACAGTAAATACGCACACAGTAAATACGCACACAGTAAAGACGCACACAGTAAATACGCACACAGTAAATACGCACACAGTAAATACGCACACGGTAAATACGCACACGGTAAATACGCACACGGTAATCACGCACGCGGTAATCACGCACGCGGTAGACACGCACGCGGTAATTACGCACACGGTAATTACGCACACGGTAAATACGCACACGGTAAATACGCACACGGTAAATACGCACACGGTAAATACGCACACGGTAAATACGCACACGGTAAATACGCACACGGTAAATACGCACACGGTAAATACGCACACGGTAAATACGCACACGGTAAATACGCACACGGTAAATACGCACACGGTAAGTACGCACACGGTAAGTACGAATACGGTAAATACGCACACGGTAAATACGCACACAGTAAATACGCACACGGTAAATACGCACACGGTAAATACGCACACGGTAAATACGCACACGGTAAATACGCACACGGTAAATACGCACACGGTAAATACGCACACGGTAAATACGCACACGGTAAATACGCACACGGTAAATAGGCACACGGTAAATACGCACACGGTAAATACGCACACGGTAAAAACGCACACGGTAAATACGCACACGGTATAAACACACACGGTAAATACGCACACGGTAAATACGCACACGGTAAATACGCACACTATAACTACGCACACGGTAAATACGCACACTGTAAATACGCACACGGTAAATACACACACGGTAAATACGCACACTGTAAATACGCACACGGTAAATACGCACACGGTAAATACGCACACGGTAAATACGCACACGGTAAATACGCACACGGTAAATACGCACACGGTAAATACGCACACGGTAAATACGCACACGGTAAATACGCACACGGTGAATACGCACACGGTAAATACGCACACGGTAAATACGCACACGGTAAATACGCACACGGTAAATACGCACACGGTAAATACGCACACGGTAAATACGCACACGGTAAATACGCACACGGTAAATACGCACACGGTAAATACGCACAAGGTAAATACGCACACGGTAAATACGCACACAGTAAATACGCACACAGTAAATACGCACACAGTAAATACGCACAAAGTAAATACGCACACAGTAAATACGCACACAGTAAATACGCACACAGTAAATACGCACACAGTAAATACGCACACAGTAAATACGCACACAGTAAATAGGCACACAGTAAATACGCACACAGTAAATACGCACACAGTAAATACGCACACAGTAAGTACGCACACAGTAAATACGCACACAGTAATTACGCACACAGTAAAGACGCACACAGTAAATACGCACACAGTAAATACGCACACAGTAAATACACACACGGTAAATACACACACGGTAATCACGCACACGGTAGACACGCACGCGGTAGACACGCACACGGTAAATACGCACACGGTAAATACGCACACGGTAAATACGCACAGGGTAAATACGCACACGGTAAATACGCACAAGGTAAATACGCACACGGTAAATACGCACACGGTAAATACGCACAAGGTAAATACGCACACGGTAAATACGCACAAGGTAAATACGCACACGGTAAATACGCACACGGTAAATACGCACAAGGTAAATACGCACACGGTAAATACGCACACGGTAAATACGCACACGGTAAATACGCACACGGTAAATACGCACACGGTAAATACGCACACGGTAAATACGCACACGGTAAATACGCACACGGTAAATACGCACACGGTAAATACGCACACGGTAAATACGCACACGGTAAATACGCACAAGGTAAATACGCACAAGGTAAATACGCACACGGTAAATACGCACACGGTAAAGAGGCACACGGTAAATACGCACACGGTAAATACGCACACGGTAAATACGCACACGTAAATACGCACACGTAAATACGCACACGGTAAATACGCACACGGTAAATACGCACACGGTAAATACGCACACGGTAAATACGCACACGGTAAATACGCACACGGTAAATACGCACAGAGTAAATACGCACACAGTAAATACGCACACAGTAAATATGCACACCGTAAATACGCACACAGTAAATACGCACACAGTAAATACGCACACAGTAAATACGCACACAGCAAATACGCACACAGTAAATACGCACACAGTAAATACGCACACAGTAAATACGCACACAGTAAATACGCACACAGTAAATACGCACACAGTAAATACGCACACAGTAAATACGCTCACAGTAAATACGCATACAGTAAATACGCACACAGTAAATACGCACACAGTAAATAAGAACACAGTAAATACGCACACGGTAAACACGCACACGGTAAATACGCACACGGTGAATACGCACACGGTAAATACGCACACGGTAAATACGCACACGGTAAATACGCACAAGGTAAATACGCACAAGGTAACTACGCACACGGTAAATACGCACACGGTAAATACGCACTTGGTAAATACGCACACGGTAAATACGCACACGGTAAATACGCACACGGTAAATACGCACACGGTAAATACGCACACGGTAAGTACGCACACGGTAAGTACGCACACGGTAAATACGCACACGGTAAATACGCACACGGTAAATACGCACACGGTAAATACGCACACGGTAAAGACGCACACGGTAAATACGCTCACGGTAAATACGCACACGGTAAATACGCACACGGTAAATACGCACACGGTAAATACGCACAAGGTAAATACGCACACGGTAAATACGCACACGGTAAATACGCACACGGTAAATACGCACACGGTAAATACGCACACGGTAAATACGCACGCGGTAAATACGCACACGGTAAATACGAACACGGTAAATACGCACACGGTAAATACGCACACGGTAAATACGCACACGGTAAATACGCACACGGTAAATACCCACACGGTAAATACCCACACGGTAAATACCCACACGGTAAATACGCACACGGTAAATACGCACACGGTAAATACGCACACGGTAAATACGCACACGGTAAATACGCACACGGTAAATACGCACACGGTAAATACGCACACGGTAAGTACGCACACGGTAAGTACGCACACGGTAAATACGCACACGGTAAATACGCACACGGTAAATACGCACACGGTAAATACGCACACGGTAAATACGCACACGGTAAATACGCACACGGTAAATACGCACACGGTAAATACGCACACGGTAAATAGGCACACGGTAAATACGCACACGGTAAATACGCACACGGTAAATACGCACACGGTAAACACGCACACGGTAAATACGCACACGGTAAATACGCACACGGTAAATACGCACACGGTAAATACGCACACGGTAAATACGCACACGGTAAATACGCACACGGTAAATACGCACACGGTATATACGCGCACGGTAAATACGCACACGGTAAATACGCACACGGTAAATACGCACACTATAATTACGCACACGGTAAATACGCACACGGTAAATACGCACACGGTAAATACGCACACGGTAAATACGCACACGGTAAATACGCACACGGTAAATACGCACACGGTAAATACGCACACGGTAAATACGCACACGGTAAATACGCACCCGGTAAATACGCACACGGTAAATACACACACGGTAAATACGCACACGGTAAATACGCACAAGGTAAATACGCACACGGTAAATACGCACACGGTAAATACGCACACAGTAAATACGCACACGGTAAATACGCACACGGTAAATACGCACACGGTAAATACGCACACGGTAAATACGCACACGGTAAATACGCACACGGTAAATACGCCCACGGTAAATACGCACACGGTAAATACGCACACGGTAAATATGCACACGGTAAATACGCACACAGTAAATACGCACACAGTAAATACGCACACAGTAAATACGCACACAGTAAATACGCACACAGTAAATACGCGCACAGTAAACACGCACACAGTAAACACGCACACAGTAAATACGCACACAGTAAATACGCACACAGTAAATACGCACACAGTAAATACGCACACAGTAAATACGCACACAGTAAATACGCACACAGTAAGTACGCACACATTAAATACGCACACAGTAAATACGCACACAGTAAAGACGCACACAGTAAAGACGCACACAGTAAAGACGCACACAGTAAATACGCACACGGTAAATACACACACGGTAATCACGCACACGGTGGACACGCACGCGGTAGACACGCACACGGTAAACACGCACACGGTAAATACGCACACGGTAAATACGCACACGGTAAATACGCACACAGTAAATACGCACACAGTAACCACGCACACAGTAAATACGCACACAGTAAATACGCACACAGTAGATACGCACACAGTAAATACGCACACAGTAAATACGCACACAGTAAATACGCACACAGTAAATACGCACACAGTAAATACGCACACAGTAAATACGCACACAGTAAAAACGCACACAGTAAACACGCACACAGTAAATACGCACACAGTAAAGACGCACACAGTAAATACGCACACAGTAAATACGCACACAGTAAATACGCACACAGTAAATACGCACACAGTAAATACGCACACAGTAAATACGCACACAGTAAATACGCACACAGTAAATACGCACACAGTAAATACGCACACAGTAAATACGCACACAGTAATTACGCACACAGTAAATACGCACACAGTAAATAAGCACACAGTAAATACGCACACAGTAAATACGCTCACAGTAAATACGCACACAGTAAATACGCACACAGTAAATACGCACACAGTAAATAAGCACACAGTAAATACGCACACGGTAAATACGCACACGGTAAATACGCGCACGGTAAATACGCGCACGGTAAATACGCGCACGGTAAATACGCGCACGGTAAATACGCACACGGTAAATACGCACAAGGTAAATACGCACAAGGTAAATACGCACAAGGTAAATACGCACACGGTAAATACGCACACGGTAAATACGCACACGGTAAATACGCACACGGTAAATACGCTCACGGTAAGTACGCACACGGTAAGTACGCACACGGTAAGTACGCACACGGTAAGTACGCACACGGTAAATACGCACACGGTAAATACGCACACGGTAAATACGCACACGGTAAAGACGCACACGTAAATACGCACACGGTAAATACGCACACGGTAAATACGCACACGGTAAATACGCACACGGTAAATACGCACAAGGTAAATACGCACACGGTAAATAAGCACACGGTAAATACGCACACGGTAAATACGCACACGGTAAATACGCACACGGTAAATACGCACACGGTAAATACGCACACTGTAAATACGCACACGGTAAATACGCACACGGTAAATACGCACACGGTAAATACGCACCAATGAATACGCACACGGTAAATACGCACACGGTAAATACGCACACGGTAAATACGCACACGGTAAATACGCACACGGTAAATACGCACACGGTAAATACGCACACGGTAAATACGCACACGGTGAATACGCACACGGTAAACACGCACACGGTAAACACGCACACGGTAAACACGCACACGGTAAACACGCACACGGTAAATACGCACACGGTAAATACCCACACGGTAAATACGCACACGGTAAATACGCACACGGTAAATACGCACACGGTAAATACGCACACGGTAAATACGCACACGGTAAATACGCACACGGTAAATACGCACACGGTAAATACGCACACGGTAAATACGCACACGGTAAATACGCACACGGTAAATACGCACACGGTAAATACGCACACGGTAAATACGCACACTTTAAATACGCACACGGTAAATACGCACACGGTAAATACGCACACGGTAAATACGCACACGGTAAATACGCACACGGTAAATACGCACACAGTAAATACGCACACAGTAAATACGCACACAGTAAATACGCACACAATAAATACGCACACAGTAAATACGCACACAGTAAATACGCACACAGTAAATACGCACACAGTAAATACGCACACAGTAAATACGCACACGGTAAGTACGCACACAGTAAATACGCACACAGTAAATACGCACACAGTAAAGACGCACACAGTAAAGACGCACACAGCAAATACGCACACAGCAAATACGCACACGGTAAATACACACACGGTAATCACGCACACGGTAGACACGCACGCGGTAGACACGCACACGGTAAATACGCACACGGTAAATACGCACACGGTAAATACGCACACGGTAAATACGCACACGGTAAATACGCACACGGTAAATACGCACACGGTAAATACGCACAGGGTAAATACGCACACGGTAAATACGCACACGGTAAATACGCACAAGGTAAATACGCACACGGTAAATACGCACACGGTAAATACGCACACGGTAAATACGCACACGGTAAATAAGCACACGGTAAATACGCACACGGTAAATACGCACACGGTAAACACGCACACGGTAAATACGCACACGGTAAATACGCACACGGTAAATACGCACACGGTAAATACGCACACGGTATATACGCACACGGTAAATACGCACACGGTAAATACGCACACGGTAAATACGCACACGGTAAATACGCACACGGTAAAAACGCACACGGTAAATACGCACACGGTAAATACGCACACGGTAGATACGCACACGGTAAATACGCACACGGTAAATACGCACACGGTAAATACGCACACGGTAAATACGCACACGGTAAATACGCACACGGTAAATACGCACACGGTAAACACGCACACGGTAAATACGCACACGGTAAATACGCACACGGTGAATACGCACACGGTAAACACGCACACGGTAAATACGCACACGGTAAATACGCACACGGTGAATTCGCACACGGTAAATACGCACACGGTAAATACGCACACGGTAAATACGCACACGGTAAATACGCACACGGTAAAAACGCACAGGGTAAATACGCACACGGTAAATACGCACACAGTAAATACGCACACGGTAAATACGCACACGGTAAATACGCACACGGTAAATACGCACACAGTAAATACGCACACAGTAAATACGCACACAGTAAATACGCACACAGTAAATACGCACACAGTAAATACGCACACAGTAAATACGCACACAGTAAATACGCACACAGTAATTACGCACACAGTAAATACGCACACAGTAAATACGCACACAGTAAATACGCACACAGTCAATACGCACACAGTAAATGCGCACACAGTAAATACGCACACAGTAAATACGCACACCGTAAATACGCACACAGTAAGTACGCACACAGTAAATACGCACACAGTAAATACGCACACAGTAAAGACGCACACAGTAAATACGCACACAGTAAATACGCACACGGTAAATACACACACGGTAATCACGCACACGGTAGACACGCACGCGGTAGACACGCACACGGTAAATACGCACACGGTAAATACGCACACGGTAAATACGCACACGGTAAATACGCACACGGTAAATACGCACACGGTAAATACGCACACGGTAAATACGCACACGGTAAATACGCACACGGTAATTACGGACACGGTAAATACGCACACAGTAAATACGCACTCAGTAAATGCGCACACAGTAAATACGCACACAGTAAATACGCACACAGTAAATACGCACACAGTAAATACGCACACAGTAAATACGCACACAGTAAATACGCACACAATAAATACGCACACAGTAAATACGCACACAGTAAATAAGCACACAGTAAATACGCACACAGTAAATACGCACACAGTAAATACGCACACAGTAAATACGCACACAGTAAGTACGCACACAGTAAATACGCACACAGTAAATACGCGCACAGTAAAGACGCACACAGTAAAGACGCACACAGTAAATACGCACACAGTAAATACGCACACGGTAAATACACACACGGTAATCACGCACACGGTAGACACGCACGCAGTAGACACGCACACGGTAAATACGCACACGGTAAATACGCACACAGTAAATACGGACACAGTAAATACGCACACAGTAAATACGCACACAGTAAATACGCACACAGTAAATACGCACACAGTAAATACGCACACAGTAAATACGCACACATTAAGTACGCACACAGTAAATACGCACACAGTAAAGACGCAGACAGTAAAGACGCACACAGTAAAGACGCACACAGTAAATACGCACACGGTAAATACGCACACGGTAAATACACACACGGTAATCACGCACGTGGTAGACACGCACGCGGTAGACACGCACACGTTAAATACGCACACGGTAAATACGCACACGGTAAATACGCACACGGTAAATACGCACACGGTAATTACGCACACAGTAACCACGCACACAGTAAATACGCACACAGTAAATACGCACACAGTAAATACGCACACAGTAAATACGCACACAGTAAACACGCACACAGTAAATACGCACACAGTAAATACGCACACAGTAAATACGCACACAGTAAATACGCACACAGTAAAAACGCACACAGTAAACACGCACACAGTAAATACGCACACAGTAAATACGCACACAGTAAATACGCACACAGTAAATACGCACACAGTAAATACGCACACAGTAAATACGCACACAGTAAATACGCACACAGTAAATACGCACACAGTAAATACGCACACAGTAAATACGCACACAGTAAATACGCACACAGTAAATACGCACACAGTAATTACGCACACAGTAAATACGCACACAGTAAATAAGCACACAGTAAATACGCACACAGTAAATACGCTCACAGTAAATACGCACACAGTAAATACGCACACAGTAAATACGCACACAGTAAATAAGCACACAGTAAATACGCACACGGTAAATACGCACACGGTAAATACGCGCACGGTAAATACGCGCACGATAAATACGCGCACGGTAAATACGCGCACGGTAAATACGCGCACGGTAAATACGCACAAGGTAAATACGCACAAGGTAAATACGCACAAGGTAAATACGCACACGGTAAATACGCACACGGTAAATACGCACACGGTAAATACGCACACGGTAAATACGCACACGGTAAGTACGCACACGGTAAGTACGCACACGGTAAGTACGCACACGGTAAGTACGCACACGGTAAATACGCACACGGTAAATACGCACACGGTAAATACGCACACGGTAAATACGCACACGGTGAATACGCACACGGTAAGTACGCACACGGTAAATACGCACACGGTAAATACGCACACGGTAAATACGCACACGGTAAATACGCACACGGTAAATACGCACACGGTAAATACGCACACGGTAAATACGCACACGGTAAATACGCACACGGTAAATACGCACACAGTAAATACGCACACAGTAAATACGCACACAGTAAATACGCACACAGTAAATACGCACACAGTAAATACGCACACAGTAAATACGCACACAGTAAGTACGCACACAGTAAATACGCACACAGTAAATACGCACACAGTAAAGACGCACACAGTAAAGACGCACACAGTAAATACGCACACAGTAAATACCCACACGGTAAATACACACACGGTAATCACGCACACGGTAGACACGCACGCGGTAGACACGCACACGGTAAATACGCACACGGTAAATACGCACACGGTAAATACGCACACGGTAAATACGCACACGGTAAATACGCACACGGTAAATACGCACACGGTAAATACGCACACGGTAAACACGCACACGGTAAATACGCACACGGTAAATACGCACACGGTGAATTCGCACACGGTAAATACGCACACGGTAAATACGCACACGGTAAATACGCACACGGTAAATACGCACACGGTAAATACGCACACGGTAAATACGCACACGGTAAATACGCACACGGTAAATACGCACACGGTAAATACGCACACGGTAAATACGCACACGGTAAATACGCACACGGTAAATACGCACACGGTAAATACGCACACAGTAAATACGCACACAGTAAATACGCACACAGGAAATACGCACACAGTAAATACGCACACAGTAAATACGCACACAGTAATTACGCACACAGTAAATACGCACACAGTAAATACGCACACAGTAAATACGCACACAGTCAATACGCACACAGTAAATGCGCACACAGTAAATACGCACACAGTAAATACGCACACCGTAAATACGCACACAGTAAGTACGCACACAGTAAATACGCACACAGTAAATACGCACACAGTAAAGACGCACACAGTAAAGACGCACACAGTAAATACGCACACAGTAAATACGCACACGGTAAATACACACACAGTAATCACGCACACGGTAGACACGCACGCGGTAGACACGCACACGGTAAATACGCACACGGTAAATACGCACACGGTAAATACGCACACGGTAAATACGCACACGGTAAATACGCACACGGTAAATACGCACACGGTAATTACGGACACGGTAAATACGCACACAGTAAATACGCACACGATAAATACGCACACAGTAAATACGCACACAGTAAATACGCACACAGTAAATACGCACACAGTAAATACGCACACAGTAAATACGCACACAGTAAATACGCACACAGTAAGTACGCACACAGTAAATACGCACACAGTAAAGACGCACACAGTAAAGACGCACACAGTAAAGACGCACACAGTAAATACGCACACGGTAAATACGCACACGGTAAATACACACACGGTAATCACGCACGTGGTAGACACGCACGCGGTAGACACGCACACGGTAAATACGCACACGGTAAATACGCACACGGTAAATACGCACACGGTAAATACGCACACAGTAAATACGCACACAGTAAATACGCACACAGTAATCACGCACACAGTAAATACGCACACAGTAAATACGCACACAGTAAATACGCACACAGTAAATACGCACACAGTAAATACGCACACAGTAAATACGCACACAGTAAATACGCAAACAGTAAATACGCACACAGTAAATACGCACACAGTAAATACGCACACAGTAAATACGCACACAGTAAATACGCACACAGTAAATACGCACACAGTAAATACGCACACAGTAAATACGCACACAGTAAATACGCACACAGTAAATACGCACACAGTAAATACGCACACAGTAAATACGCACACAATAAATACGCACACAGTAAATACGCACACAGTAAATACGCACACAGTAAATACGCACACAGTAAAGACGCACACAGTAAATACGCACACAGTAAATACGCACACAGTAAATACGCTCACAGTAAATAAGCACACAGTAAATACGCACACAGTAAATACGCACACAGTAAATACGCACACAGTAAATAAGCACACAGTAAATACGCACACGGTAAAGACGCACACGGTAAATACGCACAAGGTAAATACGCACAAGGTAAATACGCACACGATAAATACGCACACGGTAAATACGCACACGGTAAATACGCACATGGTAAATACGCACACGGTAAATACGCACACGGTAAATACGCACACGGTAAATACGCACACGGTAAATACGCACACGGTAAATACGCACACGGTAAGTACGCACACGGTAAGTACTCACACGGTAAATACGCACACGGTAAATACGCACACGGTAAATACGCACACGGTAAAGACGCACACGGTAAAGATGCACACGGTAAATACGCACACGGTAAATACGCACACGGTAAATACGCACACGGTAAATACGCACACGGTAAATACGCACAAGGTAAATACGCACACGGTAAATACGCACACGGTAAATACGCACACGGTAAATACGCACACGGTAAACACGCACACGGTAAATACGCACACGGTAAATACGCACACGGTAAATACGCACACGGTAAATACGCACACGGTAAATACGCACACGGTAAATACGCACACGGTAAATATGCACACGGTAGATATGCACACGGTAAATACGCACACGGTAAACACGCACACGGTAAACACGCACACGGTAAATACGCACACGGTAAATACGCACACGGTAAAAACGCACACGGTAAATACGCACACGGTAAATACGCACACGGTAAATACGCACACGGTAAATACGCACACGGTAAATACGCACACGGTAAATACGCACACGGTAAATACGCACACGGTAAATACGCACACGGTAAATACGCACACGGTGAATACGCACACGGTAAGTACGCACACGGTAAATACGCACACGGTAAATACGCACACGGTAAATACGCACACGGTAAATACGCACACGGTAAATACGCACACGGTAAATACGCACACGGTAAATACGCACACGGTAAATACGCACACGGTAAATACGCACACAGTAAATACGCACACAGTAAATACGCACACAGTAAATACGCACACAGTAAATACGCACACAGTAAATACGCACACAGTAAATACGCACACAGTAAGTACGCACACAGTAAATACGCACACAGTAAATACGCACACAGTAAAGACGCACACAGTAAAGACGCACACAGTAAATACGCACACAGTAAATACCCACACGGTAAATACACACACGGTAATCACGCACACGGTAGACACGCACGCGGTAGACACGCACACGGTAAATACGCACACGGTAAATACGCACACGGTAAATACGCACACGGTAAATACGCACACGGTAAATACGCACACGGTAAATACGCACACGGTAAATACGCACACGGTAAACACGCACACGGTAAATACGCACACGGTAAATACGCACACGGTGAATTCGCACACGGTAAATACGCACACGGTAAATACGCACACGGTAAATACGCACACGGTAAATACGCACACGGTAAATACGCACACGGTAAATACGCACACGGTAAATACGCACACAGTAAATACGCACACAGTAAGTACGCACACAGTAAGTACGCACACAGTAAACACGCACACAGTAAAGACGCACACAGTAAAGACGCACACAGTAAATACGCACACAGTAATTACGCACACAGTAAATACGCACACAGTAAGTACGCACACAGTAAGTACGCACACAGTAAACACGCACACAGTAAAGACGCACACAGTAAAGACGCACACAGTAAATACGCACACAGTAATTACGCACACAGTAAATACACACACAGTAAATACACACACAGTAAATACACACACGGTAATCACGCACGCGGTAGACACGCACACGGTAAATACGCACACGGTAAATACGCACACGGTAAATACGCACACGGTAAATACGCACACGGTAAATACGCACACAGTAAATACGCACACGGTAAATACGCACACGGTAATTACGCAAACGGTAAATACGCAAACGGTAAATACGCAAACGGTAAATACGCACACGGTAAATACGCACACGGTAAATACGCACACGGTAAATACGCACACGGTATATATGCACACGGTAAATACGCACACGGTAAATACGCACACGGTAAACACGCACACGGTAAATACGCACACGGTAAATACGCACACGGTAAATACGCACACGGTAAATACGCACACGGTAAATACGCACACGGTAAATACGCACACGGTAAATACGCACACGGTAAATACGCACACGGTAAATACGCATACGGTAAATACGCATACGGTAAATACGCACACGGTAAATACGCACACGGTAAATACGCACACGGTAAACACGCACACGGTAAATACGCACACGGTGAATACGCACACGGTAAGTACGCACACGGTAAATACGCACACGGTAAATACGCACACGGTAAATACGCACACGGTAAATACGCACACGGTAAAAACGCACACGGTAAATACGCACACGGTAAATACGCACACGGTAAATACGCACACGGTAAATACGCACACGGTAAATACGCACACGGTAAATACGCACACGGAAAATACGCACACGGTAAATACGCACACGGTAAATACGCACACGGTAAATACGCACACTGTAAATACGCGCACAGTAAATACGCACACAGTAAATACGCACACAGTAAATACGCACACAGTAAATACGCACACAGTAAATACGCACACAGTAAATACGCACACAGTAAATACGCACACAGTAAATACGCACACAGTAAATACGCACACAGTAAGTACGCACACAGTAAGTACGCACACAGTAAGTACGCACACAGTAAACACGCACACAGTAAAGACGCACACAGTAAAGACGCACACAGTAAATACGCACACAGTAATTACGCACACAGTAAATACACACAGAGTAAATACACACACAGTAATCACGCACGCGGTAGACACGCACACGGTAGACACGCACACGGTAAATACGCACACGGTAAATACGCACACGGTAAATACGCACACGGTAAATACGCACACGGTAAATACGCACACAGTAAATACGCACACGGTAAATACGCACACGGTAATTACGCAAACGGTAAATACGCACACGGTAAATACGCACGCGGTAAATACGCACACGGTAAATACGCACACGGTAAATACGCACACGGTAATTACGCACACGGTAAATACGCACACGGTAAATACGCACACGGTAAATACGCACACGGTAAATACGCACACGGTAAATACGCACACGGTAAATACGCACACGGTAAATACGCACACGGTAAATACGCACACGGTAAATACGCACACGGTAAATACGCACACGGTAATTACGCACACGGTAAATACGCACACGGTAAATACGCACACGGTAAATACGCACACGGTAAATACGCACACGGTAAATACGCACACGGTAAATACGCACACGGTAAATACGCACGCGGTAAATACGCACACGGTAAATACGCACACGGTAAATACGCACACGGTAAATACGCACACGGTAAATACGCACACGGTAAATACGCACACGGTAAATACGCACACGGTAAATACGCACACGGTAAATACGCACACGGTAAATACGCACACGATAAATACGCACACGGTAAATACGCACACGGTAAATACGCACAAGGTATATACGCACAAGGTAAATACGCACACGGTAAATACGCACACGGTAAATACGCACACGGTAAATACGCACACGGTAAATACGCACAGGGTAAACACGCACACGGTAAATACGCACAAGGTAAATACGCACACGGTAAATACGCACACGGTAAATACGCACACGGTAAATACGCACACGGTAAATAGGCACACGGTAAATAGGCACACGGTAAATACGCACACGGTAAATACGCACACGGTAAATACCCACACGGTAAATACGCACACGGTAAATACGCACACGGTAAATACACACACGGTAAATACGCACACGGTAAATACGCACACGGTAAATACGCACACGGTAAATACGCCCACGGTAAATACGCACACGGTAAATACGCACACGGTAAATACGCACACGGTAAATACGCACACGGTAAATACGCACACAGTAAATACGCACACAGTAAATACGCACACAGTAAATACGCACACAGTAAATACGCACACAGTAAATACGCACACAGTAATTACGCACACAGTAAATACGCACACAGTAAATACGCTCACAGTAAATACGCACACGGTAAATACGCACACGGTAAATACGCACACGGTAAATACGCACACGGTAAATACGCACACGGTAAATACGCACACGGTAAATACGCACACGGAAAATACGCACACGGTAAAAACGCACACGGTAAATACGCACACGGTAAATACGCACACGGTAAATACGCACACGGTAAATACGCACACGGTAAATACGCACACGGTAAATACGCACACGGTAAATACGCACACGGTAAATACGCACACGGTAAGTACGCACACGGTAAACACGCACACGGTAAATACGCACACGGTAAATACGCACACGGTGAATACGCACACGGTAAGTACGCACACGGTAAATACGCACACGGTAAATACGCACACGGTAAATACGCACACGGTAAATACGCACACGGTAAATTTGCACACGGTAAATACGCACACGGTAAATACGCACACAGTAAATACGCACACAGTAAATACGCACACAGTAAATACGCATACAGTAAAAACGCACACAGTAAATACGCACACAGTAAATACGCACACAGTAAATATGCACACAGTAAATACGCACACAGTAAATACGCACACAGTAAAGACGCACACAGTAAATACGCACACAGTAAAGACGCACACAGTAAGTACGCACACAGTAAATACCCACACGGTAAATACACACACGGTAATCACGCACACGGTAGACACGCACGCGGTAGACACGCACACGGTAAATACGCACACGGTAAATACGCACACGGTAAATACGCACACAGTAAATACGCACACAGTAAATACGCACACAGTAAATACGCACACAGTCAATACGCACACAGTAAATACGCACACAGTAAATACGCACACAGTAATTACGCACACAGTAAATACGCACACAGTAAATACGCACACAGTAAATACGCACACAGTAAGTACGCACACAGTAAGTACGCACACAGTAAACACGCACACAGTAAAGACGCACACAGTAAAGACGCACACAGTAAATACGCACACAGTAATTACGCACACAGTAAATACACACACAGTAAATACACACACGGTAATCACGCACGCGGTAGACACGCACACGGTAGACACGCACACGGTAAATACGCACACGGTAAATACGCACACGGTAAATACGCACACGGTAAATACGCACACGGTAAATACGCACACGGTAAATACGCACACGGTAAATACGCACACGGTAAATACGCACACGGTAATTACGCAAACGGTAAATACGCACACGGTAAATACGCACACGGTAAATACGCACACGGTAAATACGCACACGGTAATTACGCACACGGTATATACGCACACGGTAAATACGCACACGGTAAATACGCACACGGTAAATACGCACACGGTAAATACGCACACTGTAAATACGCACACGGTAAATACGCACACGGTAAATACGCACACGGTAAATACGCACACGGTAAATACGCACACGGTAAATACGCACACGGTAAATACGCACACGGTAAATACGCACACGGTAAATACGCACACGGTAAATACGCACACGGTAAATACGCACACGGTAATTACGCACACGGTAAACACGCACACGGTAAATACGCACACGGTAAATACGCACACGGTAAATACGCACACGGTAAATACGCACACGGTAAATACGCACACGGTAAATACGCACAGGGTAAACACGCACACGGTAAATACGCACACGGTAAATACGCACAAGGTAAATACGCACACGGTAAATACGCACACGGTAAATACGCACACGGTAAATACGCACACGGTAAATAGGCACACGGTAAATACGCACACGGTAAATACGCACACGGTAAATACGCACACGGTAAATACGCACACGGTAAATACGCACACGGTAAATACACACACGGTAAATACGCACACGGTAAATACGCACACGGTAAATACGCCCACGGTAAATACGCACACGGTAAATACGCACACGGTAAATACGCACACGGTGAATACGCACACGGTAAGTACGCACACGGTAAATACGCACACGGTAAATACGCACACGGTAAATACGCACACGGTAAATACGCACACGGTAAATTTGCACACGGTAAATATGCACACGGTAAATACGCACACAGTAAATACGCACACAGTAAATACGCACACAGTAAATACGCATACAGTAAATACGCACACAGTAAATACGCACACAGTAAATACGCACACAGTAAATATGCACACAGTAAATACGCACACAGTAAATACGCACACAGTAAAGACGCACACAGTAAATACGCACACAGTAAAGACGCACACAGTAAGTACGCACACAGTAAATACCCACACGGTAAATACACACACGGTAATCACGCACACGGTAGACACGCACGCGGTAGACACGCACACGGTAAATACGCACATGGTAAACACGCACACGGTAAATACGCACACAGTAAATACGCACACAGTAAATACGCACACAGTAAATACGCACACAGTCAATACGCACACAGTAAATACGCACACAGTAAATACGCACACAGTAATTACGCACACAGTAAATACGCACACAGTAAATACGCACACAGTAAATACGCACACAGTAAATACGCACACAGTAAATACGCACACAGTAAATACGCACACAGTAAATACGCACACAGTAAATACGCACACAGTAAATACGCACACAATAAATACGCACACAGTAAATACGCACACAGTAAATACGCACACAGTAAATACGCACACAGTAAATACGCACACAGTAAATACGCACACAGTAAGTACGCACACAGTAAATACGCAGACAGTAATTACGCACACAGTAAAAACGCACACAGTAAAGACGCACACAGTAAATACGAACACAGTAAATACGCACACGGTAAATACACACACGGTAATCACGCACACGGTAGACACGCACGCAGTAGACACGCACACGGTAAATACGCACACGGTAAATACGCACACAGTAAATACGCACACAGTAAATACGCACACAGTAAATACGCACACAGTAAATACGCACACAGTAAATACGCACACAGTAAATACGCACACAGTAAATACGCACACAGTAAGTACGCACACAGTAAATACGCACACATTAAAGACGCACACAGTAAAGACGCACACAGTAAAGACGCACACAGTAAATACGCACACAGTAAATACGCACACGGTAAATACACACACGGTAATCACGCACATGGTAGACACGCACGCGGTAGACACGCACACGGTAAATACGCACACGGTAAATACGCACACGGTAAATACGCACACGGTAAATACGCACACAGTAAATACGCACACAGTAAATACGCACACAGTAATCACGCACACAGTAAATACGCACACAGTAAATACGGACACAGTAAATACGCACACAGTAAATACGCACACAGTAAATACGCACACAGTAAATACGCAAACAGTAAGTACGCACACAGTAAATACGCACACAGTAAATACGCACACAGTAAATACGCACACAGTAAATACGCACACAGTAAATACGCACACAGTAAATACGCACACAGTAAATACGCACACAGTAAAACCGCACACAGTAAATACGCACACAGTAAATACGCACACAGTAATTACGCACACAGTAAATACGCACACAATAAATACGCAGACAGTAAATACGCACACAGTAAATACGCACACAGTAAATACGCACACAGTAAAGACTCACACAGTAATTACGCACACAGTAAATACGCACACAGTAAATACGCACACAGTAAATACGCACACAGTAAATACGCTCACAGTAAATAAGCACACAGTAAATACGCACACAGTAAATACGCACACAGTAAATACGCACACAGTAAATAAGCACACAATAAATACGCACACAGTAAATACGCACACGGTAAATACGCACACGGTAAATACGCACACGGTAAAGACGCACACGGTAAATACGCACACGGTAAATACGCACAAGGTAAATACGCACAAGGTAAATACGCACAAGGTAAATATGCACACGGTAAATATGCACACGGTAAATACGCACACGGTAAATACGCACACGGTAAATACGCACTCGGTAAATACGCACACGGTAAATACGCACACGGTAAATACGCACACGGTAATTACGCACACGGTAAGTACGCACACGGTAAGTACTCACACGGTAAATACGCACACGGTAAATACGCACACGGTAAATACGCACACGGTAAGGACGCACACGGTAAAGACACACACGGTAAATACGCACACGGTAAATACGCACACGGTAAATACGCACACGGTAAATACGCACACGGTAAATACGCACAAGGTAAATACGCACACGGTAAATACGCACACGGTAAATACGCACACGGTAAATACGCACACGGTAAACACGCACACGGTAAATACGCACACGGTAAATACGCACACGGTAAATACGCACACGGTAAATACGCACACGGTAAATACGCACACGGTAAATACGCACACGGTAAATACGCACACGGTATATACGCACACGGTAAATACGCACACGGTAAATACGCACACGGTAAATACGCACACGGTAAATACGCACACAGTAAATACGCACACAGTAAATACGCACACAGTAATCACGCACACAGTAAATACGCACACAGTAAATACGGACACAGTAAATACGCACACAGTAAATACGCACACAGTAAATACGCACACAGTAAATATGCAAACAGTAAATACGCACACAGTCAATACGCACACAGTAAATACGCACACAGTAAATACGCACACAGTAATTACGCACACAGTAAATACGCACACAGTAAATACGCACACAGTAAATACGCACACAGTAAATACGCACACAGTAAATACGCACACAGTAAATACGCACACAGTAAATACGCACACAGTAAATACGCACACAGTAAATACGCACACAATAAATACGCACACAGTAAATACGCACACAGTAAATACGCACACAGTAAATACGCACACAGTAAATACGCACACAGTAAATACGCACACAGTAAGTACGCACACAGTAAATACGCACACAGTAATTACGCACACAGTAAAGACGCACACAGTAAAGACGCACACAGTAAATACGAACACAGTAAATACGCACACGGTAAATACACACACGGTAATCACGCACACGGTAGACACGCACGCAGTAGACACGCACACGGTAAATACGCACACGGTAAATACGCACACAGTAAATACGCACACAGTAAATACGCACACAGTAAATACGCACACAGTAAATACGCACACAGTAAATACGCACACAGTAAATACGCACACAGTAAATACGCACACAGTAAGTACGCACACAGTAAATACGCACACATTAAAGACGCACACAGTAAAGACGCACACAGTAAAGACGCACACAGTAAATACGCACACAGTAAATACGCACACGGTAAATACACACACGGTAATCACGCACATGGTAGACACGCACGCGGTAGACACGCACACGGTAAATACGCACACGGTAAATACGCACACGGTAAATACGCACACGGTAAATACGCACACAGTAAATACGCACACAGTAAATACGCACACAGTAATCACGCACACAGTAAATACGCACACAGTAAATACGGACACAGTAAATACGCACACAGTAAATACGCACACAGTAAATACGCACACAGTAAATACGCAAACAGTAAGTACGCACACAGTAAATACGCACACAGTAAATACGCACACAGTAAATACGCACACAGTAAATACGCGCACAGTAAATACGCACACAGTAAATACGCACACAGTAAATACGCACACAGTAAAACCGCACACAGTAAATACGCACACAGTAAATACGCACACAGTAATTACGCACACAGTAAATACGCACACAATAAATACGCAGACAGTAAATACGCACACAGTAAATACGCACACAGTAAATACGCACACAGTAAAGACTCACACAGTAATTACGCACACAGTAAATACGCACACAGTAAATACGCACACAGTAAATACGCACACAGTAAATACGCTCACAGTAAATAAGCACACAGTAAATACGCACACAGTAAATACGCACACAGTAAATACGCACACAGTAAATAAGCACACAGTAAATACGCACACAGTAAATACGCACACGGTAAATACGCACACGGTAAATACGCACACGGTAAAGACGCACACGGTAAATACGCACACAGTAAATACGCACAAGGTAAATACGCACAAGGTAAATACGCACAAGGTAAATATGCACACGGTAAATATGCACACGGTAAATACGCACACGGTAAATACACACACGGTAAATACGCACTCGGTAAATACGCACACGGTAAATACGCACACGGTAAATACGCACACGTTAATTACGCACACGGTAAGTACGCACACGGTAAGTACTCACACGGTAAATACGCACACGGTAAATACGCACACGGTAAATACGCACACGGTAAGGACGCACACGGTAAAGACACACACGGTAAATACGCACACGGTAAATACGCACACGGTAAATACGCACACGGTAAAGACGCACACGGTAAATACGCACAAGGTAAATACGCACACGGTAAATACGCACACGGTAAATACGCACACGGTAAATACGTACACGGTAAACACGCACACGGTAAATACGCACACGGTAAATACGCACACGGTAAATACGCACACGGTAAATACGCACACGGTAAATACGCACACGGTAAATACGCACACGGTAAATACGCACACGGTATATACGCACACGGTAAATACGCACACGGTAAACACGCACACGGTAAATACGCACACGGTAAATACGCACACGGTAAATACGCACACGGTAAAAACGCACACGGTAAATACGCACACGGTAAATACGCACACTGTAAATACGCACACGGTAAATACGCACACGGTAAATACGCACACGGTAAATACGCACACGGTAAATACGCACACGGTAAATACGCACACGGTAAATACGCACACGGTAAACACGCACACGGTAAATACGCACACGGTAAACACGCACACGGTAAATACGCACACGGTAAGTACGCACACGGTAAATACGCACACGGTAAATACGCAGACGGTAAATACGCACACGGTAAATACGCACACGGTAAATACGCACACGGTAAATACGCACACGGTAAATACGCACACGGTAAATACGCACACGGTAAATACGCACACGGTAAATACGCACACGGTAAATACGCACACAGTAAATACGCACACAGTAAATACGCACACAGTAAATACGCAAACAGTAAATACGCACACAGTAAATACGCACACAGTAAATACGCACACAGTAAATACGCACACAGTAAATACGCACACAGTAAATACGCACACAGTAAATACGCACACGGTAAATACGCACACAGTAAATACGCACACAGTAAATACGCACACAGTAAATACGCACACAGTAAATACGCACACAATAAATACGCACACAGTAAATACGCACACAGTAAATACGCACACAGTAAATACGCACACAGTAAAGACGCACACAGTAATTACGCACACAGTAAATACGCACACAGTAAATACGCACACAGTAAATACGCACACAGTAAATACGATCACAGTAAATAAGCACACAGTAAATACGCACACAGTAAATACGCACACAGTAACTACGCACACAGTAAATAAGCACACAGTAAATACGCACACGGTAAATACGCACACGGTAAATACGCACACGGTAAATACGCACACGGTAAATACGCACACGGTAAATACGCACACGGTAAATACGCACAAGGTAAATACGCACACGGTAAATACGCACACGGTAAATACGCACACGGTAATTACACACACGGTAAGTACGCACACGGTAAGTACTCACACGGTAAATACGCACACGGTAAATACGCACACGGTAAATACGCACACGGTAAAGACGCACACGGTAAAGACGCACACGGTAAATACGCACACGGTAAATACGCACACGGTAAATACGCACACGGTAAATACGCACACGGTAAATACGCACACGGTAAATACGCACAAGGTAAATAAGCACACGGTAAATACGCACACGGTAAATACGCACACGGTAAATACGCACACGGTAAACACGCACACGGTAAACACGCACACGGTAAATACGCACACGGTAAATACGCACACGGTAAATACGCACACGGTAAATACGCACACGGTAAATACGCACACGGTAAATACGCACACGGTAAATACGCACACGGTAAATACGCACACGGTAAATACGCACACGGTAAATACGCACACGGTAAATACGCACACGGTAAATACGCACACGGTAAATACGCACAAGGTAAATACGCACACGGTAAATACGCACACGGTAAATACGCACACGGTAAATACGCACACGGTAAATACGCACACGGTAACTACGCACACGGTAAATACGCACACGGTAAATACGCACAAGGTAAATACGCACACAGTAAATACGCACACGGTAAATACGCACACGGTAAATACGCACACGGTAAATAGGCACACGGTAAATAGGCACACGGTAAATACGCACACGGTAAATACGCACACGGTAAATACGCACACGGTAAATACGCACACGGTAAATACGCACACGGTAAATACGCACACGGTAAATACGCACACGGTAAATACGCACACGGTAAATACGCACACGGTAAATACGCACACGGTAAATACGCACACGGTAAATACGCACACGGTAAATACGCACACGGTAAATACGCACACGGTAAATACGCACACGGTAAATACGCACACGGTAAATACGCACACGGTAAATACGCACACAGTAAATACGCACACAGTAAATACGCACACAGTAAATACGCACACAGTAATTACGCACACAGTAATTACGCACACAGTAAATACGCACACAGTAAATACGCTCACAGTAAATACGCACACGGTAAATACGCACACGGTATATACGCACACGGTAAACACGCACACGGTAAATTCGCACACGGTAAATACGCACACGGTAAATACGGACACGGTAAATACGCACACGGTAAAAACGCACACGGTAAATACGCACACGGTAAATACGCACACGGAAAATACGCACACGGTAAATACGCACACGGAAAATACGCACACGGTAAATACGCACACGGTAAATACGCACACGGTAAATACGCACACGGTAAATACTCACACGGTAAATACGCACACGGTAAGTACGCACACGGTAAACACGCACACGGTAAATACGCACACGGTAAATACGCTCACGGTGAATACGCACACGGTAAGTACGCACACGGTAAATACGCACACGGTAAATACGCACACGGTAAATACGCACACGGTAAATACGCACACGGTAAATACGCACACGGTAAATACGCACACGGTAAATACGCACACGGTAAATACGCACACGGTAAATACGCACACGGTAAATACGCACACGGTAAATACGCACACGGTAAATACGCACACGGTAAATACGCACACAGTAAATACGCACACAGTAAATACGCACACAGTAAATACGCACACAGTAAATACGCACACAGTAAATACTGTAGTGGATTTTGTGGGGCCGACCAAACGTCCACCAACAACGCCTCACTCCAGAGGTAAACTTCCAACAGAGGAGTATGCCAACTCCACAACTGTTCCCGGAGCCCACGGCTCAAACGTACAACTCAATGACTTGTTGAGTTAACCATACTTTATTACACAGCGTAACCAGCAATGTATAATAAGGGTAAATGTATCATGCTACTTGGCTTAAGCACAGGTAGAATCCCAATACAATACAAAGAGTCTAGTGAAATGTTCTGCCTTTTATAGGCAGAGCATAATTAAAACATATGCCCAAACAAGGGGCGACAAATCAGTAATGGCAGGAAGTGTTTACTCTAATCAGATCATAAGGTATAAATATGCAATACAGTCATTGGCTAATATGAGGTTAAATATGAAGGGCGCCCAGAAGTAGGGGGCGGAGCTTCTCATTCAATCTTGCTTACTCATGGTGGTGCAATGAGTAGCCCTGGTTCTTGGTCCTTATGGCTTGTGGTCCTTGGCTTTGTCTTGTTTGAGGACAGCTATGTTGCAGAGTCGGGCTCCTGCACCTTTGGTATTAATTTCGGTTCTCAGGCTATCGTAGAACTTTTCTCACCGACCCGGTATAGGTATGGTAATGGCACTGCAGGGCCGGTAGTACATGCTGCAGGGCCGGCAGGGTGTGCTGCAGGGCCGGTGGTACCTCTGCAGGGCAGGCAGTGAATGCTGCAGGGCAGGCAGTGAATGCTGCAGGGCAGGCAGTGAATGCTGCAGGGCAGGCAGTGAATGCTGCAGGGCAGGCAGTGAATGCTGCAGGGCCGGTAGGGTTTCTACCGGCTTACTTGTTCGTGTTCTGGCTGTGCCAGGCTCAGTTTAGGCTTGCCTGACACCCAGCAGTTGTCAGGGGGACCTTGCGCAAAGATAGTGGTCACAAAAATCCACCACATTCCCCTCTCCATTAAAGACTGTATCTCTTTGGTCTTTAATTACATAATTTAGCAAAGAGAATAATAGTGGCGAGCAACACCCGTGCTCGGTCAAGTTTGTGGGGAGAGCATCTTACTGCCTCCTAGCATCTCTAGGGGCGGCTTCCCCTGCCTGTTTCGATCCCCCAGGGTCATAGGGGAAGTCGAGAACATTTCTCATTGCACAGACTGCTACCATAGCATCTGATGCATAAGCAGAGAAAGAACCTTCAGGGTTTCTCTCTTCTCCCTTGTTGTACGGGGTGGCCGGCTCATTCTCCAGCCTAAGCTTCTCTCCTGGAACCTCCTCTTTCAACATCGGGGGTGGCAATATCTGCATCAAGTACACCTCTAGGTTTGGCTGGACATCCACAGTTGACTGTGATTCAGCATCTTTTTCAGCTATAGGTGCTAGCTCCGTATCAGCGGCAGCAGCAACAGGAGTTGGCTGGGGAGGTGCAGTTTCTGTCTGTAGCAACTCCTCTTCTCCAAGTCCTGGAGGGTGGTAGGCTCCTGCTAGGTCAGTTTCTAACAGCAAGCTCTCGTTCTTCATTTCTATCTCCAAACAGTTGGAAGCAGCCATAGTGCTAATCTGTGGCACGAGGCTTTCTTTAGTGGAGACAGTACACGTAGTGCCCTGGTCACTGTTTTGAGAGGGAATGACTGTCTCCTTCTTGTCAACTGCTTTCTCAGACTTCCGACTCATCCTGTCTGTGCTTGCAGGAGGCGGCTGAGCAGGGGTACTAGGAGCAAACTTTGGTGGTCCCTGGTAGCTCTCACGGGGGGAGTTCAGCTGGAGTCTTGCCATATCTGGTAGAGCAGCTCCTGGCAATCCTTTTGAAACCACATACGACCACAGTGGTGCAACTTCTTTGGTGGATATAACTGTTTTGGCGCCTTCCCCGGATTTCCCGGCTATTGCATCATGAGTGGTTTTAGCCACTGTCTTCGATGCTGGCAACCAACAGCTCTTTCCACTCCTTTTCACTGCCTGAGGGTGGTTACTACGTAACTCCTCCTTTTTCTTCTGGTGACTCTCCTGCTTGTCCAGAGGCGTAGCCAACAGGAGCTCAGGGGCAATTTTCACGCTCTTTCCTCTGGCGGCCTCAGTTTTCATCCCTTCGAGCTCAAATTTTCCGTGAGGGCTACTCTCCCCCCTCTCCATTGTTTGGGAGGTCCTGTAGACTGCTTGTTCACTCTTTGCATGTGCTGTTGGGGTAAATCCATCCCAACCACCAAGTGAAAAAGCATCCTTGTGCGTGGTGTCTATCCACATCACACCAGCCGGTAACAGCTCCTCATGTTTGTCCATATACGGCACATCATGTCCGTCTATAGTAATAACGGAGTCCTGAATATTGAGTAAACACTCATGAGTGGTGAGGAACGGCATCCCTATGATGGCGTCCTCACTTATGTCCCTTATCAGGAAGCTGACATTGGTCTGTAACCCACAGATCTGTACGGACACCTTCACCGTGCCATCGAAAGCAATTTTTGGCCCATCAGCCATCAACCCATGTGGCTCACTGTTCCGTAGCGTACTTCTTACGCTCGGCGGCAGTCTTTGATAGACATGCCGGGATAGCAGGTTTGTAGTACATCCGGTATCTACAAGTATTGACACATCTCGTCCCTCCATTTTTCCAGTGAGGAAATAGCTTGCCTTGTACGGACGTACAGGGGGGAAGCAGGTGGTGTCCGCCGCGTGCATTCTAGCAGGGGGCTGGCTCGTGTAGGGGTGTTGTGTCTGCTGGTTCCGTTTGGGGGTGTTACGGCTCGCCCAATCGCAGGTAGATGCCGGTAGCTCTACTGCGGGCGACGGCCGTTTCCCGCCTGGGCAGGCATCCGTTGTGGTCTGGTACTCCACGATCTCTTTGGACACTGCCTTTGCATGTGTCCCAACTCTCCACAGTCCCAGCACTGGAGTGGTGGTTGATCAGGCAGTGGTGGAGGAGGCTGAGGTGTAGGGGTAGCTCCTGACTTCAATGACTTGATTTCTTTCGTGAGTTCCGCCAATGCCTCCATGACCGCTGTCAGAGAGTCCTTGTTTGGCGGTGCAGGGCGGACATTCTTCACTGCAGTATGCGGTGTGTCCGACTCATCGTCAATGTACTCCTCCTCATCTGTAGATTCGTCGTCTACCATGCGCACGTGAGTAGACCTCTCGTCAGGACCTGTCCTGATCTGCAGGTATTCGTTCCCTGCTCTCACTGCGTCTGAAAGTTCCACTGGCTGTATTGCCAGGAGGTGTCTCTGCAAATAGGGGTTGCCTAATGTAGAGCTGAAGATATCTACTATCATTCGTTGCAACGATCTGCGGGGGAGGTCCGCATACGCGACCTGCACCAGTCGTTCTACTTCAGTGGCATGCTCCTGCAGCGTAGTCTTATACGTCCTGCGGAGGCCAGTAAGTTTGTATCTTGCTTCACGGGGGGTTAAACCAAACCTTGTCCGTAAAGCAGCAAATATGCCTTGCAACTGTGGTGCCTTACCACACTCAAGTGCACTCCCTCTCAGGGACTCTCGCAGATGCAGCAACGCTGTCTGCTCTGGCCATTCGTTGGCCTCAGCCACTCCCATGAAGCGCTCTATGAAATAGTCCACGTCTCCGTCTCCATCGAACTTCGGTGCTTTAAATAAAGACCGGTGATTGGCAGCGGCTGGCTGCATGACGGCTTGTAACGCTTCTGTCAAACGTTCCATCACATTCGCTTCGGGGTTTGCAGGTGGTACCCTACCAGCGCTGCGTGCCCGTTGGTTTGCCATTGTCTAGACTTAGAGGAGTAACTCAACTCAAGTGTACAATGGATAGTGTGCTGGTCCGTTTTTAGCGGCACCAGGGCTCTACAGCGTCTAGGGCTGTCTATATCAAGTTGTCTCAGTAAACAAGGTACTGGAAAGTAGCACAAGGCCGGTACAATATTGCACAGGGCCGGTAGTAATGTGTACAGGGCCGGCGTTTAGAGCGCAGGGCCGGTCACAAAGTTAGCAGGGCCGGTATCCGAAGACACAGGGCCGGTATCAGTGTTAGCAGGGCCGGTATCAGAAGACACAGGGCCGGTATCAGTGTGTGCAGGGCCGGTATCAAAGATACTGGGCTGTCTGGTTGCTGCAACGGAGTAAACTCAACGTTTATGCAGAGCTAAGTGACGCACACTTTCTGGGAGCACTTCTTCAGGCGGAGCAAGCTCAACGTCTGTTCAAGAGTGTCCAAATGGGGGGTCTGTACAGTGAATACAGATCCGGATTTTCGGGCTGCAATATGCAGTTCCAAGGTAGCGCAGTCCAACAGCGTGAGAACAATCCCACCGCTGCCACCAGTGTAGTGGATTTTGTGGGGCCGACCAAACGTCCACCAACAACGCCTCACTCCAGAGGTAAACTTCCAACAGAGGAGTATGCCAACTCCACAACTGTTCCCGGAGCCCACGGCTCAAACGTACAACTCAATGACTTGTTGAGTTAACCATACTTTATTACACAGCGTAACCAGCAATGTATAATAAGGGTAAATGTATCATGCTACTTGGCTTAAGCACAGGTAGAATCCCAATACAATACAAAGAGTCTAGTGAAATGTTCTGCCTTTTATAGGCAGAGCATAATTAAAACATATGCCCAAACAAGGGGCGACAAATCAGTAATGGCAGGAAGTGTTTACTCTAATCAGATCATAAGGTATAAATATGCAATACAGTCATTGGCTAATATGAGGTTAAATATGAAGGGCGCCCAGAAGTAGGGGGCGGAGCTTCTCATTCAATCTTGCTTACTCATGGTGGTGCAATGAGTAGCCCTGGTTCTTGGTCCTTATGGCTTGTGGTCCTTGGCTTTGTCTTGTTTGAGGACAGCTATGTTGCAGAGTCGGGCTCCTGCACCTTTGGTATTAATTTCGGTTCTCAGGCTATCGTAGAACTTTTCTCACCGACCCGGTATAGGTATGGTAATGGCACTGCAGGGCCGGTAGTACATGCTGCAGGGCCGGCAGGGTGTGCTGCAGGGCCGGTGGTACCTCTGCAGGGCAGGCAGTGAATGCTGCAGGGCAGGCAGTGAATGCTGCAGGGCAGGCAGTGAATGCTGCAGGGCAGGCAGTGAATGCTGCAGGGCAGGCAGTGAATGCTGCAGGGCCGGTAGGGTTTCTACCGGCTTACTTGTTCGTGTTCTGGCTGTGCCAGGCTCAGTTTAGGCTTGCCTGACACCCAGCAGTTGTCAGGGGGACCTTGCGCAAAGATAGTGGTCACAAAAATCCACCACAATACGTACACAGTAAATACGCACACAGTAAATGCGCACACAGTAAATACGCACACAGTAAATACGCACACAGTAAGTACGCACACAGTAAGTACGCACACAGTAAATACGCACGCAGTAAAGACGCACACAGTAAAGACGCACACAGTAAATACGCACACAGTAAATACGCACACAGTAAATACACACACGGTAAATACACACACGGTAATCACGCACGCGGTAGACACGCACACGGTAGACACGCACACGGTAAATACGCACACGGTAAATAAGCACACTCTAAATACGCACACGGTAAATACGCACACGGTAAATACGCACACGGTAAATACGCACACGGTAAATACGCACACGGTAAATACGCACACGGTAATTACGCACACGGTAAATACGCACACGGTAAATACGCACACGGTAAATACGCACACGGTAAATACGCACACGGTAATTACGCACACGGTAAATACGCACACGGTAAATACGCACACGGTAAATACGCACACGGTAAATACGCACACGGTAAATACGCACACGGTAAATACGCACACGGTAAATACGCACACGGTAAAGACGCACACGGTAAATACGCACACGGTAAATACGCACACGGTAAATACGCACACGGTAAACACGCACACGGTAAATACGCACACGGTAAATACGCACACGGTAAATACGCACACGGTAAATACGCACACGGTAAATACGCACACGGTAAATACGCACACGGTAAATACGCACACGGTAAATACGCACACGGTAAATACGCACACGGTAAATACGCACACGGTAAATACGCACACGGTAAATACGCACACGATAAATACGCACACGGTAAATACGCACACGATAAATACGCACACGGTAAATACGCACAAGGTAAATACGCACACGGTAAATACGCACACGGTAAATACGCACACGGTAAATACGCACACGGTAAATACGCACACGGTAAATACGCACACGGTAAATACGCACACGGTAAATACGCACACGGTAAATACGCACACGGTAAATACGCACACGGTAAATACGCACACGGTAAATACGCACACGGTAAATACGCACACGGTAAATACGCACACGGTAAATACGCACACGGTAAATACGCACACGATAAATACGCACACGGTAAATACGCACACGGTAAATACGCACACGGTAAATACGCACAAGGTAAATACGCACACGGTAAATACGCACACGGTAAATACGCACACGGTAAATACGCACACGGTAAATACGCACACGGTAAATACGCACACGGTAAATACGCACACGGTAAATACGCACAAGGTAAATACGCACACGGTAAATACGCACACGGTAAATACGCACATGGTAAATACGCACACGGTAAATAGGCACACGGTAAATACGCACACGGTAAATACGCACACGGTAAATACGCACACGGTAAATACGCACACGGTAAATACGCACACGGTAAATACGCACACGGTAAATACGCACACGCTAAATACGCACACGGTAAATACGCACACGGTAAATACGCACACGGTAAATACGCACACGGTAAATACGCACACAGTAAATACGCACACGGTAAATACGCACACAGTAAATACGCACACAGTAAATACGCACACAGTAAATACGCACACAGTAAATACGCACACAGTAAATACGCACACAGTAATTACGCACACAGTAAATACGCACACAGTAAATACGCACACAGTAAATACGCTCACAGTAAATACGCACACGGTAAATACGCACACGGTATATACGCACACGGTAAATACGCACACGGTAAATACGCACACGGAAAATACGCACACGGTAAATACGCACACGGTAAAAACGCACACGGTAAATACGCACACGGTAAATACGCACACGGTAAATACGCACACGGTAAATACGCACACGGTAAATACGCACACGGTAATTACGCACACGGTAAATACGCACACGGTAAATACGCACACGGTAAATACGCACACGGTAAATACGCACACGGTAAATACGCACACGGTAAATACGCACACGGTAAAGACGCACACGGTAAATACGCACACGGTAAATACGCACACGGTAAATACGCACACGGTAAATACGCAAACGGTAAATACGCACACGGTAAATACGCACACGGTAAATACGCACACGGTAAATGCGCACACGGTAAATACGCACACGGTAAATACGCACACGGTAAATACGCACACGGTAAATACGCACACGGTAAATACGCACACGGTAAATACGCACACGGTAAATACGCACATATAAATACGCACAAGGTAAATACGCACAAGGTAAATACGCACACGGTAATGACGCACACGGTAAATACGCACACGGTAAATACGCACACGGTAAATACGCACACAGTAAATACGCACACGGTAAATACGCACACGGTAAATACGCACACGGTAAGTACGCACACGGTAAGTACGTACACGGTAAGTACGCACACGGTAAGTACGCACACGGTAAATACGCACACGGTAAATACGCACACGGTAAATACGCACACGGTAAATACGCACACGGTAAATACGCACACGGTAAATACGCACACTGTAAATACGCACACGGTAAATACGCACACGGTAAATACGCACACGGTAAATACGCACACGGTAAATACGCACACGGTAAATACGCACACGGTAAATACGCACACGGTAAATACGCACACGGTATATACGCACACGGTAAATACGCACACGGTAAATACGCACACGGTAAATACGCACACTATAAATACGCACACGGTAAATACGCACACGGTAAATACGCACACGGTAAATACGCACACGGTAAATACGCACACGGTAAATACGCACACGGTAAATACGCACACGGTAAATACGCACACGGTAAATACGCACACGGTAAATACGCACACGGTAAATACGCACACGGTAAATACGCACACGGTAAATACGCACACGGTAAATACGCACACGGTAATTACGCACACGGTAAATACGCACACGGTAAATACGCACACGGTAAATACGCACACGGTAAATACGCACACGGTAAATACGCACACGGTAAATACGCACACGGTAAATACGCACACGGTAAATACGCACACGGTAAACACGCACACGGTAAATACGCACACGGTAAATACGCACACGGTAAATACGCACACGGTAAATACGCACACGGTAAATACGCACACGGTAAATACGCACACAGTAAATACGCACACAGTAAATACGAACACAGTAAATACGCACACAGTAAATACGCACACAGTAAATACGCACACAGTAAATACGCACACAGTAAATACGCACACAGTAAATACGCACACAGTAAATACGCACACAGTAATTACGCACACAGTAAATACGCACACAGTAAGTACGCACACAGTAAATACGCGCACAGTAAATACGCACACAACAAAGACGCACACAGTAAAGACGCACACAGTAAATACGCACACGGTAAATACGCACACGGTAAATACGCACACGGTAAATACGCACACGGTAAATACGCACACGGTAAATACGCACACGGTAAATACGCACACGGTAAATACGCACAAGGTAAATACGCACACGGTAAATACGCACACGGTAAATACGCACACGGTAAATACGCACACGGTAAAGACGCACACGGTAACTACGCACACGGTAAATACGCACTCGGTAAATACGCACACGGTAAATACGCACACGGTAAATACGCACACGGTTAATACGCACACGGTAAATACGCACACGGTAAATACTCACACGGTAAATTCACACAAGGTAAATACTGTGGTGGATTTTTGTGACCACTATCTTTGCGCAAGGTCCCCCTGACAACTGCTGGGTGTCAGGCAAGCCTAAACTGAGCCTGGCACAGCCAGAACATGAACAAGTAAGCCGGTAGAAACCCTACCGGCCCTGCAGCATTCACTGCCTGCCCTGCAGCATTCACTGCCTGCCCTGCAGCATTCACTGCCTGCCCTGCAGCATTCACTGCCTGCCCTGCAGAGGTACCACCGGCCCTGCAGCATTCACTGCCTGCCCTGCAGCATGTACTACCGGCCCTGCAGTGCCATTACCGTACCTATACCGGGTCGGTGAGCAAAGTTCTACAATAGCCTGAGGACCGAAATTACTACCAAAGGTGCAGGAGCCCGACTCTGCAACATAGCTGTCCTCAAACAAGACAAAAGCCAAGGACCACAAGCCATAAGGACCAAGAACCAGGGCTACTCATTGCACCACCATGAGTAAGCAGGATTGACTGAGAAGCTCCGCCCCCTACTTCTGGGCGCCCTTCATATTTAACCTCATATTAGCCAATGACTGTATTGCATATTTATACCTTATGATCTGATTAGAGTAAACACTTCCTGTCATCACTGATTTGTTGCCCCTTGTTTGGGCATATGTTTTAATTATGCTCTGCCTATAAAAGGCAGAACATCTCACTTCACTCCTTGTATTGTATTGGGATTCTACCTGTGCTTAAGCCAAGTAGCATGATACATTTACCCTTATTATACATTGCTGGTTACGCTGTGTAATAAAGTATGGTTAACTCAACAAGTCATTGAGTTGTACGTTTGAGCCGTGGGCTCCGGGAACAGTTGTGGAGTTGGCATACTCCTCTGTTGGAAGTTTACCTCTGGAGTGAGGCGTTGTTGGTGGACGTTTGGTCGGCCCCCCAAAATCCACTACACTGGTGGCAGCAGTGGGATTGTTCTCACGCTGTTGGACTGCGCTACCTTGGAACTGCATATTGCAGCCCGAAAATCCGGATCTGTATTCACTGTACAGACCCCCCATTTGGACACTCTTGAACAGACGTTGAGCTTGCTCCGCCTGAAGAAGTGCTCCCAGAAAGTGTGCGTCACTTAGCTCTGCATAAACGTTGAGTTTACTCCGTTGCAGCAACCAGACAACCCAGTATCTTTGATACCGGCCCTGCACACACTGATACCGGCCCTGTGTCTTCTGATACCGGCCCTGCTAACACTGATACCGGCCCTGTGTCTTCGGATACCGGCCCTGCTAACTTTGTGACCGGCCCTGCGCTCTAAACGCCGGCCCTGTACACATTACTACCGGCCCTGTGCAATATTGTACCGGCCTTGTGTTACTTTCCAGTACCTTGTTTACTGAGACAATTTGATATAGACAGCCCTAGATGCTGTAGAGACCTGGTGCCGCTAAAAACGGACCAGCACACCATCCATTGTACACTTGAGTTGAGTGACTCCTCTAAGTCTAGACAATGGCGAACCAACGGGCACGCAGCGCTGGTAGGGTACCACCTGCAAACCCCGAAGCGAATGTGATGGAACGTTTGACAGAAGCGTTACAAGCCGTCATGCAGCCAGCCGCTGCCAATCACCGGTCTTTATTTAAAGCACCGAAGTTCGATGGAGACGGAGACGTGGACTATTTCATAGAGCGCTTCATGGGAGTGGCTGAGGCCAACGAATGGCCAGAGCAGACAGCGTTGCTGCATCTGCGAGAGTCCCTGAGAGGGAGTGCACTTGAATGTGGTAAGGCACCACAGTTGCAAGGCATATTTGCTGCTTTACGGACAAGGTTTGGTTTAACCCCCCGTGAAGCAAGATACAAACTTACTGGCCTCCGCAGGGCGTATAAGACTACGCTGCAGGAGCATGCCACTGAAGTAGAACGACTGGTGCAGGTCGCGTATGCGGACCTCCCCCACAGATCGTTGCAACGAATGATAGTAGATATCTTTAGCTCTACATTAGGCAACCCCTATTTGCAGAGACACCTCCTGGCAATACAGCCAGTGGAACTTTCAGACGCAGTGAGAGCAGGGAACGAATACCTGCAGATCAGGACAGGTCCTGAAGAGAGGTCTACTCACGTGCGCATGGTAGATGACGAATCTACAGATGAGGAGGAGTACACTGACGATGAGTCGGACACACCGCATACTGCAGTGAAGAATGTCCGCCCTGCACCGCCAAACAAGGACTCTCTGACAGCAGTCATGGAGGCGTTGGCAGAACTCACGAAAGAAATCAAGTCATTGAAATCAGGAGCTACCCCTACACCTCAGCCTCCTCCACCACTGCCTGATCAACCACCACTCCAGTGCTGGGACTGTGGAGAGTTGGGACACATGCAAAGGCAGTGTCCAAAGAAATCGTGGAGAACCAGACCACAACGGATGCCTGCCCAGGCGGGAAACGGCCGTCGCCCGCAGTAGAGCTACCGGCATCTACCTGCGATTGGGCGAGCCGTAACACCCCCAAACGGAGCCAGAGGACGCAACATCCCTACACGGGCCAGCCCCCTGCTAAGATGCACGCGGCGGACACCACCGGCTCCCCTCATGTACGCCCGTACAAGGCAAGCTATTTCCTCACTGGAAAAATGGATGGACGAGTTGTGTCGATACTTGTAGACACCGGGTGTACTACAAACCTGTTATCTCGGCATGTCTATCAAAGACTACCCCTGAGTGTGAGAAGCACACTGCAGAACAGCGAGTCACACGGAGTGATGGCTGATGGGTCGAAGATCGCGTTCTACGGCACGGTGAAGGTGTCCGTACAGATCTGTGGGTTACAGAGCAATGTCAGCTTCGTGATAAGTGACATAAACGAGGACGCCATCATAGGGATGCCGTTCCTCACCACTCATGAGTGTTTGCTCAGATTTCAAGACTCCGTCATTACAATAGACGGACACGATGTACCATGCACGGACAAGCATGGAAAGCTGCTAAAAGATAGCGTCATGTGGATAGACGCGGCACAAAAGGATGTTATGCCACTTGGTGGTTGGGATGGATTCTCCCCAACAGCACCTACAGAAAGTGAGCAAGTAGTCTGCAGGACCTCCCAAACGATGGAGAGGGGGAAGGATAGCCTGCACAGAAAATTTGAGCGTAAAGAGATGAAAACTGAGGTCGCCAGAGGAAAGAGAGCGAAATTTACCTCTACGCCCCTGTTGGCTACGCCCCTGGACAAGCAGGAAGGTCACCAAAAGAAAGCACAGGAGGAGTTATCTAATGACCACCCACAGGCAATGAAAGGGAGTGGAAGGAGCTGTTGGTTGCCAGCATCGAAGACAGTGGCTAAAACCACTCATGATGCAATAGCCGGGAAATCCGGGGAAGGCGCCAAAACAGCTATATCCGCCAAAGAAGTTGCACCACTGTGGTCGTATGTGGTTTCAAAAGGATTGCCAGAAGCTGTTCTACCAGATGTGGCAAGGCTCCAGCTGAAATTCCCCCGTGAGAGCTACCAGGGACCACCAAAGTTTGCTCCTAGTACCCCTGCTCTGCTGCCTCCTGCAAGCACAGACAGGATGAGTCGGAAGTCTGAGAAAGCAGTTGACAAAAAGGAGACAGTCATTCCCTCTCAAGACAGTGACCAGGGCACTACGTGTACTGTCTCAACTAAAGAAAGCCTCGTGCAACAGATTGGCACTATGGCTACTTCCAACTGTTTGGAGATAGAAGTGAAGAACAAGAGCATGCTGTTAGAAACTGACCTAGCAGCCTACCACCCTCCAGGACTTAGAGAAGAGGAGTTGTTGGCCATGCCAGCGGAGGAGTTGCTACAGACAGAAACTGCACCTCCCCAGCCGACTCCTGTTGCTGCTGCCGCTGATACGGAGCTAGCACCTATAAATGAAAAAGATGCTGAATCGCAGTCAACTGTCGATGTCAAGCCAAACCTTGAGGTGCACTGGATGCAGATCTTGCCACTGCCGATGCTGGAAGAGGAGGTTCCAGGAGAGAAGCTGAGGCTGAAGAATGAGCCGGCCACCACGTACAACAAGGGAGAAGAGAGAAACCCTGAAGACTCTTTCTCTGCTTATGCATCAGATGCTATGGTAGCAGTCTGTGCAACGAGAGATGTTCTCGACTTCCCCTATGACCCTGGGGGATCGAAACATGCATGGGAAGCCGCCCCTAGAGATGCTAGGAGGCAGTAGGATGCTCTCCCCACAAACTTAACCGAGCACGGGTGTTGCTCGCCACTATTATTCTCTTTGCTAAATTATATAATTAAAGACAAAGAGATACTGTCTTTAATGGAGAGGGGAATGTGGTGGATTTTTGTGACCACTATCTTTGCGCAAGGTCCCCCTGACAACTGCTGGGTGTCAGGCAAGCCTAAACTGAGCCTGGCACAGCCAGAACATGAACAAGTAAGCCGGTAGAAACCCTACCGGCCCTGCAGCATTCACTGCCTGCCCTGCAGCATTCACTGCCTGCCCTGCAGCATTCACTGCCTGCCCTGCAGCATTCACTGCCTGCCCTGCAGAGGTACCACCGGCCCTGCAGCATTCACTGCCTGCCCTGCAGCATGTACTACCGGCCCTGCAGTGCCATTACCGTACCTATACCGGGTCGGTGAGCAAAGTTCTACAATAGCCTGAGGACCGAAATTACTACCAAAGGTGCAGGAGCCCGACTCTGCAACATAGCTGTCCTCAAACAAGACAAAAGCCAAGGACCACAAGCCATAAGGACCAAGAACCAGGGCTACTCATTGCACCACCATGAGTAAGCAGGATTGACTGAGAAGCTCCGCCCCCTACTTCTGGGCGCCCTTCATATTTAACCTCATATTAGCCAATGACTGTATTGCATATTTATACCTTATGATCTGATTAGAGTAAACACTTCCTGTCATCACTGATTTGTTGCCCCTTGTTTGGGCATATGTTTTAATTATGCTCTGCCTATAAAAGGCAGAACATCTCACTTCACTCCTTGTATTGTATTGGGATTCTACCTGTGCTTAAGCCAAGTAGCATGATACATTTACCCTTATTATACATTGCTGGTTACGCTGTGTAATAAAGTATGGTTAACTCAACAAGTCATTGAGTTGTACGTTTGAGCCGTGGGCTCCGGGAACAGTTGTGGAGTTGGCATACTCCTCTGTTGGAAGTTTACCTCTGGAGTGAGGCGTTGTTGGTGGACGTTTGGTCGGCCCCCCAAAATCCACTACAATACGGACACGGTAAATACGCACACGGTAAATACGCACAAGGTAAATACGCGCACGGTAAATACGCGCACGGTAAATACGCGCACGGTAAATACGCACACGGTAAATACGCACACGGTAAATACGCACACGGTAAATACGCACACGGTAATTACGCACACGGTAAATACGCACACGGTAAATACGCACACGGTAAATACGCACACGGTAAATACGCACACGGTAAATACGCACACGGTAAATACGCACACGGTAAATACGCACACGGTAAATACGCACACGGTAAATACGCACAAGGTAAATACGCACACGGTAAATACGCACACGGTAAATACGCACACGGTAAATACGCACACGGTAAAGACGCACACGGTAACTACGCACACGGTAAATACGCACTCGGTAAATACGCACACGGTAAATACGCACACGGTAAATACGCACACGGTTAATACGCACACGGTAAATACGCACACGGTAAATACTCACACGGTAAATTCACACAAGGTAAATACGGACACGGTAAATACGCACACGGTAAATACGCACACGGTAAATACGCACACGGTAAACACGCACAAGGTAAATACGCACACGGTAAAATCGCACACGGTAAATACGCACAAGGTAAATACGCACACGGTAAATACGCACACGGTAAATACGCACACGGTAAATACGCACAGGGTAAATACGCACACGGTAAATACGCACACGGTAAATACGCACACGGTAAATACGCACACGGTAAATACGCACACGGTGAATACGCACACGGTAAATACGCACACGGTAAATACGCACACGGTAAATACGCACACGGTAAATACGCACACGGTAAATACGCACACAGTAAATACGCACACGGTAAATACGCACACAGTAAATACGCACAAGGTAAATACGCACACAGTAAATACGCACACAGTAAATACGCACACAGTAAATACGCACACAGTAAATACGCACACAGTAAATACGCACACAGTAAATACGCACACAGTAAATACGCACACAGTAAATACGCACACAGTAAATACGCACACAGTAAATACGCACACAGTAAATGCGCACACAGTAAATACGCACACAGTAAATACGCACACAGTAAATACGCATACAGTAATTACGCACACAGTAAATACGCACACAGTAAATACGCACACGGAAAATACGCACACAGTAAATACGCACACAGTAAATACGCACACAGTAAATACGCACACGGTAAATACGCACACAGTAAATACGCACACAGTAAATACGCACACAGTAAATACGCACACAGTAAATACGCACACAGTAAATACGCACACAGTAAATACGCACACAGTAAATACGCACACAGTAAATACGCACACGGTAAATACGCACAGGGTAAATACGCACACGGTAAATACGCACATATAAATACGCACAAGGTAAATACGCACACGGTAATGACGCACACGGTAAATACGCACACGGTAAATACGCACACGGTAAATAGGCACACGGTAAATACGCACACGGTAAATACGCACACGGTAAATACGCACACGGTAAATACGCACACGGTAAGTACGCACACGGTAAGTACGCACACGGTAATCACGCACACGGTAAATACGCTCACGGTAAATACGCACACGGTAAATACGCACACGGTAAAGACGCACACGGTAAAGACGCACACGGTAAATACGCACACGGTATATACGCACAAGGTAAATACGCACACGGTAAATACGCACACGGTAAATACGCACACGGTAAATACGCACACGGTAAATACGCACACGGTAAATACGCACACGGTAAATACGCACACGGTAAATACGCACACGGTAAATACGCACACGGTAAATACGCACACGGTAAATACGCACACGGTAAATACGCACACGGTAAATACGCACACGGTATATACGCACACGGTAAATACGCACACGGTAAATACGCACACGGTAAATACGCACACTATAAATACGCACACGGTAAATACGCACACGGTAAATACGCACACGGTAAATACGCACACGGTAAATACGCACACGGTAAATACGCACACGGTAAATACGCACACGGTAAATACGCACACGGTAAATACGCACACGGTAAATACGCACACGGTAAATACGCACACGGTAAATACGCACACGGTAAATACGCACACGGTAAATACGCACACGGTAAATACGCACACGGTAAATACGCACACGGTAAATACGCACACGGTAAATACGCACACGGTAAATACGCACACGGTAAATACGCACACGGTAAATACGCACACGGTAAATACGCACACGGTAAATACGCACACGGTAAATACGCACACGGTAAATACGCACACGGTAAATACGCACACGGTAAATACGCACACGGTAAATACGCACGCAGTAAATACGCACGCAGTAAATACGCACACAGTAAATACGCACACAGTAATTACGCACACAGTAATTACGCACACAGTAAGTACGCACACAGTAAATACGCACAGGGTAAATACGGACACGGTAAATACGCACACGGTAAATACGCACACGGTAAATACGCACACGGTAAATACGCACAAGGTAAATACGCACACGGTAAATTCGCACACGGTAAATACGCACAAGGTAAATACGCACACGGTAAATACGCACACGGTAAATACGCACACGGTAAATACGCACACGGTAAATACGCACACGGTAAATACGCACACGGTAAATACGCACACGGTAAATACGCACACGGTAAATACGCACACGGTAAATACGCACACGGTAAATACGCACACAGTAAATACGCACACAGTAAATACGCACACAGTAAATACGCACACAGTAAATACGCACACAGTAAATACGCACACAGTAAATACGCACACAGTAAATACGCACACAGTAAATACGCACACAGTAATTACGCACACAGTAAATACGCACACAGTAAATACGCACACAGAAAATACGCACACAGTAAATACGCACACAGTAAATACGCACACAGTAAATACGCACACAGTAAATACGCACACAGTAAATACGCACACAGTAAATACGCACACAGTAAATACGCACACAGTAAATACGCACACAGTAAATACGCACACAGTAAATACGCACACAGTAAATACGCACACAGTAAATTCGCACACAGTAAATACGCACACAGTAATTACGCTCACAGTAAATACGCACACAGTAAATACGCACACAGTAAATACGCACACTGTAAATACGCACACAGTAAATACGCACACAGTAAATACGCACACAGTAATTACGCACACAGTAAATACGCACACAGTAAATACGCACACAGTAATTACGCACACAGTAAATACGCACACAGTAAATACGCACACAGTAAATACGCACACAGTAAATACGCACACAGTAAATACGCACACAGTAAATACGCACACAGTAAATACGCACACAGTAAATACGCACACAGTAAATACGCACACAGTAAATACGCACAGAGTAAATACGCACACGGTAATTACGCACACGGTAAATACGCACACGGTAAATACGCACACGGTAAATACGCACACGGTAAATACGCACACGGTAAATACGCACACGGTAAATACGCACACGGTAAATACGCACACGGTAAATACGCACACGGTAAATAGGCACACGGTAAATACGCACACGGTAAATACGCACACGGTAAATACGCACACGGTAAATACGCACACGGTAAATACGCACACGGTAAATACTCACACGGTAAATTTGCACACGGTGAATACGCACACGGTAAATACGCACACGGTAAATACGCACACGGTAAATACGCACACGGTAAATACGCACACGGTAAATACGCACACGGTAAATACGCACACGGTAAATACGCACACGGTAAATACGCACACGGTAAATACGCACACGGTAAATACGCACAAGGTAAATACGCACACGGTAAATACGCACACGGTAAATACGCAGACGATAAATACGCAGACGGTAATCACGCACACGGTAAATACGCTCACGGTAAATACGCACACGGTAAATACGCACACGGTAAAGACGCACACGGTAAAGACGCACACGGTAAATACGCACACGGTATATACGCACAAGGTAAATACGCACACGGTAAATACGCACACGGTAAATACGCACACGGTAAATACGCACACGGTAAATACGCACACGGTAAATACGCACACGGTAAATACGCACACGGTAAATACGCACACGGTAAATACGCACACGGTAAATACGCACACGGTAAATACGCACACGGTAAATACGCACACGGTAAATACGCACACGGTATATACGCACACGGTAAATACGCACACGGTAAATACGCACACGGTAAATACGCACACTATAAATACGCACACGGTAAATACGCACACGGTAAATACGCACACGGTAAATACGCACACGGTAAATACGCACACGGTAAATACGCACACGGTAAATACGCACACGGTAAATACGCACACGGTAAATACGCACACGGTAAATACGCACACGGTAAATACGCACACGGTAAATACGCACACGGTAAATACGCACACGGTAAATACGCACACGGTAAATACGCACACGGTAAATACGCACACGGTAAATACGCACACGGTAAATACGCACACGGTAAATACGCACACGGTAAATACGCACACGGTAAATACGCACACGGTAAATACGCACACGGTAAATACGCACACGGTAAATACGCACACGGTAAATACGCACACGGTAAATACGCACACGGTAAATACGCACACGGTAAATACGCACACGGTAAATACGCACGCAGTAAATACGCACGCAGTAAATACGCACACAGTAAATACGCACACAGTAATTACGCACACAGTAATTACGCACACAGTAAGTACGCACACAGTAAATACGCACAGGGTAAATACGGACACGGTAAATACGCACACGGTAAATACGCACACGGTAAATACGCACACGGTAAATACGCACAAGGTAAATACGCACACGGTAAATTCGCACACGGTAAATACGCACAAGGTAAATACGCACACGGTAAATACGCACACGGTAAATACGCACACGGTAAATACGCACACGGTAAATACGCACACGGTAAATACGCACACGGTAAATACGCACACGGTAAATACGCACACGGTAAATACGCACACGGTAAATACGCACACGGTAAATACGCACACGGTAAATACGCACACGGTAAATACGCACACGGTAAATACGCACACGGTAAATACGCACACGGTAAATACGCACACGGTAAATACGCACAAGGTAAATACGCACACAGTAAATACGCACACAGTAAATACGCACACAGTAAATACGCACACAGTAAATACGCACACAGTAAATACGCACACAGTAAATACGCACACAGTAAATACGCACACAGTAAATACGCACACAGTAAATACGCACACAGTAAATACGCACACAGTAAATACGCACACAGTAAATACGCACACAGTAAATACGCACACAGTAATTACGCACACAGTAAATACGCACACAGTAAATACGCACACAGAAAATACGCACACAGTAAATACGCACACAGTAAATACGCACACAGTAAATACGCACACAGTAAATACGCACACAGTAAATACGCACACAGTAAATACGCACACAGTAAATACGCACACAGTAAATACGCACACAGTAAATACGCACACAGTAAATACGCACACAGTAAATACGCACACAGTAAATTCGCACACAGTAAATACGCACACAGTAATTACGCTCACAGTAAATACGCACACAGTAAATACGCACACAGTAAATACGCACACTGTAAATACGCACACAGTAAATACGCACACAGTAAATACGCACACAGTAATTACGCACACAGTAAATACGCACACAGTAAATACGCACACAGTAATTACGCACACAGTAAATACGCACACAGTAAATACGCACACAGTAAATACGCACACAGTAAATACGCACACAGTAAATACGCACACAGTAAATACGCACACAGTAAATACGCACACAGTAAATACGCACACAGTAAATACGCACAGAGTAAATACGCACACGGTAATTACGCACACGGTAAATACGCACACGGGAAATACGCACACGGTAAATACGCACACGGTAAATACGCACACGGTAAATACGCACACGGTAAATACGCACACGGTAAATACGCACACGGTAAATACGCACACGGTAAATACGCACACGGTAAATACTCACACGGTAAATTTGCACACGGTGAATACGCACACGGTAAATACGCACACGGTAAATACGCACACGGTAAATACGCACACGGTAAATACGCACACGGTAAATACGCACACGGTAAATACGCACACGGTAAATACGCACACGGTAAATACGCACACGGTAAATACGCACACGGTAAATACGCACAAGGTAAATACGCACACGGTAAATACGCACACGGTAAATACGCAGACGGTAAATACGCAGACGGTAAATACGCACACGGTAAATACGCACACGGTAAATACGCACACGGTAAATACGCACACGGTAAATACGCACACGGTAAATACGCACACGGTAAATACGCACACGGTAAATACGCACACAGTAAATACGCACACAGTAAATACGCACACAGTAAATACGCACACAGTTAATACGCACACGGTAAATACGCACACGGTAAATACGCACACAGTAAATACGCACACAGTAAATACGCACACAGTAAATACGCACACAGTAAATACGCACACAATAAATACGCACACAGTAATTACGCACACAGTAAATACGCACACAGTAAATACGCACACAGTAAATACGCACACAGTAAATACGCACACAGTAAATACGCACACAGTAAGTACGCACACAGTAAATACGCACACAGTAAATACGCACACAGTAAATACGCACACAGTAAAGACGCACACAGTAAAGACGCACACAGTAAATACGCACACAGTAAATACGCACACAGTAAATACGCACACAGTAAATACGCACACAGTAAATACGCACACAGTAAATACGCAAACAGTAAATACGCACACAGTAAATACGCACACAGTAAATACGCACACAGTAAATACGCACACAGTAAATACGCACACAGTAAATACGCACACAGTAAATACGCACACAGTAAATACGCACACAGTAAATACGCACACAGTAAATACGCACACAGTAAACACGCACACAATAAATACGCGCACAGTAAATACGCACACAGTAAATACGCACACAGTAAATACGCACACAGTAAAGACGCACACAGTAATTACGCACACAGTAAATACGCACACAGTAAATACGCACACAGTAAATACGCTCACAGTAAATAAGCACACAGTAAATACGCACACAGTAAATACGCACACAGTAAATACGCACACAGTAAATAAGCACACAGTAAATACGCACACGGTAAATACGCACACGGTAAATACGCACACGGTAAATACGCACACGGTAAATACGCACACGGTAAATACGCACACGGTAAATACGCACAAGGTAAATACGCACAAGGTAAATACGCACACGGTAAATACGCACACGGTAAATACGCACACGGTAAATACGCACACGGTAAATACGCACACGGTAAATACGCACACGGTAAATACGCACACGGTAAATACGCACACGGTAAATACGCACACGGTAAGTACGCACACGGTAAGTACTCACACGGTAAATACGCACACGGTAAATACGCACACGGTAAATACGCACACGGTATAGACGCACACGGTAAAGACACACACGGTAAATACGCACACGGTAAATACGCACACGGTAAATACGCACACGGTAAATACGCACACGGTAAATACGCACACGGTAAATACGCACAAGGTAAATACGCACACGGTAAATACGCACACGGTAAATACGCACACGGTAAACACGCACACGGTAAATACGCACACGGTAAATACGCACACGGTAAATACGCACACGGTAAATACGCACACGGTAAATACGCACACGGTAAATACGCACACGGTAAATACGCACACGGTATATACGCGCACGGTATATACGCACACGGTAAACACGCACACGGTAAATACGCACACGGTAAATACGCACACGGTAAATACGCACACGGTAAAAACGCACACGGTAAATACGCACACGGTAAATACGCACACGGTAAATACGCACACGGTAAATACGCACACGGTAAATACGCACACGGTAAATACGCACACGGTAAATACGCACACGGTAAAAACGCACACGGTAAAGACGCACACGGTAAATACGCACACGGTAAATACGCACACGGTAAATACGCACACGGTAAATACGCACACAGTAAATACGCACACAGTAAATACGCACACAGTAAGTACGCACACAGTAAGTACGCACACAGTAAATACGCACACAGTAAATACGCACACAGTAAAGACGCACACAGTAAATACGCACACAGTAAATACGCACACAGTAAATACACACACGGTAAATACACACACGGTAATCACGCACGCGGTAGACACGCACACGGTAGACACGCACACGGTAGACACGCACACGGTAAATACGCACACGGCAAATACGCACACGGTAAATACGCACACAGTAAATACGCACACAGTAAATACGCACACAGTAAATACGCACACAGTAAATACGCACACAGTAAATACGCACACAGTAAATACGCACACAGTAAGTACGCACACAGTAAGTACGCACACAGTAAGTACGCACACAGTAAATACGCACGCAGTAAAGACGCACGCAGTAAAGACGCACGCAGTAAATACGCACACAGTAAATACGCACACGGTAAATACACACACGGTAAATACACACACGGTAATCACGCACGCGGTAGACACGCACACGGTAGACACGCACACGGTAAATACGCACACGGTAAATACGCACACGGTAAATACGCACACGGTAAATACGCACACGGTAAATACGCACACGGTAAATACGCACACGGTAAATACGCACACGGTAAATACGCACACGGTAATTACGCACACGGTAAATACGCACACGGTAAATACGCACACGGTAAATACGCACACGGTAAATACGCACACGGTAATTACGCACACGGTAAATACGCACACGGTAAATACGCACACGGTAAATACGCACACGGTAAATACGCACACGGTAAATACGCACACGGTAAAGACGCACACGGTAAAGACGCACACGGTAAAGACGCACACGGTAAAGACGCACACGGTAAATACTCACACGGTAAATACGCACACGGTAAATACGCACACGGTAAATACGCACACGGTAAATACGCACACGGTAAATACGCACACGGTAAATACGCACACGGTAAATACGCACACGGTAAATACGCACACGGTAAATACGCACACGGTAAATACGCACAAGGTAAATACGCACACGGTAAATACGCACACGGTAAATACGCACACGGTAAATTCGCACACGGTAAATACGCACACGGTAAATACGCACACGGTAAATACGCACACGGTAAATACGCACACGGTAAATACGCACTTGGTAAATACGCACAAGGTAAATACGCGTAAGGTAAATACGCACACGGTAATGACGCACACGGTAATGACGCACACGGTAAATACGCACACGGTAAATACGCACACGGTAAATACGCACACGGTAAATACGCACACGGTAAATACGCACACGGTAAATACGCACACGGTAAATACGCACACGGTAAGTACGCACACGGTAAGTACGCACACGGTAAATACGCACACGGTAAATACGCACACGGTAAATACGCACACGGTAAATACGCACACGGTAAATACGCACACGGTAAATACGCACACGGTAAAGACGCACACGGTAAATTCCCACACGGTAAATACGCACAAGGTAAATACGCACACAGTACATACGCACACGGTAAATACGCACACGGTAAATACGCACACGGTAAATACGCACACGGTAAATACGCACACGGTAAATACGCACACGGTAAATACGCACACGGTAAATACGCACACGGTAAATACGCACACGGTAAATACGCACACGGTAAATACGCACACGGTATATACGCACACGGTAAATACGCACACGGTAAATACGCACACGGTAAATACGCACACTATAAATACGCACACGGTAATTACGCACACGGTAAATACGCACACGGTAAATACGCACACGGTAAATACGCACACGGTAAATACGCACACGGTAAATACGCACACGGTAAATACGCACACGGTAAATACGCACACGGTAAATACGCACACGGTAAATACGCACACGGTAAATACGCACACGGTAAATAAGCACACGGTAAATACGCACACGGTAAATACGCACACGGTAAATACGCACACGGTAAACACGCACACGGTAAATACGCACACGGTAAATACGCACACGGTAAATACGCACACGGTAAATACGCACACGGTAAATACGCACACGGTAAATACGCACACGGTAAATACGCACACGGTAAATACGCACACGGTAAATACGCACACGGTAAATACGCACACAGTAAAGACGCACACAGTAAATACGCACACGGTAAATACGCACACGGTAAACACACACACGGTAATCACGCACACGGTAGACACGCACGCTGTAGACACGCACACGATAAATACGCACACGGTAAATACGCACACGGTAAATACGCACACGGTAAATACGCACACGGTAAATACGCACACGGTAAATACGCACACAGTAAATACGCACACAGTAAATACGCACACAGTAAATACGCACACAGTAAATACGCACACAGTAAATACGCACACAGTAAATACGCACACAGTAAATACGCACACAGTAAATACGCACACAGTAAATACGCACACAGTAATCACGCACACAGTAAATACGCACACGGTAAATACGCACACGGTAAGTACGCACACGGTATATACGCACACGGTAAACACGCACACGGTAAATACGCACACGGTAAATACGCACACGGTAAATACGCACACGGTAAATACGCACACGGTAAATACGCACACGGTAAATACGCACACGGTAAATACGCACACGGTAAATACGCACACGGTAAATACGCACACGGTAAATACGCACACGGTAAATACGCACACGGTAAATACGCACACGGTAAATACGCACACGGTAAATACGCACACGGTAAATACGCACACGGTAAATACGCACACAGTAAATACGCACACAGTAAGTACGCACACAGTAAGTACGCACACAGTAAATACGCACACAGTAAAGACGCACACAGTAAAGACGCACACAGTAAATACGCACACAGTAAATACGCACACAGTAAATACACACACGGTAAATACACACACGGTATTCACGCACGCGGTAGACACGCACACGGTAGACACGCACACGGTAAATACGCACACGGCAAATACGCACACGGTAAATACGCACACGGTAAATACGCACACAGTAAATACGCACACAGTAAATACGCACACAGTAAATACGCACACAGTAAATACGCACACAGTAAATACGCACACAGTAAGTACGCACACAGTAAGTACGCACACAGTAAATACGCACGCAGTAAAGACGCACGCAGTAAAGACGCACACAGTAAATACGCACACAGTAAATACGCACACAGTAAATACACACACGGTAAATACACACACGGTAATCACGCACGCGGTAGACACGCACACGGTAGACACGCACACGGTAAATACGCACACGGTAAATACGCACACGGTAAATACGCACACGGTAAATACGCACACGGTAAATACGCACACGGTAAATACGCACACGGTAAATACGCACACGGTAAATACGCACACGGTAATTACGCACACGGTAAATACGCACACGGTAAATACGCACACGGTAAACACGCAAACGGTAAATACGCACACGGTAAATACGCACACGGTAAATACGCACACGGTAAATACGCACACGGTAAATACGCACTTGGTAAATACGCACAAGGTAAATACGCACAAGGTAAATACGCACACGGTAATGACGCACACGGTAATGACGCACACGGTAAATACGCACACGGTAAATACGCACACGGTAAATACGCACACGGTAAATACGCACACGGTAAATACGCACACGGTAAATACGCACACGGTAAATACGCACACGGTAAGTACGCACACGGTAAGTACGCACACGGTAAATACGCACACGGTAAATACGCACACGGTAAATACGCACACGGTAAATACGCACACGGTAAATACGCACACGGTAAAGACGCACACGGTAAATACCCACACGGTAAATACGCACAAGGTAAATACGCACACGGTACATACGCACACGGTAAATACGCACACGGTAAATACGCACACGGTAAATACGCACACGGTAAATACGCACACGGTAAATACGCACACGGTAAATACGCACACGGTAAATACGCACACGGTAAATACGCACACGGTAAATACGCACACGGTAAGTACGCACACGGTATATACGCACACGGTAAATACGCACACGGTAAATACGCACACGGTAAATACGCACACTATAAATACGCACACGGTAATTACGCACACGGTAAATACGCACACGGTAAATACGCACACGGTAAATACGCACACGGTAAATACGCACACGGTAAATACGCACACGGTAAATACGCACACGGTAAATACGCACACGGTAAATACGCACACGGTAAATACGCACACGGTAAATACGCACACGGTAAATACGCACACGGTAAATAAGCACACGGTAAATACGCACACGGTAAATACGCACACGGTAAATACGCACACGGTAAACACGCACACGGTAATTACGCACACGGTAAATACGCACACGGTAAATACGCACACGGTAAATACGCACACGGTAAATACGCACACGGTAAATACGCACACGGTAAATACGCACACGGTAAATACGCACACGGTAAATACGCACACGGTAAATACGCACACGGTAAAGACGCACACAGTAAATACGCACACGGTAAATACGCACACGGTAAACACACACACGGTAATCACGCACACGGTAGACACGCACGCTGTAGACACGCACACGGTAAATACGCACACGGTAAATACGCACACGGTAAATACGCACACGGTAAATACGCACACAGTAAATACGCACACAGTAAATACGCACACAGTAAATACGCACACAGTAAATACGCACACAGTAAATACGCACACAGTAAATACGCACACAGTAAATACGCACACAGTAAATACGCACACAGTAAATACGCACACAGTAAATACGCACACAGTAAATACGCACACAGTAAATACGCACACGGTAAATACGCACACGGTAAATACGCACACGGTAAATACGCACACGGTAAATACGCACACGTTAAATACGCACACGGTAAATACGCACACGGTAAATACGCACACGGTAAATACGCACACGGTAAATACGCACACGGTAAATACGCACACGGTAAATACGCACACGGTAAATACGCACACGGTAAATACGCACACGGTAAATACGCACACGGTAAATACGCACACGGTAAATACGCACACGGTAAATACGCACACGGTAAATACGCACACGGTAAATACGCACACGGTAAATACGCACACGGTAAGTACGCACACGGTATATACGCACACGGTAAATACGCAGACGGTAAATACGCACACGGTAAATACGCACATGGAAATACGCACACGGTAAATACGCACACGGTAAATACGCACACGGTAAATACGCACACGGTAAATACGCACACGGTAAATACGCTCACGGTAAATACGCACTCGGTAAATACGCACACGGTAAATACGCACACGGTAAATACGCACACGGTAAATACGCACACGACAAATACGCACACGGTAAATACGCACACGGTAAATACGCACACGGTAAATACGCACACGGTAAATACGCACACGGTAAATACGCACACGGTAAATACGCACACGGTAAATACGCACACGGTAAATACGCACACAGTAAATACGCACAAGGTAAACACGCACACAGTAAATACGCACACGGTAAATACGCACACGGTAAATACGCACACGGTAAATACGCACACGGTAAATACGCACACGGTAAATACGCACACGGTAAATACGCACACAGTAAATACGCACACAGTAAATACGCACACAGTAAATACGCACACAGTAAAGACGCACACAGTAAATACGCACACGGTAAATACGCACACGGTAATAACGCACAAGGTAAATACGCACACGGTAAATACGCACACGGTAAATACGCACACGGTAAATACGCACACGGTAAATACGCAGAAGGTAAATACGCACAAGGTAAATACGCACACGGTAATGACGCACACGGTAAATACGCACACGGTAAATACGCACACGGTAAATACGCACACGGTAAATACGCACACGGTAAATACGCACACGGTAAATACGCACACGGTAAATACGCACACGGTAAGTACGCACACGGTAAGTACGCACACGGTAAGTACGCACACGGTAAATACGCACACGGTAAATACGCACACGGTAAATACGCACACGGTAAAGACGCACACGGTAAAGACGCACACGGTAAATACGCACACGGTAAATACGAACAAGGTAAATACGCACACGGTAAATACGCACACGGTAAATACGCACACGGTAAATACGCACACGGTAAATACGCACACGGTAAATACGCACACGGTAAATACGCACACGGTAAATACGCACACGGTAAATACGCACACGGTAAATACGCACACGGTAAATACGCACACGGTAAATACGCACACGGTAAATACGCACACGGTAAATACGCACACGGTAAATACGCACACGGTAAATACGCACACGGTAAATACGCACACGGTAATGACGCACACGGTAAATACGCACACGGAAAATACGCACACGGTAAATACGCACACGGTAAATACGCACACGGTAAATACGCACACGGTAAATACGCACACGGTAAATACGCACACGGTAAATACGCACACGGTAAATACGCACACGGTAAATACGCACACGGTAAATACGCACACGGTAAATACGCACACGGTAAATACGCACACGGTAAATACGCACACGGTAAGTACGCACACGGTAAGTACGCACACGGTAAATACGCACACGGTAAATACGCACACGGTAAATACGCACACGGTAAATACGCACACGGTAAATACGCACACGGTAAATACGCACACGGTAAATACGCACACAGTAAATACGCACACAGTAAATACGCACACAGTAAATACGCACACAGTAATTACGCACACAGTAAATACGCACACAGTAAATACGCACACAGTAAATACGCACACAGTAAATACGCACACAGTAAAGACGTGCACAGTAAAGACGCACACAGTAAATACGCACACGGTAAATACGCACACGGTAAACACACACACAGTAAATACGCACACAGTAAAGACGCGCACAGTAAAGACGCACACAGTAAATACGCACACGGTAAATACGCACACGGTAAACACACACACGGTAATCACGCACACGGTAGACACGCACGCTGTAGACACGCACACGGTAAATACGCACACGGTAAATACGCACACGGTAAATACGCACACGGTAAATACGCACACGGTAAATACGCACACGGTAAATACGCACACGGTAAATACGCACACGGTAAATACGCACACGGTAATTACGCACACGGTAAATACGCACACGGTAAATACGCACACGGTAAATACGCACAAGGTAAATACGCACACGGTAAATACGCACACGGTAAATACGCACACGGTAAATACGCACACGGTAAAGACGCACACGGTAAATACGCACACGGTAAATACGCACTCGGTAAATACGCACACGGTAAATACGCACACGGTAAATACGCACACGGTAAATACGCACACGGTAAATACGCACACGGTAAATACTCACACGGTAAATACGCACACGGTAAATACGCACACGGTAAATACGCACACGGTAAATACGCACACGGTAAATACGCACACGGTAAATACGCACAAGGTAAATACGCACAAGGTAAATTCGCACACGGTAAATACGCACACGGTAAATACGCACATGGTAAATACGCACACGGTAAATACGCACACGGTAAATACGCACAAGGTAAATACGCACACGGTAAATACGCACAAGGTAAATACGCACACGGTAAATACGCACACGGTAAATAGGCACACGGTAAATAGGCACACGGTAAATACGCACACGGTAAATACGCACACGGTAAATACGCACACGGTAAATACGCACACGGTAAATACGCACACGGTAAATACGCACACGGTAAATACGCACACGGTAAATACGCACACGGTAAATACGCACACGGTAAATACGCACACGGTAAATACGCACACGGTAAATACGCACACGGTAAATACGCACACGGTAAATACGCACACGGTAAATACGCACACGGTAAATACGCACACGGTAAATACGCACACGGTAAATACGCACACGGTAAATACGCACACGGTAAATACGCACACGGTAAATACGCACACGGTAAATACGCACACGGTAAATACGCACACGGTGAATACGCACAAGGTAAATACGCACACAGTAAATACGCACACAGTAAATACGCACACAGTAAATACGCACACAGTAAATACGCACACAGTAAATACGCACACAGTAAATACGCACACAGTAAATACGCACACAGTAAATACGCACACAGTAAATACGCACACAGTAAATACGCACACAGTAAATACGCACACAGTAAATACGCACACAGTAAATACGCACACAGTAAATACGCACACAGTACTTACGCACACAGTAAATACGCACACAGTGAATACGCACACAGAAAATACGCACACAGTAAATACGCACACAGTAAATACGCACACAGTAAATACGCACACAGTAAATACGCACACAGTAAATACGCACACAGTAAATACGCACACAGTAAAAACGCACACAGTAAATACGCACACAGTAAATACGCACACAGTAAATACGCACACGGTAAATACGCACACGGTAAATTCGCACACAGTAAATACGCACACAGTAATTACGCACACAGTAAATACGCGCACAGTAAATACGCACACAGTAAATACGCACACAGTAAATACGCACACAGTAAATACGCACACAGTAAATACGCACATAGTAAATACGCACACAGTAAATACGCACACAGTAAATACGCACACAGTAATTACGCACACAGTAAATACGCACACAGTAAATACGCACACAGTAAATACGCACACAGTAAATACGCACACAGTAAATACGCACACAGTAAATACGCACACAGTAAATACGCACACAGTAAATACGCACACAGTAAATACGCACACAGTAAATACGCACACAGTAAATACGCACACAGTAAATACGCACACAGTAATTACGCACACGGTAAATACGCACACGGTAAATACGCACACGGTAAATACGCACACGGTAAATACGCACACGGTAAATACGCACACGGTAAATACGCACACGGTAAATACGCACACGGTAAATACGCACACGGTAAATACGCACACGGTAAATACGCACACGGTAAATACGCACACGGTAAATACGCACACGGTAAATACGCACACGGTAAATACGCACACGGTGAATACGCACACGGTAAATACGCACACGGTAAATACGCACACGGTAAATACGCACACGGTAAATACGCACACGGTAAATACGCACACGGTAAATACGCACACGGTAAATACGCACACGGTAAATACGCACACGGTAAATACGCACACGGTAAATACGCACACGGTAAATACGCACACGGTAAATACGCACAAGGTAAATACGCACACGGTAAATACGCACACGGTAAATACGCAGACGGTAAATACGCAGACGGTAAATACGCACACGGTAAATACGCACACGGTAAATACGCACACATTAAATACGCACACGGTAAATACGCACACGGTAAATACGCACACGGTAAATACGCACACGGTAAATACGCACACGGTAAATATGCACACAGTAAATACGCACACAGTAAATACGCACACAGTAAATACGCACACAGTAAATACGCACACAGTAAATACGCACACAGTAAACACGCACACAGTAAATACGCACACAGTAAATACGCACACAGTAAATACGCACACAGTAAATACGCACACAGTAAACACGCACACAGTAAATACGCACACAGTAAATACGCACACAGTAAATATGCACACAGTAAGCACGCACACAGTAAGTACGCACACAGTAAATACGCACACAGTAAAGACGCACACAGTAAAGACCCACACAGTAAATACGCACACAGTAAATACGCCCACAGTAATTACACACACGGTAAATACACACACGGTAATCACGCACGCGGTAGACACGCACACGGTAGACACGCACACGGTAAATACGCACACGGTAAATACGCACGCGGTAAATACGCACGCGGTAAATACGCACGCGGTAAATACGCACACGGTAAATACGCACACGGTAATTACGCACACGGTAATTACGCACACGGTAATTACGCACACGGTAAATACGCACACGGTAAATACGCACACGGTAAATACGCACACGGTAAATACGCACACGGTAATTACGCACACGGTAAATACGCACACGGTAAATACGCACACGGTAAATACGCACACGGTAAATACGCACACGGTAAATACGCACACGGTAAATACGCACACGGTAAATACGCACACGGTAAAGACGCACACGGTAAATACGCACACGGTAAATACGCACACGGTAAATACGCACACGGTAAATACGCACACGGTAAATACGCACACGGTAAATACGCACACGGTAAATACGCACACGGTAAACACGCACACGGTAAATACGCACACGGTAAATACGCACACGGTAAATACGCACACGGTAAATACGCACACGGTAAATACGCACACGGTAAATACGCACACGGTAAATACGCACACGGTAAACACGCACACGGTAAATAGGCACACGGTAAATACGCACACGGTAAATACGCACACGGTAAATACGCACACGGTAAATACGCACAAGGTAAATACGCACACGGTAAATACGCACACGGTAAATACGCACACGGTAAATACGCACACGGTAAATACGCACACGGTAAATAGGCAAACGGTAAATACGCACACGGTAAATACGCACACGATAAATACGCACACGGTAAATACGCACACGGTAAATACGCACACGGTAAATACGCACACGGTAAATACGCACACGGTAAATACGCACACGGTAAATACGCACACAGTAAATACGCACACGGTAAATACGCACACGGTAAATACGCACACAGTAAATACGCACACAGTAAATACGCACACAGTAAATACGCACACAGTAAATACGCACACAGTAAATACGCACACAGTAAATACGCACACAGTAATTACGCACACAGTAAATACGCACACAGTAAATACGCTCACAGTAAATACGCACACAGTAAATACGCACACAGTAAATACGCACACAGTAAATACGCACACAGTAAATAAGAACACAGTAAATACGCACACGGTAAATACGCACACGGTAAATACGCACACGGTAAATACGCACACGGTAAATACGCACACGGTAAATACGCACACGGTAAATACGCACAAGGTAAATACGCACAAGGTAAATACGCACACGGTAATGACGCACACGGTAAATACGCACACGGTAAATACGCACACGGTAAATACACACACGGTAAATACGCACACGGTAAATACGCACACGGTAAATACGCACACGGTAAGTACGCACACGGTGAGTACGCACACGGTAAATACGCACACGGTAAATACGCACACGGTAAGTACGCACACGGTAAACACGAACACGGTAAATACGCACACGGTAAATACGCACACGGTAAATACGCACACGGTAAATACGCACACGGTAAATACGCACACGGTAAATACGCACACGGTAAATACGCACACGGTAAATACGCACACGGTAAATACGCACACGGTAAATACGCACACGGTAAATACGCACACGGTAAATACGCACACGGTAAATACGCACACGGTAAATACGCACACGGTAAATACGCACACGGTAAATACGCACACGGTAAATACGCACACGGTACATACGCACACGGTACATACGCACACGGTAAATACGCACACGGTAAATACGCACACGGTAAATACGCACACGGTAAATACGCACACGGTAAATACGCACACGGTAAATACGCACACGGTAAATACGCACACGGTAAATACGCACACGGTAAATACGCACACGGTAAATACGCACACGGTAAATACGCACACGGTAAATACGCACACGGTAAATACGCACACGGTAAATACGCACACGGTAAATACGCACACGGTAAATACGCACACGGTAATTACGCACACGGTAAATACGCACACGGTAAATACGCACACGGTAAATACGCACACGGTAAATACGCACACGGTAAATACGCACACGGTAAATACGCACACGGTAAATACGCACACTGTAAATACGCACACGGTAAATACGCACACGGTAAGTACGCACACGGTAAATACGCATACGGTAAATACGCACACGGTAAATACGCACACGGTAAATACGCACACGGTAAATACGCACACAGTAAATACGCACACAGTAAATACGCACACAGTAAATACGCACACAGTAATAACGCACACAGTAAATACGCACACAGTAAATACGCACACAGTAATTACGCACACAGTAAATACGCACACAGTAAGTACGCACACAGTAAATACGCACACAGTAAATACGCACACAGTAAAGACGCACACAGTAAAGACGCACACAGTAAATACGCACACAGTAAATACGCACACGGTAAACACACACACGGTAATCACGCACACGGTAGACACGCACGCTGTTGACACGCACACGGTAAATACGCACACGGTAAATACGCACACGGTAAATACGCAGACGGTAAATACGCACACGGTAAATACGCACACGGTAAATACGCACACGGTAAATACGCACACGGTAAATACGCACACGGTAATTACGCACACGGTAAATACGCACACGGTAAATACGCACACGGTAAATACGCACACGGTAAATACGCACACGGTAAATACGCACACGGTAAATACGCACACGGTAAATACGCACACGGTAAATACGCACAAGGTAAATACGCACACGGTAAATACGCACACGGTAAATACGCACACGGTAAATACGCACACGGTAAAGACGCACACGGTAAATACGCACACGGTAAATACGCACACGGTAAATACGCACACGGTAAATACGCACACGGTAAATACGCACACGGTAAATACGCACACGGTAAATACGCACACGGTAAAGACGCACACGGTAAATACGCACACGGTAAATACGCACACAGTAAATACGCACACGGTAAACACACACACGGTAATCACGCACACGGTAGACACGCACGCTGTTGACACGCACACGGTAAATACGCACACGGTAAATACGCACACGGTAAATACGCACACGGTAAATACGCACACAGTAAATACGCACACAGTAAATACGCACACGGTAAATACGCACAAGGTAAATACGCACACGGTAAATACGCACACGGTAAATACGCACACGGTAAATACGCACACGGTAAAGACGCACACGGTAACTACGCACACGGTAAATACGCACTCGGTAAATGCGCACACGGTAAATACGCACACGGTAAATACGCACACGGTAAATACTCACACGGTAAATTCGCACAAGGTAAATACGCACACGGTTAATACGCACACGGTAAATACGCACACGGTAAATACTCACACGGTAAATTCGCACAAGGTAAATACGGACACGGTAAATACGCACACGGTAAATACGCACACGGTAAATACGCACACGGTAAACACGCACAAGGTAAATACGCACACGGTAAAATCGCACACGGTAAATACGCACAAGGTAAATACGCACACGGTAAATACGCACACGGTAAATACGCACACGGTAAATACGCACACGGTAAATACGCACACGGTAAATACGCACACGGTAAATACGCACACGGTAAATACGCACACGGTAAATACGCACACGGTAAATACGCACACGGTAAATACGCACACGGTAAATACGCACACGGTAAATACGCACACGGTAAATACGCACACGGTAAATACGCACACGGTAAATACGCACACGGTAAATACGCACACGGTAAATACGCACACGGTAAATACGCACAAGGTAAGTACGCACACAGTAAATACGCACACAGTAAATACGCACACAGTAAATACGCACACAGTAAATACGCACACAGTAAATACGCACACAGTAAATACGCACACAGTAAATACGCACACAGTAAATACGCACACAGTAAATACGCACACAGTAAATACGCACACAGTAAATCCGCACACAGTAAATACGCACACAGTAAATACGCACACAGTAAATACGCACACAGTAATTACGCACACAGTAAATACGCACACAGTAAATACGCACACGGAAAATACGCACACAGTAAATACGCACACAGTAAATACGCACACAGTAAATACGCACACGGTAAATACGCACACGGTAAATACGCACACAGTAATTACGCACACAGTAAATACGCACACAGTAAATACGCAAACAGTAAATACGCACACAGTAAATACGCACACAGTAAATACGCACACAGTAAATTCGCACACAGTAAATACGCACACAGTAATTACGCACACAGTAAATACGCACACAGTAAATACGCACACAGTAAATACGCACACGGTAAATACGCACAGGGTAAATACGCACACGGTAAATACGCACATATAAATACGCACAAGGTAAATACGCACACGGTAAATACGCACACGGTAAATACGCACACGGTAAATACGCACACGGTAAATACGCACACGGTAAATACGCACACGGTAGATACGCACACGGTAAATACGCACACGGTAAATACGCACACGGTAAGTACGCACACGGTAAGTACGCACACGGTACTCACGCACACGGTAAATACGCTCACGGTAAATACGCACACGGTAAATACGCACACGGTAAAGACGCACACGGTAAAGACGCACACGGTAAATACGCACACGGTATATACGCACAAGGTAAATACGCACACGGTAAATACGCACACGGTAAATACGCACACGGTAAATACGCACACGGTAAATACGCACACGGTAAATACGCGCACGGTAAATACGCGCACGGTAAATACGCACACGGTAAATACGCACACGGTAAATACGCACACGGTAAATACGCACACGGTAAATACGCACACGGTAAATACGCACACGGTATATACGCACACGGTAAATACGCACACGGTAAATACGCACACGGTAAATACGCACACTATAAATACGCACACGGTAAATACGCACACGGTAAATACGCACACGGTAAATACGCACACGGTAAATACGCACACGGTAAATACGCACACTGTAAATACGCACACGGTAAATACGCACACGGTAAGTACGCACACGGTAAATACGCACACGGTAAATACGCACACGGTAAATACGCACACGGTAAATACGCACACAGTAAATACGCACACAGTAAATACGCACACAGTAAATACGCACACAGTAAATACGCACACAGTAATAACGCACACAGTAAATACGCACACAGTAAATACGCACACAGTAATTACGCACACAGTAAATACGCACACAGTAAGTACGCACACAGTAAATACGCACACAGTAAATACGCACACAGTAAAGACGCACACAGTAAAGACGCACACAGTAAATACGCACACAGTAAATACGCACACGGTAAACACACACACGGTAATCACGCACACGGTAGACACGCACGCTGTTGACACGCACACGGTAAATACGCACACGGTAAATACGCACACGGTAAATACGCACACGGTAAATACGCACACGGTAAATACGCACACGGTAAACACGCACACGGTAAATACGCACACGGTAAATACGCACACGGTAATTACGCACACGGTAAATACGCACACGGTAAATACGCACACGGTAAATACGCACACGGTAAATACGCACACGGTAAATACGCACACGGTAAATACGCACACGGTAAATACGCACACGGTAAATACGCACAAGGTAAATACGCACACGGTAAATACGCACACGGTAAATACGCACACGGTAAATACGCACACGGTAAAGACGCACACGGTAAATACGCACACGGTAAAGACGCACACGGTAAATACGCACTCGGTAAATACGCACACGGTAAATACGCACACGGTAAATACGCACACGGTAAATACGCACACGGTAAATACGCACACGGTAAATACGCACACGGTAAATACGCACACGGTAAATACGCACACGGTAAATACGCACACGGTAAATACGCACACGGTAAATACGCACACGGTAAAGACGCACACGGTAAATACGCACACCGTAAATACGCACACAGTAAATACGCACACGGTAAACACACACACGGTAATCACGCACACGGTAGACACGCACGCTGTTGACACGCACACGGTAAATACGCACACGGTAAATACGCACACGGTAAATACGCACACGGTAAATACGCACACGGTAAATACGCACACGGTAAATACGCACACGGTAAATACGCACAAGGTAAATACGCACACGGTAAATACGCACACGGTAAATACGCACACGGTAAATACGCACACGGTAAAGACGCACACGGTAACTACGCACACGGTAAATACGCACTCGGTAAATACGCACACGGTAAATACGCACACGGTAAATACGCACACGGTTAATACGCACACGGTAAATACGCACACGGTAAATACTCACACGGTAAATTCGCACAAGGTAAATACGGACACGGTAAATACGCACACGGTAAATACGCACACGGTAAATACGCACACGGTAAACACGCACAAGGTAAATACGCACACGGTAAAATCGCACACGGTAAATACGCACAAGGTAAATACGCACACGGTAAATACGCACACGGTAAATACGCACACGGTAAATACGCACACGGTAAATACGCACACGGTAAATACGCACACGGTAAATACGCACACGGTAAATACGCACACGGTAAATACGCACACGGTAAATACGCACACGGTAAATACGCGCACGGTAAATACGCACACGGTAAATACGCACACGGTAAATACGCACACGGTAAATACGCACACGGTAAATACGCAAACGGTAAATACGCACACAGTAAATACGCACACGGTAAATACGCACACAGTAAATACGCACAAGGTAAATACGCACACAGTAAATACGCACACAGTAAATACGCACACAGTAAATACGCACACAGTAAATACGCACACAGTAAATACGCACACGGTAAATACGCACACAGTAAATACGCACACAGTAAATACGCACACAGTAAATACGCACACAGTAAATACGCACACAGTAAATGCGCACACAGTAAATACGCACACAGTAAATACGCACACAGTAAATACGCACACAGTAATTACGCACACAGTAAATACGCACACAGTAAATACGCATACGGAAAATACGCACACAGTAAATACGCACACAGTAAATACGCACACAGTAAATACGCACACGGTAAATACGCACACAGTAAATACGCACACAGTAAATACGCACACAGTAAATACGCACACAGTAAATACGCACACAGTAAACACGCACACAGTAAATTCGCACACAGTAAATACGCACACAGTAATTACGCACACAGTAAATACGCACACAGTAAATACGCACACAGTAAATACGCACACGGTAAATACGCACAGGGTAAATACGCACACGGTAAATACGCACATATAAATACGCACAAGGTAAATACGCACACGGTAATGACGCACACGGTAAATACGCACACGGTAAATACGCACACGGTAAAGACGCACACGGTAAATACGCACACGGTAAATACGCACACGGTAAATACGCACACGGTAAATACGCACAAGGTAAATACGCACACGGTAAATACGCACACGGTAAATACGCACACGGTAAATACGCACACGGTAAAGACGCACGCGGTAACTACGCACACGGTAAATACGCACTCGGTAAATACGCACACGGTAAATACGCACACGGTAAATACGCACACGGTTAATACGCACACGGTAAATACGCACACGGTAAATACTCACACGGTAAATTCGCACAAGGTAAATACGGACACGGTAAATACGCACACGGTAAATACGCACACGGTAAATACGCACACGGTAAACACGCACAAGGTAAATACGCACACGGTAAAATCGCACACGGTAAATACGCACAAGGTAAATACGCACACGGTAAATACGCACACGGTAAATACGCACACGGTAAATACGCACACGGTAAATACGCACACGGTAAATACGCACACGGTAAATACGCACACGGTAAATACGCACACGGTAAATACGCACACGGTAAATACGCACACGGTAAATACGCACACGGTAAATACGCACACGGTAAATACGCACACGGTAAATACGCACACGGTAAATACGCACACGGTAAATACGCACACGGTAAATACGCACATGGTAAATACGCACACAGTAAATACGCACAAGGTAAATACGCACACAGTAAATACGCACACAGTAAATACGCACACAGTAAATACGCACACAGTAAATACGCACACAGTAAATACGCACACAGTAAATACGCACACAGTAAATACGCACACAGTAAATACGCACACAGTAAATACGCACACAGTAAATACGCACACAGTAAATGCGCACACAGTAAATACGCATACAGTAAATACGCACACAGTAAATACGCACACAGTAATTACGCACACAGTAAATACGCACACAGTAAATACGCACACGGAAAATACGCACACAGTAAATACGCACACAGTAAATACGCACACAGTAAATACGCACACGGTAAATACGCACACAGTAAATGCGCACACAGTAAATACGCACACAGTAAATACGCACACAGTAAATACGCACACAGTAAATACGCACACAGTAAATACACACACAGTAAATACGCACACAGTAAATACGCACACAGTAAACACGCACACAGTAAATTCGCACACAGTAAATACGCACACAGTAATTACGCACACAGTAAATACGCACACAGTAAATACGCACACAGTAAATACGCACAAGGTAAATACGCACAGGGTAAATACGCACAGGGTAAATACGCACACGGTAAATACGCACATATAAATACGCACAAGGTAAATACGCACACGGTAATGATGCACACGGTAAATACGCACACGGTAAATACGCACACGGTAAATACGCACACGGTAAATACGCACACGGTAAATACGCACACGGTAAATACGCACACGGTAAATACGCACACGGTAAGTACGCACACGGTAAGTACGCACACGGTAATCACGCACACGGTAAATACGCTCACGGTAAATACGCACACGGTAAATACGCACACGGTAAAGACGCTCACGGTAAATACGCACACGGTAAATACGCACACGGTAAAGACGCACACGGTAAAGACGCACACGGTAAATACGCACACGGTATATACGCACAAGGTAAATACGCACACGGTAAATACGCACACGGTAAATACGCACACGGTAAATACGCACACGGTAAATACGCACACGGTAAATACGCACACGGTAAATACGCACACGGTAAATACGCACACGGTAAATACGCACACGGTAAATACGCACACGGTAAATACGCACACGGTAAATACGCACACGGTAAATACGCACACGGTATATACGCACACGGTAAATACGCACACGGTGAATACGCACACGGTAAATACGCACACTATAAATACGCACACGGTAAATACGCACACGGTAAATACGCACACGGTAAATACGCACACGGTAAATACGCACACGGTAAATACGCACACGGTAAATACGCACACGGTAAATACGCACACGGTAAATACGCACACGGTAAATACGCACACGGTAAATACGCACACGGTAAATACGCACACGGTAAATACGCACACGGTAAATACGCACACGGTAAATACGCACACGGTAAATACGCACACGGTAATTACGCACACGGTAAATACGCACACGGTAAATACGCACACGGTAAATACCACACGGTAAATACGCACACGGTAAATACGCACACGGTAAATACGCACACGGTAAATACGCACACGGTAAATACGCACACGGTAAATACGCACACGGTAAATACGCACACGGTAAATACGCACACGGTAAATACGCACACGGTAAATACGCACACGGTAAATACGCACACGGTAAATACGCACACGGTAAAGACGCACACGGTAAAGACGCACACGGTAAATACGCACACAGTAAATACGCACACAGTAAATACGCACACAGTAAATACGCACACAGTAAATACGCACACAGTAAATACGCACAAGGTAAATACGCACACAGTAAATACGCACACAGTAAATACGCACACAGTAAATACGCACACAGTAAATACGCACACAGTAAATACGCACACAGTAAATACGCACACAGTAAATACGCACACAGTAAATACGCACACAGTAAATACGCACACAGTAAATACGCACACAGTAAATACGCACACAGTAAATACGCACACAGTAAATACGCACACAGTAAATACGCACACAGTAATTACGCACACAGTAAATACGCACACAGTAAATACGCACACAGAAAATACGCACACAGTAAATACGCACACAGTAAATACGCACACAGTAAATACGCACACAGTAAATACGCACACAGTAAATACGCACACAGTAAATACGCACACAGTAAATACGCACACAGTAAATACGCACACAGTAAATACGCACACAGTAAATACGCACACAGTAAATACGCACACAGTAAATTCGTACACAGTAAATACGCACACAGTAATTACGCACACAGTAAATACGCACACAGTAAATACGCACACAGTAAATACGCACACTGTAAATACGCACACAGTAAATACGCACACAGTAAATACGCACATAGTAAATACGCACACAGTAAATACGCACACAGTAAATACGCACACAGTAATTACGCACACAGTAAATACGCACACAGTAAATACGCACACAGTAAATACGCACACAGTAAATACGCACACAGTAAATATGCACACAGTAAATACGCACACAGTAAATACGCACACAGTAAATACGCTCACGGTAAATACGCACACAGTAAATACGCACACAGTAAATACGCACACAGTAATTACGCACACAGTAAATACGCACACGGTAAATACGCACACGGTAAATACGCACACGGTAAATACGCACACGGTAAATACGCACACGGTAAATACGCACACGGTAAATACGCACACGGTAAATACGCACACGGTAAATACGCACACGGTAAATACGCACACGGTAAATACGCACACGGTAATAAGGCACACGGTAAATACGCACACGGTAAATACGCACACGGTAAATACTCACACGGTAAATTTGCACACGGTGAATACGCACACGGTAAATACGCACACGGTAAATACGCACACGGTAAATACGCACACGGTAAATACGCACACGGTAAATACGCACACGGTAAATACGCACACGGTAAATACGCACACGGTAAATACGCACACGGTAAATACGCACACGGTAAATACGCACAAGGTAAATATGCACACGGTAAAGACGCACACGGTAAAGACGCACACGGTAAATACGCACACGGTATATACGCACAAGGTAAATACGCACACGGTAAATACGCACACGGTAAATACGCACACGGTAAATACGCACACGGTAAATACGCACACGGTAAATACGCACACGGTAAATACGCACACGGTAAATACGCACACGGTAAATACGCACACGGTAAATACGCACACGGTAAATACGCACACGGTAAATACGCACACGGTAAATACGCACACGGTATATACGCACACGGTAAATACGCACACGGTGAATACGCACACGGTAAATACGCACACTATAAATACGCACACGGTAAATACGCACACGGTAAATACGCACACGGTAAATACGCACACGGTAAATACGCACACGGTAAATACGCACACGGTAAATACGCACACGGTAAATACGCACACGGTAAATACGCACACGGTAAATACGCACACGGTAAATACGCACACGGTAAATACGCACACGGTAAATACGCACACGGTAAATACGCACACGGTAAATACGCACACGGTAATTACGCACACGGTAAATACGCACACGGTAAATACGCACACGGTAAATACCACACGGTAAATACGCACACGGTAAATACGCACACGGTAAATACGCACACGGTAAATACGCACACGGTAAATACGCACACGGTAAATACGCACACGGTAAATACGCACACGGTAAATACGCACACGGTAAATACGCACACGGTAAATACGCACACGGTAAATACGCACACGGTAAATACGCACACGGTAAATACGCACACGGTAAATACGCACACGGTAAAGACGCACACGGTAAATACGCACACGGTAAATACGCACACAGTAAATACGCACACAGTAAATACGCACACAGTAAATACGCACACAGTAAATACGCACACAGTAATTACGCACACAGTAAATACGCACACAGCAAGTACGCACACAGTAAATACGCACAAGGTAAATACGGACACGGTAAATACGCACACGGTAAATACGCACACGGTAAATACGCACACGGTAAATACGCACAAGGTAAATACGCACACGGTAAATTCGCACACGGTAAATACGCACAAGGTAAATACGCACACGGTAAATACGCACACGGTAAATGCGCACACGGTAAATACGCACACGGTAAATACGCACACGGTAAATACGCACACGGTAAATACGCACACGGTAAATACGCACACGGTAAATACGCACACGGTAAATACGCACACGGTAAATACGCACACGGTAAATACGCACACGGTAAATACGCACACGGTAAATACGCACACGGTAAATACGCACACGGTAAATACGCACACGGTAAATACGCACACGGTAAATACGCACACGGTAAATACGCACAAGGTAAATACGCACACAGTAAATACGCACACAGTAAATACGCACACAGTAAATACGCACACAGTAAATACGCACACAGTAAATACGCACACAGTAAATACGCACACAGTAAATACGCACACAGTAAATACGCACACAGTAAATACGCACACAGTAAATACGCACACAGTAAATACGCACACAGTAAATACGCACACAGTAAATACGCACACAGTAAATACGCACGCAGTAATTACGCACACAGTAAATACGCACACAGTAAATACGCACACAGAAAATACGCACACAGTAAATACGCACACAGTAAATACGCACACAGTAAATACGCACACAGTAAATACGCACACAGTAAATACGCACACAGTAAATACGCACACAGTAAATACGCACACAGTAAATACGCACACAGTAAATACGCACACAGTAAATACGCACACAGTAAATACGCACACAGTAAATTCGCACACAGTAAATACGCACACAGTAATTACGCACACAGTAAATACGCACACAGTAAATACGCACACAGTAAATACGCACACTGTAAATACGCACACAGTAAATACGCACACAGTAAATACGCACACAGTAAATACGCACACAGTAAATACGCACACAGTAAACACGCACACAGTAATTACGCACACAGTAAATACGCACACAGTAAATACGCACACAGTAAATACGCACACAGTAAATACGCACACAGTAAACACGCACACAGTAATTACGCACACAGTAAATACGCACACAGTAAATACGCACACAGTAAATACGCACACAGTAAATACGCACACAGTAAATACGCACACAGTAAATACGCACACAGTAAATACGCACACAGTAAGTACGCACACAGTAAATACGCACACAGTAAATACGCACACAGTAAAGACGCACACAGTAAAGACGCACACAGTAAATACGCACACAGTGAATACGCACACAGTAAATACGCACACAGTAAATACGCACACAGTAAATACGCACACAGTAAATACGCAAACAGTAAATACGCACACAGTAAATACGCACACAGTAAATACGCACACAGTAAATACGCACACAGTAAATACGCACACAGTAAATACGCACACAGTAAATACGCAGACAGTAAATACGCACACAGTAAATACGCACACAGTAAATACGCACACAGTAAATACGCACACAGTAAATACGCACACAATAAATACGCACACAGTAAATACGCACACAGTAAATACGCACACAGTAAATACGCACACAGTAAAGACGCACACAGTAATTACGCACACAGTAAATACGCACACAGTAAATACGCACACAGTAAATACGCTCACAGTAAATAAGCACACAGTAAATACGCACACAGTAAATACGCACACAGTAAATACGCACACAGTAAATAAGCACACAGTAAATACGCACACAGTAAATACGCACACGGTAAATACGCACACGGTAAATACGCACACGGTAAATACGCACACGGTAAATACGCACACGGTAAATACGCACAAGGTAAATACGCACAAGGTAAATACGCACACGGTAAATACGCACACGGTAAATACGCACACGGTAAATACGCACACGGTAAATACGCACACGGTAAATACGCACACGGTAAATACGCACACGGTAAATACGCACACGGTAAATACGCACACGGTAAGTACGCACACGGTAAGTACTCACACGGTAAATACCCACACGGTAAATACGCACACGGTAAATACGCACACGGTAAATACGCACACGGTAAAGACGCACACGGTAAAGACACACACAGTAAATACGCACACGGTAAATACGCACACGGTAAATACGCACACGGTAAATACGCACACGGTAAATACGCACACGGTAAATACGCACAAGGTAAATACGCACACGGTAAATACGCACACGGTAAATACGCACACGGTAAACACGCACACGGTAAATACGCACACGGTAAATACGCACACGGTAAATACGCACACGGTAAATACGCACACGGTAAATACGCACACGGTAAATACGCACACGGTAAATACGCACACGGTATATACGCGCACGGTATATACGCGCACGGTAAACACGCACACGGTAAATACGCACACGGTAAATACGCACACGGTAAATACGCACACGGTAAAAACGCACACGGTAAATACGCACACGGTAAATACGCACACGGTAAATACGCACACGGTAAATACGCACACGGTAAATACGCACACGGTAAATACGCACACGGTAAATACGCACACGGTAAATACGCACAAGGTAAATACGCACACGGTAAATACGCACACGGTAAATACGCACACGGTAAATACGCACACGGTAAATACGCACACGGTAAATACGCACACGGTAAATACGCACACAGTAAGTACGCACACAGTTAATACGCACACAGTAAAGACGCACACAGTAAAGACGCACACAGTAAATACGCACACAGTAAATACGCACACAGTAAATACGCACACAGTAAATACACACACAGTAAATACACACACGGTAAATACACACACGGTAATCACGCACGCGGTAGACACGCACACGGTAGACACGCACACGGTAAATACGCACACGGCAAATACGCACACGGTAAAAACGCACACGGTAAATACGCACACAGTAAATACGCACACAGTAAATACGCACACAGTAAATACGCACACAGTAAATACGCACACAGTAAATACGCACACAGTAAATACGCACACAGTAAGTACGCACACAGTAAGTACGCACACAGTAAATACGCACGCAGTAAAGACGCACGCAGTAAAGACGCACACAGTAAATACGCACACAGTAAATACGCACACAGTAAATACACAGACGGTAAATACACACACGGTAATCACGCACGCGGTAGACACGCACACGGTAGACACGCACACGGTAAATACGCACACGGTAAATACGCACACGGTAAATACGCACACGGTAAATACGCACACGGTAAATACGCACACGGTAAATACGCACACGGTAAATACGCACACGGTAAATACGCACACGGTAAGTACGCACACGGTAAATACGCACACGGTAAATACGCACACGGTAAATACGCACACGGTAAATACGCACACGGTAAATACGCACACGGTAATTACGCACACGGTAAATACGCACACGGTAAATACGCACACGGTAAATACGCACACGGTAAATACGCACACGGTAAATACGCACACGGTAAATACGCACACGGTAAATACGCACACGGTAAAGACGCACACGGTAAAGACGCACACGGTAAACACGCACACGGTAAATACGCACACGGTAAATACGCACACGGTAAATACGCACACGGTAAATACGCACACGGTAAATACGCACACGGTAAATACGCACACGGTAAATACGCACACGGTAAATACGCACACGGTAAAAACGCACACGATAAATACGCCCACGGTAAATACGCACACGGTAAATACGCACACGGTAAATACGCACAAGGTAAATACGCACACGGTAAATACGCACACGGTAAATACGCACACGGTAAATTCGCACACGGTAAATACGCACACGGTAAATACGCACACGGTAAATACGCACACGGTAAATACGCACTTGGTAAATACGCACAAGGTAAATACGCACAAGGTAAATACGCACACGGTAATGACGCACACGGTAATGACGCACACGGTAAATACGCACACGGTAAATACGCACACGGTAAATATGCACACGGTAAATACGCACACGGTAAATACGCACACGGTAAATACGCACACGGTAAATACGCACACGGTAAGTACGCACACGGTAAGTACGCACACGGTAAATACGCACACGGTAAATACGCACACGGTAAATACGCACACGGTAAATACGCACACGGTAAATACGCACACGGTAAATACGCACACGGTAAAGACGCACACGGTAAATACCCACACGGTAAATACGCACAAGGTAAATACGCACACAGTGCATACGCACACGGTAAATACGCACACGGTAAATACGCACACGGTAAATACGCACACGGTAAATACGCACACGGTAAATACGCACACGGTAAATACGCACACGGTAAATACGCACACGGTAAATAAGCACACGGTAAATACGCACACGGTAAATACGCACACGGTATATACGCACACGGTAAATACGCACACGGTAAATACGCACACGGTAAATACGCACACTATAAATACGCACACGGTAATTACGCACACGGTAAATACGCACACGGTAAATACGCACACGGTAAATACGCACACGGTAAATACGCACACGGTAAATACGCACACGGTAAATACGCACACGGTAAATACGCACACGGTAAATACGCACACGGTAAATACGCACACGGTGAATACGCACACGGTAAATAAGCACACGGTAAATACGCACACGGTAAATACGCACACGGTAAATACGCACACGGTAAACACGCACACGGTAATTACGCACACGGTAAATACGCACACGGTAAATACGCACACGGTAAATACGCACACGGTAAATACGCACACGGTAAATACGCACACGGTAAATACGCACACGGTAAATACGCACACGGTAAATACGCACACAGTAAAGACGCACACAGTAAATACGCACACGGTAAATACGCACACGGTAAACACACACACGGTAATCACGCACACGGTAGACACGCACGCTGTAGACACGCACACGGTAAATACGCACACGGTAAATACGCACACGGTAAATACGCACACGGTAAATACGCACACAGTAAATACGCACACAGTAAACACGCACACAGTAAATACGCACACAGTAAATACGCACGCAGTAAATACGCACACAGTAAATACGCACACAGTAAATACGCACACAGTAAATACGCACACAGTAAATACGCACACAGTAAATACGCACACAGTAAATACGCACACAGTAAATACGCACACAGTAAATACGCACACGGTAAATACGCACACGGTAAATACGCACACGGTATATACGCACACGGTAAACACGCACACGGTAAATACGCACACGGTAAATACGCACACGGTAAATACGCACACGGTAAATACGCACACGGTAAATACGCACACGTTAAATACGCACACGGTAAATACGCACACGGTAAATACGCACACGGTAAATACGCACACGGTAAATACGCACACGGTAAATACGCACACGGTAAATACGCACACGGTAAATACGCACACGGTAAATACGCACACGGTAAATACGCACACGGTAAATACGCACACGGTAAATACGCACACAGTAAATACGCACACAGTAAATACGCACACAGTAAGTACGCACACAGTAAGTACGCACACAGTAAATACGCACACAGTAAAGACGTACACAGTAAAGACGCACACAGTAAATACGCACACAGTAAATACGCACACAGTAAATACACACACGGTGAATACACACACGGTAATCACGCACGCGGTAGACACGCACACGGTAGACACGCACACGGTAAATACGCACACCGCAAATACGCACACGGTAAATACGCACACGGTAAATACGCACACAGTAAATACGCACACAGTAAATACGCACACAGTAAATACGCACACAGTAAATAGGCACACAGTAAATACGCACACAGTAAATACGCACATAGTAAGTACGCACACAGTAAGTACGCACACAGTAAATACGCACGCAGTAAAGACGCACACAGTAAAGACGCACACAGTAAATACGCACACAGTAAATACGCACACAGTAAATACACACACGGTAAATACACACACGGTAATCACGCACGCGGTAGACACGCACACGGTAGACACGCACACGGTAAATACGCACACGGTAAATACGCACACGGTAAATACGCACACGGTAAATACGCACACGGTAAATACGCACACGGTAAATACGCACACGGTAAATACGCACACGGTAATTACGCACACGGTAAATACGCACACGGTAAATACGCACACGGTAAATACGCACACGGTAAATACGCACACGGTAATTACGCACACGGTAAATACGCACACGGTAAATACGCACACGGTAAATACGCACACGGTAAATACGCACACGGTAAATACGCACACGGTAAATACGCACACGGTAAATACGCACACGGTAAAGACGCACACGGTAAAGACGCACACGGTAAATACGCACACGGTAAATACGCACACGGTAAATACGCACACGGTAAATACGCACACGGTAAATACGCACACGGTAAATACGCACACGGTAAATACGCACACGGTAAATACGCACACGGTAAATACGCACACGGTAAATACGCACACGGTAAAAACGCACACGATAAATACGCCCACGGTAAATACGCACACGGTAAATACGCACACGGTAAATACGCACAAGGTAAATACGCACACGGTAAATACGCACACGGTAAATACGCACACGGTAAATTCGCACACGGTAAATACGCACACGGTAAATACGCACACGGTAAATACGCACACGGTAAATACGCACACGGTAAATACGCACTTGGTAAATACGCACAAGGTAAATACGCACAAGGTAAATACGCACACGGTAATGACGCACACGGTAATGACGCACACGGTAAATACGCACACGGTAAATACGCACACGGTAAATACGCACACGGTAAATACGCACACGGTAAATACGCACACGGTAAATACGCACACGGTAAATACGCACACGGTAAATACGCACACGGTAAGTACGCACACGGTAAGTACGCACACGGTAAATACGCACACGGTAAATACGCACACGGTAAATACGCACACGGTAAATACGCACACGGTAAATACGCACACGGTAAATACGCACACGGTAAAGACGCACACGGTAAATACCCACACGGTAAATACGCACAAGGTAAATACGCACACAGTACATACGCACACGGTAAATACGCACACGGTAAATACGCACACGGTAAATACGCACACGGTAAATACGCACACGGTAAATACGCACACGGTAAATACGCACACGGTAAATACGCACACGGTAAATACGCACACGGTAAATACGCACACGGTAAATACGCACACGGTATATACGCACACGGTAAATACGCACACGGTAAATACGCACACGGTAAATACGCACACTATAAACACGCACACGGTAATTACGCACACGGTAAATACGCACACGGTAAATACGCACACGGTAAATACGCACACGGTAAATACGCACACGGTAAATACGCACACGGTAAATACGCACACGGTAAATACGCACACGGTAAATACGCACACGGTAAATACGCACACGGTAAATACGCACACGGTAAATAAGCACACGGTAAATACGCACACGGTAAATACGCACACGGTAAATACGCACACGGTAAACATGCACACGGTAATTACGCACACGGTAAATACGCACACGGTAAATACGCACACGGTAAATACGCACACGGTAAATACGCACACGGTAAATACGCACACGGTAAATACGCACACGGTAAATACGCACACGGTAAATACGCACACAGTAAAGACGCACACGGTAAATACGCACACGGTAAATACGCACACGGTAAACACGCACACGGTAATCACGCACGCGGTAGACACGCACGCTGTAGACACGCACACGGTAAATACGCACACGGTAAATACGCACACGATAATACGCACACGGTAAATACGCACACAGTAAATACGCACACAGTAAATACGCACACAGTAAATACGCACACAGTAAATACGCACACAGTAAATACGCACACGGTAAATACGCACACGGTAAATACGCACACGGTAAATACGCACACGGTAAATACGCACACGGTAAATACGCACACGGTAAATACGCACACGGTAAATACGCACACGGTAAATACGCACACGGTAAATACGCACACGGTAAATACGCACACGGTAAATACGCACACGGTAAATACGCACACGGTAAATACGCACACGGTAAATACGCACACGGTAAATACGCACACGGTAAATACGCACACGGTAAATACGCACACGGTAAATACGCACACGGTAAATTTGCACACGGTGAATACGCACACGGTAAATACGCACACGGTAAATACGCACACGGTAAATACGCACACGGTAAATACGCACACGGTAAATACGCACACGGTAAATACGCACACGGTAAATACGCACACGGTAAATACGCACACGGTAAATACGCACACGGTAAATACGCACACGGTAAATACGCACACGGTAAATACGCACAAGGTAAATACGCACACGGTAAATACGCACACGGTAAATACGCAGACGGTAAATACGCAGACGGTAAATACGCACACGGTAAATACGCACACGGTAAATACGCACACGGTAAATACGCACACGGTAAATACGCACACGGTAAATACGCACACGGTAAATACGCACACGGTACATACGCACACAGTAAATACGCACACAGTAAATACGCACACAGTAAATACGCACACAGTAAATACGCACACAGTAAATACGCACACAGTAAATACGCACACAGTAAATACGCACACAGTAAATACGCACACAGTACATACGCACACAGTAAATACGCACACAGTAAATACGCACACAGTAAATACGCACACAGTAAATACGCACACAGTAAATACGCACACAGTAAATACGCACACAGTAAATACGCACACAGTAAATACGCACACAGTAAATACGCACACAGTAAATACGCACACAGTAAATACGCACACAGTAAATACGCACACAGTAAATACGCACACAGTAAATACGCACACAGTAAATACGCACACAGTAAATACGCACACAGTAAATACGCACACAGTAAAGACGCACACAGTGAATACGCACACGGTAAATACGCACACGGTAATAACACACACGGTAATCACGCACACGGTAGACACGCACGCGGTAGACACGCACACGGTAAATACGCACACGGTAAATACGCACACAGTAAATACGCACACAGTAAATACGCACACAGTAAATACGCACACAGTAAATACGCACACAGTAAGTACGCACACAGTAAATACGCACACAGTAAATACGCACACAGTAAAGACGCACACAGTAAAGACGCACACAGTAAATACGCACACAGTAAATAGGCACACGGTAAATACACACACGGTAATCACGCACACGGTAATCACGCACACGGTAGACACGCACACGGTAGACACGCACACGGTAAATACGCACACGGTAAATACGCACACGGTAAATACGCACACGGTAAATACGCACACAGTAATCACGCACACGGTAAATACGCACACGGTAAATACGCACACGGTAAATACGCACACGGCAAATACGCACACGGTAAATTTGCACACGGTAAATACGCACACGGTAAATACGCACACGGTAAATACGCACACGGTAAATACGCACACGGTAATTACGCACACGGTAAATACGCACACGGTAAATACGCACACGGTAAATACGCACACGGTAAATACGCACACGGTAAATACGCACACGGTAAATACGCACACGGTAAAGACGCACACGGTAAAGACGCACACGGTAAATACGCACACAATAAATACGCACACGGTAAATACGCACACGGTAAATACGCACACGGTAAATACGCACACGGTAAATACGCACACGGTAAATACGCACACGGTGAATACGCACACGGTGAATACGCACACGGTAAATACGCACACGGTAAATACGCACACGGTAAATACGCACACGGTAAATACGCACACGGTAAATACGCACACGGTAAATACGCACACGGTAAATACGCACACGGTAAATACGCACACGGTAAATACGCACACGGTAAATACGCACAAGGTAAATACGCACAAGGTAAATACGCACACGGTAAATACGCACACGGTAAATACGCAGATGGTAAATACGCAGACGGTAAATACGCACACGGTAAATACGCACACGGTAAATACGCACACGGTAAATACGCACACGGTAAATACGCACACGGTAAATACGCACACGGGAAATACGCACACGGTAAATATGCACACAGTAAATACGCACACAGTAAATACGCACACAGTAAATACGCACACAGTAAATACGCACACAGTAAAGACGCACACAGTAAATACGCACACAGTAAAGACGCACACAGTAAATACGCACACAGTAAATACGCACACAGTAAATACGCACACAGTAGTTACGCACACAGTAAATACGCACACAGTAATTACGCACACAGTAAATACGCACACAGTAAGTACGCACACAGTAAATACGCACACAGTAAATACGCACACAGTAAAGACGCACACAGTAAAGACGCGCACAGTAAATACGCACACGGTGAATACGCACACGGTAAACACGCACACGGTAAACACACACACGGTAGACACGCACACGGTAAATACGCACACGGTAAATACGCACACGGTAAATACGCACACGGTAAATACGCACACGGTAAATACGCACACGGTAAATACGCACACGGTAAATACGCACACGGTAAATACGCACACGGTAAATACGCACACGGTAAATACGCACACGGTAAATACGCACACGGTAAATACGCACACGGTAAATACGCACACGGTAAACACGCACACGGTAAATACGCACACGGTAAATACGCACACGGTAAAGACGCACACGGTAAATACGCACACGGTAAATACGCACACGGTAAATACGCACACGGTAAATACGCACACGGTAAATACGCACACGGTAAATACGCACACGGTAAATACGCACACGGTGAATACGCACACGGTAAATACGCACAAGGTAAATACGCACACGGTAATGACGCACACGGTAATGACGCACACGGTAAATACGCACACGGTAAATACGCACACGGTAAAGACGCACACGGTAAATACGCACACGGTAAATACGCACACGGTAAATACGCACACGGTAAATACGCACACGGTAAATACGCACACGGTAAATACGCACACGGTGAATACGCACACGGTGAATACGCACACGGTAAATACGCACACGGTAAATACGCACACGGTAAATACGCACACGGTAAATACGCACACGGTAAATACGCACACGGTAAATACGCACACGGTAAATACGCACACGGTAAATACGCACACGGTAAATACGCACAAGGTAAATACGCACAAGGTAAATACGCACACGGTAAATACGCACACGGTAAATACGCACACGGTAAATACGCACACGGTAAATACGCACTTGGTAAATACGCACAAGGTAAATACGCACAAGGTAAATACGCACACGGTAATGACGCACACGGTAATGACGCACACGGTAAATACGCACACGGTAAATACGCACACGGTAAATACGCACACGGTAAATACGCACACGGTAAATACGCACACGGTAAATACGCACACGGTAAATACGCACACGGTAAGTACGCACACGGTAAGTACGCACACGGTAAATACGCACACGGTAAATACGCACACGGTAAATACGCACACGGTAAATACGCACACGGTAAATACGCACACGGTAAATACGCACACGGTAAAGACGCACACGGTAAATACCCACACGGTAAATACGCACAAGGTAAATACGCACACAGTACATACGCACACGGTAAATACGCACACGGTAAATACGCACACGGTAAATACGCACACGGTAAATACGCACACGGTAAATACGCACACGGTAAATACGCACACGGTAAATACGCACACGGTAAATACGCACACGGTAAATACGCACACGGTAAATACGCACACGGTATATACGCACACGGTAAATACGCACACGGTAAATACGCACACGGTAAATACGCACACTATAAATACGCACACGGTAATTACGCACACGGTAAATACGCACACGGTAAATACGCACACGGTAAATACGCACACGGTAAATACGCACACGGTAAATACGCACACGGTAAATACGCACACGGTAAGTACGCACACGGTAAATACGCACACGGTAAATACGCACACGGTAAATACGCACACGGTAAATACGCACACGGTAAATACGCACACAGTAAGTACGCACACAGTAAGTACGCACACAGTAAATACGTTCACAGTAAAGACGCACACAGTAAAGACGCACACAGTAAATACGCACACAGTAAATACGCACACAGTAAATACACACACGGTGAATACACACACGGTAATCACGCACGCGGTAAAAACGCACACGATAAATACGCCCACGGTAAATACGCACACGGTAAATACGCACACGGTAAATACGCACAAGGTAAATACGCACACGGTAAATACGCACACGGTAAATACGCACACAGTAAATTCGCACACGGTAAATACGCACACGGTAAATACGCACACGGTAAATACGCACACGGTAAATACGCACACGGTAAATACGCACTTGGTAAATACGCACAAGGTAAATACGCACAAGGTAAATACGCACACGGTAATGACGCACACGGTAATGACGCACACGGTAAATACGCACACGGTAAATACGCACACGGTAAATACGCACACGGTAAATACGCATACGGTAAATACGCACACGGTAAATACGCACACGGTAAATACGCACACGGTAAGTACGCACACGGTAAGTACGCACACGGTAAATACGCACACGGTAAATACGCACACGGTAAATACGCACACGGTAAATACGCACACGGTAAATACGCACACGGTAAATACGCACACGGTAAAGACGCACACGGTAAATACCCACACGGTAAATACGCACAAGGTAAATACGCACACAGTACATACGCACACGGTAAATACGCACACGGTAAATACGCACACGGTAAATACGCACACGGTAAATACGCACACGGTAAGTACGCACACGGTAAGTACGCACACGGTAAATACGCACACGGTAAATACGCACACGGTAAATACGCACACGGTAAATACGCACACGGTAAATACGCACACGGTAAATACGCACACGGTAAAGACGCACACGGTAAATACCCACACGGTAAATACGCACAAGGTAAATACGCACACAGTACATACGCACACGGTAAATACGCACACGGTAAATACGCACACGGTAAATACGCACACGGTAAATACGCACACGGTAAATACGCACACGGTAAATACGCACACGGTAAATACGCACACGGTAAATACGCACACGGTAAATACGCACACGGTAAATACGCACACGGTATATACGCACACGGTAAATACGCACACGGTAAATACGCACACGGTAAATACGCACACTATAAATACGCACACGGTAATTACGCACACGGTAAATACGCACACGGTAAATACGCACACGGTAAATACGCACACGGTAAATACGCACACGGTAAATACGCACACGGTAAATACGCACACGGTAAGTACGCACACGGTAAATACGCACACGGTAAATACGCACACGGTAAATACGCACACGGTAAATACGCACACGGTAAATACGCACACAGTAAGTACGCACACAGTAAGTACGCACACAGTAAATACGTTCACAGTAAAGACGCACACAGTAAAGACGCACACAGTAAATACGCACACAGTAAATACGCACACAGTAAATACACACACGGTGAATACACACACGGTAATCACGCACGCGGTAAAAACGCACACGATAAATACGCCCACGGTAAATACGCACACGGTAAATACGCACACGGTAAATACGCACAAGGTAAATACGCACACGGTAAATACGCACACGGTAAATACGCACACAGTAAATTCGCACACGGTAAATACGCACACGGTAAATACGCACACGGTAAATACGCACACGGTAAATACGCACACGGTAAATACGCACTTGGTAAATACGCACAAGGTAAATACGCACAAGGTAAATACGCACACGGTAATGACGCACACGGTAATGACGCACACGGTAAATACGCACACGGTAAATACGCACACGGTAAATACGCACACGGTAAATACGCATACGGTAAATACGCACACGGTAAATACGCACACGGTAAATACGCACACGGTAAGTACGCACACGGTAAGTACGCACACGGTAAATACGCACACGGTAAATACGCACACGGTAAATACGCACACGGTAAATACGCACACGGTAAATACGCACACGGTAAATACGCACACGGTAAAGACGCACACGGTAAATACCCACACGGTAAATACGCACAAGGTAAATACGCACACAGTACATACGCACACGGTAAATACGCACACGGTAAATACGCACACGGTAAATACGCACACGGTAAATACGCACACGGTAAATACGCACACGGTAAATACGCACACGGTAAATACGCACACGGTAAATACGCACACGGTAAATACGCACACGGTAAATACGCACACGGTATATACGCACACGGTAAACACGCACACGGTAAATACGCACACGGTAAATACGCACACTATAAACACGCACACGGTAATTACGCACACGGTAAATACGCACACGGTAAATACGCACACGGTAAATACGCACACGGTAAATACGCACACGGTAAATACGCACACGGTAAATACGCACACGGTAAATACGCACACGGTAAATACGCACACGGTAAATACGCACACGGTAAATACGCACACGGTAAATAAGCACACGGTAAATACGCACACGGTAAATACGCACACGGTAAATACGCACACGGTAAACACGCACACGGTAATTACGCACACGGTAAATACGCACACGGTAAATACGCACACGGTAAATACGCACACGGTAAATACGCACACGGTAAATACGCACACGGTAAATACGCACACGGTAAATACGCACACGGTAAATACGCACACGGTAAATACGCACACAGTAAAGACGCACACAGTAAATACGCACACGGTAAATACGCACACGGTAAACACGCACACGGTAATCACGCACACGGTAGACACGCACGCTGTAGACACGCACACGGTAAATACGCACACGGTAAATACGCACACGGTAAATACGCACACGGTAAATACGCACACAGTAAATACGCACACAGTAAATACGCACACAGTAAATACGCACACAGTAAATACGCACACAGTAAATACGCACACAGTAAATACGCACACAGTAAATACGCACACAGTAAATACGCACACGGTAAATACGCACACGGTAAATACGCACACGGTAAATACGCACACGGTAAATACGCACACGGTAAATACGCACACGGTAAATACGCACACGGTAAATACGCACACGGTAAATACGCACACGGTAAATACGCACACGGTAAATACGCACACGGTAAATACGCACACGGTAAATACGCACACGGTAAATACGCACACGGTAAATACGCACACGGTAAATACGCACACGGTAAATACGCACACGGTAAATACGCACACGGTAAATACGCACAAGGTAAATACGCACACGGTAAATACGCACACGGTAAATTTGCACACGGTGAATACGCACACGGTAAATACGCACACGGTAAATACGCACACGGTAAATACGCACACGGTAAATACGCACACGGTAAATACGCACACGGTAAATACGCACACGGTAAATACGCACACGGTAAATACGCACACGGTAAATACGCACACGGTAAATACGCACACGGTAAATACGCACACGGTAAATACGCACAAGGTAAATACGCACACGGTAAATACGCACACGGTAAATACGCAGACGGTAAATACGCAGACGGTAAATACGCACACGGTAAATACGCACACGGTAAATACGCACACGGTAAATACGCACACGGTAAATACGCACACGGTAAATACGCACACGGTAAATACGCACACAGTACATACGCACACAGTAAATACGCACACAGTAAATATGCACACAGTAAATACGCACACAGTAAATACGCACACAGTAAATACGCACACAGTAAATACGCACACAGTAAATACGCACACAGTAAATACGCACACAGTACATACGCACATAGTAAATACGCACACAGTAAATACGCACACAGTAAATACGCACACAGTAAATACGCACACAGTAAATACGCACACAGTAAATACGCACACAGTAAATACGCACACAGTAAATACGCACACAGTAAATACGCACACAGTAAATACGCACACAGTAAATACGCACACAGTAAATACGCACACAGTAAATACGCACACAGTAAATACGCACACAGTAAATACGCACACAGTAAATACGCATACAGTAAATACGCACACAGTAAATACGCACACAGTAAAGACGCACACAGTGAATACGCACACGGTAAATACGCACACGGTAATAACACACACGGTAATCACGCACACGGTAGACACGCACGCGGTAGACACGCACACGGTAAATACGCACACGGTAAATACGCACACAGTAAATACGCACGCAGTAAATACGCACACAGTAAATACGCACACAGTAAATACGCACACAGTAAGTACGCACACAGTAAATACGCACACAGTAAATACGCACACAGTAAAAACGCACACAGTAAAGACGCACACAGTAAATACGCACACAGTAAATAGGCACACGGTAAATACACACACGGTAATCACGCACACGGTAATCACGCACACGGTAGACACGCACACGGTAGACACGCACACGGTAAATACGCACACGGTAAATACGCACACGGTAAATACGCACACGGTAAATACGCACACAGTAATCACGCACACGGTAAATACGCACACGGTAAATACGCACACGGTAAATACGCACACGGTAAATACGCACACAGTAAATACGCACACGGTAAATACGCACACGGTAAATACGCACACGGTAAATACGCACACGGTAAATACGCACACGGTAAATACGCACAAGGTAAATACGCACAAGGTAAATACGCACACGGTAAATACGCACACGGTAAATACGCAGATGGTAAATACGCAGACGGTAAATACGCACACGGTAAATACGCACACGGTAAATACGCACACGGTAAATACGCACACGGTAAATACGCACACGGTAAATACGCACACGGGAAATACGCACACGGTAAATATGCACACAGTAAATACGCACACAGTAAATACGCACACAGTAAATACGCACACAGTAAATACGCACACAGTAAAGACGCACACAGTAAATACGCACACAGTAAAGACGCACAGAGTAAATACGCACACAGTAAATACGCACACAGTAAATACGCACACAGTAATTACGCACACAGTAAATATGCACGCAGTAATTACGCACACAGTAAATACGCACACAGTAAGTACGCACACAGTAAATACGCACACAGTAAATACGCACACAGTAAAGACGCACACAGTAAAGACGCACACAGTAAATACGCACACGGTGAATACGCACACGGTAAACACGCACACGGTAAACACACACACGGTAATCACGCACACGGTAGACACGCACACGGTAAATACGCACACGGTAAATACGCACACGGTAAATACGCACACGGTAAATACGCACACGGTAAATACGCACACGGTAAATACGCACACGGTAAATACGCACACGGTAAATACGCACACAGTAAATACGCACACAGTAAATACGCACACAGTAAATACGCACACAGTAAATACGCACACGGTAAATACGCACACGGTAAATACGCACACGGTAAATACGCACACGGTAAATACGCACACGGTAAATACGCACACGGTAAATACGCACACGGGAAATACGCACACGGTAAATACGCACACAGTAAATACGCACACAGTAAATACGCACACAGTAAATACGCACACAGTAAATACGCACACAGTAAATACGCACACAGTAAAGACGCACACAGTAAATACGCACACAGTAAAGACGCACACAGTAAATACGCACACAGTAAATACGCACACAGTAATTACGCACACAGTAAATACGCACACAGTAATGACGCACACAGTAAATACGGACACAGTAAGTACGCACACAGTAAATACGCACACAGTAAATACGCACACAGTAAAGACGCACACAGTAAAGACGCACACAGTAAATACGCACACGGTGAATACGCACACGGTAAACACGCACACGGTAAACACACACACGGTAATCACGCACACGGTAGACACGCACACGGTAAATACGCACACGGTAAATACGCACACGGTAAATACGCACACGGTAAATACGCACACGGTAAATACGCACACGGTAAATACGCACACGGTAAATATGCACACGGTAAATACGCACACGGTAAATACGCACACGGTAAATACGCACACGGTAAATACGCACACGGTAAATACGCACACGGTAAATACGCACACGGTAAATACGCACAAGGTAAATACGCACACGGTAAATACGCACACGGTAAATACGCACACGGTAAATACGCACACGGTAAAGACGCACACGGTAAATACGCACACGGTAAATACGCACTCGGTAAATACGCACACGGTAAGAACGCACACGGTAAATACGCACACGGTAAATACGCACACGGTAAATACGCACACAGTAAATACTCACACGGTAAATACGCACACGGTAAATACGCACACGGTAAATACGCACACGGTAAATACGCACACGGTAAATACGCACACGGTAAATACGCACAAGGTAAATACGCACCCGGTAAATTCGCACACGGTAAATACGCACAAGGTAAATACGCACACGGTAAATACGCACACGGTAAATACGCACACGGTAAATACGCACACGGTAAATACGCACACGGTAAATACGCACACGGTAAATACGCACACGGTAAATACGCACACGGTAAATACGCACACGGTAACTACGCACACGGTAAATACGCACACGGTAAATACGCACACGGTAAATACGCACAAGGTAAATACGCACACGGTAAATACGCACAAGGTAAATACGCACACGGTAAATACGCACACGGTAAATAGGCACACGGTAAATACGCACACGGTAAATGAGCACACGGTAAATACGCACACGGTAAATACGCACACGGTAAATACGCACACGGTAAATACGCACACGGTAAATACGCACATGGAAATACGCACACGGTAAATACGCACACGGTAAATACGCACACGGTAAATACGCACACGGTAAATACGCACATGGTAAATACGCTCACGGTAAATACGCACTCGGTAAATACGCACACGGTAAATACGCACACGGTAAATACGCACACGGTAAATACGCACACGATAAATACGCACACGGTAAATACGCACACGGTAAATACGCACACGGTAAATACGCACACAGTACATACGCACACAGTAAATACGCACACAGTAAATATGCACACAGTAAATACGCACACAGTAAATACGCACACAGTACATACGCACACAGTAAATACGCACACAGTAAATATGCACACAGTAAATACGCACACAGTAAATACGCACACAGTAAATACGCACACAGTAAATACGCACACAGTAAATACGCACACAGTAAATACGCACACAGTACATACGCACACAGTAAATACGCACACAGTAAATACGCACACAGTAAATACGCACACAGTAAATACGCACACAGTAAATACGCACACAGTAAATACGCACACAGTAAATACGCACACAGTAAATACGCACACAGTAAATACGCACACAGTAAATACGCACACAGTAAATACGCACACAGTAAATACGCACACAGTAAATACGCACACAGTAAATACGCACACAGTAAATACGCACACAGTAAATACGCATACAGTAAATACGCACACAGTAAATACGCACACAGTAAAGACGCACACAGTGAATACGCACACGGTAAATACGCACACGGTAATAACACACACGGTAATCACGCACACGGTAGACACGCACGCGGTAGACACGCACACGGTAAATACGCACACGGTAAATACGCACACAGTAAATACGCACACAGTAAATACGCACACAGTAAATACGCACACAGTAAATACGCACACAGTAAGTACGCACACAGTAAATACGCACACAGTAAATACGCACACAGTAAAGACGCACACAGTAAAGACGCACACAGTAAATACGCACACGGTGAATACGCACACGGTAAACACGCACACGGTAAACACACACACGGTAATCACGCACACGGTAGACACGCACACGGTAAATACGCACACAGTAAATACGCACACGGTAAATACGCACACGGTAAATACGCACACGGTAAATACGCACACGGTAAATACGCACACGGTAAATACGCACACGGTAAATACACACACAGTAAATACGCACACAGTAAATACGCACACAGTAAATACGCACACAGTAAATACGCACACGGTAAATACGCACACGGTAAATACGCACACGGTAAATACGCACACGGTAAATACGCACACGGTAAATACGCACACGGTAAATACGCACACGGGAAATACGCACACGGTAAATACGCACACAGTAAATACGCACACAGTAAATACGCACACAGTAAATACGCACACAGTAAATACGCACACAGTAAATACGCACACAGTAAAGACGCACACAGTAAATACGCACACAGTAAAGACGCACACAGTAAATACGCACACAGTAAATACGCACACAGTAATTACGCACACAGTAAATACGCACACAGTAATGACGCACACAGTAAATACGGACACAGTAAGTACGCACACAGTAAATACGCACACAGTAAATACGCACACAGTAAAGACGCACACAGTAAAGACGCACACAGTAAATACGCACACGGTGAATACGCACACGGTAAACACGCACACGGTAAACACACACACGGTAATCACGCACACGGTAGACACGCACACGGTAAATACGCACACGGTAAATACGCACACGGTAAATACGCACACGGTAAATACGCACACGGTAAATACGCACACGGTAGATACGCACACGGTAAATACGCACACGGTAAATACGCACACGGTAAATACGCACACGGTAAATACGCACACGGTAAATACGCACACGGTAAATACGCACACGGTAAATACGCACACGGTAAATACGCACACGGTAAATACGCACAAGGTAAATACGCACACGGTAAATACGCACACGGTAAATACGCACACGGTAAATACGCACACGGTAAAGACGCACACGGTAAATACGCACACGGTAAATACGCACTCGGTAAATACGCACACGGTAAGAACGCACACGGTAAATACGCACACGGTAAATACGCACACGGTAAATACGCACACAGTAAATACTCACACGGTAAATACGCACACGGTAAATACGCACACGGTAAATACGCACACGGTAAATACGCACACGGTAAATACGCACACGGTAAATACGCACAAGGTAAATACGCACCCGGTAAATTCGCACACGGTAAATACGCACAAGGTAAATACGCACACGGTAAATACGCACACGGTAAATACGCACACGGTAAATACGCACACGGTAAATACGCACACGGTAAATACGCACACGGTAAATACGCACACGGTAAATACGCACACGGTAAATACGCACACGGTAACTACGCACACGGTAAATACGCACACGGTAAATACGCACACGGTAAATACGCACAAGGTAAATACGCACACGGTAAATACGCACAAGGTAAATACGCACACGGTAAATACGCACACGGTAAATAGGCACACGGTAAATACGCACACGGTAAATGAGCACACGGTAAATACGCACACGGTAAATACGCACACGGTGAATACGCACACGGTAAATACGCACACGGTAAATACGCACATGGAAATACGCACACGGTAAATACGCACACGGTAAATACGCACACGGCAAATACGCACGCGGTAAATACGCACATGGTAAATACGCTCACGGTAAATACGCACTCGGTAAATACGCACACGGTAAATACGCACACGGTAAATACGCACACGGTAAATACGCACACGATAAATACGCACACGGTAAATACGCACACGGTAAATACGCACACGGTAAATACGCACACGGTAAATACGCACACGGTAAATACGCACACGGTAAATACGCACACAGTAAATACGCACACAGTAAATACGCACACGGTAAATACGCACACAGTAAATACGCACACAGTAAATACGCACACGGTAAATACGCACACGGTAAATACGCACACGGTAAATACGCACACGGTAAATACGCACACGGTAAATACGCACACAGTAAATACGCACACAGTAAATACGCACACAGTAAATACGCACACAGTAAATACGCACACAGTAAATACGCACACAGTGAATACGCACACAGTAATTACGCACACAGTAAATACGCACACAGTAAGTACGCACACAGTAAATATGCACACAGTAAATACGCACACAGTAAATACGCACACAGTAAAGACGCACACAGTAAATACGCACACAGTAAAAACGCACACGGTAAACACACACACGGTAATCACGCACACGGTAGACACGCACGCTGTAGACACGCACACGGTAAATAGGCACACGGTAAATACGCACATGGTAAATACGCACACGGTAAATACGCACACGGTAAATACGCACGCGGTAAATACGCACACGGTAAATACGCACACGGTAAATACGCACACGGTAATTACGCACACGGTAAATACGCACACGGTAAATACGCACACGGTAAATACGCACACGGTAACTACGCACACGGTAAATACGCACACGGTAAATACGCACACGGTAAATACGCACACGGTAAATACGCACACGGTAAATACGCACACGGTAAATACGCACACGGTAAATACGCACACGGTAAATACGCACACGGTAAATACGCACACGGCAAATACGCACACGGTAAAGACGCACACGGTAAATACGCACACGCTAAAGACGCACACGGTAAATACGCACTCGGTAAATACGCACACGGTAAATACGCACCCGGTAAATACGCACACGGTAAATACGCACACGGTAAATACGCACACGGTAAATACGCACACGGTAAATACGCACACGGTAAATACGCACACGGTAAATACGCACACGGTAAATACGCACAAGGTAAATACGCACACGGTAAATACGCACACGGTAAATACGCACAAGGTAAATACGCACACGGTAAATACGCACACGGTAAATACGCACACGGTAAATACGCACACGGTAAATACGCACACGGTAAATACGCACACGGTAAATACGCACACGGTAAATACGCACACGGTAAATACGCACACGGTAAATACGCACACGGTAAATACGCACACGGTAAATACGCACACGGTAAATACGCACAAGGTAAATACGCACACGGTAAATACGCACAAGGTAAATACGCACACGGTAAATACGCACACGGTAAATACGCACACGGTAAATACGCACACGGTAAATAGGCACACGGTAAATACGCACACGGTAAATACGCACACGGTAAATACGCACACGGTAAATACGCACACGGTAAATACGCACACGGTAAATACGCACACGGTCAATACGCACACGGAAATACGCACACGGTAAATACGCACACGGTAAATACGCACACGGTAAATACGCACACGGTAAATACGCACACGGTAAATACGCACACGGTAAATACGCACACGGTAAATACGCACACGGTAAATACGCACACGGTAAATACGCACACGGTAAATACGCACACGGTAAATACGCACACGGTAAATACGCACACGGTAAATACGCACACGGTAAATACGCACACGGTAAATACGCACACGGTAAATACGCACACGGTAAATACGCACACGGTAAATACGCACACGGTAAATACGCACACGGTAAATACGCACACGGTAAATACGCACACGGTAAATACGCACACGGTAAATACGCACACGGTAAATACGCACACGGTAAATACGCACACGGTAAATACGCACACGGTAAATACGCACACGGTAAATACGCACACGGTAAATACGCACACGGTAAATACGCACAAGGTAAATACGCACACAGTAAATACGCACACGGTAAATACGCACACGGTAAATACGCACACGGTAAATACGCAGAAGGTAAATACGCACAAGGTAAATACGCACACGGTAATGACGCACACGGTAAATACGCACACGGTAAATACGCACACGGTAAATACGGACACGGTAAATACGCACACGGTAAATACGCACACGGTAAATACGCACACGGTAAATACGCACACGGTAAATACGCACACGGTAAGTACGCACACGGTAAGTACGCACACGGTAAGTACGCACACGGTAAATACGCACACGGTAAATACGCACACGGTAAATACGCACAAGGTAAAGACGCACACGGTAAAGACGCACACGGTAAATACGCACACGGTAAATACGCACAAGGTAAATACGCACACGGTAAATACGCACACGGTAAATACGCACACGGTAAATACGCACACGGTAAATACGCACACGGTAAATACGCACACGGTAAATACGCACACGGTAAATACGCACACGGTAAATACGCACACGGTAAATACGCACACGGTAAATACGCACACGGTAAATACGCACACGGTAAATACGCACACGGTAAATACGCACACGGTAAATACGCACACGGTAAATACGCACACGGTAATGACGCACACGGTAAATACGCACACGGTAAATACGCACACGGTAAATACGCACACGGTAAATACGCACACGGTAAATACGCACACGGTAAATACGCACACGGTAAATACGCACACGGTAAATACGCACACGGTAACTATGCACACGGTAAATACGCACACGGTAAATACGCACACGGTAAATACGCACACGGTAAATACGCACACGGTAAATACGCACACGGTAAATACGCACACGGTAAATACGCACACGGTAAATACGCACACGGTAAATACGCACACGGTAAATACGCACACAGTAAATACGCACACAGTAATTACGCACACAGTAAATACGCACACAGTAAATACGCACACAGTAAATACGCACACAGTAAATACGCACACAGTAAAGACGCGCACAGTAAAGACGCACACAGTAAATACGCACACGGTAAATACGCACACGGTAAACACACACACAGTAAATACGCACACAGTAAAGACGCGCACAGTAAAGACGCACACAGTAAATACGCACACGGTAAATACGCACACGGTAAACACACACACGGTAATCACGCACACGGTAGACACGCACGCTGTAGACACGCACACGGTAAATACTCACACGGTAAATACGCACATGGTAAATACGCACACGGTAAATACGCACACGGTAAATACGCACACGGTAAATACGCACACGGTAAATACGCACACGGTAAATACGCACACGGTAATTACGCACACGGTAAATACGCACACGGTAAATACGCACACGGTAAATACGCACAAGGTAAATACGCACACGGTAAATACGCACACGGTAAATACGCACACGGTAAATACGCACACGGTAAAGACGCACACGGTAAATACGCACACGGTAAATACGCACTCGGTAAATACGCACACGGTAAATACGCACACGGTAAATACGCACACGGTAAATACGCACACGGTAAATACGCACACAGTAAATACTCACACGGTAAATACGCACACGGTAAATACGCACACGGTAAATACGCACACGGTAAATACGCACACGGTAAATACGCACACGGTAAATACGCACAAGGTAAATATGCACACGGTAAATTCGCACACGGTAAATACGCACAAGGTAAATACGCGCACTGTAAATACGCACACGGTAAATACGCACACGGTAAATACGCACACGGTAAATACGCAAACGGTAAATACGCACACGGTAAATACGCACACGGTAAATACGCACACGGTAAATACGCACACGGTAAATACGCACACGGTAAATACGCACACGGTAAATACGCACAAGGTAAATACGCACACGGTAAATACGCACAAGGTAAATACGCACACGGTAAATACGCACACGGTAAATAGGCACACGGTAAATACGCACACGGTAAATACGCACATGGTAAATACGCACACGGTAAATACGCACACGGTAAATACGCACACGGTAAATACACACACGGTAAATACGCACACGGGAAATACGCAAACGGTAAATACGCACACGGTAAATACGCACACGGTAAATACGCACACGGTAAATACGCACACGGTAAATACGCACACGGTAAATACGCACACGGTAAATACGCACACGGTAAATACGCACACGGTAAATACGCACACGGTAAATACGCACACGGTAAATACGCACACGGTAAATACGCACACGGTAAATACGCACACGGTAAATACGCACACGGTAAATACGCACACGGTAAATACGCACACGGTAAATACGCACACGGTAAATACGCACACGGTAAATACGCACAAGGTAAATACGCACACAGTAAATACGCACACAGTAAATACGCACACAGTAAATACGCACACAGTAAGTACGCACACAGTAAATACGCACACAGTAAATACGCACACAGTAAATACGCACACAGTAAATACGCACACAGTAAATACGCACACAGTAAAGACGCACACAGTAAATACGCACACAGTAAATACGCACACAGTAATTACGCACACAGTAAATACGCACACAGTGAATACGCACACAGAAAATACGCACACAGTAAATACGCACACAGTAAATACGCACACAGTAAATACGCACACAGTAAATACGCACACAGTAAATACGCACACAGTAAATACGCACACAGTAAATACGCACACAGTAAAAACGCACACAGTAAATACGCACACAGTAAATACGCACACAGTAAATACGCACACAGTAAATACGCACACGGTAAATTCGCACACAGTAAATACGCACACAGTAATTACGCACACAGTAAATACGCGCACAGTAAATACGCACACAGTAAATACGCACACAGTAAATACGCACACAGTAAATACGCACATAGTAAATACGCACACAGTAAATACGCACACAGTAAATACGCACACAGTAATTACGCACACAGTAAATACGCACACAGTAAATACGCACACAGTAAACACGCACACAGTAAATACGCACACAGTAAATACGCACACAGTAAATACGCACACAGTAAATACGCACACAGTAAATACGCACACAGTAAATACGCACACAGTAAATACGCACACAGTAAATACGCACACAGTAAATACGTACACAGTAATTACGCACACAGTAAATACGCACACGGTAAATACGCACACGGTAAATACGCACACGGTAAATACGCACACGGTAAATACGCACACGGTAAATACGCACACGGTAAATACGCACACGGTAAATACGCACACGGTAAATACGCACACGGTAAATACGCACACGGTAAATACGCACACGGTAAATACGCACACGGTAAATTTGCACACGGTGAATACGCACACGGTAAATACGTACACGGTAAATATGCACACGGTAAATACGCACACGGTAAATACGCACACGGTAAATACGCACACGGTAAATACGCACACGGTAAATACGCACACGGTAAATACGCACACGGTAAATACGCACACGGTAAATACGCACAAGGTAAATACGCACACGGTAAATACGCACACGGTAAATACGCAGACGGTAAATACGCAGACGGTAAATACGCACACGGTAAATACGCACACGGTAAATACGCACACGGTAAATACGCACACGGTAAATACGCACACGGTAAATACGCACACGGTAAATACGCACACGGTAAATACGCACACGGTAAATATGCACACAGTAAATACGCACACAGTAAATACGCACACAGTAAATACGCACACAGTAAATACGCACACAGTAAACACGCACACAGTAAATACGCACACAGTAAATACGCACACAGTAAATACGCACACAGTAAATACGCACACAGTAAACACGCACACAGTAAATACGCACACAGTAAACACGCACACAGTAAATACGCACTCAGTAAATACGCCCACAGTAATTACACACACGGTAAATACACACACGGTAATCACGCACGCGGTAGACACGCACACGATAGACACGCACACGGTAAATACGCACACAGTAAATACGCACACAGTAAATACGCACACAGTAAATACGCACACAGTAAACACGCACACAGTAAATACGCACACAGTAAATACGCACACAGTAAATATGCACACAGTAAGTACGCACACAGTAAGTACGCACACAGTAAATACGCACACAGTAAAGACGCACACAGTAAAGACACACACAGTAAATACGCACACAGTAAATACGCCCACAGTAATTACACACACGGTAAATACACACACGGTAATCACGCACGCGGTAGACACGCACACGGTAGACACGCACACGGTAAATACGCACACGGTAAATACGCACGCGGTAAATACGCACGCGGTAAATACGCACACGGTAAATACGCACACGGTAAATACGCACACGGTAAATACGCCAAGGTAATTACGCACACGGTGATTACGCACACGGTAATTACGCACACGGTAAATACGCACACGGTAAATACGCACACGGTAAATACGCACACGGTAATTACGCACACGGTAAATACAAACACGGTAAATACGCACACGGTAAATACGCACACGGTAAATACGCACACGGTAAATACGCACACGGTAAAGACGCACACGGTAAATACGCACACGGTAAATACGCACACGGTAAATACGCACACGGTAAATACGCACACGGTAAATACGCACACGGTAAATACGCACACGGTAAATACGCACACGGTAAATACGCACACGGTAAATACGCACACGGTAAATACGCACACGGTAAATACGCACACGGTAAATACGCACACGGTAAATACGCACACGGTAAATACGCACACGGTAAATACGCACACGGTAAATACGCACACGGTAAATACGCACACGGTAAATACGCACACGGTAAATACGCACACGGTAAATACGCACACGGTAAATACGCACACGGTAAATACGCACAAGGTAAATACGCACACGGTAAATACGCACACGGTAAATACGCACACGGTAAATACGCACACGGTAAATACGCACACGGTAAATAGGCACACGGTAAATACGCACACGGTAAATACGCACACGGTAAATACGCACACGGTAAATACGCACACGGTAAATACGCACACGGTAAATACGCACACGGTAAATACGCACACGGTAAATACGCACACGGTAAATACGCACACGGTAAATACGCACACGGTAAATACGCACACGGTAAATACGCACACGGTAAATACGCACACGGTAAATACGCACACGGTAAATACGCACACAGTAAATACGCACACAGTAAATACGCACACAGTAAATACGCACACAGTAATTACGCACACAGTAAATACGCACACAGTAAATACGCTCACAGTAAATACGCACACAGTAAATACGCACACAGTAAATACGCACACAGTAAATACGCACACAGTAAATAAGAACACAGTAAATACGCACACGGTAAATACGCACACGGTAAATACGCACACGGTAAATACGCACACGGTAAATACGCACACGGTAAATACGCACACGGTAAATACGCACAAGGTAAATACGCACAAGGTAAATACGCACACGGTAATGACGCACACGGTAAATACGCACACGGTAAATACGCACACGGTAAATACGCACACGGTAAATACGCACACGGTAAATACGCACACGGTAAATACGCACACGGTAAATACGCACACGGTAAGTACGCACACGGTGAGTACGCACACGGTAAATACCCACACGGTAAATACGCACACGGTAAATACGCACACGGTAAATACGAACACGGTAAATACGCACACGGTAAATACGCACACGGTAAATACGCACACGGTAAATACGCACACGGTAAATACGCACACGGTAAATACGCACACGGTAAATACGCACACGGTAAATACGCACACGGTAAATACGCATACGGTAAATACGCACACGGTAAATACGCACACGGTAAATACGCACACGGTAAATACGCACACGGTAAATACGCACACGGTAAATACGCACACGGTAAATACGCACACGGTATATACGCACACGGTACATACGCACACGGTAAATACGCACACGGTAAATACGCACACGGTAAATACGCACACGGTAAATACGCACATGGTAAATACGCACACGGTAAATACGCACACGGTAAATACGCACACGGTAAATACGCACACGGTAAATACGAACACGGTAAATACGCACACGGTAAATACGCACACGGTAAATACGCACACGGTAAATACGCACACGGTAAATACGCACACGGTAAATACGCACACGGTAAATACGCACACGGTAATTACGCACACGGTAAATACGCACACGGTAAATACGCACACGGTAAATACGCACACGGTAAATACGCACACGGTAAATACGCACACGGTAAATACGCACACGGTAAATACGCACACGGTAAATACGCACACTGTAAATACGCACACGGTAAATACGCACACGGTAAGTACGCACACGGTAAATACGCACGCGGTAAATACGCACACGGTAAATACGCACACGGTAAATACGCACACAGTAAATACGCACACAGTAAAGACGCACACAGTAAATACGCACACAGTAAATACGCACACAGTAATAACGCACACAGTAAATACGCACACAGTAAATACGCACACAGTAATTACGCACACAGTAAATACGCACACAGTAAGTACGCACACAGTAAATACGCACACAGTAAATACGCACACAGTAAAGACGCACACAGTAAAGACGCACACAGTAAATACGCACACAGTAAATACGCACACGGTAAACACACACACGGTAATCACGCACACGGTAGACACGCACGCTGTTGACACGCACACGGTAAATACGCACACGGTAAATACGCACACGGTAAATACGCACACGGTAAATACGCACACGGTAAATACGCACACGGTAAATACGCACACGGTAAATACGCACACGGTAAATACGCACACGGTAATTACGCACACGGTAAATACGCACACGGTAAATACGCACACGGTAAATACGCACACGGTAAATACGCACACGGTAAATACGCACACGGTAAATACGCACACGGTAAATACGCACACGGTAAATACGCACAAGGTAAATACGCACACGGTAAATACGCACACGGTAAATACGCACACGGTAAATACGCACACGGTAACGACGCACACGGTAAATACGCACACGGTAAAGACGCACACGGTAAATACGCACTCGGTAAATACGCACACGGTAAATACGCACACGGTAAATACGCACACGGTAAATACGCACACGGTAAATACGCACACGGTAAATACGCACACGGTAAATACGCACACGGTAAATACGCACACGGTAAATACGCACACGGTAAATACGCACACGGTAAATACGCACACGGTAAATACGCACACGTTAAAGACGCACGCGGTAAAGACGCACACGGTAAATACGCACACAGTAAATACGCACACGGTAAACACACACACGGTAATCACGCACACGGTTGACACGCACGCTGTTGACACGCACACGGTAAATACGCACACGGTAAATACGCACACGGTAAATACGCACACGGTAAATACGCACACGGTAAATACGCACACGGTAAATACGCACAAGGTAAATACGACACGGTAAATACGCACACGGTAAATACGCACAAGGTAAATACGCACACGGTAAATACGCACACGGTAAATACGCACACGGTAAATACGCACACGGTAAATACGCACACGGTAAATACGCACACGGTAAATACGCACACGGTAAATACGCACACGGTAAATACGCACACGGTAAATACGCACACGGTAAATACGCACACGGTAAATACGCACAAGGTAAATACGCACACGGTAAATACGCACAAGGTAAATACGCACACGGTAAATACGCACACGGTAAATAGGCACACGGTAAATACGCACACGGTAAATACGCACACGGTAAATACGCACACGGTAAATACGCACACGGTAAATACGCACACGGTAAATACGCACACGGAAATACGCACACGGTAAATACGCACACGGTAAATACGCACACGGTAAATACGCACACGGTAAATACGCACACGGTAAATACGCACACGGTAAATACGCACACGGTAAATACGCACACGGTAAATACGCACACGGTAAATACGCACACGGTAAATACGCACACAGTAAATACGTACACAGTAAATACGCACACAGTAAATACGCACACAGTAAATACGCACACAGTAAATACGCACACAGTAAATACGCACACAGTAATTACGCACACAGTAAATACGCACACAGTAAATACGCACACAGTAAATACGCACACAGTAATTACGCACACAGTAAATACGCACCCAGTAAATACGCACACAGAAAATACGCACACAGTAAATACGCACACAGTAAATACGCACACAGTAATTACGCACACAGTAAATACGCACACAGTAAATACGCACACAGTAAATACGCACACAGTAAATACGCACACAGTAAATACGCACACAGTAAATACGCACACAGTAAATACGCACACAGTAAATACGCACACAGTAAATACGCACACAGTAAATACGCACACAGTAAATACGCACACAGTAAATACGCACACAGTAAATACGCACTCAGTAAATACGCACACGGTAAATACGCACACGGTAAATACGCACACGGTAAATACGCACACGGTAAATACGCACACAGTAAATACTCACACGGTAAATACGCACACGGTAAATACGCACACGGTAAATACGCACACGGTAAATACGCACACGGTAAATACGCACACGGTAAATACGCACAAGGTAAATATGCACACGGTAAATTCGCACACGGTAAATACGCACAAGGTAAATACGCACACTGTAAATACGCACACGGTAAATACGCACACGGTAAATACGCACACGGTAAATACGCAAACGGTAAATACGCACACGGTAAATACGCACACGGTAAATACGCACACGGTAAATACGCACACGGTAAATACGCACACGGTAAATACGCACACGGTAAATACGCACAAGGTAAATACGCACACGGTAAATACGCACAAGGTAAATACGCACACGGTAAATACGCACACGGTAAATAGGCACACGGTAAATACGCACACGGTAAATACGCACACGGTAAATACGCACACGGTAAATACGCACACGGTAAATACGCACACGGTAAATACACACACGGTAAATACGCACATGGAAATACGCACACGGTAAATACGCACACGGTAAAGACGCACACGGTAAATACGCACACGGTAAATACGCACACGGTAAATACGCACACGGTAAATACGCACACGGTAAATACGCACACGGTAAATACGCACACGGTAAATACGCACACGGTAAATACGCACACGGTAAATACGCACACGGTAAATACGCACACGGTAAATACGCACACGGTAAATACGCACACGGTAAATACGCACACGGTAAATACGCACACGGTAAATACGCACACGGTAAATACGCACACGGTAAATACGCACAAGGTAAATACGCACACAGTAACTACGCACACAGTAAATACGCACACAGTAAATACGCACACAGTAAATACGCACACAGTAAATACGCACACAGTAAATACGCACACAGTAAATACGCACACAGTAAATACGCACACAGTAAATACGCACACAGTAAATACGCACACAGTAAATACGCACACAGTAAATACGCACACAGTAATTACGCACACAGTAAATACGCACACAGTGAATACGCACACAGAAAATACGCACACAGTAAATACGCACACAGTAAATACGCACACAGTAAATACGCACACAGTAAATACACACACAGTAAATACGCACACAGTAAATACGCACACAGTAAAAACGCACACAGTAAATACGCACACAGTAAATACGCACACAGTAAATACGCACACAGTAAATACGCACACGGTAAATTCGCACACAGTAAATACGCACACAGTAATTACGCACACAGTAAATACGCGCACAGTAAATACGCACACAGTAAATACGCACACAGTAAATACGCACACAGTAAATACGCACACAGTAAATACGCACATAGTAAATACGCACACAGTAAATACGCACACAGTAAATACGCACACAGTAATTACGCACACAGTAAATACGCACACAGTAAATACGCACACAGTAAACACGCACACAGTAAATACGCACACAGTAAATACGCACACAGTAAATACGCACACAGTAAATACGCACACAGTAAATACGCACACAGTAAATACGCACACAGTAAATACGCACACAGTAAATACGCACACAGTAAATACGTACACAGTAATTACGCACACAGTAAATACGCACACAGTAAATACGCACACGGTAAATACGCACACGGTAAATACGCACACGGTAAATACGCACACGGTAAATACGCATAGGTAAATACGCACACGGTAAATACGCACACGGTAAATACGCACACGGTAAATACGCACACGGTAAATACGCACACGGTAAATACGCACACGGTAAATACGCACACGGTAAATACGCACACGGTAAATACGCACACAGTAAATACGCACACGGTAAATACGCACACGGTAAATTTGCACACGGTAAATATGCACACGGTAAATACGTACACGGTAAATATGCACACGGTAAATACGCACACGGTAAATACGCACACGGTAAATACGCACACGGTAAATACGCACACGGTAAATACGCACACGGTAAATACGCACACGGTAAATACGCACACGGTAAATACGCACACGGTAAATACGCACAAGGTAAATACGCACACGGTAAATACGCACAAGGTAAATACGCACACGGTAAATACGCACACGGTAAATACGCAGACGGTAAATACGCAGACGGTAAATACGCACACGGTAAATACGCACACGGTAAATACGCACACGGTAAATACGCACACGGTAAATACGCACACGGTAAATACGCACACGGTAAATACGCACACGGTAAATACGCACACGGTAAAAATGCACACAGTAAATACGCACACAGTAAATACGCACACAGTAAATACGCACACAGTAAATACGCACACAGTAAACACGCACACAGTAAATACGCACACAGTAAATACGCACACAGTAAATACGCACACAGTAAATACGCACACAGTAAACACGCACACAGTAAATACGCACACAGTAAATACGCACACAGTAAATATGCACACAGTAAGTACGCACACAGTAAGTACGCACACAGTAAATACGCACACAGTAAAGACGCACACAGTAAAGACACACACAGTAAATACGCACACAGTAAATACGCCCACAGTAATTACACACACGGTAAATACACACACGGTAATCACGCACGCGGTAGACACGCACACGGTAGACACGCACACGGTAAATACGCACACGGTAAATACGCACGCGGTAAATACGCACGCGGTAAATACGCACACGGTAAATACGCACACGGTAAATACGCCAAGGTAATTACGCACACGGTGATTACGCACACGGTAATTACGCACACGGTAAATACGCACACGGTAAATACGCACACGGTAAATACGCACACGGTAAATACGCACACGGTAATTACGCACACGGTAAATACGCACACGGTAAATACAAACACGGTAAATACGCACACGGTAAATACGCACACGGTAAATACGCACACGGTAAAGACGCACACGGTAAATACGCACACGGTAAATACGCACACGGTAAATACGCACACGGTAAATACGCACACGGTAAATACGCACACGGTAAATACGCACACGGTAAATACGCACACGGTAAATACGCACACGGTAAATACGCACACGGTAAATACGCACACGGTAAATACGCACACGGTAAATACGCACACGGTAAATACGCACACGGTAAATACGCACACGGTAAATACGCACACGGTAAATACGCACACGGTAAATACGCACACGGTAAATACGCACACGGTAAATACGCACACGGTAAATACGCACAAGGTAAATACGCACACGGTAAATACGCACACGGTAAATACGCACACGGTAAATACGCACACGGTAAATACGCACACGGTAAATACGCACACGATAAATACGCACACGGTAAATACGCACACGGTAAATACGCACACGGTAAATACGCACACGGTAAATACGCACACGGTAAATACGCACACGGTAAATACGCACACAGTAAATACGCACACGGTAAATACGCACACGGTAAATACGCACACGGTAAATACGCACACAGTAAATACGCGCACAGTAAATACGCACACAGTAAATACGCACACAGTAAATACGCACACAGTAAATACGCACACAGTAATTACGCACACAGTAAATACGCACACAGTAAATACGCTCACAGTAAATACGCACACAGTAAATACGCACACAGTAAATACGCACACAGTAAATACGCACACAGTAAATACGCACACAGTAAATACGTACACAGTAAATAAGAACACAGTAAATACGCACACGGTAAATACGCACACGGTAAATACGCACACGGTAAATACGCACACGGTAAATACGCACACGGTAAATACGCACACGGTAAATACCCACAAGGTAAATACGCACAAGGTAAATACGCACACGGTAATGACGCACACGGTAAATACGCACACGGTAAATACGCACACGGTAAATACGCACACGGTAAATACGCACACGGTAAATACGCACACGGTAAATACGCACACGGTAAGTACGCACACGGTGAGTACGCACACGGTAAATACGCACACGGTAAATACGCACACGGTAAATACGCACACGGTAAATACGAACACGGTAAATACGCACACGGTAAATACGCACACGGTAAATACGCACACGGTAAATACGCACACGGTAAATACGCACACGGTAAATACGCACACGGTAAATACGCACACGGTAAATACGCACACGGTAAATACGCACACGGTAAATACGCACACGGTAAATACGCACACGGTAAATACGCACACGGTAAATACGCACACGGTAAATACGCACACGGTAAATACGCACACGGTATATACGCACACGGTACATACGCACACGGTAAATACGCACACGGTAAATACGCACACGGTAAATACGCACACGGTAAATACGCACACGGTAAATACGCACACGGTAAATGCGCACACGGTAAATACGCACACGGTAAATACGCACACGGTAAATACGAACACGGTAAATACGCACACGGTAAATACGCACACGGTAAATACGCACACGGTAAATACGCACACGGTAAATACGCACACGGTAAATACGCACACGGTAAATACGCACACGGTAATTACGCACACGGTAAATACGCACACGGTAAATACGCACACGGTAAATACGCACACGGTAAATACGCACACGGTAAATACGCACACGGTAAATACGCACACGGTAAATACGCACACGGTAAATACGCACACTGTAAATACGCACACGGTAAATACGCACACGGTAAGTACGCACACGGTAAACACGCACACGGTAAATACGCACACGGTAATTACGCACACGGTAAATACGCACACGGTAAATACGCACACAGTAAATACGCACACAGTAAATACGCACACAGTAAATACGCACACAGTAATAACGCACACAGTAAATACGCACACAGTAAATACGCACACAGTAATTACGCACACAGTAAATACGCACACAGTAAGTACGCACACAGTAAATACGCACACAGTAAATACGCACACAGTAAAGACGCACACAGTAAAGACGCACACAGTAAATACGCACACAGTAAATACGCACACGGTAAACACACACACGGTAATCACGCACACGGTAGACACGCACGCTGTTGACACGCACACGGTAAATACGCACACGGTAAATACGCACACGGTAAATACGCACACGGTAAATACGCACACGGTAAATACGCACACGGTAAATACGCACACGGTAAATACGCACACGGTAATTACGCACACGGTAAATACGCACACAGTAAATACGCACACGGTAAATACGCACACGGTAAATACGCACACGGTAAATACGCACACGGTAAATACGCACACGGTAAATACGCACACGGTAAATACGCACAAGGTAAATATGCACACGGTAAATACGCACACGGTAAATACGCACACGGTAAATACGCACACGGTAACGACGCACACGGTAAATACGCACACGGTAAAGACGCACACGGTAAATACGCACTCGGTAAATACGCACACGGTAAATACGCACACGGTAAATACGCACACGGTAAATACGCACACGGTAAATACGCACACGGTAAATACGCACACGGTAAATACGCACACGGTAAATACGCACACGGTAAATACGCACACGGTAAATACGCACACGGTAAATACGCACACGGTAAATACGCACGCGGTAAAGACGCACGCGGTAAATACGCACACGGTAAATACGCACACAGTAAATACGCACACGGTAAACACGCACACGGTAATCACGCACACGGTAGACACGCACGCTGTTGACACGCACACGGTAAATACGCACACGGTAAACACGCACACGGTAAATACGCACACGGTAAATACGCACACGGTAAATACGCACACGGTAAATACGCAAACGGTAAATACGCACACGGTAAATACGCACACGGTAAATACGCAAACGGTAAATACGCACACGGTAAATACGCACACCGTAAATACGCACACCGTAAATACGCACACGGTAAAAACGCACACGGTAAATACGCAAACGGTAAATACGCACACGGTAAATACGCACACGGTAAATACGCACACGGTAAATACGCACACGGTAAATACGCACACAGTAAATACGCACACAGTAAATACGCACACAGTAAATACGCACACAGTAAATACGCACACAGTAAATACGCACACAGTAAATACGCACACAGTAAATACGCACACAGTAAATACGCACACAGTAAATACGCACACAGTAAATACGCACACAGTAAATACGCACACAGTAAATACGCACACAGTAAATACGCACACAGTAAATACGCACACAGTAAATACGCACACAGTAATTACGCACACAGTAAATACGCACACAGTAAATACGCACACAGAAAATACGCACACAGTAAATATGCACACAGTAAATACGCACACAGTAAATACGCACACAGTAAATACGCACACAGTAAATACGCACACAGTAAATACGCACACAGTAAATACGCACACAGTAAATACGCACACAGTAAATACGCACACAGTAATTCGCACACAGTAAATACGCACACAGTAAATACGCACACAGTAATTACGCACACAGTAAATACGCACACAGTAAATACGCACACAGTAAATACGCACACAGTAAATACGCACACAGTAAATACGCACACAGTAAATACGCACACAGTAAATACGCACACAGTAAATACGCACACAGTAAATACGCACACAGTAATTACGCACACAGTAAATACGCACACAGTAAATACGCACACAGTAAATACGCACACAGTAAATACGCACACAGTAAATACGCACACAGTAATTACGCACACAGTAAATACGCACACAGTAAATACGCACACAGTAAATACGCACACAGTAAATACGCACACAGTAAATACGCACACAGTAAATACGCACTCGGTAAATACGCACACGGTAAATACGCACACGGTAAATACGCACACGGTAAATACGCACACGGTAAATACGCACACGGTAAATACGCACACGGTAAATACGCACACGGTAAATACGCACACGGTAAATACGCACACGGTAAATACGCACACGGTAAATACGCACACGGTAAATACGCACACGGTAAAAACGCACACGGTAAAAACGCACACGGTAAATACGCACACGGTAAATACGCACACGGTAAATACGCACACGGTAAATACGCACACGGTAAATACGCACACGGTAAATACGCACACGGTAAATACGCACACGGTAAATACGCACACGGTAAATACGCACACGGTAAATTTGCACACGGTGAATACGCACACGGTAAATACGCACACGGTAAATACGCACACGGTAAATACGCACACGGTAAATACGCACACAGTAAATTGGCACACAGTAAATACGCACACAGTAAATACGCACAGAGTAAATACGCACACAGTAAATACGCACACAGTAAATACGCACACAGTAAATACGCACAAACTAAATACGCACAAGGTAAATACGCACAAGGTAAATACGCACACGGTAAATACGCACACGGTAAATACGCACACGGTAAATACGCACACGGTAAATACGCACACGGTAAACACGCACACGGTAAATACGCACACGGTAAATACGCACACGGTAAACACGCACACGGTAAACACGCACACGGTAAATACGCACACGGTAAATACGCACACGGTAAATACGCACACGGTAAATACGCACACGGTAAATACGCACACGGTAATCACGCAGACGGTAAATACGCACACGGTAAATACGCAGACGGCAAATACGCAGACGGTAAATACGCACACGGTAAATACGCACACGGTAAATACGCACACGGTAAATACGCACACGGTAAATACGCACACGGTAAATACGCACACGGTAAATACGCACACGGTAAATACGCACACGGTAAATACGCACACGGTAAATACGCACACGGTAAATACGTACACGGTAAATACGCGCACGGTAAATACGCGCACGGTAAATACGCGCACGGTAAATACGCGCACGGTAAATACGCACACGGTAAACACGCACACAGAAAATACGCACACAGTAAATACGCACACAGTAAATATGCACACAGTAAGTACGCACACAGTAAGTACGCACACAGTAAATACGCACACAGTAAAGACGCACACAGTAAAGACACACACAGTAAATACGCACACAGTAAATACGCCCACAGTAATTACACACACGGTAAATACACACACGGTAATCACGCACGCGGTAGACACGCACACGGTAGACACGCACACGGTAAATACGCACACGGTAAATACGCACGCGGTAAATACGCACGCGGTAAATACGCACACGGTAAATACGCACACGGTAAATACGCCAAGGTAATTACGCACACGGTGATTACGCACACGGTAATTACGCACACGGTAAATACGCACACGGTAAATACGCACACGGTAAATACGCACACGGTAAATACGCACACGGTAATTACGCACACGGTAAATACGCACACGGTAAATACAAACACGGTAAATACGCACACGGTAAATACGCACACGGTAAATACGCACACGGTAAAGACGCACACGGTAAATACGCACACGGTAAATACGCACACGGTAAATACGCACACGGTAAATACGCACACGGTAAATACGCACACGGTAAATACGCACACGGTAAATACGCACAAGGTAAATACGCACACGGTAAATACGCACACGGTAAATACGCACACGGTAAATACGCACACGGTAAATACGCACACGGTAAATACGCACACGGTAAATACGCACATGGTAAATACGCACACGGTAAATACGCACACGGTAAATACGCACACGGTAAATACGCACAAGGTAAATACGCACAAGGTAAATACGCACACGGTAAATACGCACACGGTAAATACGCACACGGTAAATACGCACACGGTAAATACGCACACGGTAAATACGCACACGATAAATACGCACACGGTAAATACGCACACGGTAAATACGCACACGGTAAATACGCACACGGTAAATACGCACACGGTAAATACGCACACGGTAAATACGCACACGGTAAATACGCACACGGTAAATACGCACACGGTAAATACGCACACGGTAAATACGCGCACAGTAAATACGCACACAGTAAATACGCACACAGTAAATACGCACACAGTAAATACGCACACAGTAATTACGCACACAGTAAATACGCACACAGTAAATACGCTCACAGTAAATACGCACACAGTAAATACGCACACAGTAAATACGCACACAGTAAATACGCACACAGTAAATAAGAACACAGTAAATACGCACACGGTAAATACGCACACGGTAAATACGCACACGGTAAATACGCACACGGTAAATACGCACACGGTAAATACGCACACGGTAAATACGCACAAGGTAAATACGCACAAGGTAAATACGCACACGGTAATGACGCACACGGTAAATACGCACACGGTAAATACGCACACGGTAAGTACGCACACGGTGAGTACGCACACGGTAAACACGCACACGGTAAATACGCACACGGTAAGTACGCACACGGTGAGTACGCACACGGTAAATACGCACACGGTAAATACGCACACGGTAAATACGCACACGGTAAATACGAACACGGTAAATACGCACACGGTAAATACGCACACGGTAAATACGCACACGGTAAATACGCACACGGTAAATACGCACACGGTAAATACGCACACGGTAAATACGCACACGGTAAATACGCACACGGTAAATACGCACACGGTAAATACGCACACGGTAAATACGCACACGGTAAATACGCACACGGTAAATACGCACACGGTAAATACGCACACGGTAAATACGCACACGGTACATACGCACACGGTACATACGCACACGGTAAATACGCACACGGTAAATACGCACACGGTAAATACGCACACGGTAAATACGCACACGGTAAATACGCACACGGTAAATGCGCACACGGTAAATACGCACACGGTAAATACGCACACGGTAAATACGAACACGGTAAATACGCACACGGTAAATACGCACACGGTAAATACGCACACGGTAAATACGCACACGGTAAATACGCACACGGTAAATACGCACACGGTAAATACGCACACGGTAATTACGCACACGGTAAATACGCACACGGTAAATACGCACACGGTAAATACGCACACGGTAAATACGCACACGGTAAATACGCACACGGTAAATACGCACACGGTAAATACGCACACTGTAAATACGCACACGGTAAATACGCACACGGTAAGTACGCACACGGTAAATACGCACACGGTAAATACGCACACGGTAATTACGCACACGGTAAATACGCACACAGTAAATACGCACACAGTAAATACGCACACAGTAAATACGCACACAGTAAATACGCACACAGTAATAACGCACACAGTAAATACGCACACAGTAAATACGCACACAGTAATTACGCACACAGTAAATACGCACACAGTAAGTACGCACACAGTAAATACGCACACAGTAAATACGCACACAGTAAAGACGCACACAGTAAAGACGCACACAGTAAATACGCACACAGTAAATACGCACACGGTAAACACACACACGGTAATCACGCACACGGTAGACACGCACGCTGTTGACACGCACACGGTAAATACGCACACGGTAAATACGCACACGGTAAATACGCACACGGTAAATACGCACACGGTAAATACGCACACGGTAAATACGCACACGGTAAATACGCACACGGTAAATACGCACACGGTAATTACGCACACGGTAAATACGCACACGGTAAATACGCACACGGTAAATACGCACACGGTAAATACGCACACGGTAAATACGCACACGGTAAATACGCACACGGTAAATACGCACACGGTAAATACGCACAAGGTAAATATGCACACGGTAAATACGCACACGGTAAATACGCACACGGTAAATACGCACACGGTAACGACGCACACGGTAAATACGCACACGGTAAAGACGCACACGGTAAATACGCACTCGGTAAATACGCACACGGTAAATACGCACACGGTAAATACGCACACGGTAAATACGCACACGGTAAATACGCACACGGTAAATACGCACACGGTAAATACGCACACGGTAAATACGCACACGGTAAATACGCACACGGTAAATACGCACACGGTAAATACGCACACGGTAAAGACGCACGCGGTAAATACGCACACGGTAAATACGCACACAGTAAATACGCACACGGTAAACACACACACGGTAATCACGCACACGGTAGACACGCACGCTGTTGACACGCACACGGTAAATACGCACACGGTAAATACGCACACGGTAAATACGCACACGGTAAATACGCACACGGTAAATACGCACACGGTAAATACGCACAAGGTAAATACGACACGGTAAATACGCACACGGTAAATACGCACAAGGTAAATACGCACACGGTAAATACGCACACGGTAAATACGCACACAGTAAATACGCACACGGTAAATACGCACACGGTAAATACGCACACGGTAAATACGCACACGGTAAATACGCACACGGTAAATACGCACACGGTAAATACGCACACGGTAAATACGCACACGGTAAATACGCACACGGTAAATACGCACACGGTAAATACGCACAAGGTAAATACGCACACGGTAAATACGCACAAGGTAAATACGCACACGGTAAATACGCACACGGTAAATAGGCACACGGTAAATACGCACACGGTAAATACGCACACGGTAAATACGCACACGGTAAACACGCACACGGTAAATACGCACACGGTAAATACGCACACGGTAAATACGCACACGGAAATACGCACACGGTAAATACGCACACGGTAAATACGCACACGGTAAATACGCACGCGGTAAATACGCACGCGGTAAATACGCACGCGGTAAATACGCACGCGGTAAATACGCACGCGGTAAATACGCACACGGTAAATACGCACACGGTAAATACGCACACGGTAAATACGCACACGGTAAATACGCACACCGTAAATACGCACACCGTAAATACGCACACGGTAAAAACGCACACGGTAAATACGCAAACGGTAAATACGCACACGGTAAATACGCACACGGTAAATACGCACACGGTAAATACGCACACGGTAAATACGCACACAGTAAATACGCACACAGTAAATACGCACACAGTAAATACGCACACAGTAAATACGCACACAGTAAATACGCACACAGTAAATACGTACACATTAAATACGCACACAGTAAATACGCACACAGTAAATACGCACACAGTAAATACGCACACAGTAAATACGCACACAGTAAATACGCACACAGTAAATACGCACACAGTAAATACGCACACAGTAAATACGCACACAGTAATTACGCACACAGTAAATACGCACACAGTAAATACGCACACAGAAAATACGCACACAGTAAATACGCACACAGTAAATACGCACACAGTAAATACGCACACAGTAAATACGCACACAGTAAATACGCACACAGTAAATACGCACACAGTAAATACGCACACAGTAAATACGCACACAGTAAATACGCACACAGTAAATTCGCACACAGTAAATACGCACACAGTAAATACGCACACAGTAATTACGCACACAGTAAATACGCACACAGTAAATACGCACACAGTAAATACGCACACAGTAAATACGCACACAGTAAATACGCATACAGTAAATACGCACACAGTAAATACGCACACAGTAAATACGCACACAGTAATTACGCACACAGTAAATACGCACACAGTAAATACGCACACAGTAAATACGCACACAGTAAATACGCACACAGTAAATACGCACACAGTAATTACGCACACAGTAAATACGCACACAGTAAATACGCACACAGTAAATACGCACACAGTAAATACGCACACAGTAAATACGCACACAGTAAATACGCACACAGTAAATACGCACTCGGTAAATACGCACACGGTAAATACGCACACGGTAAATACGCACACGGTAAATACGCACACGGTAAATACGCACACGGTAAATACGCACACGGTAAATACGCACACGGTAAATACGCACACGGTAAATACGCACACGGTAAATACGCACACGGTAAATACGCACACGGTAAAAACGCACACGGTAAATACGCACACGGTAAATACGCACACGGTAAATACGCACACGGTAAATACGCACACGGTAAATACGCACACGGTAAATACGCACACGGTAAATACGCACACGGTAAATACGCACACGGTAAATACGCACACGGTAAATACGCACACGGTAAATTTGCACACGGTGAATACGCACACGGTAAATACGCACACGGTAAATACGCACACGGTAAATACGCACACGGTAAATACGCACACAGTAAATTGGCACACAGTAAATACGCACACAGTAAATACGCACAGAGTAAATACGCACACAGTAAATACGCACACAGTAAATACGCACACAGTAAATACGCACAAACTAAATACGCACAAGGTAAATACGCACAAGGTAAATACGCACACGGTAAATACGCACACGGTAAATACGCACACGGTAAATACGCACACGGTAAATACGCACACGGTAAACACGCACACGGTAAATACGCACACGGTAAATACGCACACGGTAAACACGCACACGGTAAACACGCACACGGTAAATACGCACACGGTAAATACGCACACGGTAAATACGCACACGGTAAATACGCACACAGTAAATACGCACACAGAAAAAACGTACACAGTAAATACGCAGACAGTAAATACGCACACGGTAAATACGCACACGGTAAATACGCACACGGTAAATACGCACACGGTAAACACGCACACGGTAAATACGCACACGGTAAATACGCACACGGTAAACACGCACACGGTAAACACGCACACGGTAAATACGCACACGGTAAATACGCACACGGTAAATATGCACACGGTAATTACGCACACGGTAAATACGCACACGGTAAATACGCAGACGGTAAATACGCACACGGTAAATACGCAGACGGCAAATACGCAGACGGTAAATACGCACACAGTAAATACGCACACAGTAAATACGCACACGGTAAATAGGCACACGGTAAATACGCACACGGTAAGTACGCACACGGTAAGTACGCACACGGTAAGTACGCACACGGTAAATACGCACACGGTAAATACGCACACGGTAAATACGCACACGGTAAATAAGCACACGGTAAATACGCACACGGTAAATACGCACACGGTAAATACGCACACGGTAAATACGCACACGGTAAATACGCACACGGTAAATACGCACACGGTAAATACGCACACGGTAAATACGCACAAGGTAAATACGCACACGGTAAATACGCACACGGTAAATACGCACACGGTAAATACGCACACGTTAAATACGCACACGGTAAATACGCACACGGTGAATACGCACACGGTAAATACGCACATGGTAAATACGCACATGGTAAATACGCACACGGTAAATACGCACACGGTAAATACGCACACGGTAAATACGCACACGGTAAATACGCACACGGTACATACGCACACGGTAAATACGCACACGGTAAATACGCACACGGTAAATACGCACACGGTAAATACGCACACGGTAAATACGCACACAGTAAATACGCACACAGTGAATACGCACACAGTAAATACGCACACAGTAAATTCGCACACAGTAAATACGCACACTGTAAGTACGCACACAGTAAATACGCACACAGTAAATACGCACACAGTAATTACGCACACAGTAAATACGCACACAGTAAACACGCACACAGTAAATACGCACACAGTAAATACGCACACAGTAAATACGCACACAGTAATTACGCACACAGTAAATACGCACACAGTAAATACGCACACAGTAAGTACGCACACAGTAAATACGCTCACAGTAAATACGCACACAGTAAATACGCACACAGTAAATACGCACACAGTAAATACGCACACAGTAAATACGCACACAGTAAATACGCACACAGTAAATACGCACACAGTAAATACGCACACAGTAAATACGCACACACTAAATACGCGCACAGTAATTACGCACACAGTAAATACGCACACAGTAGATACGCACACAGTAAATACGCTCACGGTAATAACGCACACGGTAAATACGCACACGGTAAATACGCACACGGTAAATACGCACACGGTAAATACGCACACGGTAAATACGCACACGGTAAATACGCACACGGTAAATACGCACACGGTAAATACGCACACGGTAAATACGCACACGGTAAATACGCACACGGTAAATACGCACACGGTAAATACGCACACGGTAAACACGCACACAGTAAATACGCACACAGTAATTACGCACACAGTAAATACGCACACAGTAAATACGCACACAGTAATTACGCACACAGTAAATACGCACACAGTAAATACGCACACAGTAAATACGCACACGGTAAATACGCACACGGTAAGTACGCACACGGTAAGTACGCACACGGTAAATACGCACACGGTAAATACGCACACGGTAAATACGCACACGGTAAATACGCACACGGTAGATACGCACACGGTAAATACGCACACGGTAAACACGCACACGGTAATTACGCACACAGTAAATACGCACACAGTAAATACGCACACAGTAATTACGCACACAGTAAATACGCACACAGTAAATACGCACACAGTAAATACGCACACGGTAAATACGCACACGGTAAATACGCACACGGTAAATACGCACACGGTAAATACGCACACGGTAAATACGCACACGGTAAATACGCACACGGTAAATACGCACACGGTAAACACGCACACAGTAAATACGCACACAGTAATTACGCGCACAGTAAATACGCACACAGTAAATACGCACACAGTAATTACGCACACAGTAAATACGCACACAGTAAATACGCACACAGTAAATACGCACACGGTAAATACGCACACGGTAAGTACGCACACGGTAAGTACGCACACGGTAAATACGCACACGGTAAATACGCACACGGTAAATACGCACACGGTAAATACGCACACGGTAAATACGCACACGGTAAATACGCACACGGTAAACATGCACACGGTAAATACGCACACAGTAATTACGCACACAGTAAATACGCACACAGTAAATACGCACACAGTAATTACACACACAGTAAATACGCACACAGTAAATACGCACACAGTAAATACGCACACGGTAAATACGCACACGGTAAGTACGCACACGGTAACTTTGCACATGGTAAATACGCACACGGTAAATACGCACACGGTAAATACGCACACGGTAAATACGCACACGGTAAATACGCACACGGTAAATACGCACACGGTAAATACGCACACGGTAAATACGCACACGGTAAATACGCACACGGTAAATACGCACAAGGTAAATACGCACACGGTAAATACGCACACGGTAAATACGCACACGGTAAATACGCACACGGTAAGTACGCACACGGTAAATACGCACACGGTAAATACGCACACTGTAAATACACACACGGTAAATACGCACACGGTAAATACGCACACGGTATATACGCACACGGTAAATACGCACACGGTAAATACGCACACGGTAAATACCCACACGGTAAATACGCACACTATAAATACGCACACGGTAAATACGCACACGGTGAATACGCACACGGTAAATACGCACACGGTAAATACGCACACGGTAAATACGCACACGGTAAATACGCACACGGTAAATACGCACACGGTAAATACGCACACGGTAAATACGCACACGGTAAATACGCACACGGTAAATACGCACACGGTAAATGCGCACACGGTAAATACGCACACGGTAAATACGCACACGGTAAATACGCACACGGTGAATACGCACACGGTAAATACGCACACGGTAAATACGCACACGGTAAATACGCATACGGTAAATACGCACACGGTAAATACGCACACGGTAAATACGCACACGGTAAATACGCACACGGTAAATACGCACACGGTACATACGCACACGGTAAATACGCACACGGTAAATACGCACACGATAAATACGCACACGGTAAATACGCACACGGTAAATACGCACACGGTAAATACGCACACAGTAAATACGCACACAGTAAATACGCACACAGTGAATTCGCACACAGTAAATACGCACACAGTAATTACGCACACAGTAAATACGCACACAGTAAATACGCACACAGTAATTACGCACACAGTAAATACGCACACAGTAAATACGCACACAGTAAATACGCACACAGTAAATACGCACACAGTAAATACGCACACAGTAATTACGCACACAGTAAATACGCACACAGTAAATACGCACACAGTAAGTACGCACACAGTAAATACGCACACAGTAAATACGCACACAGTAAATACGCACACAGTAAATACGCACACAGTAAATACGCACACAGTAATTACGCACACAGTAAATACGCACACAGTAAATACGCACACAGTAAATACGCACACAGTAAACACGCACACAGTAAATACGCACACAGTAACTACAAACACAGTAAATACGCACACGGTAAATACGCACACGGTAATAACGCACACGGTAAATACGCACACGGTAAATACGCACACGGTAAATACGCACACGGTAAATACGCACACGGTAAATACGCACACGGTAAATACGCACACGGTAAATACGCACACGGTAAATACGCACACGGTAAATACGCACACGGTAAATACGCACTCGGTAAATTTGCACACGGTGAATACGCACACGGTAAATACGCACACGGTAAATACGCACACGGTAAATACGCACACGGTAAATACGCACACGGTAAATACGCACACGGTAAATACGCTCAGGGTAAATACGCACACGGTAAATACGCACACGGTAAATACGCACACGGTAAATACGCACACGGTAAATACGCACACGGTAAATACGCACACGGTAAATACGCACACGGTAAATACGCACACGGTAAACACGCAGACGGTAATTACGCACACGGTAAATACGCACACGGTAAATACGCACACGGTAAATACGCACACGGTAAATACGCACACGGTAAATACGCACACGGTAAATACGCACACGGTAAATACGCACACGGTAAATACGCACACGGTAAATACGCACACAGTAAATACGCACACAGTAAATACGCACACAGTAAATACGCACACAGTAAATACGCACACAGTAAATACGCACACAGTAAATACGCACACAGTAAATACGCACACAGTAAATAAGCACACAGTAAATACGCACACAGTAAATACGCACACAGTAAATACGCACACAGTAAATACGCACACAGTAAATACGCACACAGTAAATACGCACACAGTAAATACGCACACAGTAAATACGCACACAGTAATACGCACACAGTAAATACGCACACAGTAAATACGCACACAGTAAATACGCACACAGTAAATACGCACACAGTAAAGACGCACACAGTAAATATGCACACGGTAAATACACACACGGTAATCACGCACACGGTAATCACGCACGCGGTAGACACGCACACGGTAAATTCGCACACGGTAAATACGCACACAGTAAATACGCACACAGTGAATACGCACACAGTAAATACGCACACAGTAAATACGCACACAGTAAATACGCAAACAGTAAATACGCACACAGTAAATACGCACACAGTAAGTACGCACTCAGTAAATACGCACACAGTAAAGACGCACACAGTAAAGACGCACACAGTAAAGACGCACACAGTAAAGACGCACACAGTAAATACGCACACGGTAAATACGCACACGGTAATCACGCACACGGTAGACACGCACGCGGTAGACACGCACACGGTAAATACGCACACGGTAAATACGCACACGGTAAATACGCACACGGTAAATACGCACACGGTAAATACGCGCACAGTAAATACGCACACAGTAATCACGCACACAGTAAATACGCACACAGTAAATACGCACACAGTAAATACGCACACAGTCAAGACGCACACAGTAAATACGCACACAGTAAATACGCAAACAGTAAATACGCACACAGTAAATACGCACACAGTAAATACGCACACAGTAAATACGCACACAGTAAATACGCACACAGTAAATACGCCCACAGTAAATACGCACACAGTAAATACGCACACAGTAAATACGCACACAGTAAATACGCACACAGTAAATACGCACACAGTAAATACGCACACAGTAAATACGCACACAGTAAATACGCACACAGTAAATACGCACACAGTAAATACGCACACAGTAATTACGCACACAGTAAATACGCACACAGTAAATACGCACACAGTAAATACGCTCACAGTAAATACGCACACAGTAAATACGCACACAGTAAATACGCACACAGTAAATACGCACACAGTAAATAAGCACACAGTAAATACGCACACAGTAAATACGCACACAGTAAATACGCACACGGTAAATACGCACACGGTAAGTACGCACACGGTAAGTACGCACACGGTAAATACGCACACGGTAAATACGCACACGGTAAATACGCACACGGTAAATACGCACACGGTAAATACGCACACGGTAAATACGCACACGGTAAATACGCACACGGTAAATACGCACACGGTAAATACGCACACGGTAAATACGCACACGGTAAATGCGCACACGGTAAATACGCACACGGTAAATACGCACACGGTGAATACGCACACGGTAAATACGCACACGGTAAATACGCACACGGTAAATACGCACACGGTAAATACGCACACGGTAAATACGCACATGGTACATACGCACACGGTAAATACGCACACGGTAAATACGCACACGATAAATACGCACACGGTAAATACGCACACGATAAATACGCACACGGTAAATACGCACACGGTAAATACGCACACAGTGAATTCGCACACAGTAAATACGCACACGGTAAATACACACACGGTAAATACGCACACGGTAAATACGCACACGGTAAATACGCACACGGTAAATACGCACACGGTAAATACGCACACGGTAAATACGCACACGGTAAATACGCACGCGGTAAAAACGCACGCGGTAAATACGCACACGGTATTTACGCACACGGTAAATACGCACACGGTAAACACGCACACGGTAATCACGCACACGGTAGACACGCACGCTGTTGACACGCACACGGTAAATACGCACACGGTAAATACGCACACGGTAAATACGCACACGGTAAATACGCACACGGTAAATACGCACACGGTAAATACGCACAAGGTAAATACGACACGGTAAATACGCACACGGTAAATACGCAAAAGGTAAATACGCACACGGTAAATACGCACACGGTAAATACGCACACGGTAAATACGCACACGGTAAATACGCACACGGTAAATACGCACACGGTAAATACGCACACGGTAAATACGCACACGGTAAATACGCACACGGTAAATACGCACACGGTAAATACGCACACGGTAAATACGCACACGGTAAATACGCACAAGGTAAATACGCACACGGTAAATACGCACAAGGCAAATACGCACACGGTAAATACGCACACGGTAAATAGGCACACGGTAAATACGCACACGGTAAATACGCACACGGTAAATACGCACACGGTAAACACGCACACGGTAAATACGCACACGGTAAATACGCACACGGTAAATACGCACACGGAAATACGCACACGGTAAATACGCACACGGTAAATACGCACGCGGTAAATACGCACGCGGTAAATACGCACGCGGTAAATACGCACGCGGTAAATACGCACACGGTAAATACGCACACGGTAAATACGCACACGGTAAATACGCACACGGTAAATACGCACACGGTAAATACGCACACGGTAAATACGCACACCGTAAATACGCACACCGTAAATACGCACACGGTAAAAACGCACACGGTAAATACGCAAACGGTAAATACGCACACGGTAAATACGCACACGGTAAATACGCACACGGTAAATACGCACACGGTAAATACGCACACGGTAAATACGCACACAGTAAATACGCACACAGTAAATACGCACACAGTAAATACGCACACAGTAAATACGCACACAGTAAATACGTACACAGTAAATACGCACACAGTAAATACGCACACAGTAAATACGCACACAGTAAATACGCACACAGTAAATACGCACACAGTAAATACACACACAGTAAATACGCACACAGTAAATACGCACACAGTAAATACGCACACAGTAATTACGCACACAGTAAATACGCACACAGTAAATACGCACACAGAAAATACGCACACAGTAAATACGCACACAGTAAATACGCACACAGTAAATACGCACACAGTAAATACGCACACAGTAAATACGCACACAGTAAATACGCACACAGTAAATACGCACACAGTAAATACGCACACAGTAAATACGCACACAGTAAATACGCACACAGTAAATTCGCACACAGTAAATACGCACACAGTAAATACGCACACAGTAATTACGCACACAGTAAATACGCACACAGTAAATACGCACACAGTAAATACGCACACAGTAAATACGCACACAGTAAATACGCACACAGTAAATACGCATACAGTAAATACGCACACAGTAAATACGCACACAGTAAATACGCACACAGTAATTACGCACACAGTAAATACGCACACAGTAAATACGCACACAGTAAATACGCACACAGTAAATACGCACACAGTAAATACGCACACAGTAATTACGCACACAGTAAATACGCACACAGTAAATACGCACACAGTAAAAACGCACACAGTAAATACGCACACAGTAAATACGCACACAGTAAATACGCACACAGTAAATACGCACTCGGTAAATACGCACACGGTAAATACGCACACGGTAAATACGCACACGGTAAATACGCACACGGTAAATACGCACACGGTAAATACGCACACGGTAAATACGCACACGGTAAATACGCACACGGTAAATACGCACACGGTAAATACGCACACGGTAAATACGCACACGGTAAATACGCACACGGTAAAAACGCACACGGTAAATACGCACACGGTAAATACGCACACGGTAAATACGCACACGGTAAATACGCACACGGTAAATACGCACACGGTAAATACGCACACGGTAAATACGCACACGGTAAATACGCACACGGTAAATACGCACACGGTAAATACGCACACGGTAAATACGCACACGGTAAATACGCACACGGTGAATACGCACACGGTGAATACGCACACGGTAAATACGCACACGGTAAATACGCACACGGTAAATACGCACACGGTAAATACGCACACGGTAAATACGCACACAGTAAATACGCACACAGTAAATACGCACAGAGTAAATACGCACACAGTAAATACGCACACAGTAAATACGCACACAGTAAATACGCACAAACTAAATACGCACAAGGTAAATACGCACAAGGTAAATACGCACACGGTAAATACGCACACGGTAAATACGCACACGGTAAATACGCACACGGTAAATACGCACACGGTAAACACGCACACGGTAAATACGCACACGGTAAATACGCACACGGTAAACACGCACACGGTAAACACGCACACGGTAAATACGCACACGGTAAATACGCACACGGTAAATACGCACACGGTAAATACGCACACGGTAAATACGCACACGGTAATCACGCAGACGGTAAATACGCACACGGTAAATACGCAGACGGCAAATACGCAGACGGTAAATACGCACACGGTAAATACGCACACGGTAAATACGCACACGGTAAATACGCACACGGTAAATACGCACACGGTAAATACGCACACGGTAAATACGCACACGGTAAATACGCACACGGTAAATACGCACACGGTAAATACGCACACGGTAAATACGTACACGGTAAATACGCGCACGGTAAATACGCGCACGGTATATACGCGCACGGTAAATACGCACACGGTAAATACGCACACGGTAAACACGCACACAGAAAATACGCACACAGTAAATACGCACACAGTAAATATGCACACAGTAAGTACGCACACAGTAAGTACGCACACAGTAAATACGCACACAGTAAAGACGCACACAGTAAAGACACACACAGTAAATACGCACACAGTAAATACGCCCACAGTAATTACACACACGGTAAATACACACACGGTAATCACGCACGCGGTAGACACGCACACGGTAGACACGCACACGGTAAATACGCACACGGTAAATACGCACGCGGTAAATACGCACGCGGTAAATACGCACACGGTAAATACGCACACGGTAAATACGCCAAGGTAATTACGCACACGGTGATTACGCACACGGTAATTACGCACACGGTAAATACGCACACGGTAAATACGCACACGGTAAATACGCACACGGTAAATACGCACACGGTAAATACGCACACGGTAAATACGCACACGGTAAATACGCACACGGTAAATACGCACACGGTAAATACGCACACGGTAAATACGCACACGGTAAATACGCACACGGTAAATACGCACACGGTAAATACGCACACGGTAAATACGCACACGGTAAATACGCACACGGTAAATACGCACACGGTAAATACGCACACGGTAAATACGCACACGGTAAATACGCACACGGTAAATACGCACACGGTAAATACGCACACGGTAAATACGCACACGGTAAATACGCACAAGGTAAATACGCACAAGGTAAATACGCACACGGTAAATACGCACACGGTAAATACGCACACGGTAAATACGCACACGGTAAATACGCACACGGTAAATACGCACACGATAAATACGCACACGGTAAATACGCACACGGTAAATACGCACACGGTAAATACGCACACGGTAAATACGCACACGGTAAATACGCACACGGTAAATACGCACACGGTAAATACGCACACGGTAAATACGCACACGGTAAATACGCACACGGTAAATACGCGCACAGTAAATACGCACACAGTAAATACGCACACAGTAAATACGCACACAGTAAATACGCACACAGTAATTACGCACACAGTAAATACGCACACAGTAAATACGCTCACAGTAAATACGCACACAGTAAATACGCACACAGTAAATACGCACACAGTAAATACGCACACAGTAAATAAGAACACAGTAAATACGCACACGGTAAATACGCACACGGTAAATACGCACACGGTAAATACGCACACGGTAAATACGCACACGGTAAATACGCACACGGTAAATACGCACAAGGTAAATACGCACAAGGTAAATACGCACACGGTAATGACGCACACGGTAAATACGCACACGGTAAATACGCACATGGTAAATACGCACACGGTAAATACGCACACGGTAAATACGCACACGGTAAATACGCACACGGTAAGTACGCACACGGTGAGTACGCACACGGTAAATACGCACACGGTAAATACGCACACGGTAAATACGCACACGGTAAATACGAACACGGTAAATACGCACATGGTAAATACGCACACGGTAAATACGCACACGGTAAATACGCACACGGTAAATACGCACACGGTAAATACGCACACGGTAAATACGCACACGGTAAATACGCACACGGTAAATACGCACACGGTAAATACGCACACGGTAAATACGCACACGGTAAATACGCACACGGTAAATACGCACACGGTAAATACGCACACGGTAAATACGCACACGGTATATACGCACACGGTACATACGCAGACGGTAAATACGCACACGGTAAATACGCACACGGTAAATACGCACACGGTAAATACGCACACGGTAAATACGCACACGGTAAATGCGCACACGGTAAATACGCACACGGTAAATACGCACACGGTAAATACGAACACGGTAAATACGCACACGGTAAATACGCACACGGTAAATACGCACACGGTAAATACGCACACGGTAAATACGCACACGGTAAATACGCACACGGTAAATACGCACACGGTAATTACGCACACGGTAAATACGCACACGGTAAATACGCACACGGTAAATACGCACACGGTAAATACGCACACGGTAAATACGCACACGGTAAATACGCACACGGTAAATACGCACACGGTAAATACGCACACGGTAAATACGCACACTGTAAATACGCACACGGTAAATACGCACACGGTAAGTACGCACACGGTAAATACGCACACGGTAAATACGCACACGGTAATTACGCACACGGTAAATACGCACACAGTAAATACGCACACAGTAAATACGCACACAGTAAATACGCACACAGTAAATACGCACGCAGTAATAACGCACACAGTAAATACGCACACAGTAAATACGCACACAGTAATTACGCACACAGTAAATACGCACACAGTAAGTACGCACACAGTAAATACGCACACAGTAAATACGCACACAGTAAAGACGCACACAGTAAAGACGCACACAGTAAATACGCACACAGTAAATACGCACACGGTAAACACACACACGGTAATCACGCACACGGTAGACACGCACGCTGTTGACACGCACACGGTAAATACGCACACGGTAAATACGCACACGGTAAATACGCACACGGTAAATACGCACACGGTAAATACGCACACGGTAAATACGCACACGGTAAATACGCGCACGGTAAATACGCACACGGTAATTACGCACACGGTAAATACGCACACAGTAAATACGCACACGGTAAATACGCACACGGTAAATACGCACACGGTAAATACGCACACGGTAAATACGCACACGGTAAATACGCACACGGTAAATACGCACAAGGTAAATATGCACACGGTAAATACGCACACGGTAAATACGCACACGGTAAATACGCACACGGTAACGACGCACACGGTAACGACGCACACGGTAAATACGCACACGGTAAAGACGCACACGGTAAATACGCAGTCGGTAAATACGCACACGGTAAATACGCACACGGTAAATACGCACACGGTAAATACGCACACGGTAAATACGCACACGGTAAATACGCACACGGTAAATACGCACACGGTAAATACGCACACGGTAAATACGCACACGGTAAATACGCACAAGGTAAATACGACACGGTAAATACGCACACGGTAAATACGCACAAGGTAAATACGCACACGGTAAATACGCACACGGTAAATACGCACACGGTAAATACGCACACGGTAAATACGCACACGGTAAAAACGCACACGGTAAATACGCACACGGTAAATACGCACACGGTAAATACGCACACGGTAAATACGCACACGGTAAATACGCACACGGTAAATACGCACACGGTAAATACGCACAAGGTAAATACGCACACGGTAAATACGCACAAGGTAAATACGCACACGGTAAATACGCACACGGTAAATAGGCACACGGTAAATACGCACACGGTAAATACGCACACGGTAAATACGCACACGGTAAACACGCACACGGTAAATACGCACACGGTAAATACGCACACGGTAAATACGCACACGGAAATACGCACACGGTAAATACGCACACGGTAAATACGCACACGGTAAATACGCACACGGTAAATACGCACGCGGTAAATACGCACACGGTAAATACGCACACGGTAAATACGCACACGGTAAATACGCACACGGTAAATACGCACACGGTAAATACGCACACGGTAAATACGCACACGGTAAATACGCACACCGTAAATACGCACACCGTAAATACGCACACGGTAAAAACGCACACGGTAAATACGCAAACGGTAAATACGCACACGGTAAATACGCACACGGTAAATACGCACACGGTAAATACGCACACGGTAAATACGCACACGGTAAATACGCACACAGTAAATACGCACACAGTAAATACGCACACAGTAAATACGCACACAGTAAATACGCACACAGTAAATACGCACACAGTAAATACGCACACAGTAAATACGCACACAGTAAATACGCACACAGTAAATACGCACACAGTAAATACGCACACAGTAAATACGCACACAGTAAATACGCACACAGTAAATACGCACACAGTAAATACGCACACAGTAATTACGCACACAGTAAATACGCACACAGTAAATACGCACACAGAAAATACGCACACAGTAAATACGCACACAGTAAATACGCACACAGTAAATACGCACACAGTAAATACGCACACAGTAAATACGCACACAGTAAATACGCACACAGTAAATACGCACACAGCAAATACGCACACAGTAAATACGCACACAGTAAATTCGCACACAGTAAATACGCACACAGTAAATACGCACACAGTAATTACGCACACAGTAAATACGCACACAGTAAATACGCACACAGTAAATACGCACACAGTAAATACGCACACAGTAAATACGCAGACAGTAAATACGCATACAGTAAATACGCACACAGTAAATACGCACACAGTAAATACGCACACAGTAATTACGCACACAGTAAATACGCACACAGTAAATACGCACACAGTAAATACGCACACAGTAAATACGCACACAGTAAATACGCACACAGTAATTACGCACACAGTAAATACGCACACAGTAAATACGCACACAGTAAATACGCACACAGTAAATACGCACACAGTAAATACGCACACAGTAAATACGCACACAGTAAATACGCACTCGGTAAATACGCACACGGTAAATACGCACACGGTAAATACGCACACGGTAAATACGCACACGGTAAATACGCACACGGTAAATACGCACACGGTAAATACGCACACGGTAAATACGCACACGGTAAATACGCACACGGTAAATACGCACACGGTAAATACGCACACGGTAAAAACGCACACGGTAAATACGCACACGGTAAATACGCACACGGTAAATACGCACACGGTAAATACGCACACGGTAAATGCGCACACGGTAAATACGCACACGGTAAATACGCACACGGTAAATACGCACACGGTAAATACGCACACGGTAAATACGCACACGGTAAATTTGCACACGGTGAATACGCACACGGTAAATACGCACACGGTAAATACGCACACGGTAAATACGCACACGGTAAATACGCACACAGTAAATTGGCACACAGTAAATACCCACACAGTAAATACGCACAGAGTAAATACGCACACAGTAAATACGCACACAGTAAATACGCACACAGTAAATACGCACAAACTAAATACGCACAAGGTAAATACGCACAAGGTAAATACGCACACGGTAAATACGCACACGGTAAATACGCACACGGTAAATACGCACACGGTAAATACGCACACGGTAAACACGCACACGGTAAATACGCACACGGTAAATACGCACACGGTAAACACGCACACGGTAAACACGCACACGGTAAATACGCACACGGTAAATACGCACACGGTAAATACGCACACGGTAAATACGCACACGGTAAATACGCACACAGAAAAAACGTACACAGTAAATACGCAGACAGTAAATACGCACACGGTAAATACGCACACGGTAAATACGCACACGGTAAATACGCACACGGTAAACACGCACACGGTAAATACGCACACGGTAAATACGCACACGGTAAACACGCACACGGTAAACACGCACACGGTAAATACGCACACGGTAAATACGCACACGGTAAATATGCACACGGTAATTACGCACACGGTAAATACGCACACCGTAAATACGCAGACGGTAAATACGCACACGGTAAATACGCAGACGGCAAATACGCAGACGGTAAATACGCACACAGTAAATACGCACACAGTAAATACGCACACGGTAAATAGGCACACGGTAAATACGCACACGGTAAGTACGCACACGGTAAGTACGCACACGGTAAGTACGCACACGGTAAATACGCACACGGTAAATACGCACACGGTAAATACGCACACGGTAAATAAGCACACGGTAAATACGCACACGGTAAATACGCACACGGTAAATACGCACACGGTAAATACGCACACGGAAAATACGCACACGGTAAATACGCACACGGTAAATACGCACACGGTAAATACGCACAAGGTAAATACGCACACGGTAAATACGCACACGGTAAATACGCACACGGTAAATACGCACACGTTAAATACGCACACGGTAAATACGCACACGGTGAATACGCACACGGTAAATACGCACACGGTAAATACGCACATGGTAAATACGCACACGGTAAATACGCACACGGTAAATACGCACACGGTAAATACGCACACGGTAAATACGCACACGGTACATACGCACACGGTAAATACGCACACGGTAAATACGCACACGGTAAATACGCACACGGTAAATACGCACACGGTAAATACGCACACAGTAAATACGCACACAGTGAATACGCACACAGTAAATACGCACACAGTAAATTCACACACAGTAAATACGCACACTGTAAGTACGCACACAGTAAATACGCACACAGTAAATACGCACACAGTAATTACGCACACAGTAAATACGCACACAGTAAACACGCACACAGTAAATACGCACACAGTAAATACGCACACAGTAAATACGCACACAGTAATTACGCACACAGTAAATACGCACACAGTAAATACGCACACAGTAAGTACGCACACAGTAAATACGCTCACAGTAAATACGCACACAGTAAATACGCACACAGTAAATACGCACACAGTAAATACGCACACAGTAAATACGCACACAGTAAATACGCACACAGTAAATACGCACACAGTAAATACGCACACAGTAAATACGCACACACTAAGTACGCGCACAGTAATTACGCACACAGTAAATACGCACACAGTAAATACGCACACAGTAAATACGCTCACGGTAATAACGCACACGGTAAATACGCACACGGTAAATACGCACACGGTAAATACGCACAAGGTAAATACGCACACGGTAAATACGCACACGGTAAATACGCACACGGTAAATACGCACACGGTAAATACGCACACGGTAAATACGCACACGGTAAATACGCACACGGTAAATACGCACACGGTAAATACGCACACGGTAAACACGCACACAGTAAATACGCACACAGTAATTACGCACACAGTAAATACGCACACAGTAAATACGCACACAGTAATTACGCACACAGTAAATACGCACACAGTAAATACGCACACAGTAAATACGCACACGGTAAATACGCACACGGTAAGTACGCACACGGTAAGTACGCACACGGTAAATACGCACACGGTAAATACGCACACGGTAAATACGCACACGGTAAATACGCACACGGTAGATACGCACACGGTAAATACGCACACGGTAAACACGCACACGGTAAATACGCACACAGTAATTACGCACACAGTAAATACGCACACAGTAAATACGCACACAGTAATTACGCACACAGTAAATACGCACACAGTAAATACGCACACAGTAAATACGCACAAGGTAAATACGCACACGGTAAATACGCACACGGTAAATACGCACACGGTAAATACGCACACGGTAAATACGCACACGGTAAATACGCACACGGTAAATACGCACACGGTAAACACGCACACAGTAAATACGCACACAGTAATTACGCGCACAGTAAATACGCACACAGTAAATACGCACACAGTAATTACGCACACAGTAAATACGCACACAGTAAATACGCACACAGTAAATACGCACACGGTAAATACGCACACGGTAAGTACGCACACGGTAAGTACGCACACGGTAAATACGCACACTGTAAATACGCACACGGTAAATACGCACACGGTAAATACGCACACGGTAAATACGCACACGGTAAATACGCACACGGTAAACATGCACACGGTAAATACGCACACAGTAATTACGCACACAGTAAATACGCACACAGTAAATACGCACACAGTAATTACACACACAGTAAATACGCACACAGTAAATACGCACACAGTAAATACGCACACGGTAAATACGCACACGGTAAGTACGCACACGGTAAGTTTGCACATGGTAAATACGCACACGGTAAATACGCACACGGTAAATACGCACACGGTAAATACGCACACGGTAAATACGCACACGGTAAATACGCACACGGTAAATACGCACACGGTAAATACGCACACGGTAAATACGCACACGGTAAATACGCACAAGGTAAATACGCACACGGTAAATACGCACACGGTAAATACGCACACGGTAAATACGCACACGGTAAGTACGCACACGGTAAATACGCACACGGTAAATACGCACACTGTAAATACACACACGGTAAATACGCACACGGTAAATACGCACACGGTATATACGCACACGGTAAATACGCACACGGTAAATACGCACACGGTAAATACCCACACGGTAAATACGCACACTATAAATACGCACACGGTAAATACGCACACGGTAAATACTCACACGGTAAATACGCACACGGTAAATACGCACACGGTATATGCGCACACGGTAAATACGCACACGGTAAATACGCACACGGTAAATACGCACACGGTGAATACGCACACGGTAAATACGCACACGGTAAATACGCACACGGTAAATACGCATACGGTAAATACGCACACGGTAAATACGCACACGGTAAATACGCACACGGTAAATACGCACACGGTAAATACGCACACGGTACATACGCACACGGTAAATACGCACACGGTAAATACGCACACGATAAATACGCACACGGTAAATACGCACACGGTAAATACGCACACGGTAAATACGCACACAGTAAATACGCACACAGTAAATACGCACACAGTGAATTCGCACACAGTAAATACGCACACAGTAATTACGCACACAGTAAATACGCACACAGTAAATACGCACACAGTAATTACGCACACAGTAAATACGCACACAGTAAATACGCACACAGTAAATACGCACACAGTAAATACGCACACAGTAAATACGCACACAGTAATTACGCACACAGTAAATACGCACACAGTAAATACGCACACAGTAAGTACGCACACAGTAAATACGCACACAGTAAATACGCACACAGTAAATACGCACACAGTAAATACGCACACAGTAAATACGCACACAGTAATTACGCACACAGTAAATACGCACACAGTAAATACGCACACAGTAAATACGCACACAGTAAACACGCACACAGTAAATACGCACACAGTAACTACAAACACAGTAAATACGCACACGGTAAATACGCACACGGTAATAACGCACACGGTAAATACGCACACGGTAAATACGCACACGGTAAATACGCACACGGTAAATACGCACACGGTAAATACGCACACGGTAAATACGCACACGGTAAATACGCACACGGTAAATACACACACGGTAAATACGCACACGGTAAATACGCACACGGTAAATACGCACTCGGTAAATTTGCACACGGTGAATACGCACACGGTAAATACGCACACGGTAAATACGCACACGGTAAATACGCACACGGTAAATACGCACACGGTAAATACGCACACGGTAAATACGCTCACGGTAAATACGCACACGGTAAATACGCACACGGTAAATACGCACACGGTAAATACGCACACGGTAAATACGCACACGGTAAATACGCACACGGTAAATACGCACACGGTAAATACGCAAACGGTAAACACGCAGACGGTAATTACGCACACGGTAAATACGCACACGGTAAATACGCACACGGTAAATACGCACACGGTAAATACGCACACGGTAAATACGCACACGGTAAATACGCACACGGTAAATACGCACACGGTAAATACGCACACGGTAAATACGCACACGGTAAATACGCACACAGTAAATACGCACACAGTAAATACGCACACAGTAAATACGCACACAGTAAATACGCACACAGTAAATACGCACACAGTAAATACGCACACAGTAAATAAGCACACAGTAAATACGCACACAGTAAATACGCACACAGTAAATACGCACACAGTAAATACGCACACAGTAAATACGCACACAGTAAATACGCACACAGTAAATACGCACACAGTAAATACGCACACAGTAATACGCACACAGTAAATACGCACACAGTAAATACGCACACAGTAAATACGCACACAGTAAATACGCACACAGTAAAGACGCACACAGTAAATATGCACACGGTAAATACACACACGGTAATCACGCACACGGTAATCACGCACGCGGTAGACACGCACACGGTAAATTCGCACACGGTAAATACGCACACAGTAAATACGCACACAGTGAATACGCACACAGTAAATACGCACACAGTAAATACGCGCACAGTAAATACGCAAACAGTAAATACGCACACAGTAAATACGCACACAGTAAGTACGCACTCAGTAAATACGCACACAGTAAAGACGCACACAGTAAAGACGCACACAGTAAAGACGCACACAGTAAAGACGCACACAGTAAATACGCACACGGTAAATACACACACGGTAATCACGCACACGGTAGACACGCACGCGGTAGACACGCACACGGTAAATACGCACACGGTAAATACGCACACGGTAAATACGCACACGGTAAATACGCACACAGTAAATACGCGCACAGTAAATACGCACACAGTAATCACGCACACAGTAAATACGCACACAGTAAATACGCACACAGTAAATACGCACACAGTAAAGACGCACACAGTAAATACGCACACAGTAAATACGCAAACAGTAAATACGCACACAGTAAATACGCACACAGTAAATACGCACACAGTAAATACGCACACAGTAAATACGCACACAGTAAATACGCCCACAGTAAATACGCACACAGTAAATACGCACACAGTAAATACGCACACAGTAAATACGCACACAGTAAATACGCACACAGTAAATACGCACACAGTAAATACGCACACAGTAAATACGCACACAGTAAATACGCACACAGTAAATACGCACACAGTAATTACGCACACAGTAAATACGCACACAGTAAATACGCACACAGTAAATACGCTCACAGTAAATACGCACACAGTAAATACGCACACAGTAAATACGCACACAGTAAATACGCACACAGTAAATAAGCACACAGTAAATACGCACACAGTAAATACGCACACAGTAAATACGCACACGGTAAATACGCACACGGTAAGTACGCACACGGTAAGTACGCACACGGTAAATACGCACACGGTAAATACGCACACGGTAAATACGCACACGGTAAATACGCACACGGTAAATACGCACACGGTAAATACGCACACGGTAAATACGCACACGGTAAATACGCACACGGTAAATACGCACACGGTAAATACGCACACGGTAAATACGCACACGGTAAATGCGCACACGGTAAATACGCACACGGTAAATACGCACACGGTGAATACGCACACGGTAAATACGCACACGGTAAATACGCACACGGTAAATACGCACACGGTAAATACGCACACGGTAAATACGCACACGGTACATACGCACACGGTAAATACGCACACGGTAAATACGCACACGATAAATACGCACACGGTAAATACGCACACGATAAATACGCACACGGTAAATACGCACACGGTAAATACGCACACAGTAAATACGCACACAGTGAATTCGCACACAGTAAATACGCACACAGTAATTACGCACACAGTAAATACGCACACAGTAAATACGCACACAGTAATTACGCACACAGTAAATACGCACACAGTAAATACGCACACAGTAAATACGCACACAGTAAATACGCACACAGTAAATACGCACACAGTAATTACGCACACAGTAAATACGCACACAGTAAATACGCACACAGTAAGTACGCACACAGTAAATACGCACACAGTAAATACGCACACAGTAAATACGCACACAGTAAATACGCACACAGTAAATACGCACACAGTAAATACGCACACAGTAATTACGCACACAGTAAATACGCACACAGTAAATACGCACACAGTAAATACGCACACAGTAAACACGCACACAGTAAATACGCACACAGTAATTACGCACACAGTAAATACGCACACGGTAAATACGCACACGGTAATAACGCACACGGTAAATACGCACACGGTAAATACGCACACGGTAAATACGCACACGATAAATACGCACACGGTAAATACGCACACGGTAAATACGCACACGGTAAATACGCACACGGTAAATACGCACACGGTAAATACGCACACGGTAAATACGCACACGGTAAATTTGCACACGGTGAATACACACACGGTAAATACGCACACGGTAAATACGCACACGGTAAATACGCACACGGTAAATACGCACACGGTAAATACGCACACGGTAAATACGCTCACGGTAAATACGCACACGGTAAATACGCACACGGTAAATACGCACACGGTAAATACGCACACGGTAAATACGCACACGGTAAATACGCACACGGTAAATACGCACACGGTAAACACGCAGACGGTAAACACGCAGACGGTAAATACGCACACGGTAAATACGCACACGGTAAATACGCACACGGTAAATACGCACACGGTAAATACGCACACGGTAAATACGCACACGGTAAATACGCACACGGTAAACACGCACACGGTAAATACGCACACGGTAAATACGCACACAGTAAATACGCACACAGTAAATACGCACACAGTAAATACGCACACAGTAAATACGCACACAGTAAATATGCACACAGTAAATACGCACACAGTAAATAAGCACACAGTAAATACGCACACAGTAAATACGCACACAGTAAATACGCACACAGTAAATACGCACACAGTAAATACGCACACAGTAAATACGCACACAGTAAATACGCACACAGTAAATACGCACACAGTAAATACGCACACAGTAAATACGCACACAGTAAATACGCACACAGTAAATACGCACACAGTAAATACGCACACAGTAAAGACGCACACAGTAAATATGCACACGGTAAATACACACACGGTAATCACGCACATGGTAATCACGCACGCGGTAGACACGCACACGGTAAATTCGCACACGGTAAATACGCACACAGTAAATACGCACACAGTGTATACGCACACAGTAAATACGCACACAGTAAATACGCACACAGTAAATACGCAAACAGTACATACGCACACAGTAAATACGCACACAGTAAGTACGCACACAGTAAATACGCACACAGTAAAGACGCACACAGTAAAGACGCACACAGTAAAGACGCACACAGTAAAGACGCACACAGTAAATACGCACACGGTAAATACACACACGGTAATCACGCACACGGTAGACACGCACGCGGTAGACACGCACACGGTAAATACGCACACGGTAAATACGCACACGGTAAATACGCACACGGTAAATACGCACACAGTAAATACGCGCACAGTAAATACGCACACAGTAATCACGCACACAGTAAATACGCACACAGTAAATACGCACACAGTAAATACGCACACAGTAAATACGCACACAGTAAATACGCACACAGTAAATACGCACACGGTAAATACGCACATGGTAAATACGCACACGGTAAATACGCACACGGTAAATACGCACACGGTAAATACGCACACGGTAAATACGCACACGGTAAATACGCACAAGGAAAATACGCACAAGGTAAATACGCACACGGTAAGTACGCACACGGTAAATACGCACACCGTAATTACGCACACGGTAAATACGCACACGGTAAATACGCACACGGTAAATACGCACACGGTAAATACGCACACGGTAAATACGCACACGGTAAGTACGCACACGGTAAGTCCGCACACGGTAAATACGCACACGGTAAATACGCACACGGTAAATACGCACACGGTAAATACGCACACGGTAAAGACGCACACGGTAAATACGCTCACGGTAAATACGCACACGGTAAATACGCACACGGTAAATACGCACACGGTAAATACGCACAAGGTAAATACGCACACGGTAAATACGCACACGGTAAATACGCACACGGTAAATACGCACACGGTAAATACGCACACGGTAAATACGCACACGGTAAATACGCACACGGTAAATACGCACACGGTAAATACGCACACGGTAAATACGCACGCGGTAAATACGCACACGGTAAATACGCACACGGTATATACGCACACGGTAAATACGCACACGGTAAATACGCACACGGTAAATACGCACACGGTAAATACGCACACGGTAAATACGCACACGGTAAAAACGCACACGGTAAATACGCACACGGTAAATACGCGCACGGTAAATACGCGCACGGTAAATACGCGCACTGTAAATACGCGCACGGTAAATACGCACACGGTAAATACGCACACGGTAAATACGCACACGGTAAATACGCACACGGTAAACACGCACACGGTAAATACGCACACGGTAAATACGCACACGGTGAATACGCACACGGTAAATACGCACGCAGTAAATACTCACACAGTAAATACGCACACAATAAATACGCACACAGTAGTTACGCACACAGTAAATACGCACACAGTAAACACGCTCACAGTAAATACGCACACAGTAAATACGCACACAGTAAATACGCACACAGTAAATACGCACACAGTAAATACGCACACAGTCAATACTCACAGAGTAAATACGCACACAGTAAATACGCACACAGTAAGTACGCACACAGTAAATACGCACACAGTAAGTACGCACACAGTAAATACGCACACAGTAAATACGCACACAGTAAAGACGCACACAGTAAAGACGCACACAGTAAATACGCACACAGTAAATACGCACACGATAATTACACACACGGTAATCACGCACGCGGTAGACACGCACGCGGTAGACACGCACGCGGTAAATACGCACACGGTAAATACGCACACGGTAAATACGCACACGGTAAATACGCACACGACAAATACGCACAGGGTAAATACGCACACGGTAAATACGCACACGGTAAATACGCACACGGTAAATACGCACACGGTAATTACGCACACGGTAAATACGCACACGTTAAATACGCACACGGTAAACACGCACACGGTAAATACGCACACGGTAAATACGCACACGGTAAATACGCACACGGTAAATACGCACACGGTAAATACGCACACGGTAAATACGCACACGGTAAATACGCACACGGTAAATACGCACACGGTAAATACGCACACGGTAAATACGCACACAGTAAATACGCACACAGTAAATACGCACACAGTAAATACGCACACAGTAAATACGCACACAGTAAATACGCACACAGTAAATACGCACACAGTAAATAAGCACACAGTAAATACGCACACAGTAAATACGCACACGGTAAATACGCACACGGTAAATACGCACACGGTAAATACGCAAACGGTAAATACGCACACGGTAAATACGCACACGGTAAATACGCACAAGGTAAATATGCACAAGGTAAATACGCACACGGTAAATACGCACACGGTAAATACGCACACCGTAAATACCCACACGGTAAATACGCACACGGTAAATACGCACACGGTAAATACGCACACGGTAAATACGCACACGGTAAATACGCACACGGTAAGTACGCACACGGTAAGTCCGCACACAGTAAATACGCACACGGTAAATACGCACACGGTAAATACGCACACGGTAAATACGCACACGGTAAAGACGCACACGGTAAATACGCTCACGGTAAATACGCACACGGTAAATACGCACACGGTAAATACGCACACGGTAAATACGCACAAGGTAAATACGCACACGGTAAATACGCACACGGTAAATACGCACACGGTAAATACGCACACGGTAAATACGCACACGGTAAATACGCACACGGTAAATACGGACACGGTAAATACGCACACGGTAAATACGCACACGGTAAATACGCACACGGTAAATACGCACACGGTATATACGCACACGGTAAATACGCACACGGTAAATACGCACACGGTAAATACGCACACGGTAAATACGCACACGGTAAATACGCACACGGTAAATACGCTCACGGTAAATACGCACACGGTAAATACGCACACGGTAAATACGCACACGGTAAATACGCACACGGTAAATACGCACACGGTAAATACGCACACGGTAAATACGCACACGGTAAATACGCACACGGTAAACACGCAGACGGTAATTACGCACACGGTAAATACGCACACGGTAAATACGCACACGGTAAATACGCACACGGTAAATACGCACACGGTAAATACGCACACGGTAAATACGCACACGGTAAATACGCACACGGTAAATACGCACACGGTAAATACGCACACAGTAAATACGCACACAGTAAATACGCACACAGTAAATACGCACACAGTAAATACGCACACAGTAAATACGCACACAGTAAATACGCACACAGTAAATACGCACACAGTAAATAAGCACACAGTAAATACGCACACAGTAAATACGCACACAGTAAATACGCACACAGTAAATACGCACACAGTAAATACGCACACAGTAAATACGCACACAGTAAATACGCACACAGTAAATACGCACACAGTAAATACGCACACAGTAAATACGCACACAGTAAATACGCACACAGTAAATACGCACACAGTATATACGCACACAGTAAAGACGCACACAGTAAATATGCACACGGTAAATACACACACGGTAATCACGCACACGGTAATCACGCACACGGTAGACACGCACACGGTAAATTCGCACACGGTAAATACGCACACAGTAAATACGCACACAGTGTATACGCACACAGTAAATACGCACACAGTAAATACGCACACAGTAAATACGCAAACAGTAAATACGCACACAGTAAATACGCACACAGTAAGTACGCACACAGTAAATACGCACACAGTAAAGACGCACACAGTAAAGACGCACACAGTAAAGACGCACACAGTAAAGACGCACACAGTAAATACGCACACGGTAAATACACACACGGTAATCACGCACACGGTAGACACGCACGCGGTAGACACGCACACGGTAAATACGCACACGGTAAATACGCACACGGTAAATACGCACACGGTAAATACGCACACAGTAAATACGCGCACAGTAAATACGCACACAGTAATCACGCACACAGTAAATACGCACACAGTAAATACGCACACAGTAAATACGCACACAGTAAATACGCACACAGTAAATACGCACACAGTAAATACGCAAACAGTAAATACGCACACAGTAAATACGCACACAGTAAATACGCACACAGTAAATACGCACACAGTAAATACGCACACAGTAAATACGCCCACAGTAAATACGCACACAGTAAATACGCACACAGTAAATACGCACACAGTAAATACGCACACAGTAAATACGCACACAGTAAATACGCACACAGTAAATACGCACACAGTAAATACGCACACAGTAAATACGCACAGAGTAAATACGCACACAGTAATTACGCACACAGTAAATACGCACACAGTAAATACGCACACAGTAAATACGCTCACAGTAAATACGCACACAGTAAATACGCACACAGTAAATACGCACACAGTAAATACGCACACAGTAAATAAGCACACAGTAAATACGCACACAGTAAATACGCACACGGTAAATACGCACACGGTAAATACGCACACGGTAAATACGCACACGGTAAATACGCACACGGTAAATACGCACACGGTAAATACGCACAAGGAAAATACGCACAAGGTAAATACGCACACGGTAAGTACGCACACGGTAAATACGCACACCGTAATTACGCACACGGTAAATACGCACACGGTAAATACGCACACGGTAAATACGCACACGGTAAATACGCACACGGTAAATACGCACACGGTAAGTACGCACACGGTAAGTCCGCACACGGTAAATACGCACACGGTAAATACGCACACGGTAAATACGCACGCGGTAAATACGCACACGGTAAAGACGCACACGGTAAATACGCTCACGGTAAATACGCACACGGTAAATACGCACACGGTAAATACGCACAAGGTAAATACGCACAAGGTAAATACGCACAAGGTAAATACGCACACGGTAAATACGCACACGGTAAATACGCACACGGTAAATACGCACACGGTAAATACGCACACGGTAAATACGCACACGGTAAATACGCACACGGTAAATACGCACACGGTAAATACGCACACGGTAAATACGCACACGGTAAATACGCACACGGTATATACGCACACGGTAAATACGCACACGGTAAATACGCACACGGTAAATACGCACACGGTAAATACGCACACGGTAAATACGCACACGGTAAAAACGCACACGGTAAATACGCACACGGTAAATACGCGCACGGTAAATACGCGCACGGTAAATACGCGCACGGTAAATACGCGTACGGTAAATACGCACACGGTAAATACGCACACGGTAAATACGCACACGGTAAATACGCACACGGTAAACACGCACACGGTAAATACGCACACGGTAAATACGCACACGGTGAATACGCACACGGTAAATACGCACGCAGTAACTACTCACACAGTAAATACGCACACAGTAAATACGCACACAGTAAATACGCACACAGTAAATACGCACACAGTAAACACGCTCACAGTAAATACGCACACAGTAAATACGCACACAGTAAATACGCACACAGTAAATACGCACACAGTAAATACGCACACAGTCAATACTCACAGAGTAAATACGCACACAGTAAATACGCACACAGTAAGTACGCACACAGTAAATACGCACACAGTAAGTACGCACACAGTAAATACGCACACAGTAAATACGCACACAGTAAAGACGCACACAGTAAAGACGCACACAGTAAATACGCACACAGTAAATACGCACACGATAATTACACACACGGTAATCACGCACGCGGTAGACACGCACGCGGTAGACACGCACGCGGTAAATACGCACACGGTAAATACGCACACGGTAAATACGCACACGGTAAATACGCACACGGTAAATACGCACACGGTAAATACGCACACGGTAAATACGCACACGGTAAATACGCACACGGTAATTACGCACACGGTAAATACGCACACGTTAAATACGCACACGGTAAATACGCACACGGTAAATACGCACACGGTAAATACGCACACGGTAAATACGCACACGGTAAATACGCACACGGTAAATACGCACACGGTAAATACGCACACGGTAAATACGCACACGGTAAATACGCACACGGTAAATACGCACACGGTAAATACGCACACAGTAAATACGCACACAGTAAATATGCACACAGTAAATACGCACACAGTAATTACGCACACAGTAAATACGCACACAGTAAATACGCACACAGTAAATACGCTCACAGTAAATACGCACACAGTAAATACGCACACAGTAAATACGCACACAGTAAATACGCACACAGTAAATAAGCACACAGTAAATACGCACACAGTAAATACGCACACGGTAAATACGCACACGGTAAATACGCACACGGTAAATACGCAAACGGTAAATACGCACACGGTAAATACGCACACGGTAAATACGCACAAGGTAAATATGCACAAGGTAAATACGCACACGGTAAATACGCACACGGTAAATACGCACACCGTAAATACCCACACGGTAAATACGCACACGGTAAATACGCACACGGTAAATACGCACACGGTAAATACGCACACGGTAAATACGCACACGGTAAATACGCACACGGTAAGTCCGCACACAGTAAATACGCACACGGTAAATACGCACACGGTAAATACGCACACGGTAAATACGCACACGGTAAATACGCACATGGTAAATACGCACACAGTAAATACGCACACAGTAAATATGCACACAGTAAATACGCACACAGTAATTACGCACACAGTAAATACGCACACAGTAAATACGCACACAGTAAATACGCTCACAGTAAATACGCACACAGTAAATACGCACACAGTAAATACGCACACAGTAAATACGCACACAGTAAATAAGCACACAGTAAATACGCACACAGTAAATACGCACACGGTAAATACGCACACGGTAAATACGCACACGGTAAATACGCAAACGGTAAATACGCACACGGTAAATACGCACACGGTAAATACGCACAAGGTAAATATGCACAAGGTAAATACGCACACGGTAAATACGCACACGGTAAATACGCACACCGTAAATACCCACACGGTAAATACGCACACGGTAAATACGCACACGGTAAATACGCACACGGTAAATACGCACACGGTAAATACGCACACGGTAAATACGCACACGGTAAGTCCGCACACAGTAAATACGCACACGGTAAATACGCACACGGTAAATACGCACACGGTAAATACGCACACGGTAAAGACGCACACGGTAAATACGCTCACGGTAAATACGCACATGGTAAATACGCACACGGTAAATACGCACACGGTAAATACGCACAAGGTAAATACGCACACGGTAAATACGCACACGGTAAATACGCACACGGTAAATACGCACACGGTAAATACACACACGGTAAATACGCACACGGTAAATACGGACACGGTAAATACGCACACGGTAAATACGCACACGGTAAATACGCACACGGTAAATACGCACACGGGATATACGCACACGGTAAATACGCACACGGTAAATACGCACACGGTAAATACGCACACGGTAAATACGCACACGGTAAATACGCACACGGTAAATACGCACACGGTAAATACGCACACGGTAAATACGCACACGGTAAATACGCACACCGTAAATACGCACACGGTAAATACGCACACGGTAAATACGCACACGGTAAATACGCACACGGTAAATACGCACACGGTAAATACGCACACGGTAAATACGCACACGGTAACTACGCACACGGTAAATACGCACACGGTAAATACGCACACGGTTAATACGCACACGGTAAATACGCACACAGTAAATACGCACACAGTAAATACGCACACAGTAAATACGCACACAGTAAATACGCACACAGTAAATACGCACACAGTAAATACGCACACAGTAAATACGCACACAGTAAATACGCACACAGTAATTACGCACACAGTAAATACGCACACAGTAAAGACGCACACAGTAAATACCCACAGAGTAATAACGCACACAGTAAATACGCACACAGTAAATACGCACACAGGTAATACGCACACAGTAAGTACGCACACAGTAAGTACGCACACAGTAAATACGCACACAGTAAATACGCACACAGTAAACACGCACACAGTAAATACGCTCACAGTAAGTACGCACACAGTAAATACGCACACAGTAAATACGCACACAGTAAATACGCACACAGTAAATAAGAACACAGTAAATACGCACACGGTAAATACGCACACGGTAAATACGCACACGGTAAATACGCACACGGTAAATACGCACACGGTAAATACGCACACAGTAAATACGCACACGGTAAATACGCACACGGTAAATACGCACACGGTAAATACGCACACGGTAAACACGCACACGGTAAACACGCACACGGTAAATACGCACACGGTGAATACGCACACGGTAAATACTCACACGGTAAATACGCACACGGTAAATACGCACACAGTAAATACGCACACGGTACATACGCACACGGTAAATACGCACACGGTAAATACGCACACGGTTAATACGCACACGGTAAATACGCACACAGTAAATACGCACACAGTAAATACGCACACAGTAAATACGCACACAGTAAATACGCACACAGTAAATACGCACACAGTAAATACGCACACAGTAAATACGCACACAGTAAATACGCACACAGTAAATACGCACACAGTAAATACGCACACAGTAAATACGCACACAGTAAATACGCACACAGTAAATACTCACAGAGTAAATACGCACACAGTAAATACGCACACAGTAAATACGCACACAGTAAATACGCACACAGTAAATACGCACACAGTAAGTACGCACACAGTAAAGACGCACACAGTAAAGACGCATACAGTAAATACGCACACAGTAAAGACGCACGCGATAAGTACACACACGGTAATCACGCACGCGGTAGACACGCACGCGGTAGATACGCACAAGGTAAATACGCACAAGGTAAATACGCACACGGTAAATACGCACACGGTAAATACGCACACGGTAAATACGCACACGGTAAATACGCACACGGTAAATACGCACACGGTAAATACGCACACGGTAAAGACGCACACGGTAAATACGCACACGGTAAATACGCACACGGTAAATACGCACACGGTAAATACGCACACGGTAAATACGCACACGGTAAATACGCACACGGTAAATACGCACACGGTAAATACGCACACGGTAAATACGCACACGGTAAATACGCACACGGTAAATACGCACACGGTAAAGACGCACACGGTAAATACGCACACGGTAAATACGCACACGGTAAATACGCACAAGGTAAATACGCACACGGTAAATACGCGCACGGTAAATACGCGCACGGTAAATACGCGCACGGTAAATACGCACACGGTAAATACGCACACGGTAAATACGCACACCGTAAATACGCACACCGTAAATACGCACACGGTAAATACGCACACGGTAAATACGCACACGGTAAATACGCACACGGTAAATACGCACATGGTAAATACGCACACGGTAAATACGCACACGGTAAATACGCACACGGTAAAGACGCACAAGGTAAATACGCACACGGTAAATACGCACAAGGTAAATACGCACACGGTAAATACTCACACGGTAAATAGGCACACCGTAAATACGCACACGGTAAATACGCACACGGTAAATACGCACACGGTAAATACGCACACGGTAAATACGCACACGGTAAATACGCACACGGTAAATACGCACACGGTAAATACGCACACGGTAAATACGCACACGGTAAATACGCACACGGTAAATACGCACACGGTAAATACGCACACGGTAAATACGCACACAGTAAATACGCACACAGTAAATACGCACACAGTAAATACGCACACAGTAAATACGCACACAGTAAATACGCACACAGTAAATACGCACACAGTAAATACGCACACAGTAAATACGCACACAGTAAATACGCACACAGTAAATACGCACACAGTAAATACGCACACAGTAAATACGCACACAGTAAATACGCACACAGTAAAGACGCACACAGTAAATACGCACACAGTAAATACGCACACAGTAAATACGCACACAGTAAATACGCACACAGTAAATACGCACACAGTAAGTACGCACACAGTAAATACGCACACAGTAAAGACGCACACAGTAAAGAAGCACACAGTAAAGACGCACACAGTAAATACGCACACAGTAAATACGCACACGGTAAATACACACACGGTAATCACGCACACGGTAGACACGCACGCGGTAGACACGCACACGGTAAATACGTACACGGTAAATACGCACACGGTAAATACGCACACGGTAAATACGTACACAGTAAATACGCACACAGTAAATACGCACACAGTAATCACGCACACAGTAAATACGCACACAGTAAATACGCACACAGTAAATACGCACACAGTAAATACGCACACAGTAAATACGCACACAGTAAATACGCAAACAGTAATTACGCACACAGTAAATACGCACACAGTAAATACGCACACAGTAAATACGCACACAGTAAATACGCACACAGTAAATACGCCCACAGTAAATACGCACACAGTAAATACGCACACAGTAAATACGCACACAGTAAATACGCACACAGTAAATACGCACACAGTAAATACGCACACAGTAAATACGCACACAGTAAATACTCACAGAGTAAATACTCACAGAGTAAATACGCACACAGTAAATACGCACACAGTAACTACGCACACAGTAAATACGCACACAGTAAGTACGCACACAGTAAATACGCACACAGTAAATACGCACACAGTAAAGACGCACACAGTAAAGACGCACACAGTAAATACGCACACAGTAAACACGCACACGATAAATACACACACGGTAATCACGCACGTGGTAGACACGCACGCGGTAGACACGCACGCGGTAGACACGCACACGGTAAATACGCACACGGTAAATACGCACACGGTAAATACGCACACGGTAAATACGCACACGGTAAATACGCACACGGTAAATACGCACACGGTAATTACGCACACGGTAAATACGCACACGGTAAATACGCACACGGTAGATACGCACACGGTAAATACGCACACGGTAAATACGCACACGGTAAATACGCACACGGTAAATACGCACACGGTAAATACGCACACGGTAAATACGCACACGGTAAATACGCACACGGTAAATACGCACACGGTGAATACGCACACGGTAAATACGCACACGGTAAATACGCACACGGTAAATACGCACACGGTAAATACGCACACGGTAAATACGCACACGGTAAATACGCACACGGTAAATACGCACACAGTAAATACGCACACAGTAATTACGCACACAGTAAATACGCACACAGTAAATACGCACACAGTAAATACGCTCACAGTAAATACGCACACTGTAAATACGCACACAGTAAATACGCACACAGTAAATACGCACACGGTAAATAAGCACACGGTAAATACGCACACGGTAAATACGCACACGGTAAATACGCACACGGTAAATACGTACACGGTAAATACGCACACGGTAAATACGCACAAGGTAAATACGCACACGGTAAATACGCACACGGTAAATACGCACACGGTAAATACGCACACGGTAAATACGCACACGGTAAATACGCACACGGTAAATACGCACACGGTAAATACGCACACGGTAAATACGCACACGGTAAATACGAACACGGTAAGTACGCACACGGTAAGTCCGCACACGGTAAATACGCACCCGGTAAATACGCACACGGTAAATACGCACACGGTAAATACGCACACGGTAAATACGCACACGGTAAATACGCTCACGGTAAATACGCACACGGTAAATACGCACACGGTAAATACGCACACGGTAAATACGCACAAGGTAAATACGCACACGGTAAATACGCACACGGTAAATACGCACACGGTAAATACGCACACGGTAAATACGCACACGGTAAATACGCACACGGTAAATACGCACACGGTAAATACGCACACGGTAAATACGCACACGGTAAATACGCACACGGTAAATACGCACACGGTATATACGCACACGGTAAATACGCACACGGTAAAGACGCACACGGTAAATACGCACACGGTAAATACGCACACGGTAAATACGCACACGGTAAAAACGCACACGGTAAAAACGCACACGGTAAATACGCACACGGTAAATACGCACACGGTAAATATGCACACGGTAAATACGCACACGGTAAATACGCACACGGTAAATACGCACACGGTAAATACGCACTAGGTAAATACGCACACGGTAAATACGCACACGGTAAACACGCACACGGTAAACACGCACACGGTAAATACGCACACGGTGAATACGCACACGGTAAATACTCACACGGTAAATACGCACACGGTAAATACGCACACGGTAAATACGCACACGGTAAATACGCAGACGGTAAATACGCACACGGTAAATACGCACACGGTTAATACGCACACGGTAAATACGCACACAGTAAATACGCACACAGTAAATACGCACACAGTAAATACGCACACAGTAAATACGCACACAGTAAATACGCACACGGTAAATACGCACACGGTAAGTACGCACACGGTAAGTCCGCACACGGTAAATACGCACCCGGTAAATACGCACACGGTAATTACGCACATGGTAAATACGCACACGGTAAAGACGCACACGGTAAATACACTCACGGTAAATACGCACACGGTAAATACGCACACGGTAAATACGCACACGGTAAATACGCACAAGGTAAATACGCACACGGTAAATACGCACACGGTAAATACGCACACTGTAAATACGCACACGGTAAATACGCACACGGTAAATACGCACACGGTAAATACGCACACGGTAAATACGCACACGGTAAATACGCACACGGTAAATACGCACACGGTAAATACGCACACGGTATATACGCACACGGTAAATACGCACACGGTAAAGACGCACACGGTAAATACGCACACGGTAAATACGCACACGGTAAAAACGCACACGGTAAAAACGCACACGGTAAAAACGCACACGGTAAATACGCACACGGTAAATACGCACACGGTAAATACGCACACGGTAAATACGCACACGGTAAATACGCACACGGTAAATACGCACACGGTAAATACGCACACGGTAAATACGCACACGGTAAATACGCACACGGTAAACACGCACACGGTAAACACGCACACGGTAAATACGCACACGGTGAATACGCACACGGTAAATACTCACACGGTAAATACGCACACGGTAAATACGCACACGGTAAATACGCACACGGTAAATACGCAGACGGTAAATACGCACACGGTAAATACGCACACGGTTAATACGCACACGGTAAATACGCACACGGTAAATACGCACACAGTAAATACGCACACGGTAAATACGCACACGGTAAATACGCACACGGTAAATACGCACACAGTAAATACGCACACAGTAAATACGCACACAGTAAATACGCACACAGTAAATACGCACACAGTAAATACGCACACAGTAAATACGCTCACAGTAAATACTCACAGAGTAAATACGCACACAGTAAATACGCACACAGTAAATACGCACACAGTAAATACGCACACAGTAAGTACGCACACAGTAAATACGCACACAGTATGTACGCACACAGTAAAGACGCACACAGTAAAGACGCACACAGTAAATACGCACACAGTAAAGACGCACACGATAAGTACACACACGGTAATCACGCACGCGGTAGACACGCACGCGGTAGACACGCACAAGGTAAATACGCACACGGTAAATACGCACACGGTAAATACGCACACGGTAAATACGCACACGGTAAATACGCACACGGTAAATACGCACACGGTAAATACGCACACGGTAAATACGCACACGGTAAATACGCACACGGTAAATACGCACACGGTAAATACGCACACGGTAAATACGCACACGGTAAATACGCACACGGTAAATACGCACACGGTAAATACGCACACGGTAAATACGCACACGGTAAATACGCACACGGTAAATACGCACACGGTAACTACGCACACGGTAAATACGCACACGGTAAATACGCACAAGGTAAATACGCACACGGTAAATACGCACACGGTAAATACGCACACGGTAAATACGCACACGGTAAATACGCACACCGTAAATACGCACACCGTAAATACGCACACCGTAAATACGCACACGGTAAATACGCAGACGGTAAATACGCACACGGTAAATACGCACACGGTAAATACGCACACGGTAAATACGCACACGGTAAATACGCACACGGTAAATACGCACACGGTAAATACGCACACGGTAAATACGCACAAGGTAAATACGCACACGGTAAATACGCACAAGGTAAATACGCACACGGTAAATACTCACACGGTAAACAGGCACACGGTAAATACGCACAAGGTTAACACGCACACGGTAAATACGCACACGGTAAATACGCACACGGTAAATACGCACACGGTAAATACGCACACGGTAAATACGCACACGGTAAATACGCACACGGTAAATACGCACACGGTAAATACGCACACGGTAAATACGCACACGGTAAATACGCACACGGTAAATACGCACACGGTAAATACGCACACGGTAAATACGCACACGGTAAATACGCACACGGTAAATACGCACACGGTAAATACGCACACAGTAAATACGCACACAGTAAATACGCACACAGTAAATACGCACACAGTAAATACGCACACAGTAAATACGCACACAGTAATTACGCACACAGTAAATACGCACACAGTAAATACGCTGACAGTAAATACGCACACAGTAAATACGCACACAGTAAATACGCACACAGTAAATACGCACACAGTAAATAAGAACACAGTAAATACGCACACGGTAAATACGCACACGGTAACTACGCACACGGTAAATACGCACACGGTAAATACGCACACGGTAAATACGCACACGGTAAATACGCACACGGTAAATACGCACAGGGTAAATACGCACAATGTAAATACGCACACGGTAAATACGCACACGGTAAATACGCACACGGTAAATACGCACACGGTAAATACGCACACGGTAAATACGCACACGGTAAATACGCACACGGTAAATAAGCACACGGTAAATACGCACACGGTAAGTACCCACACGGTAAGTACGCACACGGTAAATACGCACACGGTAAAGACGCACACGGTAAATACGCACACGGTAAATACGCACACGGTAAAGACGCACACGGTAAATACGCACACGGTAAATACGCACACGGTAAATACGCACACGGTAAAGACGCACACGGTAAATACGCACAAGGTAAATACGCACACGGTAAATACGCACACGGTAAATACGCACACGGTAAATACGCACACTGTAAATACGCACACGGTAAATACGCACACGGTAAATACGCACACGGTAAATACGCACACGGTAAATACGCACACGGTAAATACGCACACGGTAAATACGCACACGGTAAATACGCACACGGTATATACGCACACGGTAAATACGCACACGGTAATTACGCACACGGTAAATACGCACACGGTAAATACGCACACTATAAATACGCACACGGTAAATACGCACACGGTAAATACGCACACGGTAAATACGCACACGGTAAATACGCACACGGTAAATACGCACACGGTAAATACGCACACGGTAAATACGCACACGGTAAATACGCACACGGTAAATACGCACACGGTGAATACGCACACGGTGAATACGCACACGGTAAATACGCACACGGTAAATACGCACACGGTAAATACGCACACGGTAAATACGCACACGGTAAATACGCACACGGTAAATACGCACACGGTAAATACGCACACGGTAAATACGCACACGGTAAATACGCACACGGTAAATACGCACACGGTAAATACGCACGCGGTAAATACGCACGCGGTAAATACGCACGCGGTAAATACGCACGCGGTAAATACGCACGCGGTAAATACGCACGCGGTAAATACGCACGCGGTAAATACGCACGCGGTAAATACGCACACGGTAAATACGCACACGGTAAATACGCACACGGTAAATACTCACACGGTAAATACGCACACGGTAAATACGCACACAGTAAATACGCACACAGTAAATACGCACACAGTAAATACGCACACAGTAAATACGCACACAGTAAATACGCACACAGTAAATACGCACACAGTAAATACGCACACAGTAAATACGCACACAGTAAATACGCACACAGTAAGTACGCACACAGTAAATACGCACACAGTAAATAGGCACACAGTAAAGACGCACACAGTAAAGACGCACACAGTAAATACGCACCCAGTAAATACGCACACAGTGAATACGCACACGGTAATCACGCACACGGTAGACACGCACGCGGTAAACACGCACACGGTAAATACGCACACGGTAAATACGCACACGGTAAATACGCACACGGTAAATACGCACACGGTAATTATGCACGCAGTAAATACGCACACAGTAAATACGCACACAGTAAATACGCACACAGTAAATACGCACACAGTAAATACGCACACAGTAAATACGCACACAGTAAATACGCACACAGTAAATACGCACACAGTAAAAACGCACACAGTAAATACGCACACAGTAAATACGCACACAGTAAATACGCACACAGTAAATACGCACACAGTAAATACGCACACAGTAAATACGCACACAGTAAATACGCACACAGTAAATACGCACACAGTAAATACGCACACAGTAAAGACGCACACAGTAAATACGCACACAGTAAATACGCACACGGTAAATACACACACGGTAATCACGCACACGGTAGACACGCACGCGGTAGACACGCACACGGTAAATACGCACACGGTAAATACGCACACAGTAAATACGCACACAGTAAATACGCACACAGTAAATACGCACACGGTCAGTACGCACACGGTAAGTCCGCACACGGTAAATACGCACCCGGTAAATACGCACACGGTAAATACGCACACGGTAAATACGCACACGGTAAATACGCACACGGTAAATACGCACACGGTAAATACGCACACGGTAAATACGCACACGGTAAATACGCACACGGTAAATACGCACACGGTAAATACGCACACGGTAAATACGCACACGGTAAATACGCACACGGTAAATACGCACACGGTAAATACGCACACGGTAAATACGCACACGGTAAATACGCACACGGTAAATACGCACACGGTAACTACGCACACGGTAAATACGCACACGGTAAATACGCACAAGGTAAATACGCACACGGTAAATACGCACACGGTAAATACGCACACGGTAAATACGCACACGGTAAATACGCACACCGTAAATACGCACACCGTAAATACGCACACCGTAAATACGCACACGGTAAATACGCAGACGGTAAATACGCACACGGTAAATACGCACACGGTAAATACGCACACGGTAAATACGCACACGGTAAATACGCACACGGTAAATACGCACACGGTAAATACGCACACGGTAAATACGCACAAGGTAAATACGCACACGGTAAATACGCACAAGGTAAATACGCACACGGTAAATACTCACACGGTAAACAGGCACACGGTAAATACGCACAAGGTTAACACGCACACGGTAAATACGCACACGGTAAATACGCACACGGTAAATACGCACACGGTAAATACGCACACGGTAAATACGCACACGGTAAATACGCACACGGTAAATACGCACACGGTAAATACGCACACGGTAAATACGCACACGGTAAATACGCACACGGTAAATACGCACACGGTAAATACGCACACGGTAAATACGCACACGGTAAATACGCACACGGTAAATACGCACACGGTAAATACGCACACAGTAAATACGCACACAGTAAATACGCACACAGTAAATACGCACACAGTAAATACGCACACAGTAAATACGCACACAGTAATTACGCACACAGTAAATACGCACACAGTAAATACGCTGACAGTAAATACGCACACAGTAAATACGCACACAGTAAATACGCACACAGTAAATACGCACACAGTAAATAAGAACACAGTAAATACGCACACGGTAAATACGCACACGGTAACTACGCACACGGTAAATACGCACACGGTAAATACGCACACGGTAAATACGCACACGGTAAATACGCACACGGTAAATACGCACAGGGTAAATACGCACAATGTAAATACGCACACGGTAAATACGCACACGGTAAATACGCACACGGTAAATACGCACACGGTAAATACGCACACGGTAAATACGCACACGGTAAATACGCACACGGTAAATAAGCACACGGTAAATACGCACACGGTAAGTACCCACACGGTAAGTACGCACACGGTAAATACGCACACGGTAAAGACGCACACGGTAAATACGCACACGGTAAATACGCACACGGTAAAGACGCACACGGTAAATACGCACACGGTAAATACGCACACGGTAAATACGCACACGGTAAAGACGCACACGGTAAATACGCACAAGGTAAATACGCACACGGTAAATACGCACACGGTAAATACGCACACGGTAAATACGCACACTGTAAATACGCACACGGTAAATACGCACACGGTAAATACGCACACGGTAAATACGCACACGGTAAATACGCACACGGTAAATACGCACACGGTAAATACGCACACGGTAAATACGCACACGGTATATACGCACACGGTAAATACGCACACGGTAATTACGCACACGGTAAATACGCACACGGTAAATACGCACACTATAAATACGCACACGGTAAATACGCACACGGTAAATACGCACACGGTAAATACGCACACGGTAAATACGCACACGGTAAATACGCACACGGTAAATACGCACACGGTAAATACGCACACGGTAAATACGCACACGGTAAATACGCACACGGTGAATACGCACACGGTGAATACGCACACGGTAAATACGCACACGGTAAATACGCACACGGTAAATACGCACACGGTAAATACGCACACGGTAAATACGCACACGGTAAATACGCACACGGTAAATACGCACACGGTAAATACGCACACGGTAAATACGCACACGGTAAATACGCACACGGTAAATACGCACGCGGTAAATACGCACGCGGTAAATACGCACGCGGTAAATACGCACGCGGTAAATACGCACGCGGTAAATACGCACGCGGTAAATACGCACGCGGTAAATACGCACGCGGTAAATACGCACACGGTAAATACGCACACGGTAAATACGCACACGGTAAATACTCACACGGTAAATACGCACACGGTAAATACGCACACAGTAAATACGCACACAGTAAATACGCACACAGTAAATACGCACACAGTAAATACGCACACAGTAAATACGCACACAGTAAATACGCACACAGTAAATACGCACACAGTAAATACGCACACAGTAAATACGCACACAGTAAGTACGCACACAGTAAATACGCACACAGTAAATAGGCACACAGTAAAGACGCACACAGTAAAGACGCACACAGTAAATACGCACCCAGTAAATACGCACACAGTGAATACGCACACGGTAATCACGCACACGGTAGACACGCACGCGGTAAACACGCACACGGTAAATACGCACACGGTAAATACGCACACGGTAAATACGCACACGGTAAATACGCACACGGTAATTATGCACGCAGTAAATACGCACACAGTAAATACGCACACAGTAAATACGCACACAGTAAATACGCACACAGTAAATACGCACACAGTAAATACGCACACAGTAAATACGCACACAGTAAATACGCACACAGTAAAAACGCACACAGTAAATACGCACACAGTAAATACGCACACAGTAAATACGCACACAGTAAATACGCACACAGTAAATACGCACACAGTAAATACGCACACAGTAAATACGCACACAGTAAATACGCACACAGTAAATACGCACACAGTAAAGACGCACACAGTAAATACGCACACAGTAAATACGCACACGGTAAATACACACACGGTAATCACGCACACGGTAGACACGCACGCGGTAGACACGCACACGGTAAATACGCACACGGTAAATACGCACACAGTAAATACGCACACAGTAAATACGCACACAGTAAATACGCACACAGTAAATACGCACACGGTCAGTACGCACACGGTAAGTCCGCACACGGTAAATACGCACCCGGTAAATACGCACACGGTAAATACGCACACGGTAATCACGCACACGGTAAAGACCCACACGGTAAATACGCTCACGGTAAATACGCACACGGTAAATACGCACACGGTAAATACGCACACGGTAAATACGCACAAGGTAAATACGCACACGGTAAATACGCACACGGTAAATACGCACACGGTAAATACGCACACGGTAAATACGCACACGGTAAATACGCACACGGTAAATACGCACACGGTAAATACGCACACGGTAAATACGCACACGGTAAATACGCACACGGTAAATACGCACACGGTAAATACGCACACGTTAAATACGCACACGGTATATACGCACACGGTAAATACGCACACGGTAAAGACGCACACGGTAAATACGCACACGGTAAATACGCACACGGTAACTACGCACACGGTAAAAACGCACACGGTAAAAACGCACACGGTAAATACGCACACGGTAAATACGCACACGGTAAATACGCACACGGTAAATACGCACACGGTAAATACGCACACGGTAAATACACACACGGTAATCACGCACACGGTAGACACGCACGCGGTAGACACGCACACGGTAAATACGCACACGGTAAATACGCACACGGTAAATACGCACACGGTAAATACGTACACAGTAAATACGCACACAGTAAATACGCACACAGTAATCACGCACACAGTAAATACGCACACAGTAAATACGCACACAGTAAATACGCACACAGTAAATACGCACACAGTAAATACGCACACAGTAAATACGCAAACAGTAATTACGCACACAGTAAATACGCACACAGTAAATACGCACACAGTAAATACGCACACAGTAAATACGCACACAGTAAATACGCACACAGTAAATACGCACACAGTAAATACGCACACAGTAAATACGCACACAGTAAATACGCACACAGTAAATACGCACACAGTAAATACGCACACAGTAAATACGCACACAGTAAATACTCACAGAGTAAATACTCACAGAGTAAATACGCACACAGTAAATACGCACACAGTAACTACGCACACAGTAAATACGCACACAGTAAGTACGCACACAGTAAATACGCACACAGTAAATACGCACACAGTAAAGACGCACACAGTAAAGACGCACACAGTAAATACGCACACAGTAAACACGCACACGATAAATACACACACGGTAATCACGCACGTGGTAGACACGCACGCGGTAGACACGCACGCGGTAGACACGCACACGGTAAATACGCACACGGTAAATACGCACACGGTAAATACGCACACGGTAAATACGCACACGGTAAATACGCACACGGTAAATACGCACACGGTAATTACGCACACGGTAAATACGCACACGGTAAATACGCACACGGTAGATACGCACACGGTAAATACGCACACGGTAAATACGCACACGGTAAATACGCACACGGTAAATACGCACACGGTAAATACGCACACGGTAAATACGCAGACGGTAAATACGCACACGGTAAATACGCACACGGTGAATACGCACACGGTAAATACGCACACGGTAAATACGCACACGGTAAATACGCACACGGTAAATACGCACACGGTAAATACGCACACGGTAAATACGCACACGGTAAATACGCACACAGTAATTACGCACACAGTAATTACGCACACAGTAAATACGCACACAGTAAATACGCACACAGTAAATACGCTCACAGTAAATACGCACACAGTAAATACGCACACAGTAAATACGCACACAGTAAATACGCACACAGTAAATAAGCACACGGTAAATACGCACACGGTAAATACGCACACGGTAAATACGCACACGGTAAATACGCACACGGTAAATACGCACACGGTAAATACGCACAAGGTAAATACGCACACAGTAAATACGCACACGGTAAATACGCACACGGTAAATACGCACACGGTAAATACGCACACGGTAAATACGCACACGGTAAATACGCACACGGTAAATACGCTCACGGTAAATACGCACACGGTAAATACGCACACGGTAAATACGCACACGGTAAATACGCACAAGGTAAATACGCACACGGTAAATACGCACACGGTAAATACGCACACGGTAAATACGCACACGGTAAATACGCACACGGTAAATACGCACACGGTAAATACGCACACGGTAAATACGCACACGGTAAATACGCACACGGTAAATACGCACACGGTAAATACGCACACGGTATATACGCACACGGTAAATACGCACACGGTAAAGACGCACACGGTAAATACGCACACGGTAAATACGCACACGGTAAATACGCACACGGTAAAAACGCACACGGTAAAAACGCACACGGTAAATACGCACACGGTAAATACGCACACGGTAAATATGCACACGGTAAATACGCACACGGTAAATACGCACACGGTAAATACGCACACGGTAAATACGCACTAGGTAAATACGCACACGGTAAATACGCACACGGTAAACACGCACACGGTAAACACGCACACGGTAAATACGCACACGGTGAATACGCACACGGTAAATACTCACACGGTAAATACGCACACGGTAAATACGCACACGGTAAATACGCACACGGTAAATACGCAGACGGTAAATACGCACACGGTAAATACGCACACGGTTAATACGCACACGGTAAATACGCACACAGTAAATACGCACACAGTAAATACGCACACAGTAAATACGCACACAGTAAATACGCACACAGTAAATACGCACACGGTAAATACGCACACGGTAAGTACGCACACGGTAAGTCCGCACACGGTAAATACGCACCCGGTAAATACGCACACGGTAATTACGCACATGGTAAATACGCACACGGTAAAGACGCACACGGTAAATACACTCACGGTAAATACGCACACGGTAAATACGCACACGGTAAATACGCACACGGTAAATACGCACAAGGTAAATACGCACACGGTAAATACGCACACGGTAAATACGCACACTGTAAATACGCACACGGTAAATACGCACACGGTAAATACGCACACGGTAAATACGCACACGGTAAATACGCACACGGTAAATACGCACACGGTAAATACGCACACGGTAAATACGCACACGGTATATACGCACACGGTAAATACGCACACGGTAAAGACGCACACGGTAAATACGCACACGGTAAATACGCACACGGTAAAAACGCACACGGTAAAAACGCACACGGTAAAAACGCACACGGTAAATACGCACACGGTAAATACGCACACGGTAAATACGCACACGGTAAATACGCACACGGTAAATACGCACACGGTAAATACGCACACGGTAAATACGCACACGGTAAATACGCACACGGTAAATACGCACACGGTAAACACGCACACGGTAAACACGCACACGGTAAATACGCACACGGTGAATACGCACACGGTAAATACTCACACGGTAAATACGCACACGGTAAACACGCACACGGTAAATACGCACACGGTAAATACGCAGACGGTAAATACGCACACGGTAAATACGCACACGGTTAATACGCACACGGTAAATACGCACACGGTAAATACGCACACGGTAAATACGCACACGGTAAATACGCACACAGTAAATACGCACACAGTAAATACGCACACAGTAAATACGCACACAGTAAATACGCACACAGTAAATACGCACACAGTAAATACGCACACAGTAAATACTCACAGAGTAAATACGCACACAGTAAATACGCACACAGTAAATACGCACACAGTAAATACGCACACAGTAAGTACGCACACAGTAAATACGCACACAGTAAATAGGCACACAGTAAAGACGCACACAGTAAAGACGCACACAGTAAATACGCACCCAGTAAATACGCACACAGTGAATACGCACACGGTAATCACGCACACGGTAGACACGCACGCGGTAAACACGCACACGGTAAATACGCACACGGTAAATACGCACACGGTAAATACGCACACGGTAAATACGCACACGGTAATTATGCACGCAGTAAATACGCACACAGTAAATACGCACACAGTAAATACGCACACAGTAAATACGCACACAGTAAATACGCACACAGTAAATACGCACACAGTAAATACGCACACAGTAAATACGCACACAGTAAAAACGCACACAGTAAATACGCACACAGTAAATACGCACACAGTAAATACGCACACAGTAAATACGCACACAGTAAATACGCACACGGTAAATACGCACACAGTAAATACGCACACAGTAAATACGCACACAGTAAATACGCACACAGTAAAGACGCACACAGTAAATACGCACACAGTAAATACGCACACGGTAAATACACACACGGTAATCACGCACACGGTAGACACGCACGCGGTAGACACGCACACGGTAAATACGCACACGGTAAATACGCACACAGTAAATACGCACACAGTAAATACGCACACAGTAAATACGCACACAGTAAATACGCACACGGTCAGTACGCACACGGTAAGTCCGCACACGGTAAATACGCACCCGGTAAATACGCACACGGTAAATACGCACACGGTAATCACGCACACGGTAAAGACCCACACGGTAAATACGCTCACGGTAAATACGCACACGGTAAATACGCACACGGTAAATACGCACACGGTAAATACGCACAAGGTAAATACGCACACGGTAAATACGCACACGGTAAATACGCACACGGTAAATACGCACACGGTAAATACGCACACGGTAAATACGCACACGGTAAATACGCACACGGTAAATACGCACACGGTAAATACGCACACGGTAAATACGCACACGGTAAATACGCACACGGTAAATACGCACACGTTAAATACGCACACGGTATATACGCACACGGTAAATACGCACACGGTAAAGACGCACACGGTAAATACGCACACGGTAAATACGCACACGGTAACTACGCACACGGTAAAAACGCACACGGTAAAAACGCACACGGTAAATACGCACACGGTAAATACGCACACGGTAAATACGCACACGGTAAATACGCACACGGTAAATACGCACACGGTAAATACACACACGGTAATCACGCACACGGTAGACACGCACGCGGTAGACACGCACACGGTAAATACGCACACGGTAAATACGCACACGGTAAATACGCACACGGTAAATACGTACACAGTAAATACGCACACAGTAAATACGCACACAGTAATCACGCACACAGTAAATACGCACACAGTAAATACGCACACAGTAAATACGCACACAGTAAATACGCACACAGTAAATACGCACACAGTAAATACGCAAACAGTAATTACGCACACAGTAAATACGCACACAGTAAATACGCACACAGTAAATACGCACACAGTAAATACGCACACAGTAAATACGCACACAGTAAATACGCACACAGTAAATACGCACACAGTAAATACGCTCACAGTAAATACGCACACAGTAAATACGCAACACAGTAAATACGCACACAGTAAATACGCACACAGTAAATAAGCACACGGTAAATACGCACACGGTAAATACGCACACGGTAAATACGCACACGGTAAATACGCACACGGTAAATACGCACACGGTAAATACGCACAAGGTAAATACGCACACGGTAAATACGCACACGGTAAATACGCACACGGTAAATACGCACACGGTAAATACGCACACGGTAAATACGCACACGGTAAATACGCACACGGTAAATACGCACACGGTAACTACGCACACGGTAAATACGCACACGGTAAATACGAACACGGTAAGTACGCACACGGTAAGTCCGCACACGGTAAATACGCACCCGGTAAATACGCACACGGTAAATACGCACACGGTAAATACGCACACGGTAAATACGCACACGGTAAATACGCTCACGGTAAATACGCACACGGTAAATACGCACACGGTAAATACGCACACGGTAAATACGCACAAGGTAAATACCCACACGGTAAATACGCACACGGTAAATACGCACAGGGTAAATACGCACACGGTAAATACGCACACGGTAAATACGCACACGGTAAATACGCACACGGTAAATACGCACACGGTAAATACGCACACGGTAAATACGCACACGGTAAATACGCACACGGTATATACGCACACGGTAAATACGCACACGGTAAAGACGCACACGGTAAATACGCACACGGTAAATACGCACACGGTAAATACGCACACGGTAAAAACGCACACGGTAAAAACGCACACGGTAAATACGCACACGGTAAATACGCACACGGTAAATATGCACACGGTAAATACGCACACGGTAAATACGCACACGGTAAATACGCACACGGTAAATACGCACTAGGTAAATACGCACACGGTAAATACGCACACGGTAAACACGCACACGGTAAACACGCACACGGTAAATACGCACACGGTGAATACGCACACGGTAAATACTCACACGGTAAATACGCACACGGTAAATACGCACACGGTAAATACGCACACGGTAAATACGCAGACGGTAAATACGCACACGGTAAATACGCACACGGTTAATACGCACACGGTAAATACGCACACAGTAAATACGCACACAGTAAATACGCACACAGTAAATACGCACACAGTAAATACGCACACAGTAAATACGCACACGGTAAATACGCACACGGTAAGTACGCACACGGTAAGTCCGCACACGGTAAATACGCACCCGGTAAATACGCACACGGTAATTACGCACATGGTAAATACGCACACGGTAAAGACGCACACGGTAAATACACTCACGGTAAATACGCACACGGTAAATACGCACACGGTAAATACGCACACGGTAAATACGCACAAGGTAAATACGCACACGGTAAATACGCACACGGTAAATACGCACACTGTAAATACGCACACGGTAAATACGCACACGGTAAATACGCACACGGTAAATACGCACACGGTAAATACGCACACGGTAAATACGCACACGGTAAATACGCACACGGTAAATACGCACACGGTATATACGCACACGGTAAATACGCACACGGTAAAGACGCACACGGTAAATACGCACACGGTAAATACGCACACGGTAAAAACGCACACGGTAAAAACGCACACGGTAAAAACGCACACGGTAAATACGCACACGGTAAATACGCACACGGTAAATACGCACACGGTAAATACGCACACGGTAAATACGCACACGGTAAATACGCACACGGTAAATACGCACAAGGTAAATACGCACACGGTAAATACGCACACGGTAAACACGCACACGGTAAACACGCACACGGTAAATACGCACACGGTGAATACGCACACGGTAAATACTCACACGGTAAATACGCACACGGTAAATACGCACACGGTAAATACGCACACGGTAAATACGCAGACGGTAAATACGCACACGGTAAATACGCACACGGTTAATACGCACACGGTAAATACGCACACGGTAAATACGCACACAGTAAATACGCACACGGTAAATACGCACACGGTAAATACGCACACGGTAAATACGCACACAGTAAATACGCACACAGTAAATACGCACACAGTAAATACGCACACAGTAAATACGCACACAGTAAATACGCACACAGTAAATACGCACACAGTAAATACTCACAGAGTAAATACGCACACAGTAAATACGCACACAGTAAATACGCACACAGTAAATACGCACACAGTAAGTACGCACACAGTAAATACGCACACAGTAAGTACGCACACAGTAAAGACGCACACAGTAAAGACGCACACAGTAAATACGCACACAGTAAAGACGCACACGATAAGTACACACACGGTAATCACGCACGCGGTAGACACGCACGCGGTAGACACGCACAAGGTAAATACGCACACGGTAAATACGCACACGGTAAATACGCACACGGTAAATACGCACACGGTAAATACGCACACGGTAAATACGCACACGGTAAATACGCACACGGTAAATACGCACACGGTAAATACGCACACGGTAAATACGCACACGGTAAATACGCACACGGTAAATACGCACACGGTAAATACGCACACGGTAAATACGCACACGGTAAATACGCACACGGTAAATACGCACACGGTAAATACGCACACGGTAAATACGCACACGGTAACTACGCACACGGTAAATACGCACACGGTAAATACGCACAAGGTAAATACGCACACGGTAAATACGCACACGGTAAATACGCACACGGTAAATACGCACACGGTAAATACGCACACCGTAAATACGCACACCGTAAATACGCACACCGTAAATACGCACACGGTAAATACGCAGACGGTAAATACGCACACGGTAAATACGCACACGGTAAATACGCACACGGTAAATACGCACACGGTAAATACGCACACGGTAAATACGCACACGGTAAATACGCACACGGTAAATACGCACAAGGTAAATACGCACACGGTAAATACGCACAAGGTAAATACGCACACGGTAAATACTCACACGGTAAACAGGCACACGGTAAATACGCACACGGTAAACACGCACACGGTAAATACGCACACGGTAAATACGCACACGGTAAATACGCACACGGTAAATACGCACACGGTAAATACGCACACGGTAAATACGCACACGGTAAATACGCACACGGTAAATACGCACACGGTAAATACGCACACGGTAAATACGCACACGGTAAATACGCACACGGTAAATACGCACACGGTAAATACGCACACGGTAAATACGCACACGGTAAATACGCACACGGTAAATACGCACACAGTAAATACGCACACAGTAAATACGCACACAGTAAATACGCACACAGTAAATACGCACACAGTAAATACGCACACAGTAATTACGCACACAGTAAATACGCACACAGTAAATACGCTGACAGTAAATACGCACACAGTAAATACGCACACAGTAAATACGCACACAGTAAATACGCACACAGTAAATAAGAACACAGTAAATACGCACACGGTAAATACGCACACGGTAACTACGCACACGGTAAATACGCACACGGTAAATACGCACACGGTAAATACGCACACGGTAAATACGCACACGGTAAATACGCACAGGGTAAATACGCACAATGTAAATACGCACACGGTAAATACGCACACGGTAAATACGCACACGGTAAATACGCACACGGTAAATACGCACACGGTAAATACGCACACGGTAAATACGCACACGGTAAATAAGCACACGGTAAATACGCACACGGTAAGTACGCACACGGTAAGTACGCACACGGTAAATACGCACACGGTAAAGACGCACACGGTAAATACGCACACGGTAAATACGCACACGGTAAAGACGCACACGGTAAATACGCACACGGTAAATACGCACGCGGTAAATACGCACACGGTAAATACGCACACGGTAAATACGCACAAGGTAAATACGCACACGGTAAATACGCACACGGTAAATACGCACACGGTAAATACGCACACTGTAAATACGCACACGGTAAATACGCACACGGTAAATACGCACACGGTAAATACGCACACGGTAAATACGCACACGGTAAATACGCACACGGTAAATACGCACACGGTAAATACGCACACGGTAAATACGCACACGGTAAATACGCACACGGTAAATACGCACACGGTAAATACGCACACGGTAAATACGCACACGGTAAATACGCACACGGTGAATACGCACACGGTAAATACGCACACGGTAAATACGCACACGGTAAATACGCACACGGTAAATACGCACACGGTAAATACGCACACGGTAAATACGCACACGGTAAATACGCACACGGTAAATACGCACACGGTAAATACGCACACGGTAAATACGCACACGGTAAATACGCACGCGGTAAATACGCACGCGGTAAATACGCACGCGGTAAATACGCACGCGGTAAATACGCACGCGGTAAATACGCACGCGGTAAATACGCACACGGTAAATACGCACACGGTAAATACGCACACGGTAAATACTCACACGGTAAATACGCACACAGTAAATACGCACACAGTAAATACGCACACAGTAAATACGCACACAGTAAATACGCACACAGTAAATACGCACACAGTAAATACGCACACAGTAAATACGCACACAGTAAATACGCACACAGTAAATACGCACACAGTAAATACGCACACAGTAAGTACGCACACAGTAAATACGCACACAGTAAATAGGCACACAGTAAAGACGCACACAGTAAAGACGCACACAGTAAATACGCACCCAGTAAATACGCACACAGTAAATACACACACGGTAATCACGCACACGGTAGACACGCACGCGGTAAACACGCACACGGTAAATACGCACACGGTAAATACGCACACGGTAAATACGCACACGGTAAATACGCACACGGTAATTATGCACGCAGTATATACGCACACAGTAAATACGCACACAGTAAATACGCACACAGTAAATACGCACACAGTAAATACGCACACAGTAAATACGCACACAGTAAATACGCACACAGTAAATACGCACACAGTAAATACGCACACAGTAAATACGCACACAGTAAATACGCACACAGTAAATACGCACACAGTAAATACGCACACAGTAAATACGCACACAGTAAATACGCACACAGTAAATACGCACACAGTAAATACGCACACAGTAAATACGCACACAGTAAAGACGCACACAGTAAATACGCACACAGTAAATACGCACACGGTAAATACACACACGGTAATCACGCACACGGTAGACACGCACGCGGTAGACACGCACACGGTAAATACGCACACGGTAAATACGCACACAGTAAATACGCACACAGTAAATACGCACACAGTAAATACGCACACAGTAAATACGCACACGGTCAGTACGCACACGGTAAGTCCGCACACGGTAAATACGCACACGGTAATCACGCACACGGTAAAGACCCACACGGTAAATACGCTCACGGTAAATACGCACACGGTAAATACGCACACGGTAAATACGCACACGGTAAATACGCACAAGGTAAATACGCACACGGTAAATACGCACACGGTAAATACGCACACGGTAAATACGCACACGGTAAATACGCACACGGTAAATACGCACACGGTAAATACGCACACGGTAAATACGCACACGGTAAATACGCACACGGTAAATACGCACACGGTAAATACGCACACGGTAAATACGCACACGTTAAATACGCACACGGTATATACGCACACGGTAAATACGCACACGGTAAAGACGCACACGGTAAATACGCACACGGTAAATACGCACACGGTAACTACGCACACGGTAAAAACGCACACGGTAAAAACGCACACGGTAAATACGCACACGGTAAATACGCACACGGTAAATACGCACACGGTAAATACGCACACGGTAAATACGCACACGGTAAATACGCACACGGTAAATACGCACACGGTAAATACGCACACGGTAAATACGCACACGGTAAACACGCACACGGTAAATACGCACACGGTGAATACGCACACGGTAAATACTCACACGGTAAATACGCACACGGTAAATACGCACACGGTAAATACGCACACGGTAATTACGCAGACGGTAAATACGCACACGGTAAATACGCACACGGTTAATACGCACACGGTAAATACGCACACAGTAAATACGCACACAGTAAATACGCACACAGTAAATACGCACACAGTAAATACGCACACAGTAAATACGCACACAGTAAATACGCACACAGTAAATACGCACACAGTAAATACGCACACAGTAAATACGCACACAGTAAATACGCACACAGTAAATACGCACACAGTAAACACTCACAGAGTAAATACGCACACAGTAAATACGCACACAGTAAATACGCACACAGTAAATACGCACACAGTAAGTACGCACACAGTAAATACGCACACAGTAAGTACGCACACAGTAAAGACGCACACGATAAGTACACACACGGTAATCACGCACGCGGTAGACACGCACGCGGTAGACACGCACAAGGTAAATACGCACACGGTAAATACGCACACGGTAAATACGCACACGGTAAATACGCACACGGTAAATACGCACACGGTAAATACGCACACGGTAAATACGCACACGGTAAAGACGCACACGGTAAATACGCACACGGTAAAGACGCACACGGTAAATACGCACACGGTAAATACGCACACGGTAAATACGCACACGGTAAATACGCACACGGTAAATACGCACACGGTAAATACGCACACGGTAAATACGCACACGGTAAATACGCACACGGTAAATACGCACACGGTAAATACGCACACGGTAAATACGCACACGGTAAAGACGCACACGGTAAATACGCACACGGTAAATACGCACACGGTAAATACGCACAAGGTAAATACGCACACGGTAAATACGCACACGGTAAATACGCACACGGTAAATACGCACACGGTAAATACGCACACGGTAAATACGCACACTGTAAATACGCACACCGTAAATACGCACACGGTAAATACGCAGACGGTAAATACGCACACGGTAAATACGCACACGGTAAATACGCACACGGTAAATACGCACATGGTAAATACGCACACGGTAAATACGAACACGGTAAATACGCACAAGGTAAATACGCACACGGTAAATACGCACAAGGTAAATACGCACACGGTAAATACTCACACGGTAAATAGGCACACGGTAAATACGCACACGGTAAACACGCACACGGTAAATACGCACACGGTAAATACGCACACGGTAAATACGCACACGGTAAATACGCACACGGTAAATACGCACACGGTAAATACGCACACGGTAAATACGCACACGGTAAATACGCACACGGTAAATACGCACACGGTAAACACGCACACGGTAAATACGCACACGGTAAATACGCACACGGTAAATACGCACACAGTAAATACGCACACAGTAAATACGCACACAGTAAATACGCACACAGTAAATACGCACACAGTAAATACGCACACAGTAAATACGCACACAGTAAATACGCACACAGTAAATACGCACACAGTAAATACGCACACAGTAAGTACGCACACAGTAAATACGCACACAGTAAATAGGCACACAGTAAAGACGCACACAGTAAAGACGCACACAGTAAATACGCACCCAGTAAATACGCACACAGTAAATACACACACGGTAATCACGCACACGGTAGACACGCACGCGGTAAACACGCACACGGTAAATACGCACACGGTAAATACGCACACGGTAAATACGCACACGGTAAATACGCACACGGTAATTATGCACGCAGTATATACGCACACAGTAAATACGCACACAGTAAATACGCACACAGTAAATACGCACACAGTAAATACGCACACAGTAAATACGCACACAGTAAATACGCACACAGTAAATACGCACACAGTAAATACGCACACAGTAAATACGCACACAGTAAATACGCACACAGTAAATACGCACACAGTAAATACGCACACAGTAAATACGCACACAGTAAATACGCACACAGTAAATACGCACACAGTAAATACGCACACAGTAAATACGCACACAGTAAAGACGCACACAGTAAATACGCACACAGTAAATACGCACACGGTAAATACACACACGGTAATCACGCACACGGTAGACACGCACGCGGTAGACACGCACACGGTAAATACGCACACGGTAAATACGCACACAGTAAATACGCACACAGTAAATACGCACACAGTAAATACGCACACAGTAAATACGCACACGGTCAGTACGCACACGGTAAGTCCGCACACGGTAAATACGCACACGGTAATCACGCACACGGTAAAGACCCACACGGTAAATACGCTCACGGTAAATACGCACACGGTAAATACGCACACGGTAAATACGCACACGGTAAATACGCACAAGGTAAATACGCACACGGTAAATACGCACACGGTAAATACGCACACGGTAAATACGCACACGGTAAATACGCACACGGTAAATACGCACACGGTAAATACGCACACGGTAAATACGCACACGGTAAATACGCACACGGTAAATACGCACACGGTAAATACGCACACGGTAAATACGCACACGTTAAATACGCACACGGTATATACGCACACGGTAAATACGCACACGGTAAAGACGCACACGGTAAATACGCACACGGTAAATACGCACACGGTAACTACGCACACGGTAAAAACGCACACGGTAAAAACGCACACGGTAAATACGCACACGGTAAATACGCACACGGTAAATACGCACACGGTAAATACGCACACGGTAAATACGCACACGGTAAATACGCACACGGTAAATACGCACACGGTAAATACGCACACGGTAAATACGCACACGGTAAACACGCACACGGTAAATACGCACACGGTGAATACGCACACGGTAAATACGCACACGGTAAATACTCACACGGTAAATACGCACACGGTAAATACGCACACGGTAAATACGCACACGGTAATTACGCAGACGGTAAATACGCACACGGTAAATACGCACACGGTTAATACGCACACGGTAAATACGCACACAGTAAATACGCACACAGTAAATACGCACACAGTAAATACGCACACAGTAAATACGCACACAGTAAATACGCACACAGTAAATACGCACACAGTAAATACGCACACAGTAAATACGCACACAGTAAATACGCACACAGTAAATACGCACACAGTAAATACGCACACAGTAAACACTCACAGAGTAAATACGCACACAGTAAATACGCACACAGTAAATACGCACACAGTAAATACGCACACAGTAAGTACGCACACAGTAAATACGCACACAGTAAGTACGCACACAGTAAAGACGCACACGATAAGTACACACACGGTAATCACGCACGCGGTAGACACGCACGCGGTAGACACGCACAAGGTAAATACGCACACGGTAAATACGCACACGGTAAATACGCACACGGTAAATACGCACACGGTAAATACGCACACGGTAAATACGCACACGGTAAATACGCACACGGTAAAGACGCACACGGTAAATACGCACACGGTAAAGACGCACACGGTAAATACGCACACGGTAAATACGCACACGGTAAATACGCACACGGTAAATACGCACACGGTAAATACGCACACGGTAAATACGCACACGGTAAATACGCACACGGTAAATACGCACACGGTAAATACGCACACGGTAAATACGCACACGGTAAATACGCACACGGTAAAGACGCACACGGTAAATACGCACACGGTAAATACGCACACGGTAAATACGCACAAGGTAAATACGCACACGGTAAATACGCACACGGTAAATACGCACACGGTAAATACGCACACGGTAAATACGCACACGGTAAATACGCACACTGTAAATACGCACACCGTAAATACGCACACGGTAAATACGCAGACGGTAAATACGCACACGGTAAATACGCACACGGTAAATACGCACACGGTAAATACGCACATGGTAAATACGCACACGGTAAATACGAACACGGTAAATACGCACAAGGTAAATACGCACACGGTAAATACGCACAAGGTAAATACGCACACGGTAAATACTCACACGGTAAATAGGCACACGGTAAATACGCACACGGTAAACACGCACACGGTAAATACGCACACGGTAAATACGCACACGGTAAATACGCACACGGTAAATACGCACACGGTAAATACGCACACGGTAAATACGCACACGGTAAATACGCACACGGTAAATACGCACACGGTAAATACGCACACGGTAAACACGCACACGGTAAATACGCACACGGTAAATACGCACACGGTAAATACGCACACAGTAAATACGCACACAGTAAATACGCACACAGTAAATACGCACACAGTAAATACGCACACAGTAAATACGCACACAGTAAATACGCACACAGTAAATACGCACACAGTAAATACGCACACAGTAATTACGCACACAGTAAATACGCACACAGTAAATACGCTCACAGTAAATACGCACACAGTAAATACGCACACAGTAAATACGCACACAGTAAATACGCACACAGTAAATAAGAACACAGTAAATACGCACACGGTAAATACGCACACGGTAAATACGCACACGGTAAATACGCACACGGTAAATACGCACAAGGTAAATACGCACGCGGTAAATACGCACACGGTAAATACGCACACGGTAAATACGCACACGGTAAATACGCACACGGTAAATACGCACACGGTAAATAAGCACACAGTAAATACGCACACGGTAAATACGCACACGGTAAGTACGCACACGGTAAGTACGCACACAGTAAATACGCACACGGTAAAGACGCACACGGTAAATACGCACACGGTAAATACGCACACGGTAAAGACGCACACGGTAAATACGCACACGGTAAATACGCACACGGTAAATACGCACACGGTAAATACGCACACGGTAAATACGCACAAGGTAAATACGCACACGGTAAATACGCACACGGTAAATACGCACACGGTAAATACGCACACTGTAAATACGCACACGGTAAATACGCACACGGTAAATACGCACACGGTAAATACGCACACGGTAAATACGCACACGGTAAATACGCACACGGTAAATACGCACACGGTATATACGCACACGGTAAATACGCACACGGTAATTACGCACACGGTAAATACGCACACGGTAAATACGCACACTATAAATACGCACACGGTAAATACGCACACGGTAAATACGCACACGGTAAATACGCACACGGTAAATACGCACACGGTAAATACGCACACGGTAAATACGCACACGGTAAATACGCACACGGTAAATACGCACACGGTAAATACGCACACGGTAAAGACGCACACGGTAAATACGCACACGGTAAATACGCACACGGTGAATACGCACACGGTAAATACGCACACGGTAAATACGCACACGGTAAATACGCACACGGTGAATACGCACACGGTAAATACGCACACGGTAAATACGCACACGGTAAATACGCACACGGTAAATACGCACACGGTAAATACGCACACGGTAAATACGCACACGGTAAATACGCACACGGTAAATACGCACACGGTAAATACGCACACGGTAAATACGCACACGGTAAATACGCACACGGTAAATACGCACACGGTAAATACGCACACGGTAAATACGCACACGGTAAATACGCACACGGTAAATACGCACACGGTAAATACGCACACGGTAAATACGCACACGGTAAATACGCACACGGTAAATACGCACACGGTAAATACGCACACAGTAAATACGCACACAGTAAAGACGCACACAGTAAAGACGCACACAGTAAATACGCACACAGTAAATACGCACACAGTAAATACACACACGGTAAATACACACACGGTAATCACGCACACGGTAGACATGCACGCGGTAGACACGCACACGGTAAATACGCACACGGTAAATACCCACACGGTAAATACGCACACGGTAAATACGCACACGGTAATTATGCACGCAGTAAATACGCACACAGTAAATACGCACACAGAAAATACGCACACAGTAAATACGCACACAGTAAATACGCACACAGTAAATACGCACACAGTAAATACGCACACAGTAAATACGCACACAGTAAATACGCACACAGTAAATACGCACACAGTAAATACGCACACAGTAAATACGCACACAGTAAATACGCACACAGTAAATACGCACACAGTAAATACGCACACAGTAAATACGCACACAGTAAATACGCACACAGTAAATACGCACACAGTAAATACGCACACAGTAAATACGCACACAGTAAATACGCACACAGTAAATACGCACACAGTAAATACGCACACAGTAAATACGCACACAGTAAATACGCACACAGTAAATACGCACACAGTAAAGACGCACACAGTAAATACGCACACAGTAAATACGCACACGGTAAATACACACACGGTAATCACGCACACGGTAGACACGCACGCGGTAGACACGCACACGGTAAATACGCACACGGTAAATACGCACACAGTAAATACGCACACGGTAAATACGCACACAGTAAATACGCACACAGTAAATACGCACACAGTAAATACGCACACAGTAAATACGCACACAGTAAATACGCACACAGTAAATACGCACACAGTAAATACGCACACAGTAAATACGCACACAGTAAATACGCACACAGTAAATACGCACACAGTAAAGACGCACACAGTAAAGACGCACACAGTAAATACGCACACAGTAAATACGCACACGGTAAATACGCACACGGTAGACACGCACACGGTAGACACGCACGCGGTAGACACGCACACGGTAAATACGCACACGGTAAATACGCACACAGTAAATACGCACACAGTAAATACGCACACAGTAAATACGCACACAGTAAATACGCACACAGTAAATACGCACAGTAAGTACGCACACAGTAAATACGCACACAGTAAAGACGCACACAGTAAATACGCACACAGTAAATACGCACACAGTAAATACGCACACAGTAAATACGCGCACAGTAAATACGCACACAGTAAATACGCACACAGTAATTACGCACACAGTAAATTCGCACACAGTAAATACGCACACAGTAATTACGCACACAGTAAATACGCACACAAAAAATACGCACACAGTAAATACGCACACAGTAAATAAGCACACAGAAAATACGCACACAGTAAGTACGCACACAGTAAATACGCACACAGTAAATACGCACACAGTAAATACGCACACAGTAATTACGCACACAGTAAATACGCGCACAGTAAATACGCACACAGTAAATACGCACACAGTAAATACGCACACAGTAAATACGCACACAGTAAATACGCACACAGTAAATACGCACACAGTAATTACGCACACAGTAAATACGCACACAGTAAATACGCACACAGTAAATACGCACACAGTAAATACGCACACAGTAAATACGCACACAGTAAATACGCACACAGTAAATACGCACACAGTAAATACGCACACAGTAAGTACGCACACAGTAAATACGCACACAGTAAATACGCACACAGTAAAGACGCACACAGTAAATACGCACACAGTAAATACGCACACAGTAGATACGCACACGGTAAATACGCACACGGTAATCACGCACACGGTAATCACGCACACGGTAAATACGCACACGGTAAATACGCACACGGTAAATACGCACACGGTAAATACGCACACGGTAAATACGCACACGGTAAATACGCACACAGTAAATACGCACACAGTAAACACGCACACAGTAAATACGCACACAGTAAATACGCACACAGTAAATACGCACACAGTAAATACGCACACGGTAAATACACACACGGTAAATACGCACACGGTAAATACGCACACGGTAAATACGCACACGGTAAATACGCACACGGTAAATACGCACACGTTAAATACGCACAAGGTAAATACGCACACGGTAAATACGCACACGGTAAATACGCACACGGTAAAGACGCACACGGTAAATACGCACACGGTAAATACGCACACGCCAAATACGCACACGGTAAATACGCACAAGGTAAATACGCATACGGTAAATACGCACACGGTAAATACGCACACGGTAAATACGCACACAGTAAATACGCACACAGTAAATACGCACACAGTAAATACGCACACAGTAAATACGCACACAGTAAATACGCACACAGTAAATACGCACACAGTAAATACGCACACAGTAAATACGCACACAGTAAATACGCACACAGTAAATACGCACACAGTAATTACGCACACAGTAAATACGCACACAGTAAATACGCACACAGTAAATACGCACACAGTAAATACGCACACAGTAAATACGCACACAGTAAATACGCACACAGTAAATACGCACACAGTAATTACGCACACAGTAATTACGCACAGAGTAAATACGCACACAGTAAATACGCACACAGTAAATACGCACACAGTAAATACGCACACAGTAAATACGCACACAGTAAATACGCACACAGTAAATACGCACACAGTAAATACGCGCACAGTAAATACGCACACAGTAAATACGCACACAGTAATTACGCACACAGTAAATTCGCACACAGTAAATACGCACACAGTAATTACGCACACAGTAAATACGCACACAAAAAATACGCACACAGTAAATACGCACACAGTAAATAAGCACACAGTAAATACGCACACAGTAAGTACGCACACAGTAAATACGCACACAGTAAATACGCACACAGTAAATACGCACACAGTAAATACGCACACAGTAAATACGCACACAGTAAATACGCACACAGTAAATACGCACACAGTAAATACGCACACAGTAAATACGCACACAGTAAATACGCACACAGTAAATACGCACACAGTAAATACGCACACAGTAAAAACGCACACAGTAAATACGCACACAGTAAATACGCACACAGTAAACACGCACACAGTAAATACGCACACAGTAAATACGCACACAGTAAATACGCACACAGTAATTACGCACACAGTAAATACGCACACAGTAAATACGCACACAGTAAATACGCACACAGTAAATACGCACACAGTAAATACGCACACAGTAAATACGCACACAGTAAATACGCACACAGTAAATACGCACACAGTAAGTACGCACACAGTAAATACGCACACAGTAAATACGCACACAGTAAAGACGCACACAGTAAATACGCACACAGTAAATACGCACACAGTAGATACGCACACGGTAAATACGCACACGGTAATCACGCACACGGTAATCACGCACACGGTAAATACGCACACGGTAAATACGCACACCGTAAATACGCACACGGTAAATACGCACACGGTAAATACGCACACGGTAAATACGCACATGGTAAATACGCACACGGTAAATACGCACACGGTAAATACGCACACGGTAAATACGCACACGGTAAATACGCACACGGGAAATACGCACACGGTAAATACGCACACAGTAAATACGCACACAGTAAATACGCACACAGTAAATACGCACACAGTAAATACGCACACAGTAAATACGCACACAGTCAATACGCACACAGTAAATACGCACACAGTAAATACGCACACAGTAAATACGCACACAGTAAATACGCACACAGTAAATAGGCACACAGTAAATACGCACACAGTAAATACGCACACAGTAAATACGCAAACAGTAAATACGCACACAGTAATTACGCACACAGTAATTACGCACACAGTAAATACGCACACAGTAAATACGCACACAGTAAATACGCACACAGTAAATACGCACACAGTAAATAAGCACACAGTAAATACGCACACAGTAAATACGCACACAGTAAATACGCACACAGTAAATACGCACACAGTAAATACGCACACAGTAAATACGCACACAGTAAATACGCACACAGTAAATACGCACACAGTAAATACGCACACAGTAAATACGCACACAGTAAATACGCACACAGTAAGTACGCACACAGTAAAAACGCACACAGTAAATACGCACACAGTAAATACGCACACAGTAAACACGCACACAGTAAATACGCACACAGTAAATACGCACACAGTAAATACGCACACAGTAATTACGCACACAGTAATTACGCACACAGTAAATACGCACACAGTAAATACGCACACAGTAAATACGCACACAGTAAATACGCACACAGTAAATACGCACACAGTAAATACGCACAGAGTAAATACGCACACAGTAAATACGCACACAGTAAATACGCACACAGTAAATACGCACACAGTAAAGACGCACACAGTAAATACGCACACAGTAAATACGCACACAGTAAATACGCACACAGTAAATACGCACACGGTAAATACGCACACGGTAATCACGCACGCGGTAATCACGCACGCGGTAGACACGCACGCGGTAGTTACGCACACGGTAATTACGCACACGGTAAATACGCACACGGTAAATACGCACACGGTAAATACGCACACGGTAAATACGCACACGGTAAATACGCACACGGTAAATACGCACACGGTAAATACGCACACGGTAAATACGCACACGGTAAATACGCACACGGTAAATACGCACACGGTAAATACGCACACGGTAAATACGCACACGGTAAATACGCACACGGTAAGTACGCACACGGTAAGTACGAACACGGTAAATACGCACACGGTAAATACGCACACAGTAAATACGCACACGGTAAATACGCACACGGTAAATACGCACACGGTAAATACGCACACGGTAAATACGCACACGGTAAATACGCACACGGTAAATACGCACACGGTAAATACGCACACGGTAAATAGGCACACGGTAAATACGCACACGGTAAATACGCACACGGTAAAAACGCACACGGTAAATACGCACACGGTATAAACGCACACGGTAAATACGCACACGGTAAATACGCACACGGTAAATACGCACACTATAAATACGCACACGGTAAATACGCACACTGTAAATACGCACACGGTAAATACACACACGGTAAATATGCACACTGTAAATACGCACACGGTAAATACGCACACGGTAAATACGCACACGGTAAATACGCACACGGTAAATACGCACACGGTAAATACGCACACGGTAAATACGCACACGGTAAATACGCACACGGTAAATACGCACACGGTGAATACGCACACGGTAAATACGCACACGGTAAATACGCACACGGTAAATACGCACACGGTAAATGCGCACACGGTAAATACGCACACGGTAAATACGCACACGGTAAATACGCACACGGTAAATACGCACACGGTAAATACGCACAAGGTAAATACGCACACGGTAAATACGCACACAGTAAATACGCACACAGTAAATACGCACACAGTAAATACGCACAAAGTAAATACGCACACAGTAAATACGCACACAGTAAATACGCACACAGTAAATACGCACACAGTAAATACGCACACAGTAAATACGCACACAGTAAATAGGCACACAGTAAATACGCACACAGTAAATACGCACACAGTAAATACGCACACAGTAAGTACGCACACAGTAAATACGCACACAGTAATTACGCACACAGTAAAGACGCACACAGTAAATACGCACACAGTAAATACGCACACAGTAAATACACACACGGTAAATACACACACGGTAATCACGCACACGGTAGACACGCACGCGGTAGACACGCACACGGTAAATACGCACACGGTAAATACGCACACGGTAAATACGCACAGGGTAAATACGCACACGGTAAATACGCACACGGTAAATACGCACACGGTAAATACGCACACGGTAAATACGCACAAGGTAAATACGCACACGGTAAATACGCAAACGGTAAATACGCACACGGTAAATACGCACACGGTAAATACGCACACGGTAAAGACGCACACGGTAAATACGCACACGGTAAATACGCACACGGTAAATACGCACACGGTAATTACGCACACGGTAAATACGCACACGGTAAATACGCACACGGTAAATACGCACACGGTAAATACGCACACGGTAAATACGCACACGGTAAATACGCACACGGTAAATACGCACACGGTAAATACGCACACGGTAAATACGCACACGGTAAATACGCACAAGGTAAATACGCACACGGTAAATACGCACACGGTAAATACGCACAAGGTAAATACGCACACGGTAAATACGCACACGGTAAATACGCACACGGTAAATACGCACACGGTAAATACGCACACAGTAAATACGCACACGGTAAATACGCATACGGTAAATACGCACACGGTAAATACGCACACGGTAAATACGCACACGGTAAATACGCACACGGTAAATACGCACACGGTAATTACGCACACGGTAATTACGCACACGGTAATTACGCACACGGTAAATACGCACACGGTAAATACGCACACGGTAAATACGCACACGGTAAATACGCACACGGTAAATACGCACACGGTAAATACGCACACGGTAAATACGCACACGGTAAATACGCACACGGTAAATACGCACACGGTAAATACGCACACGGTAAATACGCACACGGTAAATACGCACACGGTAAAGACGCACACGGTAAATACGCACACGGTAAATACGCACACGGTAAATACGCACACGGTAAATACGCACACGGTAAATACGCACACGGTAAATACGCACACGGTAAATATGCACACGGTAAATACGCACACGGTAAATACGCACACGGTAAATACGCACACGGTAAATACGCACACGGTAAATACGCACACGGTAAATACGCACATGGTAAATACGCACACGGTAAATACGCACACGGTAAATACGCACAAGGTAAATACGCATACGGTAAATACGCACACGGTAAATACGCACAAGGTAAATACGCACACGGTAAATATGCACACGGTAAATACGCACACGGTAAATACGCACATGGTAAATACGCACACGGTAAATACGCACACGGTAAATACGCACACGGTAAATACGCACACGGTAAATACGCACACGGTAAATACGCACACGGTAAATACGCACACGGTAAATACGCACAAGGTAAATACGCACACGGTAAATGCGCACAAGGTAAATACGCACACGGTAAATACGCACACGGTAAATAGGCACACGGTAAATACGCACACGGTAAATACGCACACGATAAATACGCACACGGTAAATACGCACACGGTAAATACGCACACGGTAAATACGCACACGGTAAATACGCACACGGTAAATACGCACACAGTAAGTACGCACACAGTAAATACGCACACAGTAAATACGCACACAGTAAAGACGCACACAGTAAATACGCACACGGTAAATTTGCACACGGTAATCACCCACACGGTAGACACGCACGCGGTAGACACGCACGCGGTAAATACGCACGCGGTAAATACGCACGCGGTAAATACGCACGCGGTAAATACGCACGCGGTAAATACGCACACGGTAAATACGCACACGGTAAATACGCACACGGTAAATACGCACACGGTAAATACGCACACGGTAAATACGCACACGGTGAATACGCACACGGTAAATACGCACACGGTAAATACGCACACGGTAAATACGCACACGGTAAATGCGCACACGGTAAATACGCACACGGTAAATACGCACACGGTAAATACGCACACGGTAAATACGCACACGGTAAATACGCACAAGGTAAATACGCACACGGTAAATACGCACACAGTAAATACGCACACAGTAAATACGCACACAGTAAATACGCACAAAGTAAATACGCACACAGTAAATACGCACACAGTAAATACGTACACAGTAAATACGCACACAGTAAATACGCACACAGTAAATACGCACACAGTAAATAGGCACACAGTAAATACGCACACAGTAAATACGCACACAGTAAATACGCACACAGTAAGTACGCACACAGTAAATACGCACACAGTAATTACGCACACAGTAAAGACGCACACAGTAAATACGCACACAGTAAATACGCACACAGTAAATACACACACGGTAAATACACACACGGTAATCACGCACACGGTAGACACGCACGCGGTAGACACGCACACGGTAAATACGCACACGGTAAATACGCACACGGTAAATACGCACAGGGTAAATACGCACACGGTAAATACGCACACGGTAAATACGCACACGGTAAATACGCACACGGTAAATACGCACAAGGTAAATACGCACACGGTAAATACGCAAACGGTAAATACGCACACGGTAAATACGCACACGGTAAATACGCACACGGTAAAGACGCACACGGTAAATACGCACACGGTAAATACGCACACGGTAAATACGCACACGGTAATTACGCACACGGTAAATACGCACACGGTAAATACGCACACGGTAAATACGCACACGGTAAATACGCACACGGTAAATACGCACACGGTAAATACGCACACGGTAAATACGCACACGGTAAATACGCACACGGTAAATACGCACACGGTAAATACGCACAAGGTAAATATGCACACGGTAAATACGCACACGGTAAATACGCACAAGGTAAATACGCACACGGTAAATACGCACACGGTAAATACGCACACGGTAAATACGCACACGGTAAATACGCACGCAGTAAATACGCACACGGTAAATACGCATACGGTAAATACGCACACGGTAAATACGCACACGGTAAATACGCACACGGTAAATACGCACACGGTAAATACGCACACGGTAATTACGCACACGGTAATTACGCACACGGTAATTACGCACACGGTAAATACGCACACGGTAAATACGCACACGGTAAATACGCACACGGTAAATACGCACACGGTAAATACGCACACGGTAAATACGCACACGGTAAATACGCACACGGTAAATACGCACACGGTAAATACGCACACGGTAAATACGCACACGGTAAATACGCACACGGTAAAGACGCACACGGTAAATACGCACACGGTAAATACGCACACGGTAAATACGCACACGGTAAATACGCACACGGTAAATACGCACAGGGTAAATACGCACACGGTAAATATGCACACGGTAAATACGCACACGGTAAATACGCACACGGTAAATACGCACACGGTAAATACGCACACGGTAAATACGCACACGGTAAATACGCACATGGTAAATACGCACACGGTAAATACGCACACGGTAAATACGCACAAGGTAAATACGCATACGGTAAATACGCACACGGTAAATACGCACAAGGTAAATACGCACACGGTAAATATGCACACGGTAAATACGCACACGGTAAATACGCACATGGTAAATACGCACACGGTAAATACGCACACGGTAAATACGCACACGGTAAATACGCACACGGTAAATACGCACACGGTAAATACGCACACGGTAAATACGCACACGGTAAATACGCACAAGGTAAATACGCACACGGTAAATGCGCACAAGGTAAATACGCACACGGTAAATACGCACACGGTAAATAGGCACACGGTAAATACGCACACGGTAAATACGCACACGATAAATACGCACACGGTAAATACGCACACGGTAAATACGCACACGGTAAATACGCACACGGTAAATACGCACACGGTAAATACGCACACAGTAAGTACGCACACAGTAAATACGCACACAGTAAATACGCACACAGTAAAGACGCACACAGTAAATACGCACACGGTAAATTTGCACACGGTAATCACCCACACGGTAGACACGCACGCGGTAGACACGCACGCGGTAAATACGCACGCGGTAAATACGCACGCGGTAAATACGCACGCGGTAAATACGCACGCGGTAAATACGCACGCGGTAAATACGCACGCGGTAAATACGCACACGGTAAATACGCACACGGTAAATACGCACACGGTAAATACGCACACGGTAAATACGCACACGGTAAATACGCACACGGTAAATACGCACAAGGTAAATACGCACACGGTAAATACGCACAGGGTAAATACGCACACGGTAAATACGCACACGGTAAATACGCACACGGTAAATACGCACACGGTAAAGACGCACACGGTAAATACGCACACGGTAAATACGCACACGGTAAATACGCACACGGTAAATACGCACACGGTAAATACGCACACGGTAAATACGCACACGGTAAATACGCACACGGTAAATACGCACACGGTAAATACGCACACGGTAAATACGCACACGGTAAATACGCACACGGTAAATACGCACACAGTAAATACGCACAAAGTAAATACGCACACAGTAAATACGCACACAGTAAATACGCACACAGTAAATACGCACACAGTAAATACGCACACAGTAAATAGGCACACAGTAAATACGCACACAGTAAATACGCACACAGTAAATACGCACACAGTAAGTACGCACAGAGTAAATACGCACACAGTAATTACGCACACAGTAAAGACGCACACAGTAAATACGCACACAGTAAATACGCACACAGTAAATACACACACGGTAAATACGCACACGGTAATCACGCACGCGGTAGACACGCACGCGGTAGACACGCACACGGTAAATACGCACACGGTAAATACGCACACGGTAAATACGCACACGGTAAATACGCACACGGTAAATACGCACACGGTAAATACGCACACGGTAAATACGCACACGGTAAATACGCACACGGTAAATACGCACACGGTAAATACGCACACGGTAAATACGCACACGGTAAATACGCACAAGGTAAATACGCACACGGTAAATACGCACACGGTAAATACGCACACGGTAAATACGCACACGGTAAAGACGCACACGGTAAATACGCACACGGTAAATACGCACACGGTAAATACGCACACGGTAATTACGCACACGGTAAATACGCACACGGTAAATACGCACACGGTAAACACGCACACGGTAAATACGCACACGGTAAATACGCACACGGTAAATACGCACACGGTAAATACGCACACGGTAAATACGCACACGGTAAATACGCACACGGTAAATACGCACACGGTAAATACGCACACGGTAAATACGCACACGGTAAATACGCACACGGTAAATACGCACACGGTAAATACGCACACGGTAAATACGCACACGCTAAATACGCACACGGTAAATACGCACACGGTAAATACGCACACGGTAAATACGCACACGGTAAATACGCACACGGTAAATACGCACACGGTAAATACGCACACGGTAAATACGCACACGGTAAATACGCACACGGTAAATACGCACACGGTAATTACGCACACGGTAATTACGCACACGGTAATTACGCACACGGTAAATACGCACACGGTAAATACGCACAAGGTAAATACGCACACGGTAAATACGCACACGGTAAATACGCACACGGTAAATACGCACACGGTAAATACGCACACGGTAAATACGCACACGGTAAATACGCACACGGTAAATACGCACACGGTAAATACGCACACGGTAAATACGCACACGGTAAATACGCACACGGTAAATACGCACACGGTAAATACGCACACGGTAAATACGCACACGGTAAATACGCACACGGTAAATACGCACACGGTAAATACGCACACGGTAAATACGCACACGGTAAATACGCACACGGTAAATACGCACACGGTAAATACGCACACGGTAAATACGCACAAGGTAAATACGCACACGGTAAATACGCACACGGTAAATACGCACACGGTAAATGTGCACACGGTAAATACGCACACGGTAAATACGCACACGGTAAATACGCACACGGTAAATACGCACACGGTAAATACGCACACGGTAAATACGCACACGGTAAATACGCACACGGTAAATACGCACACGGTAAATACGCACACGGTAAATACGCACACGGTAAATACGCACACGGTAAAGACGCACACGGTAAATACGCACACGGTAAATACGCACACGGTAAATACGCACACGGTAAATACGCACACGGTAAATACGCACACGGTAAATACGCACACGGTAAATACGCACACGGTAAATACGCACACGGTAAATACGCACACGGTAAATACGCACACGGTAAATACGCACACGGTAAATACGCACACGGTAAATACGCACACGGTAAATACGCACACGGTAAATACGCACAAGGTAAATACGCATACGGTAAATACGCACACGGTAAATACGCACAAGGTAAATACGCACACGGTAAATACGCACACGGTAAATACGCACACGGTAAATACGCACACGGTAAATACGCACACGGTAAATACGCACACGGTAAATACGCACACGGTAAATACGCACACGGTAAATACGCACACGGTAAATACGCACACGGTAAATACGCACACGGTAAATACGCACAAGGTAAATACGCACACGGTAAATGCGCACAAGGTAAATACGCACACGGTAAATACGCACACGGTAAATAGGCACACGGTAAATACGCACACGGTAAATACGCACACGATAAATACGCACACGGTAAATACGCACACGGTAAATACGCACACGGTAAATACGCACACGGTAAATACGCACACGGTAAATACGCACACAGTAAGTACGCACACAGTAAATACGCACACAGTAAATACGCACACAGTAAAGACGCACACAGTAAATACGCACACGGTAAATTTGCACACGGTAATCACCCACACGGTAGACACGCACGCGGTAGACACGCACGCGGTAAATACGCACGCGGTAAATACGCACGCGGTAAATACGCACGCGGTAAATACGCACACGGTAAATACGCACACGGTAAATACGCACACGGTAAATACGCACACGGTAAATACGCACACGGTAAATACGCACACGGTAAATACGCACACGGTAAATACGCACACGGTAAATACGCACAAGGTAAATACGCACACGGTAAATACGCACACGGTAAATACGCACACGGTAAATACGCACACGGTAAATACGCACACGGTAAATACGCACACGGTAAAGACGCACACGGTAAATACGCACACGGTAAATACGCACACGGTAAATACGCACACGGTAAATACGCACACGGTAAATACGCACACGGTAAATACGCACACGGTAAATACGCACACGGTAAATACGCACACGGTAAATACGCACACGGTAAATACGCACACGGTAAATACGCACACGGTAAATACGCACACGGTAAATACGCACAAAGTAAATACGCACACAGTAAATACGCACACAGTAAATACGCACACAGTAAATACGCACACAGTAAATACGCACACAGTAAATAGGCACACAGTAAATACGCACACAGTAAATACGCACACAGTAAATACGCACACAGTAAGTACGCACACAGTAAATACGCACACAGTAATTACGCACACAATAAAGACGCACACAGTAAATACGCACACAGTAAATACGCACACGGTAAATACACACACGGTAAATACACACACGGTAATCACGCACACGGTAGACACGCACGCGGTAGACACGCACACGGTAAATACGCACACGGTAAATACGCACACGGTAAATACGCACACGGTAAATACGCACACGGTAAATACGCACACGGTAAATACGCACACGGTAAATACGCACACGGTAAATACGCACACGGTAAATACGCACACGGTAAATACGCACACGGTAAATACGCACAAGGTAAATACGCACACGGTAAATACGCAAACGGTAAATACGCACACGGTAAATACGCACACGGTAAATACGCACACGGTAAAGACGCACACGGTAAATACGCACACGGTAAATACGCACACGGTAAATACGCACACGGTAATTACGCACACGGTAAATACGCACACGGTAAATACGCACACGGTAAATACGCACACGGTAAAAACGCACACGGTAAATACGCACACGGTAAATACGCACACGGTAAATACGCACACGGTAAATACGCACACGGTAAATACGCACACGGTAAATACGCACAAGGTAAATACGCACACGGTAAATACGCACACGGTAAATACGCACAAGGTAAATACGCACACGGTAAATACGCACACGGTAAATACGCACACGGTAAATACGCACACGGTAAATACGCACACGGTAAATACGCACACGGTAAATACGCACACGGTAAATACGCACACGGTAAATACGCACACGGTAAATACGCACACGGTAAATACGCACACGGTAAATACGCACACGGTAATTACGCACACGGTAATTACGCACACGGTATTTACGCACACGGTTAATACGCACACGGTAAATACGCACACGGTAAATACGCACACAGTAAATACGCACACAGTAAATACGCACACAGTAAATGCGCACACAGTAAATACGCACACAGTAAATACGCACACAGTAAATACGCACACAGTAAATACGCACACAGTAAATACGCACACAGTAAATACGCACACAGTAATTACGCACACAGTAAATGCGCACACAGTAAATACGCACACAGTAAATACGCACACAGTAAATACGCACACAGTAAATACGCACACAGTAAATACGCACACAGTAAATACGCACACAGTAATTACGCACACAGTAAATACGCACACGGTAAATACGCACACGGTAAATACGCACACGGTAAATACGCACACGGTAAATACGCACACGGTAAATACGCACACGGTAAATACTCACACGGTAAATACGCACACGGTAAATACGCACACGGTAAATACGCACACGGTAAATACGCACACAGTAAATACGCACACGGTAAATACGCACACGGTAAATACGCACAAGGTAAATACGCACAAGGTAAATACGCACACGGTAAATACGCACACGGTACATACGCACACGGTAAATACGCACACGGTAAATACGCACACGGTAAATACGCACACGGTAAATACGCACACGGTAAATACCCACACGGTAAGTACGCACACGGTAAGTACGCCCACGGTAAGTACGCACACGGTAAGTACGCACACGGTAAGTACGCTCACGGTAAGTACGCACACGGTAAGTACGCACACGGTAAATACGCACACGGTAAGTACGCACACGGTAAGTACGCACACGGTAAGTACGCACACGGTAAGTACGCACACGGTAAGTACGCACACGGTAAGTACGCACACGGTAAGTACGCACACGGTAAGTACGCACACGGTAAGTACGCACACGGTAAATACGCACACGGTAAATACGCACACGGTAAATACGCACACGGTAAATACGCACACGGTAAATACGCACACGGTAAATACGCACACGGTAAATACGCACACGGTAAATACGCAAACGGTAAATACGCACACGGTAAATACGCACACGGTAAATACGCACACGGTAAATACGCACACGGTAAATACGCACACGGTAAATACCCACACGGTAAATACGCACACGGTAAATACGCACACGGTAAATACGCACAAGGTAAATACCCACACGGTAAATACGCACACGGGAAATACGCACACGGTAAATACGCACACGGTAAATACGCACACGGTAAATACGCACACGGTAAATACGCACACGGTAAATACGCACACGGTAAATACGCACACGGTAAATACGCACACGGTAAATACGCACACGGTAAATACGCACACGGTAAATACGCACACGGTAAATACGCACACGGTAAATACGCACACGGTAAATACGCACACGGTAAATACGCACACGGTAAATACGCACACGGTAAATACGCACACGGTAAATACGCACACTGTAAATACGCACACGGTAAATACGCACACAGTAAACACGCACACAGTAAACACGCACGCAGTAAATACGCACGCAGTAAATACGCACGCAGTAATTTTGCACGCAGTAAATACGCACACAGTAGTTACGCACACAGTAAACACGCACACAGTAAATACGCACAGAGTAAATACGCACACAGTAAATACGCACACAGTAAATACGCACACGGTAAATACGCACACGGTAAATACGCACACGGTAAATACTCACACGGTAAATACGCACACGGTAAATACGCACACGGTAAATACGCACACGGTAAATACGCACACGGTAAATACGCACACGGTAAATACCCACACGGTAAATACGCACAAGGTAAATACGCACAAGGTAAATACGCACACGGTAAATACGCACACGGTTTATACGCACACGGTAAATACGCACACGGTAAATACGCACACGGTAAATACGCACACGGTTTATACGCACACGGTAAATACTCACACGGTAAATACGCACACGGTAAATACGCACACGGTAAATACGCACACGGTAAATACGCACACGGTAAGTACGCACAGGGTAAATACGCACACGGTAAATACGCACACGGTAAATACGCACACCGTAAATACGCACACGGTAAATACGCACACGGTAAACACGCACGCGGTAAATACGCACACTGTAAATACGCACACGGTAAATACGCACACGGTAAATACGCACACGGTAATTACGCACACGGTAAATACGCACACGGTAAATACGCACACGGTAAATAGGCACACGGTAAATACGCACACGGTAAGTACGCACACGGTAAGTACGCACACGGTAAATACGCACACGGTAAATACGCACACGGTAAATACGCACACGGTAAATAAGCACACGGTAAATACGCACACGGTAAATACGCACACGGTAAATACGCACACGGTAAATACGCACACGGTAAATACGCACACGGTAAATACGCACACGGTAAATACGCACACGGTAAATACGCACACGGTAAATACGCACACGGTAAATACGCACACGGTAAATACGCGCACGGTAAATACGCGCACGGTAAATACGCGCACGGTAAATACGCGCACGGTAAATACGCACACGGTAAATACGCACACGGTAAATACGCACACGGTAAATACGCACACGGTAAATACGCGCACGGTGAATACGCACACGGTGAATACGCACACGGTAAATACGCACACGGTAAATACGCACACGGTAAATACGCACACGGTAAATACGCACACGGTAAATACGCACACGGTAAATACGCACACGGTAAATACGCACACGGTAACTACGCACACGGTAAATACGCACACGGTAAATACGCACACGGTAAATACGCACACGGTAAATACGCACACGGTAAATACGCACACAGTAAATACGCACACAGTAAACACGCACACAGTAAACACGCACGCAGTAAATACGCACGCAGTAAATACGCACGCAGTAATTACGCACGCAGTAAATACGCACACAGTAGTTACGCACACAGTAAATACGCACACAGTAAATACGCACAGAGTAAATACGCACACAGTAAATACGCACACAGTAAATACGCACACGGTAAATACGCACACGGCAAATACGCACGCAGTAAATACGCACGCAGTAAATACGCACGCAGTAATTACGCACGCAGTAAATACGCACACAGTAGTTACGCACACAGTAAATACGCACACAGTAAATACGCACAGAGTAAATACGCACACAGTAAATACGCACACAGTAAATACGCACACGGTAAATACGCACACGGTAAATACGCACACGGTAAATACGCACACGGTAAATACGCACACGGTAAATACGCACACGGTAAATACGCGCACGGTGAATACGCACACGGTGAATACGCACACGGTAAATACGCACACGGTAAATACGCACACGGTAAATACGCACACGGTAAATACGCACACGGTAAATACGCACACGGTAAATACGCACACGGTAAATACGCACACGGTAACTACGCACACGGTAAATACGCACACGGTAAATACGCACACGGTAAATACGCACACGGTAAATACGCACACGGTAAATACGCACACAGTAAATACGCACACAGTAAACACGCACACAGTAAACACGCACGCAGTAAATACGCACGCAGTAAATACGCACGAAGTAATTACGCACGCAGTAAATACGCACACAGTAGTTACGCACACAGTAAATACGCACACAGTAAATACGCACAGAGTAAATACGCACAGTAAATACGCACACAGTAAATACGCACACGGTAAATACGCACACGGCAAATACGCACGCAGTAAATACGCACGCAGTAAATACGCACGCAGTAATTACGCACGCAGTAAATACGCACACAGTAGTTACGCACACAGTAAATACGCACACAGTAAATACGCACAGAGTAAATACGCACACAGTAAATACGCACACAGTAAATACGCACACGGTAAATACGCACACGGTAAATACGCACACGGTAAATACGCACACGGTAAATACTCACACGGTAAATACGCACACGGTAAATACGCACACGGTAAATACGCACACGGTAAATACGCACACGGTAAATACGCACACGGTAAATACGCACACGGTAAAGACGCACACGGTAAATACGCACACGGTAAATACGCACACGGTAAATACGCACACGGTAAATACGCACACGGTAAATACGCACACGGTAAATACGCACACGGTAAATACGCACACGGTAAATACGCACACGGTAAATACGCACACGGTAAATACGCACACGGTAAATACGCACACGGTAAATACGCACACAGTAAATACGCACAAAGTAAATACGCACACAGTAAATACGCACACAGTAAATACGCACACAGTAAATACGCACACAGTAAATACGCACACAGTAAATAGGCACACAGTAAATACGCACACAGTAAATACGCACACAGTAAATACGCACACAGTAAGTACGCACACAGTAAATACGCACACAGTAATTACGCACACAGTAAAGACGCACACAGTAAATACGCACACAGTAAATACGCACACGGTAAATACACACACGGTAAATACACACACGGTAATCACGCACACGGTAGACACGCACGCGGTAGACACGCACACGGTAAATACGCACACGGTAAATACGCACACGGTAAATACGCACACGGTAAATACGCACACGGTAAATACGCACACGGTAAATACGCACACGGTAAATACGCACACGGTAAATACGCACACGGTAAATACGCACACGGTAAATACGCACACGGTAAAAACGCACAAGGTAAATACGCACACGGTAAATACGCAAACGGTAAATACGCACACGGTAAATACGCACACGGTAAATACGCACACGGTAAAGACGCACACGGTAAATACGCACACGGTAAATACGCACACGGTAAATACGCACACGGTAATTACGCACACGGTAAATACGCACACGGTAAATACGCACACGGTAAATACGCACACGGTAAAAACGCACACGGTAAATACGCACACGGTAAATACGCACACGGTAAATACGCACACGGTAAATACGCACACGGTAAATACGCACACGGTAAATACGCACAAGGTAAATACGCACACGGTAAATACGCACACGGTAAATACGCACAAGGTAAATACGCACACGGTAAATACGCACACGGTAAATACGCACACGGTAAATACGCACACGGTAAATACGCACACGGTAAATACGCACACGGTAAATACGCACACGGTAAATACGCACACGGTAAATACGCACACGGTAAATACGCACACGGTAAATACGCACACGGTAAATACGCACACGGTAATTACGCACACGGTAATTACGCACACGGTATTTACGCACACGGTAAATACGCACACGGTAAATACGCACACGGTAAATACGCACACAGTAAATACGCACACAGTAAATACGCACACAGTAAATGCGCACACAGTAAATACGCACACAGTAAATACGCACACAGTAAATACGCACACAGTAAATACGCACACAGTAAATACGCACACAGTAAATACGCACACAGTAATTACGCACACAGTAAATGCGCACACAGTAAATACGCACACAGTAAATACGCACACAGTAAATACGCACACAGTAAATACGCACACAGTAAATACGCACACAGTAAATACGCACACAGTAATTACGCACACAGTAAATACGCACACGGTAAATACGCACACGGTAAATACGCACACGGTAAATACGCACACGGTAAATACGCACACGGTAAATACGCACACGGTAAATACTCACACGGTAAATACGCACACGGTAAATACGCACACGGTAAATACGCACACGGTAAATACGCACACGGTAAATACGCACACGGTAAATACGCACACGGTAAATACGCACAAGGTAAATACGCACAAGGTAAATACGCACACGGTAAATACGCACACGGTACATACGCACACGGTAAATACGCACACGGTAAATACGCACACGGTAAATACGCACACGGTAAATACGCACACGGTAAATACCCACACGGTAAGTACGCACACGGTAAGTACGCACACGGTAAGTACGCACACGGTAAGTACGCACACGGTAAGTACGCTCACGGTAAGTACGCACACGGTAAGTACGCACACGGTAAATACGCACACGGTAAGTACGCACACGGTAAGTACGCACACGGTAAGTACGCACACGGTAAGTACGCACACGGTAAGTACGCACACGGTAAGTACGCACACGGTAAGTACGCACACGGTAAGTACGCACACGGTAAGTACGCACACGGTAAATACGCACACGGTAAATACGCACACGGTAAATACGCACACGGTAAATACGCACACGGTAAATACGCACACGGTAAATACGCACACGGTAAATACGCACACGGTAAATACGCACACGGTAAATACGCAAACGGTAAATACGCACACGGTAAATACGCACACGGTAAATACGCACACGGTAAATACGCACACGGTAAATACGCACACGGTAAATACCCACACGGTAAATACGCACACGGTAAATACGCACACGGTAAATACGCACAAGGTAAATACCCACACGGTAAATACGCACACGGGAAATACGCACACGGTAAATACGCACACGGTAAATACGCACACGGTAAATACGCACACGGTAAATACGCACACGGTAAATACGCACACGGTAAATACGCACACGGTAAATACGCACACGGTAAATACGCACACGGTAAATACGCACACGGTAAATACGCACACGGTAAATACGCACACGGTAAATACGCACACGGTAAATACGCACACGGTAAATACGCACACGGTAAATACGCACACGGTAAATACGCACACGGTAAATACGCACACTGTAAATACGCACACGGTAAATACGCACACAGTAAACACGCACACAGTAAACACGCACGCAGTAAATACGCACGCAGTAAATACGCACGCAGTAATTTTGCACGCAGTAAATACGCACACAGTAGTTACGCACACAGTAAACACGCACACAGTAAATACGCACAGAGTAAATACGCACACAGTAAATACGCACACAGTAAATACGCACACGGTAAATACGCACACGGTAAATACGCACACGGTAAATACTCACACGGTAAATACGCACACGGTAAATACGCACACGGTAAATACGCACACGGTAAATACGCACACGGTAAATACGCACACGGTAAATACCCACACGGTAAATACGCACAAGGTAAATACGCACAAGGTAAATACGCACACGGTAAATACGCACACGGTTTATACGCACACGGTAAATACGCACACGGTAAATACGCACACGGTAAATACGCACACGGTTTATACGCACACGGTAAATACTCACACGGTAAATACGCACACGGTAAATACGCACACGGTAAATACGCACACGGTAAATACGCACACGGTAAGTACGCACAGGGTAAATACGCACACGGTAAATACGCACACGGTAAATACGCACACCGTAAATACGCACACGGTAAATACGCACACGGTAAATACGCACACGGTAAATACGCACACTGTAAATACGCACACGGTAAATACGCACACGGTAAATACGCACACGGTAATTACGCACACGGTAAATACGCACACGGTAAATACGCACACGGTAAATAGGCACACGGTAAATACGCACACGGTAAGTACGCACACGGTAAGTACGCACACGGTAAATACGCACACGGTAAATACGCACACGGTAAATACGCACACGGTAAATAAGCACACGGTAAATACGCACACGGTAAATACGCACACGGTAAATACGCACACGGTAAATACGCACACGGTAAATACGCACACGGTAAATACGCACACGGTAAATACGCACACGGTAAATACGCACACGGTAAATACGCACACGGTAAATACGCACACGGTAAATACGCACAAGGTAAATACGCACACGGTAAATACGCGCACGGTAAATACGCACACGGTAAATACGCACACGGTAAATACGCACACGGTAAATACGCACACGGTAAATACGCACACGGTGAATACGCACACGGTGAATACGCACACGGTAAATACGCACACGGTAAATACGCACACGGTAAATACGCACACGGTAAATACGCACACGGTAAATACGCACACGGTAAATACGCACACGGTAAATACGCACACGGTAACTACGCACACGGTAAATACGCACACGGTAAATACGCACACGGTAAATACGCACACGGTAAATACGCACACGGTAAATACGCACACAGTAAATACGCACACAGTAAACACGCACACAGTAAACACGCACGCAGTAAATACGCACGCAGTAAATACGCACGCAGTAATTACGCACGCAGTAAATACGCACACAGTAGTTACGCACACAGTAAATACGCACACAGTAAATACGCACAGAGTAAATACGCACACAGTAAATACGCACACAGTAAATACGCACACGGTAAATACGCACACGGTAAATACGCACGCAGTAAATACGCACGCAGTAAATACGCACGCAGTAATTACGCACGCAGTAAATACGCACACAGTAGTTACGCACACAGTAAATACGCACACAGTAAATACGCACAGAGTAAATACGCACACAGTAAATACGCACACAGTAAATACGCACACGGTAAATACGCACACGGTAAATACGCACACGGTAAATACGCACACGGTAAATACTCACACGGTAAATACGCACACGGTAAATACGCACACGGTAAATACGCACACGGTAAATACGCACACGGTAAATACGCACACGGTAAATACGCACACGGTAAATACGCACACGGTAAATACGCACAAGGTAAATACGCACAAGGTAAATACGCACACGGTAAATACGCACACGGTTTATACGCACACGGTAAATACGCACACGGTAAATACGCACACGGTAAATACGCACACGGTTTATACGCACACGGTAAATACGCACACGGTAAATACGCACACGGTAAATACGCACACGGTAAATACGCACACGGTAAATACGCACACGGTAAGTACGCACAGGGTAAATACGCACACGGTAAATACGCACACCGTAAATACGCACACCGTAAATACGCACACGGTAAATACGCACACGGTAAATACGCACACGGTAAATACGCACACTGTAAATACGCACACGGTAAATACGCACACGGTAAATACGCACACGGTAATTACGCACACGGTAAATACGCACGCGGTAAATACGCACACGGTAAATAGGCACACGGTAAATACGCACACGGTAAGTACGCACACGGTGAGTACGCACACGGTAAGTACGCACACGGTAAATACGCACACGGTAAATACGCACACGGTAAATACGCACACGGTAAATAAGCACACGGTAAATACGCACACGGTAAATACGCACACGGTAAATACGCACACGGTAAATACGCACACGGTAAATACGCACACGGTAAATACGCACACGGTAAATACGCACACGGTAAATACGCACACGGTAAATACGCACACGGTAAATAGGCACAAGGTAAATACGCGCACGGTAAATACGCGCACGGTAAATACGCACACGGTAAATACGCACACGGTAAATACGCACACGGTAAATACGCACACGGTAAATACGCACACGGTAAATACGCACACGGTAAATACGCACACGGTAAATACGCACACGGTGAATACGCACACGGTGAATACGCACACGGTAAATACGCACACGGTAAATACGCACACGGTAAATACGCACACGGTAAATACGCACACGGTAAATACGCACACGGTAAATACGCACACGGTAAATACGCACACGGTAAATACGCACACGGTAAATACGCACACGGTAAATACGCACACGGTAAATACGCACACGGTAAATACGCACACGGTAAATACGCACACGGTAAATACGCACACGGTAAATACGCACACAGTAAATACGCACACAGTGAATACGCACACAGTAAATACGCGCACAGTAAATACGCGCACAGTAAATACGCACACAGTAAATACGCACACAATAAATACGCACACAGTAAATACGCACACAGTAAATACGCACACAGTAAATACGCACACAGTAAATACGCACACAGTAAATACGCACACAGTAAACACGCACACAGTAAATACGCACACAATAAATACGCACACAGTAAATACGCACACAGTAAATACGCACACAGTAAATACGCACACAGTAAATACGCACACAGTAAATACGCACACAGTAATTACGCACACAGTAAATACGCACACAGTAAATACGCACACAGTAATTACGCACACAGTAAATACGCACACAGTAAATACGCACACAGTAAGTACGCACACAGTAAATACGCACACAGTAAATACGCACACAGTAAATACGCACACGGTAAATACGCACACAGTAAATACGCACACGGTAAATACGCACACGGTAATTACGCACACGGTAAATACGCACAAGGTGAATACGCACACGGTAAATACGCACACGGTGAATACGCACACGGTAAATACGCACACGGTAAATACGCACACGGTAAATACGCACACGGTAAATACGCACACGGTAAATACGCACACGGTAAATACGCACACGGTAAATACGCACACGGTAAATACGCACACGGTAAGTACGCACACGGTAAGTACGCACACGGTAAGTACGCACACGGTAAGTACGCACACGGTAAGTACGCACACGGTAAGTACGCACACGGTAAATACGCACACGGTAAATACGCACACGGTAAATACGCACACGGTAAATACGCACACGGTAAATACGCACACAATAAATACGCACACAGTAAATACGCACACAGTAAATACGCACACAGTAAATACGCACACAGTAAATACGCACACAGTAAATACGCACACAGTAAATACGCACACAGTAAATACGCACACAGTAAATACGCACACAGTAATTGCGCACAAAGTAAATACGCACACAGTAAATACGCACACAGTAATTACGCACACAGTAAATACGCACACAGTAAATACGCACACAGTAAATACGCACACGGTAAATACGAAGACGGTAAATACGCACACGGTAAATACGCACACGGTAAATACGCACACGGTAAATACGCACACGGTAAATACGCACAGGGTAAATACGCACACGGTAAATACGCACACGGTAAATACGCACACGGTAAATACGCACACGGTAAACACGCACACGGTAAACACGCACACGGTAAACACGCACACGGTAAAGACGCACACGGTAAATACGCACACGGTAAATACGCACACGGTAAATACGCACACGGTAAATACGCACACGGTAAATACGCACACGGTAAATACGCACACGGTAAATACGCACACGGTAAATACGCACACGGTAAATACGCACACGGTAAATACGCACACGGTAAATACGCACACGGTAACTACGCACACGGTAAATACGCACACGGTAAATACGCACACGGTAAATACGCACACGGTAAATACGCACACGGTAAATACGCACACGGTAAATACGCACACGGTAAATACGCACACGGTAAATACGCACACGGTAAATACGCACACGGTAAATACGCACACGGTAAATACGCACACAGTAAATACGCACACAGTAAATACGCACACAGTAAATACGCACACAGTAAATACGCACACAGTAAATAAGCACACGGTAAATACGCACACGGTAAATACGCACACGGTAAATACGCACACGGTAAATACGCACACGGTAAATACGCACACGGTAAATACGCACACGGTGAATACGCACACGGTGAATACGCACACGGTGAATACGCACACGGTAAATACGCACACGGTAAATACGCACACGGTAAATACGCACACGGTAAATACGCACACGGTAAATACGCACACGGTAAATACGCACACGGTAAATACGCACACGGTAAATACGCACACGGTAAATACGCACACGGTAAATACGCACACGGTAAATACGCACACAGTAAACACGCACACAGTAAATACGCACTCAGTAAATACGCACGCAGTAAATACGCACGCAGTAATTACGCACGCAGTAAATACGCACACAGTAGTTACGCACACAGTGAATACGCACACAGTAAATACGCACAGAGTAAATACGCACACAGTAAATACGCACACAGTAATTACACACACAGTAAATACGCACACAGTAAATACGCACACAGTAAGTACGCACACAGTAAATACGCACACAGTAAATACGCACACAGTAAATACGCACACGGTAAATACGCACACGGTAAATACGCAGACGGTAATTACGCACACGTTAAATACGCACAAGGTGAATACGCACACGGTAAATACGCACACGGTAAATACGCACACGGTAAATACGCACACGGTAAATACGCACACGGTAAATACGCACACGGTAAATACGCACACGGTAAATACGCACACGGTAAATACGCACACGGTAAATTCGCACACGGTAAGTACGCACACGGTAAGTACGCACACGGTAAGTACGCACACGGTAAGTACGCACACGGTAAGTACGCACACGGTAAGTACGCACACGGTAAGTACGCACACGGTAAATACGCACACGGTAAATACGCACACGGTAAATACGCACACGGTAAATACGCACACGGTAAATACGCACACAATAAATACGCACACAGTAAATACGCACACAGTAAATACGCACACAGTAAATACGCACACAGTAAATACGCACACAGTAAATACGCACACAGTAAATACGCACACAGTAAATACGCACACAGTAAATACGCACACAGTAAATACGCACACAGTAAATACGCACACAGTAATTGCGCACAAAGTAAATGTGCACACAGTAAATACGCACACGGTAAATACGCAGACGGTAAATACGCACACGGTAAATACGCACACGGTAAATACGCACACGGTAAATACGCACACGGTAAATACGCACAAGGTAAATACGCACACGGTAAATACGCACACGGTAAATACGCACACGGTAAATACGCACACGGTAAATACGCACACGGTAAATACGCATACGGTAAATACGCACCCGGTAAATACGCACACGGTAAATACGCACACAGTAAATACGCACACAGTAAATACGCACACAGTAAATACGCACACAGTAAATGCGCACACGGTAAATACGCACACAGTAAATACGCACATAGTAAATACGCACACAGTAAATACGCACACAGTAAATACGCACACGGTAAATACGCACACGGTAAATAGGCACACGGTAAATACGCACACGGTAAGTACGCACACGGTAAGTACGCACACGGTAAGTACGCACACGGTAAATACGCACACGGTAAATACGCACACGGTAAATACGCACACGGTTTATACGCACACGGTAAATACGCACACGGTAAATACGCACACGGTAAATACGCACACGGTTTATACGCACACGGTAAATACGCACACGGTAAATACGCACACGGTAAATACGCACACGGTAAATACGCACACGGTAAATACGCACACGGTAAGTACGCACAGGGTAAATACGCACACGGTAAATACGCACACCGTAAATACGCACACCGTAAATACGCACACGGTAAATACGCACACGGTAAATACGCACACGGTAAATACGCACACTGTAAATACGCACACGGTAAATACGCACACGGTAAATACGCACACGGTAATTACGCACACGGTAAATACGCACGCGGTAAATACGCACACGGTAAATAGGCACACGGTAAATACGCACACGGTAAGTACGCACACGGTAAGTACGCACACGGTAAGTACGCACACGGTAAATACGCACACGGTAAATACGCACACGGTAAATACGCACACGGTAAATAAGCACACGGTAAATACGCACACGGTAAATACGCACACGGTAAATACGCACACGGTAAATACGCACACGGTAAATACGCACACGGTAAATACGCACACGGTAAATACGCACACGGTAAATACGCACACGGTAAATACGCACACGGTAAATAGGCACAAGGTAAATACGCGCACGGTAAATACGCGCACGGTAAATACGCACACGGTAAATACGCACACGGTAAATACGCACACGGTAAATACGCACACGGTAAATACGCACACGGTAAATACGCACACGGTAAATACGCACACGGTAAATACGCACACGGTGAATACGCACACGGTGAATACGCACACGGTAAATACGCACACGGTAAATACGCACACGGTAAATACGCACACGGTAAATACGCACACGGTAAATACGCACACGGTAAATACGCACACGGTAAATACGCACACGGTAAATACGCACACGGTAAATACGCACACGGTAAATACGCACACGGTAAATACGCACACGGTAAATACGCACACGGTAAATACGCACACGGTAAATACGCACACGGTAAATACGCACACAGTAAATACGCACACAGTGAATACGCACACAGTAAATACGCGCACAGTAAATACGCGCACAGTAAATACGCACACAGTAAATACGCACACAATAAATACGCACACAGTAAATACGCACACAGTAAATACGCACACAGTAAATACGCACACAGTAAATACGCACACAGTAAATACGCACACAGTAAACACGCACACAGTAAATACGCACACAATAAATACGCACACAGTAAATACGCACACAGTAAATACGCACACAGTAAATACGCACACAGTAAATACGCACACAGTAATTACGCACACAGTAAATACGCACACAGTAAATACGCACACAGTAATTACGCACACAGTAAATACGCACACAGTAAATACGCACACAGTAAGTACGCACACAGTAAATACGCACACAGTAAATACGCACACAGTAAATACGCACACGGTAAATACGCACACAGTAAATACGCACACGGTAAATACGCACACGGTAATTACGCACACGGTAAATACGCACAAGGTGAATACGCACACGGTAAATACGCACACGGTGAATACGCACACGGTAAATACGCACACGGTAAATACGCACACGGTAAATACGCACACGGTAAATACGCACACGGTAAATACGCACACGGTAAATACGCACACGGTAAATACGCACACGGTAAATACGCACACGGTAAGTACGCACACGGTAAGTACGCACACGGTAAGTACGCACACGGTAAGTACGCACACGGTAAGTACGCACACGGTAAGTACGCACACGGTAAATACGCACACGGTAAATACGCACACGGTAAATACGCACACGGTAAATACGCACACGGTAAATACGCACACAATAAATACGCACACAGTAAATACGCACACAGTAAATACGCACACAGTAAATACGCACACAGTAAATACGCACACAGTAAATACGCACACAGTAAATACGCACACAGTAAATACGCACACAGTAAATACGCACACAGTAATTGCGCACAAAGTAAATACGCACACAGTAAATACGCACACAGTAATTACGCACACAGTAAATACGCACACAGTAAATACGCACACAGTAAATACGCACACGGTAAATACGAAGACGGTAAATACGCACACGGTAAATACGCACACGGTAAATACGCACACGGTAAATACGCACACGGTAAATACGCACAGGGTAAATACGCACACGGTAAATACGCACACGGTAAATACGCACACGGTAAATACGCACACGGTAAACACGCACACGGTAAACACGCACACGGTAAACACGCACACGGTAAAGACGCACACGGTAAATACGCACACGGTAAATACGCACACGGTAAATACGCACACGGTAAATACGCACACGGTAAATACGCACACGGTAAAAACGCACACGGTAAATACGCACACGGTAAATACGCACACGGTAAATACGCACACGGTAAATACGCACACGGTAAATACGCACACGGTAACTACGCACACGGTAAATACGCACACGGTAAATACGCACACGGTAAATACGCACACGGTAAATACGCACACGGTAAATACGCACACGGTAAATACGCACACGGTAAATACGCACACGGTAAATACGCACACGGTAAATACGCACACGGTAAATACGCACACGGTAAATACGCACACAGTAAATACGCACACAGTAAATACGCACACAGTAAATACGCACACAGTAAATACGCACACAGTAAATAAGCACACGGTAAATACGCACACGGTAAATACGCACACGGTAAATACGCACACGGTAAATACGCACACGGTAAATACGCACACGGTAAATACGCACACGGTGAATACGCACACGGTGAATACGCACACGGTGAATACGCACACGGTAAATACGCACACGGTAAATACGCACACGGTAAATACGCACACGGTAAATACGCACACGGTAAATACGCACACGGTAAATACGCACACGGTAAATACGCACACGGTAAATACGCACACGGTAAATACGCACACAGTAAATACGCACACGGTAAATACGCACACAGTAAATACGCACACAGTAAACACGCACACAGTAAATACGCACTCAGTAAATACGCACGCAGTAAATACGCACGCAGTAATTACGCACGCAGTAAATACGCACACAGTAGTTACGCACACAGTGAATACGCACACAGTAAATACGCACAGAGTAAATACGCACACAGTAAATACGCACACAGTAATTACACACACAGTAAATACGCACACAGTAAATACGCACACAGTAAGTACGCACACAGTAAATACGCACACAGTAAATACGCACACAGTAAATACGCACACGGTAAATACGCACACGGTAAATACGCAGACGGTAATTACGCACACGTTAAATACGCACAAGGTGAATACGCACACGGTAAATACGCACACGGTAAATACGCACACGGTAAATACGCACACGGTAAATACGCACACGGTAAATACGCACACGGTAAATACGCACACGGTAAATACGCACACGGTAAATACGCACACGGTAAATTCGCACACGGTAAGTACGCACACGGTAAGTACGCACACGGTAAGTACGCACACGGTAAGTACGCACACGGTAAGTACGCACACGGTAAGTACGCACACGGTAAGTACGCACACGGTAAATACGCACACGGTAAATACGCACACGGTAAATACGCACACGGTAAATACGCACACGGTAAATACGCACACAATAAATACGCACACAGTAAATACGCACACAGTAAATACGCACACAGTAAATACGCACACAGTAAATACGCACACAGTAAATACGCACACAGTAAATACGCACACAGTAAATACGCACACAGTAAATACGCACACAGTAATTGCGCACAAAGTAAATGTGCACACAGTAAATACGCACACGGTAAATACGCAGACGGTAAATACGCACACGGTAAATACGCACACGGTAAATACGCACACGGTAAATACGCACACGGTAAATACGCACAAGGTAAATACGCACACGGTAAATACGCACACGGTAAATACGCACACGGTAAATACGCACACGGTAAATACGCACACGGTAAATACGCATACGGTAAATACGCACACGGTAAATACGCACACGGTAAATACGCACACAGTAAATACGCACACAGTAAATACGCACACAGTAAATACGCACACAGTAAATGCGCACACGGTAAATACGCACACAGTAAATACGCACATAGTAAATACGCACACAGTAAATACGCACACAGTAAATACGCACACGGTAAATACGCACACGGTAAATAGGCACACGGTAAATACGCACACGGTAAGTACGCACACGGTAAGTACGCACACGGTAAGTACGCACACGGTAAATACGCACACGGTAAATACGCACACGGTAAATACGCACACGGTAAATAAGCACACGGTAAATACGCACACGGTAAATACGCACACGGTAAATACGCACACGGTAAATACGCACACGGTAAATACGCACACGGTAAATACGCACACGGTAAATACGCACACGGTAAATACGCACACGGTAAATACGCACAGGGTAAATACGCACACGGTAAATACGCACACGGTAAATACGCACACGGTAAATACGCACACGGTAAGTACGCACACGGTAAGTACGCACACGGTAAGTACGCACACGGTAAGTACGCACACGGTAAGTACGCACACGGTAAGTACGCACACGGTAAGTACGCACACGGTAAGTACGCACACGGTAAATACGCACACGGTAAATACGCACACGGTAAATACGCACACGGTAAATACGCACACGGTAAATACGCACACGGTAAATACGCACACGGTAAATACGCACACGGTAAATACGCACACGGTAAATACGCACACGGTAAATACGCAACCGGTAAATATGCACACGGTAAAAACGCACACAGTAAATACGCACACGGTAAATACGCACACGGTAAATACGCACACGGTAAATACCCACACGGTAAATACGCACACGGTAAATACGCACACGGTAAATACGCACAAGGTAAATACGCACGCAGTAAATACGCACGCAATAATTACGCACACAGTAAATACGCACACAGTAATTACGCACACAGTAAATACGCACACAGTAAATACGCACACAGTAAATACGCACACAGTAAATACGCACACAGTAAATACGCACACAGTAAATACGCACACGGTAAATACGCACACGGTAAATACTCACACGGTAAGTACGCACACGGTAAATACGCACACGGTAAATACGCACACGGTAAATACGCACACGGTAAATACGCACACGGTAAATACGCACACGGTAAATACGCACAAGGTAAATACGCACAAGGTAAATACGCACACGGTAAATACGCACTTGGTTTATACGCACACGGTAAATACGCGCACGGTAAATACGCGCACGGTAAATACGCACACGGTAAATACGCACACGGTAAATACGCACACGGTAAGTACGCACAGGGTAAATACGCACACGGTAAATACGCACACGGTAAAAACGCACACGGTAAATACGCACACGGTAAATACGCACACGGTAAATACGCACACGGTAAATACGCACACTGTAAAGACGCACACGGTAAATACGCACACGGTAAGTACGCACACGGTAAGTACGCACACGGTAAGTACGCACACGGTAAATACGCACACGGTAAATACGCACACGGTAAATAAGCGCACGGTAAATACGCGCACGGTAAATACGCGCACGGTAAATACGCGCACGGTAAATACGCGCACGGTAAATACGCACACGGTAAATACGCACACGGTAAATACGCACACGGTAAATACGCACACGGTAAATACGCACAAGGTAAATACGCACACGGTAAATACGCACACGGTAAATACGCACACGGTAAATACGCACACGGTAAAGACGCACACGGTAATTACGCACACGGTAAATACGCACACGGTAAATACGCACACGGTAAATACGCACACGGTGAATACGCACACGGTAAATACGCACACGGTAAATACGCACACGGTAAATACGCACACGGTAAATACGCACACGGTAAATACGCACACGGTAATTACGCACACGGTAAATACGCACACGGTAAATACGCACACGGTAAATACGCACACGGTAAATACGTACACGGTAAATACGCACACGGTAAATACGCACACGGTAAATACGCACACAGTAAATACGCACACAGTAAATACGCACACAGTAAATACGCACACAGTAAATACCCACACAATAAATACGCACACAGTAAATACGCACACAGTAAATACGCACACAGTAAGTACGCACACAGTAAATACGCACACGGTAAATACGCACACGGTAAATACGCACACGGTAAATACGCACACGGTAAATACGCGCACGGTAAATACGCGCACGGTAAATACGCGCACGGTAAATACGCGCACGGTAAATACGCGCACGGTAAATACGCGCACGGTAAATACGCGCACGGTAAATACGCGCACGGTAAATACGCGCACGGTAAATACGCGCACGGTAAATACGCGCACGGTAAATACGCGCACGGTAAATACGCGCACGGTAAATACGCGCACGGTAAATACGCGCACGGTAAATACGCGCACGGTAAATACGCGCACGGTAAATACGCACACGGTAAATACGCACACGGTAAATACGCACACGGTAAATACGCACACGGTAAATACGCAAACGGTAAATACGCACACGGTAAATACTCACACGGTAAATACGCACACGGTAAATACGCACACGGTAAATACGCACACGGTAAATACGCAGACGGTAAATACGCACACGGTAAATACGCACACAGTAAATACGCACACGGTAAATACGCACACGGTAAATACGCACAAGGTAAATACGCACACGGTAAATACGCACACGGTAAATACGCACACGGTAAATACGCACACGGTAAATACGCACACGGTAAATACGCATACGGTAAATACGCACACGGTAAATACGCACACGGTAAATACGCACACAGTAAATACGCACACAGTAAATACGCACACAGTAAATACGCACACAGTAAATGCGCACACGGTAAATACGCACACAGTAAATACGCACATAGTAAATACGCACACAGTAAATACGCACACAGTAAATACGCACACGGTAAATACGCACACGGTAAATAGGCACACGGTAAATACGCACACGGTAAGTACGCACACGGTAAGTACGCACACGGTAAGTACGCACACGGTAAATACGCACACGGTAAATACGCACACGGTAAATACGCACACGGTAAATAAGCACACGGTAAATACGCACACGGTAAATACGCACACGGTAAATACGCACACGGTAAATACGCACACGGTAAATACGCACACGGTAAATACGCACACGGTAAATACGCACACGGTAAATACGCACAAGGTAAATACGCACACGGTAAATACGCACACGGTAAATACGCGAACGGTAAATACGCACACGGTAAATACGCACACGGTAAATACGCACACGGTAAATACGCACACGGTAAATACGCACAGGGTAAATACGCACACGGTAAATACGCACACGGTAAATACGCACACGGTAAATACGCACACGGTAAGTACGCACACGGTAAGTACGCACACGGTAAGTACGCACACGGTAAGTACGCACACGGTAAGTACGCACACGGTAAGTACGCACACGGTAAGTACGCACACGGTAAGTACGCACACGGTAAGTACGCACACGGTAAATACGCACACGGTAAATACGCACACGGTAAATACGCACACGGTAAATACGCACACGGTAAATACGCACACGGTAAATACGCACACGGTAAATACGCACACGGTAAATACGCACACGGTAAATACGCACACGGTAAATACGCAACCGGTAAATGTGCACACGGTAAAAACGCACACAGTAAATACGCACACGGTAAATACGGACACGGTAAATACGCACACGGTAAATACCCACACGGTAAATACGCACACGGTAAATACGCACACGATAAATACGCACAAGGTAAATACGCACGCAGTAAATACGCACGCAATAATTACGCACACAGTAAATACGCACACAGTAATTACGCACACAGTAAATACGCACACAGTAAATACGCACACAGTAAATACGCACACAGTAAATACGCACACAGTAAATACGCACACAGTAAATACGCACACGGTAAATACGCACACGGTAAATACTCACACGGTAAGTACGCACACGGTAAATACGCACACGGTAAATACGCACACGGTAAATACGCACACGGTAAATACGCACACGGTAAATACGCACACGGTAAATACGCACAAGGTAAATACGCACAAGGTAAATACGCACACGGTAAATACGCACACGGTTTATACGCACACGGTAAATACGCGCACGGTAAATACGCGCACGGTAAATACGCACACGGTAAATACGCACACGGTAAATACGCACACGGTAAGTACGCACAGGGTAAATACGCACACGGTAAATACGCACACGGTAAATACGCACACGGTAAATACGCACACGGTAAATACGCACACGGTAAATGCGCACACAATAAATACGCACACAGTAAATACGCATACAGTAAATACGCACACAGTAAATACGCACACAGTAAATACGCACACAGTAAGTACGCACACAGTAAATACGCACACAGTAAATACGCACACAGTAAATACGCACACAGTAATTGCGCACAAAGTAAATGTGCACACAGTAAATACGCACACAGTAATTACGCACACAGTAAATACGCACACAGTAAATACGCACACAGTAAATACGCACACGGTAAATACGAAGACGGTAAATACGCACACGGTAAATACGCACACGGTAAATACGCACACGGTAAATACGCACACGGTAAATACGCACACGGTAAATACGCACACGGTAAATACGCACACGGTAAATACGCACACGGTAAACACGCACACGGTAAACACGCACACGGTAAACACGCACACGGTAAACACGCACACGGTAAAGACGCACACGGTAAATACGCACACGGTAAATACGCACACGGTAAATACGCACACGGTAAATACGCACACGGTAAATACGCACACGGTAAAAACGCACACGGCAAATACGCACACGGTAAATACGCACACGGTAAATACGCACACGGTAAATACGCACACGGTAAATACGCACACGGTAACTACGCACACGGTAAATACGCACACGGTAAATACGCACACGGTAAATACGCACACGGTAAATACGCACACGGTAAATACGCACACGGTAAATACGCACACAGTAAATACGCACACAGTAAATACGCACACAGTAAATACGCACACAGTAAATACGCACACAGTAAATACGCACACAGTAAATACGCACACAGTAAATACGCACACAGTAAATACGCACACAGTAAATACGCACACAGTAAATACGCACACAGTAAATAAGCACACAGTAAATACGCACACAGTAAATACGCACACAGTAATAACGCACACAGTAAATACGCACACAGTAAATACGCACACAGTAAATACGCAGACAGTAAATACGCACACAGTAAATACGCACACAGTAAATACGCACACGGTAAATACGCACACAGTAAATACGCACACAGTAAATACGCACACGGTAAATAGGCACACGGTAAATACGCACACGGTAAGTACGCACACGGTAAGTACGCACACGGTAAGTACGCACACGGTAAATACGCACACGGTAAATACGCACACGGTAAATACGCACACGGTAAATAAGCACACGGTAAATACGCACACGGTAAATACGCACACGGTAAATACGCACACGGTAAATACGCACACGGTAAATACGCACACGGTAAATACGCACACGGTAAATACGCACAAGGTAAATACGCACAAGGTAAATACGCACACGGTAAATACGCACACGGTAAATACGCACACGGTAAATACGCACACGGTAAATACGCACACGGTAAATACGCACACGGTAAATACGCACACGGTAAATACGCACAGGGTAAATACGCACACGGTAAATACGCACACGGTAAATACGCACACGGTAAATACGCACACGGTAAATACGCACACGGTAAATACGCACAGGGTAAATACGCACACGGTAAATACGCACACGGTAAATACGCACACGGTAAATACGCACACGGTAAGTACGCACACGGTAAGTACGCACACGGTAAGTACGCACACGGTAAGTACGCACACGGTAAGTACGCACACGGTAAGTACGCACACGGTAAGTACGCACACGGTAAGTACGCACACGGTAAATACGCACACGGTAAATACGCACACGGTAAATACGCACACGGTAAATACGCACACGGTAAATACGCACACGGTAAATACGCACACGGTAAATACGCACACGGTAAATACGCACACGGTAAATACGCACACGGTAAATACGCAACCGGTAAATATGCACACGGTAAAAACGCACACAGTAAATACGCACACGGTAAATACGCACACGGTAAATACGCACACGGTAAATACCCACACGGTAAATACGCACACGGTAAATACGCACACGGTAAATACGCACAAGGTAAATACGCACGCAGTAAATACGCACGCAATAATTACGCACACAGTAAATACGCACACAGTAATTACGCACACAGTAAATACGCACACAGTAAATACGCACACAGTAATTACGCACACAGTAAATACGCACACAGTAAATACGCACACAGTAAATACGCACACAGTAAATACGCACACAGTAAATACGCACACAGTAAATACGCACACGGTAAATACGCACACGGTAAATACTCACACGGTAAGTACGCACACGGTAAATACGCACACGGTAAATACGCACACGGTAAATACGCACACGGTAAATACGCACACGGTAAATACGCACACGGTAAATACGCACAAGGTAAATACGCACAAGGTAAATACGCACAAGGTAAATACGCACACGGTAAATACGCACTTGGTTTATACGCACACGGTAAATACGCGCACGGTAAATACGCGCACGGTAAATACGCACACGGTAAATACGCACACGGTAAATACGCACACGGTAAGTACGCACAGGGTAAATACGCACACGGTAAATACGCACACGGTAAAAACGCACACGGTAAATACGCACACGGTAAATACGCACACGGTAAATACGCACACGGTAAATACGCACACTGTAAAGACGCACACGGTAAATACGCACACGGTAAGTACGCACACGGTAAGTACGCACACGGTAAGTACGCACACGGTAAATACGCACACGGTAAATACGCACACGGTAAATAAGCGCACGGTAAATACGCGCACGGTAAATACGCGCACGGTAAATACGCGCACGGTAAATACGCACACGGTAAATACGCACACGGTAAATACGCACACGGTAAATACGCACACGGTAAATACGCACACGGTAAATACGCACAAGGTAAATACGCACACGGTAAATACGCACACGGTAAATACGCACACGGTAAATACGCACACGGTAAAGACGCACACGGTAATTACGCACACGGTAAATACGCACACGGTAAATACGCACACGGTAAATACGCACACGGTGAATACGCACACGGTAAATACGCACACGGTAAATACGCACACGGTAAATACGCACACGGTAAATACGCACACGGTAATTACGCACACGGTAAATACGCACACGGTAAATACGCACACGGTAAATACGCACACGGTAAATACGTACACGGTAAATACGCACACGGTAAATACGCACACGGTAAATACGCACACAGTAAATACGCACACAGTAAATACGCACACAGTAAATACGCACACAGTAAATACCCACACAATAAATACGCACACAGTAAATACGCACACAGTAAATACGCACACAGTAAGTACGCACACGGTAAATACGCACACGGTAAATACGCACACGGTAAATACGCACACGGTAAATACGCGCACGGTAAATACGCGCACGGTAAATACGCGCACGGTAAATACGCGCACGGTAAATACGCGCACGGTAAATACGCGCACGGTAAATACGCGCACGGTAAATACGCGCACGGTAAATACGCGCACGGTAAATACGCGCACGGTAAATACGCGCACGGTAAATACGCGCACGGTAAATACGCGCACGGTAAATACGCGCACGGTAAATACGCGCACGGTAAATACGCGCACGGTAAATACGCGCACGGTAAATACGCGCACGGTAAATACGCACACGGTAAATACGCACACGGTAAATACGCACACGGTAAATACGCACACGGTAAATACGCAAACGGTAAATACGCACACGGTAAATACTCACACGGTAAATACGCACACGGTAAATACGCACACGGTAAATACGCACACGGTAAATACGCAGACGGTAAATACGCACACGGTAAATACGCACACGGTAAATACGCACACGGTAAATACGCACACGGTAAATACGCACAAGGTAAATACGCACACGGTAAATACGCACACGGTAAATACGCACACGGTAAATACGCACACGGTAAATACGCACACGGTAAATACGCACACGGTAAATACGCACACGGTAAATACGCACACGGTAAATACGCACACAGTAAATACGCACACAGTAAATACGCACACAGTAAATACGCACACAGTAAATGCGCACACGGTAAATACGCACACGGTAAATACGCACACAGTAAATACGCACACAGTAAATACGCACACAGTAAATACGCACACAGTAAATACGCACACAGTAAATACGCACACAGTAAATACGCACACAGTAAATACGCACACAGTAAATACGCACACAGTAAATACGCACACAGTAAATACGCACACAGTAAATAAGCACACAGTAAATACGCACACAGTAAATACGCACACAGTAATAACGCACACAGTAAATACGCACACAGTAAATACGCACACAGTAAATACGCAGACAGTAAATACGCACACAGTAAATACGCACACAGTAAATACGCACACGGTAAATACGCACACAGTAAATACGCACACAGTAAATACGCACACGGTAAATAGGCACACGGTAAATACGCACACGGTAAGTACGCACACGGTAAGTACGCACACGGTAAGTACGCACACGGTAAATACGCACACGGTAAATACGCACACGGTAAATACGCACACGGTAAATAAGCACACGGTAAATACGCACACGGTAAATACGCACACGGTAAATACGCACACGGTAAATACGCACACGGTAAATACGCACACGGTAAATACGCACACGGTAAATACGCACACGGTAAATACGCACAAGGTAAATACGCACAAGGTAAATACGCACACGGTAAATACGCACACGGTAAATACGCACACGGTAAATACGCACACGGTAAATACGCACACGGTAAATACGCACACGGTAAATACGCACACGGTAAATACGCACAGGGTAAATACGCACACGGTAAATACGCACACGGTAAATACGCACACGGTAAATACGCACACGGTAAATACGCACACGGTAAATACGCACAGGGTAAATACGCACACGGTAAATACGCACACGGTAAATACGCACACGGTAAATACGCACACGGTAAGTACGCACACGGTAAGTACGCACACGGTAAGTACGCACACGGTAAGTACGCACACGGTAAGTACGCACACGGTAAGTACGCACACGGTAAGTACGCACACGGTAAGTACGCACACGGTAAATACGCACACGGTAAATACGCACACGGTAAATACGCACACGGTAAATACGCACACGGTAAATACGCACACGGTAAATACGCACACGGTAAATACGCACACGGTAAATACGCACACGGTAAATACGCACACGGTAAATACGCAACCGGTAAATATGCACACGGTAAAAACGCACACAGTAAATACGCACACGGTAAATACGCACACGGTAAATACGCACACGGTAAATACCCACACGGTAAATACGCACACGGTAAATACGCACACGGTAAATACGCACAAGGTAAATACGCACGCAGTAAATACGCACGCAATAATTACGCACACAGTAAATACGCACACAGTAATTACGCACACAGTAAATACGCACACAGTAAATACGCACACAGTAATTACGCACACAGTAAATACGCACACAGTAAATACGCACACAGTAAATACGCACACAGTAAATACGCACACAGTAAATACGCACACAGTAAATACGCACACGGTAAATACGCACACGGTAAATACTCACACGGTAAGTACGCACACGGTAAATACGCACACGGTAAATACGCACACGGTAAATACGCACACGGTAAATACGCACACGGTAAATACGCACACGGTAAATACGCACAAGGTAAATACGCACAAGGTAAATACTGTAATGGATTCCGGTCTGTTACCACGGACATCCACTAGTCTCGAGTATTCTACCTCTCTCCAGAGGGGACACTGTACTGACCGACAGTGACAACTGTATAGGGCAACCGAATTACCCGGTAAGGCAAGAGCCCATGGCTCAGACAAACAGTACCGAGTAGTGTTTGCTATAGTGGCTTTATTACAAAGCAGTCCTGAGGGTAATTATTCCTCTAGGTGGTTAGCAATATAATAATACATGCTATGGCTCATTGTAATGAATGCACAGAGTAACAGTAGGAGCTCTCCTTTTATAGGAGAGCTAAGGAACACAAAACATATAAGATACAATGCACAGGAAGTAATGCAACCAATGATATCAATTATATAAATACTTAACCAATCACAATGCAATGCAAGATAATACAAGGAGGTGCCAAGTGGCTAAAGGCGGAGTCTTTTCTCCCAACTGTCCAATGACATCTCCTACAGGGTCCACAGGCTGTATATAGAATCAGGTCCACTAAGTTGGTACTTTAGGGGTAGACACTTCCTGTTTACGACCTTGACTCAGTTCCTAGACATCTTTGCAGATCCTCGTCTAAGGCGGCCATCTTGTGCCGGCCCAGTACAGCTGTACCGGGTCGGTAGAGGTCACTACCGACCCTGCAGGGGTCAATACCGGCCCTGCTTACCATGCTACCGGCACAGTACGACTTCCTACCCAACAGCTATTAACCAAATGCTGTGGGCAGAAGCCTCGCGCATTGCTTCACAAGGTTCCTAGTGTAAACTACCCGTTTACCACTAGAGTGCACTGAAATCTACCACATACCTCTCTCCATTAAAGTCATAGCCTGGCTTTAATAATAAAATATTAAGAGTAGATATGTGTGGGGGGTAACACTTGTACCCAGGTTATATATTTGATTATGTAACAGATATATATATAACAGAACAAGAGTATATATTTAGTAGCATATATACAATGTCTGGCGTCTCATTTAGTAGAGAACGCCCCTGAGGCTGGTGGCTTGCTGGCGCAACCGCTCGACCTCGGTAGTGACAAGCCGCGCTTCGGCTTTAGCCACAGTCGTCTGCTCTTCTGACAGAGTCTGGCTGATCAGCAGCCTCCGCAGCTCTCCCAGCTGCTTCTCCAGAGTAGTGACATGTTCCTCTATCTGGGTGGCTAGACGGTCACTGTGTTGCAGGAAGTGCAGTGATGGTCTGGGTACGTCCAACTTTCCTGGCTCCGTACTGGCAACTTCTGGCTCTGGTAGGCAAGTTGCGCTAGGCGGACTAGCCGTCCGTTTGGGTATTCTATACCCGGTGAGGGTGAGCTTGCCTCTCTTGTCGTCCTTCCTCTTAGGAGCTTCCCTTTGTACTGGAGAGCCCAGTCGCTTCTTCACAGGCACCTTGGGAGTTGGTTCCCCTTGATGTGTGGGCTGGCATCGCCTGAATTTAGATGCGTTGCTCCATCTAACAAACTCACAGAAACGGGAGTAGCTCGGCCGATCTACAGTGTATATGATTCCCGTCTTCTGGTAGTGCATCTCATTCCCTGGTGCATCGAACTTGCTCTGATGCGAGTATACCGCGTCGCGGCTCTCGCTCGCATAGTGGCACCGACAGTAATGTCGTAGATAGTGCTGCAGGGTGTGCACCCTGAGCTGCCGCAGGTTCCTGGCCTGGTAGTTGCACTTGGTGCATGTATGGTCCACGGCCTCCTGTAACAGATGCTCCACCCGCTCCTCTGTCTCCGAGGTGACCCAGCGCAGCATGCGCCATCTTGTAGGGTTTCGTCTCCCATCCTCCTTCCATGAGGTGGTTGGCTCATCGTCCAACGTAGGGGTGACTGGGGCCGGCACCTTCTCCTCGGTCTCCTCTGCCTTCTCCTCTGCAGTAGGGCTAGGCGCTTGCACCAACCGGATGGTGAGCCTCGGTGTCACGTCCACTTGGGAGCGTGAATCTACAACACAAGGTGCATGATAGACTTTATGCAATGTGTTAATGGGCTGCCTATATTGCAGCGGAGCTTGCTCTACCATAGTGTCATGTATGGGCGAGAGCAGTGGCCCTGGAAGTTCTAGCGCCGACAGAACCTTCCGTATCTTGCTCCTAGGAGAACGCCGTTCCTTATTTAAGGAAAGCCAGCGTCGTTTCTCCTCTTCCCACTGTACCGTGGGGGTGCAAGCAACATCCCGTGCCGGGGTGTGGTGCACTGTGCTGTGTGGCACTAAGGTTGGTGGTGAAGACGTCGTGGGACGTTCACCCTTAGCTGCCACCACAGGCTTCTTCCTTCGGTAGGCTCTACAAGGGTAATTACTGCCTTGTAACCTCTCAGTCCCTCCTGACTGAATCTCTGGAGGACCCCGGGCCGGTACAGGGTTGCCCCGGGCCGGCATAGAGGTGCTCCGGGCCGGTAGGGAGTCATCCCGGGCCGGCAGGCAGGCAGCATCAAGTGGTGGGCACTTGATCTCCCGCTCTTTTTTATCTACTGCCCTTCTGAGGGTGTCAGCAGTCCCAACTCGTGGGAGAGCGCATTCTCTACTGTCACCAGCGCATGGTAAGTCTAGAGGTACAGGTTTAGCATAGCCAGGTGGGCTGCCACTCCGTAGTGCTAACGGATCTCGTGGCGTGCAGTTTTCAAACAACCATTTCGAAAACGCTGCGTTTAATTGCTCACCTTCTGTTTCTTTCTTGGCCAGCTGGATCTCCTTCTCCTCAGCTTTTCCTTGGTCAGGCTTGGTGAACAGCTCTGCCGTGGGCATGGTCTCCAGCTCTTTCTGGGTAGGTGGGTAGTCGTCTAAGTCCAGTAGCAGATCCTCTGCGTCACTTAGTTCTAGACAGTGGTTGGACATCTTGTGAGCAAGTGTTACTCTGTCGACGACTTTCGCGGGTATGAGTGGCTTCTTGGAGCTGCAGTGTTGTTCACAACTCTGACTCACTCTGTCTGGCTCCACAGGAAGTGTTTGGGTACTGGGGGTTTTTGGCCGCTTCTCCAACTTCTTCCGACGGTCTGCTACAGTGATCCTGTTCACTGGAGGTTGTCGGGGAGCTCCTGGGGATTCTTTTGAAACCAAGCGTGATGTGGTCCGCACCTTCCTTGCAGCCTTTTTGGGTCTGTTTACTGCTTTCCTTGCCTTTCCTCTAGGCGGGTGGTGGGAGTTCCCATCTATGCACAGTTGAGCGCTCTCATAGCCTGCTTCTGTGTGGTGCTGGTTTGCTTCATCTCTGCATCTTTTAACAGAGGGTTGATAGTCAAAGGGCAGCTGCCTCTCTCCAGCAGCAGGGCTCCCTTCTCCCCAGCGCAGGGGCGTAGCCAACGGGGGGGAAAACACTGTTTGGCCTATAGCTTCTACAGTTGTTGTCCGATCCGGCTCAAATCTTCTGCCATCTACCTGTGGCGGGGGGCTCTTCACAGCCTGATACATTCCACCTGTAGTTTTCTCTACAGTGGTTGGTTGTGTGGGGACGTCCTCTTCTTCAGGGGTGTAAGGGGTGTTCTCCGTCAGCTCTGCCTGTGTTAGACAGACACTATCATTAAGTGGCCGCCCGTGCTTGTCTGTGCAAGGCAACACATGTCCGTCAATGATGACATGGGAGTCTGGAAACCTTAGGGCACACTCGTGTAAGGTGAGAAACGGCATGCCAATTATGGCATCTTCATTGATGTCACTAATGACGAAGTTTACGCTCGTTCTCAGTTTACGAAGCTGCAAGCTTACTTGCAGGGTACCGTAAAAGGGAATCCTCGACCCGTCAGCCATGAGTCCATGTGCCTCGCTGCGTTGCAGCGTGTCTTTCACTGACTGTGGCAATTGCTGGTACAGATGTCTCGACAGCAAGTTGGTTGTGCAGCCTGTGTCAATCAACAGGGAGGCTGGTCTACCGGCTAACCTTCCAGCCAGGAAGTAGCTGGCCTGGTAAGGTCGCTCCAGCGGTGGCGCTGCCATTTGTGTTCTCCTGGGGGGTTGTCCACTCTTCTTCAGAGTTCCAGGACTGTAAGGGGGTTGACGAGCAATCCGGCTACTGTCAGTCTGTGTTCTCCTGGGGGGTTGTCCACTCTTCTGCAGAGTTACAGGACTAATGGGGGCTTGTCGAGCTGTCCGGCTGTCCTCAGCGGGCGTCTGTGCTCTCTTTGGGGGTTGTCCACTCTTCTTCAGAGTTCCAGGACTGTATGGGGTGTCAGGAGTTGTCCAGCTGCAGTCAGCGGGTATTGATGCTCTCTTGGGGGGTTGTCCACTCTTCTTCAGAGTTCCAGGACTGTACGGGGCATCAGGAGTTGCTTGGCTTGTCCAGCTGTGGTTGGTTGCTGTCGGTTGTATCTTGGGAGGTTGTCCACTCTTCTGCAGAGTTCCAGGACTATAAGGGGTTGTGGGTGTGGTCCGGCTTGCCCAGCTGCAGTCAGCTGCCGGTGGCGCTACTGCGGGCGCCGGCCGTTTCCCGTCTGTCTGGGGTTGTTTGTGAAGTGAGCTGCGCGCTGAGTTCGGGGGCAGGTACTCATCATGTGACCTGGTTGTCCGCAGCCCCAGCAGCGTGTTGCAGGCTCTGCCTCCAACTGTGGAGGGGGAGCTGCTTGTCTGGCCGCTCTCAGCGACCGTAGCTCTTCTGTTAGTAGCTTTAGGCTGTCCATGACTGTTGTCATAGGATCCGGTATGGCAGGTGTAGGGGTGTGGTGTGTCTGCTGTACGGCAGTAGTGGTGGCGACACGTTGAGACGGGCCCTTGGCAACCATCCTCATCCATTCCTCTTCCTCCTCGTCGGCATCCTCTTCCAGCATCCGTACATGAGCCTGGCGCTCTTCAAACGGTGTTTTTATCTGCATATACTCGTTGCCGGCCCTGACTGCTTCAGCAATGTCAATGGGCTGCATGGCCAACAAGTGCCTTTGCAGGTAAGCATTTCCAACCGTGGTGCTGAAGATATCCAGCATCATCCTCTGCATGGGTCGGTGAGGTAGATCTGCATACGCAACGCGCACTAGGCGCTCTACTTCACTTGCATGCTCTTGGAGCGACGTCTTGTGTTGGCGGCGTAGGCTGGTCAGCCGGGACATAGCTTCCCTGGGTGTTAGCCCAAAACGTGCTCGTAGTGCAGCAAAGATACCCTGCAGTTGTGGAGGCTTTCCACAGTCCAATGCTTTACCTCGTAATGCATCCCTTAGGTATAACATGGCCGTGTTCTCTGGCCACTCATTCATTTCGGCTACCTCAATGAATCGGCTGATGAAGTACTCGACGTCTCCTTCGCCGTCGAACTTCGGAGCCTTTAGTCTAGCTGGTGCATTGTCTTGGTTGGGCCTCATCATAGCCGTCAATGCTTCGGTCAATCTATCAATGGCTGTAGCTTCTGGGTTGCCAGCGGGTGCTCGACCAGCGCTGCGTGCTCTCTGGTTGGCCATTCTTTGCAGATAGAGGAGTGATCTCAACTCAAATCTAAGAAATGGTCAGTACAACTGGATCCCGGGCCGGTATAGGTTAGATCCGGGTCGGTAGCTGTGTTTCCAGTGGCTCTAGCAGATCTAGGGGTTGGTCCAATGGATACTGTGGCAGTATCTGGCACTCCGTCGCTTGTAACAACCGCTACGAAACTTCTTGTACTGCTGCAGGGCGGAGCGAAGCTCTACGGGCCTACAGGCAGTAGTGTAGGGACACTGTAAATGGATACAGTGCCGGGGTCACTGTTACCAGCTGAGTAGCACTCCAAGCTGAATAACCTCTGGTAGCTGAGTCTGTATAGCGGATACACGACTCTCTCTTCTTTTCGCACAGTGCCGGTATCTCTATGTCCAGGGCGGAGCGAACTCTACGAGCCTGTAGAAGATACGGTAGCGTCTGTACTGGACTGCTGCAAACGGAGCAAGCTCTACGGTTGATGCAGACAGCCTTTAGTAGTGGATACTGTGCCGGGATAGCTGCTGCAGTTCGGAGCGCACTCAAACGAACCTGCAGAGAAATCCGGTAGTATCGTGCGTCAATTGCTCTTCCGATCTACTACTTCGGTAGATCGATTTCTCCTCCTCTCTCCAGATCTACACCCGGTAGATCACTTCTCCTTCCTCAGTGGTAGCTGGCCTGCAGTGCATTCGCAGGGCCAGAGGGTAGCGTGAAAGAGCACAGCGTGGGAAGGTACCGTTTATCCCACTGCTGCCACCAATGTAATGGATTCCGGTCTGTTACCACGGACATCCACTAGTCTCGAGTATTCTACCTCTCTCCAGAGGGGACACTGTACTGACCGACAGTGACAACTGTATAGGGCAACCGAATTACCCGGTAAGGCAAGAGCCCATGGCTCAGACAAACAGTACCGAGTAGTGTTTGCTATAGTGGCTTTATTACAAAGCAGTCCTGAGGGTAATTATTCCTCTAGGTGGTTAGCAATATAATAATACATGCTATGGCTCATTGTAATGAATGCACAGAGTAACAGTAGGAGCTCTCCTTTTATAGGAGAGCTAAGGAACACAAAACATATAAGATACAATGCACAGGAAGTAATGCAACCAATGATATCAATTATATAAATACTTAACCAATCACAATGCAATGCAAGATAATACAAGGAGGTGCCAAGTGGCTAAAGGCGGAGTCTTTTCTCCCAACTGTCCAATGACATCTCCTACAGGGTCCACAGGCTGTATATAGAATCAGGTCCACTAAGTTGGTACTTTAGGGGTAGACACTTCCTGTTTACGACCTTGACTCAGTTCCTAGACATCTTTGCAGATCCTCGTCTAAGGCGGCCATCTTGTGCCGGCCCAGTACAGCTGTACCGGGTCGGTAGAGGTCACTACCGACCCTGCAGGGGTCAATACCGGCCCTGCTTACCATGCTACCGGCACAGTACGACTTCCTACCCAACAGCTATTAACCAAATGCTGTGGGCAGAAGCCTCGCGCATTGCTTCACAAGGTTCCTAGTGTAAACTACCCGTTTACCACTAGAGTGCACTGAAATCTACCACAATACGCACAAGGTAAATACGCACACGGTAAATACGCACTTGGTTTATACGCACACGGTAAATACGCGCACGGTAAATACGCGCACGGTAAATACGCACACGGTAAATACGCACACGGTAAATACGCACACGGTAAGTACGCACAGGGTAAATACGCACACGGTAAATACGCACACGGTAAAAACGCACACGGTAAATACGCACACGGTAAATACGCACACGGTAAATACGCACACGGTAAATACGCACACTGTAAAGACGCACACGGTAAATACGCACACGGTAAGTACGCACACGGTAAGTACGCACACGGTAAGTACGCACACGGTAAATACGCACACGGTAAATACGCAGACGGTAAATAAGCGCACGGTAAATACGCGCACGGTAAATACGCGCACGGTAAATACGCGCACGGTAAATACGCGCACGGTAAATACGCACACGGTAAATACGCACACGGTAAATACGCACACGGTAAATACGCACACGGTAAATACGCACAAGGTAAATACGCACACGGTAAATACGCACACGGTAAATACGCACACGGTAAATACGCACACGGTAAAGACGCACACGGTAATTACGCACACGGTAAATACGCACACGGTAAATACGCACACGGTAAATACGCACACGGTGAATACGCACACGGTAAATACGCACACGGTAAATACGCACACGGTAAATACGCACACGGTAAATACGCACACGGTAATTACGCACACGGTAAATACGCACACGGTAAATACGCACACGGTAAATACGCACACGGTAAATACGTACACGGTAAATACGCACACGGTAAATACGCACACGGTAAATACGCACACAGTAAATACGCACACAGTAAATACGCACACAGTAAATACGCACACAGTAAATACCCACACAATAAATACGCACACAGTAAATACGCACACAGTAAATACGCACACAGTAAGTACGCACACGGTAAATACGCACACGGTAAATACGCACACGGTAAATACGCACACGGTAAATACGCACACGGTAAATACGCACACGGTAAATACGCGCACGGTAAATACGCGCACGGTAAATACGCGCACGGTAAATACGCGCACGGTAAATACGCGCACGGTAAATACGCGCACGGTAAATACGCGCACGGTAAATACGCGCACGGTAAATACGCGCACGGTAAATACGCGCACGGTAAATACGCGCACGGTAAATACGCGCACGGTAAATACGCACACAGTAAATACGCACACAGTAAATGCGCACACGGTAAATACGCACACGGTAAATACGCACACAGTAAATACGCACACAGTAAATACGCACACAATAAATACGCACACAGTAAATACGCACACAGTAAATACGCACACAGTAAATACGCACACAGTAAATACGCACACAGTAAATACGCACACAGTAAATACGCACACAGTAAATACGCACACAGTAAATAAGCACACAGTAAATACGCACACAGTAAATACGCACACAGTAATAACGCACACAGTAAATACGCACACAGTAAATACGCACACAGTAAATACGCAGACAGTAAATACGCACACAGTAAATACGCACACAGTAAATACGCACACGGTAAATACGCACACAGTAAATACGCACACAGTAAATACGCACACGGTAAATAGGCACACGGTAAATACGCACACGGTAAGTACGCACACGGTAAGTACGCACACGGTAAGTACGCACACGGTAAATACGCACACGGTAAATACGCACACGGTAAATACGCACAAGGTAAATACGCACAAGGTAAATACGCACACGGTAAATACGCACACGGTAAATACGCACACGGTAAATACGCACACGGTAAATACGCACACGGTAAATACGCACACGGTAAATACGCACACGGTAAATACGCACAGGGTAAATACGCACACGGTAAATACGCACACGGTAAATACGCACACGGTAAATACGCACACGGTAAATACGCACACGGTAAATACGCACAGGGTAAATACGCACACGGTAAATACGCACACGGTAAATACGCACACGGTAAATACGCACACGGTAAGTACGCACACGGTAAGTACGCACACGGTAAGTACGCACACGGTAAGTACGCACACGGTAAGTACGCACACGGTAAGTACGCACACGGTAAGTACGCACACGGTAAGTACGCACACGGTAAATACGCACACGGTAAATACGCACACGGTAAATACGCACACGGTAAATACGCACACGGTAAATACGCACACGGTAAATACGCACACGGTAAATACGCACACGGTAAATACGCACACGGTAAATACGCACACGGTAAATACGCAACCGGTAAATATGCACACGGTAAAAACGCACACAGTAAATACGCACACGGTAAATACGCACACGGTAAATACGCACACGGTAAATACCCACACGGTAAATACGCACACGGTAAATACGCACACGGTAAATACGCACAAGGTAAATACGCACGCAGTAAATACGCACGCAATAATTACGCACACAGTAAATACGCACACAGTAATTACGCACACAGTAAATACGCACACAGTAAATACGCACACAGTAATTACGCACACAGTAAATACGCACACAGTAAATACGCACACAGTAAATACGCACACAGTAAATACGCACACAGTAAATACGCACACAGTAAATACGCACACGGTAAATACGCACACGGTAAATACTCACACGGTAAGTACGCACACGGTAAATACGCACACGGTAAATACGCACACGGTAAATACGCACACGGTAAATACGCACACGGTAAATACGCACACGGTAAATACGCACAAGGTAAATACGCACAAGGTAAATACGCACAAGGTAAATACGCACACGGTAAATACGCACTTGGTTTATACGCACACGGTAAATACGCGCACGGTAAATACGCGCACGGTAAATACGCACACGGTAAATACGCACACGGTAAATACGCACACGGTAAGTACGCACAGGGTAAATACGCACACGGTAAATACGCACACGGTAAAAACGCACACGGTAAATACGCACACGGTAAATACGCACACGGTAAATACGCACACGGTAAATACGCACACTGTAAAGACGCACACGGTAAATACGCACACGGTAAGTACGCACACGGTAAGTACGCACACGGTAAGTACGCACACGGTAAATACGCACACGGTAAATACGCAGACGGTAAATAAGCGCACGGTAAATACGCGCACGGTAAATACGCGCACGGTAAATACGCGCACGGTAAATACGCACACGGTAAATACGCACACGGTAAATACGCACACGGTAAATACGCACACGGTAAATACGCACACGGTAAATACGCACAAGGTAAATACGCACACGGTAAATACGCACACGGTAAATACGCACACGGTAAATACGCACACGGTAAAGACGCACACGGTAATTACGCACACGGTAAATACGCACACGGTAAATACGCACACGGTAAATACGCACACGGTGAATACGCACACGGTAAATACGCACACGGTAAATACGCACACGGTAAATACGCACACGGTAAATACGCACACGGTAATTACGCACACGGTAAATACGCACACGGTAAATACGCACACGGTAAATACGCACACGGTAAATACGTACACGGTAAATACGCACACGGTAAATACGCACACGGTAAATACGCACACAGTAAATACGCACACAGTAAATACGCACACAGTAAATACGCACACAGTAAATACCCACACAATAAATACGCACACAGTAAATACGCACACAGTAAATACGCACACGGTAAGTACGCACACGGTAAATACGCACACGGTAAATACGCACACGGTAAATACGCACACGGTAAATACGCACACGGTAAATACGCACACGGTAAATACGCGCACGGTAAATACGCGCACGGTAAATACGCGCACGGTAAATACGCGCACGGTAAATACGCGCACGGTAAATACGCGCACGGTAAATACGCGCACGGTAAATACGCGCACGGTAAATACGCGCACGGTAAATACGCGCACGGTAAATACGCGCACGGTAAATACGCGCACGGTAAATACGCGCACGGTAAATACGCGCACGGTAAATACGCGCACGGTAAATACGCGCACGGTAAATACGCGCACGGTAAATACGCACACGGTAAATACGCACACGGTAAATACGCACACGGTAAATACGCAAACGGTAAATACGCACACGGTAAATACTCACACGGTAAATACGCACACGGTAAATACGCACACGGTAAATACGCACACGGTAAATACGCAGACGGTAAATACGCACACGGTAAATACGCACACGGTAAATACGCACACGGTAAATACGCACACGGTAAATACGCACAAGGTAAATACGCACACGGTAAATACGCACACGGTAAATACGCACACGGTAAATACGCACACGGTAAATACGCACACGGTAAATACGCATACGGTAAATACGCACACGGTAAATACGCACACGGTAAATACGCACACAGTAAATACGCACACAGTAAATACGCACACAGTAAATACGCACACAGTAAATGCGCACACGGTAAATACGCACACAGTAAATACGCACATAGTAAATACGCACACAGTAAATACGCACACAGTAAATACGCACACGGTAAATACGCACACGGTAAATAGGCACACGGTAAATACGCACACGGTAAGTACGCACACGGTAAGTACGCACACGGTAAGTACGCACACGGTAAATACGCACACGGTAAATACGCACACGGTAAATACGCACACGGTAAATAAGCACACGGTAAATACGCACACGGTAAATACGCACACGGTAAATACGCACACGGTAAATACGCACACGGTAAATACGCACACGGTAAATACGCACACGGTAAATACGCACACGGTAAATACGCACAAGGTAAATACGCACACGGTAAATACGCACACGGTAAATACGCGAACGGTAAATACGCACACGGTAAATACGCACACGGTAAATACGCACACGGTAAATACGCACACGGTAAATACGCACAGGGTAAATACGCACACGGTAAATACGCACACGGTAAATACGCACACGGTAAATACGCACACGGTAAGTACGCACACGGTAAGTACGCACACGGTAAGTACGCACACGGTAAGTACGCACACGGTAAGTACGCACACGGTAAGTACGCACACGGTAAGTACGCACACGGTAAGTACGCACACGGTAAATACGCACACGGTAAATATGCACACGGTAAATACGCACACGGTAAATACGCACACGGTAAATACGCACACGGTAAATACGCACACGGTAAATACGCACACGGTAAATACGCACACGGTAAATACGCACACGGTAAATACGCAACCGGTAAATATGCACACGGTAAAAACGCACACAGTAAATACGCACACGGTAAATACGGACACGGTAAATACACACACGGTAAATACCCACACGGTAAATACGCACACGGTAAATACCCACACGGTAAATACGCACACGGTAAATACGCACACGATAAATACGCACAAGGTAAATACGCACGCAGTAAATACGCACGCAATAATTACGCACACAGTAAATACGCACACAGTAATTACGCACACAGTAAATACGCACACAGTAAATACGCACACAGTAAATACGCACACAGTAAATACGCACACAGTAAATACGAACACAGTAAATACGCACACGGTAAATACGCACACGGTAAATACTCACACGGTAAGTACGCACACGGTAAATACGCACACGGTAAATACGCACACGGTAAATACGCACACGGTAAATACGCACACGGTAAATACGCACACGGTAAATACGCACAAGGTAAATACGCACAAGGTAAATACGCACACGGTAAATACGCACACGGTTTATACGCACACGGTAAATACGCGCACGGTAAATACGCGCACGGTAAATACGCACACGGTAAATACGCACACGGTAAATACGCACACGGTAAGTACGCACAGGGTAAATACGCACACGGTAAATACGCACACGGTAAAAACGCACACGGTAAATACGCACAAGGTAAATACGCACACGGTAAATACGCACACGGTAAATACGCACACTGTAAAGACGCACACGGTAAATACGCACACGGTAAGTACGCACACGGTAAGTACGCACACGGTAAGTACGCACACGGTAAATACGCACACGGTAAATACGCACACGGTAAATAAGCACACGATAAATACGCGCACGGTAAATACGCACACGGTAAATACGCACACGGTAAATACGCACACGGTAAATACGCACACGGTAAATACGCACACGGTAAATACGCACACGGTAAATACGCACACGGTAAATACGCACACGGTAAATACGCACAAGGTAAATACGCACACGGTAAATACGCACACGGTAAATACGCACACGGTAAATACGCACACGGTAAATACGCACACGGTAAAGACGCACACGGTAATTACGCACACGGTAAATACGCACACGGTAAATACGCACACGGTAAATACGCACACGGTGAATACGCACACGGTAAATACGCACACGGTAAATACGCACACGGTAAATACGCACACGGTAAATACGCACACGGTAAATACGCACACGGTAAATACGCACACGGTAAATACGCACACGGTAAATACGCACACGGTAAATACGCACACGGTAAATACGCACACGGTAAATACGCACACGGTAAATACGCACACGGTAAATACGCACACGGTAAATACGCGCACGGTAAATACGCGCACGGTAAATACGCGCACGGTAAATACGCGCACGGTAAATACGCGCACGGTAAATACGCGCACGGTAAATACGCGCACGGTAAATACGCACACGGTAAATACGCACACGGTAAATACGCACACGGTAAATACGCACACGGTGAATACGCAAACGGTAAATACGCACACGGTAAATACTCACACGGTAAATACGCACACGGTAAATACGCACACGGTAAATACGCACACGGTAAATACGCAGACGGTAAATACGCACACGGTAAATACGCACACGGTAAATACGCACACGGTAAATACGCACACGGTAAATACGCACAAGGTAAATACGCACACGGTAAATACGCACACGGTAAATACGCACACGGTAAATACGCACACGGTAAATACGCACACGGTAAATACGCACACGGTAAATACGCACACGGTAAATACGCACACGGTAAATACGCACACGGTAAATACGCACACGGTAAATACGCACACAGTAAATACGCACACAGTAAATGCGCACACAGTAAATACGCACACAGTAAATACGCACACAGTAAATACGCACACAGTAAATACGCACACAGTAAATACGCACACAGTAAATACGCACACAGTAAATACGCACACAGTAAATACGCACACGGTAAATACGCACACGGTAAATACGCACACGGTAAATACGCACACGGTAAATACGCACACGGTAAATACGCACACGGTAAATACGCACACGGTAAATACTCACACGGTAAATACGCACACGGTAAATACGCACACGGTAAATACGCACACGGTAAGTACGCACACGGTAAGTACGCACACGGTAAGTACGCACACGGTAAGTACGCACACGGTAAGTACGCACACTGTAAGTACGCACACGGTAAGTACGCTCACGGTAAGTACGCACACGGTAAGTACGCACACGGTAAGTACGCACACTTTAAGTACGCACACGGTAAGTACGCACACGGTAAGTACGCACACGGTAAGTACGCACACGGTAAGTACGCACACGGTAAGTACGCACACGGTAAGTACGCACACGGTAAGTACGCACACGGTAAATACGCACACGGTAAATACGCACACGGTAAATACGCACACGGTAAATACGCAAACGGTAAATACGCACACGGTAAATACGCACACGGTAAATACGCACACGGTAAATACGCACACGGTAAATACGCACACGGTAAATACGCACACGGTAAATACCCACACGGTAAATACGCACACGGTAAATTTGCACACGGTAAATACGCACAAGGTAAATACCCACACGGTAAATACGCACACGGGAAATACGCACACGGTAAATACGCACACGGTAAATACACACACGGTAAAGACGCACACGGTAAATACGCACACGGTAAATACGCACACGGTAAATACGCACACGGTAAATACGCACACGGTAAATACGCACACGGTAAATACGCACACGGTAAATACGCACACGGTAAATACGCACACGGTAAATACGCACACGGTAAATACGCACACGGTAAATACGCACACGGTAAATACGCACACGGTAAATACGCACACGGTAAATACGCACACTGTAAATACGCACACGGTAAATACGCACACAGTAAACACGCACACAGTAAATACGCACGCAGTAAATACGCACGCAGTAAATACGCACGCAGTAATTACGCACGCAGTAAATACGCACACAGTAGTTACGCACACAGTAAATACGCACACAGTAAATACGCACACAGTAAATACGCACACAGTAAATACGCACACAGTAAATACGCACACAATAAATACGCACACAGTAATTGCGCACAAAGTAAATACGCACACAGTAAATACGCACACAGTAATTACGCACACAGTAAATACGCACACAGTAAATACGCACACAGTAAATACGCACACGGTAAATACGAAGACGGTAAATACGCACACGGTAAATACGCACACGGTAAATACGCACACGGTAAATACGCACACGGTAAATACGCACACGGTAAATACGCACACGGTAAATACGCACACGGTAAATACGCACACGGTAAATACGCACACGGTAAATACGCACACGGTAAACACGCACACGGTAAACACGCACACGGTAAACACGCACACGGTAAACACGCACACGGTAAAGACGCACACGGTAAATACGCACACGGTAAATACGCACACGGTAAATACGCACACGGTAAATACGCACACGGTAAATACGCACACGGTAAAAACGCACACGGTAAATACGCACACGGTAAATACGCACACGGTAAATACGCACACGGTAAATACGCACACGGTAAATACGCACACGGTAACTACGCACACGGTAAATACGCACACGGTAAATACGCACACGGTAAATACGCACACGGTAAATACGCACACGGTAAATACGCACACGGTAAATACGCACACAGTAAATACGCACACAGTAAATACGCACACAGTAAATACGCACACAGTAAATACGCACACAGTAAATACGCACACAGTAAATACGCACACAGTAAATACGCACACAGTAAATACGCACACAGTAAATACGCACACAGTAAATACGCACACGGTAAATAAGCACACAGTAAATACGCACACAGTAAATACGCACACAGTAATAACGCACACAGTAAATACGCACACAGTAAATACGCACACAGTAAATACGCAGACAGTAAATACGCACACAGTAAATACGCACACAGTAAATACGCACACGGTAAATACGCACACGGTAAATACGCACACAGTAAATACGCACACAGTAAATACGCACACGGTAAATAGGCACACGGTAAATACGCACACGGTAAGTACGCACACGGTAAGTACGCACACGGTAAGTACGCACACGGTAAATACGCACACGGTAAATACGCACACGGTAAATAAGCACACGGTAAATACGCACACGGTAAATACGCACACGGTAAATACGCACACGGTAAATACACACACGGTAAATACGCACACGGTAAATACGCACACGGTAAATACGCACACGGTAAATACGCACAAGGTAAATACGCACACGTTAAATACGCACACGGTAAATACGCACACGGTAAATACGCACACGGTAAATACGCACACGGTAAATACGCACACGGTAAATACGCACACGGTAAATACGCACAGGGTAAATACGCACACGGTAAATACGCACACGGTAAATACGCACACGGTAAATACGCACACGGTAAGTACGCACACGGTAAGTACGCACACGGTAAGTACGCACACGGTAAGTACGCACACGGTAAGTACGCACACGGTAAGTACGCACACGGTAAGTACGCACACGGTAAGTACGCACACGGTAAATACGCACACGGTAAATACGCACACGGTAAATACGCACACGGTAAATACGCACACGGTAAATACGCACACGGTAAATACGCACACGGTAAATACGCACACGGTAAATACGCACACGGTAAATACGCAACCGGTAAATATGCACACGGTAAAAACGCACACAGTAAATACGCACACGGTAAATACGCACACGGTAAATACGCACACGGTAAATACGCACACGGTAAATAGGCACACGGTAAATACGCAACCGGTAAATATGCACACGGTAAAAACGCACACAGTAAATACGCACACGGTAAATACGGACACGGTAAATACGCACACGGTAAATACCCACACGGTAAATACGCACACGGTAAATACGCACACGGTAAATACGCACAAGGTAAATACGCACGCAGTAAATACGCACGCAATAATTACGCACACAGTAAATACGCACACAGTAATTACGCACACAGTAAATACGCACACAGTAAATACGCACACAGTAAATACGCACACAGTAAATACGCACACAGTAAATACGCACACAGTAAATACGCACACGGTAAATACGCACACGGTAAATACTCACACGGTAAGTACGCACACGGTAAATACGCACACGGTAAATACGCACACGGTAAATACGCACACGGTAAATACGCACACGGTAAATACGCACACGGTAAATACGCACAAGGTAAATACGCACAAGGTAAATACGCACACGGTAAATACGCACACGGTTTATACGCACACGGTAAATACGCGCACGGTAAATACGCGCACGGTAAATACGCGCACGGTAAATACGCACACGGTAAATACGCACACGGTAAGTACGCACAGGGTAAATACGCACACGGTAAATACGCACACGGTAAAAACGCACACGGTAAATACGCACACGGTAAATACGCACACGGTAAATACGCACACGGTAAATACGCACACTGTACAGACGCACACGGTAAATACGCACACGGTAAGTACGCACACGGTAAGTACGCACACGGTAAATACGCGCACGGTAAATACGCGCACGGTAAATACGCACACGGTAAATACGCACACGGTAAGTACGCACAGGGTAAATACGCACACGGTAAATACGCACACGGTAAAAACGCACACGGTAAATACGCACACGGTAAATACGCACACGGTAAATAAGCACACGATAAATACGCGCATGGTAAATACGCACACGGTAAATACGCACACGGTAAATACGCACACGGTAAATACGCACACGGTAAATACGCACACGGTAAATACGCACACGGTAAATACGCACACGGTAAATACGCACACGGTAAATACGCACAAGGTAAATACGCACACGGTAAATACGCACACGGTAAATACGCACACGGTAAATACGCACACGGTAAATACGCACACGGTAAAGACGCACACGGTAATTACGCACACGGTAAATACGCACACGGTAAATACGCACACGGTAAATACGCACACGGTGAATACGCACACGGTAAATACGCACACGGTAAATACGCACACGGTAAATACGCACACGGTAAATACGCACACGGTAAATACGCACACGGTAAATACGCACACGGTAAATACGCACACGGTAAATACGCACACGGTAAATACGCACACGGTAAATACGCACACGGTAAATACGCACACGGTAAATACGCACACGGTAAATACGCACACGGTAAATACGCACACAGTAAATACGCACACAGTAAATACGCACACAGTAAATACCCACACAACAAATACGCACACAGTAAATACGCACACAGTAAATACGCACACAGTAAGTACGCACACAGTAAATACGCACACGGTAATTACGCACACGGTAAATACGCACACGGTAAATACGCACACGGTAAATACGCGCACGGTAAATACGCGCACGGTAAATACGCGCACGGTAAATACGCGCACGGTAAATACGCGCACGGTAAATACGCGCACGGTAAATACGCGCACGGTAAATACGCGCACGGTAAATACGCGCACGGTAAATACGCGCACGGTAAATACGCGCACGGTAAATACGCGCACGGTAAATACGCGCACGGTAAATACGCGCACGGTAAATACGCGCACGGTAAATACGCACACGGTAAATACGCACACGGTAAATACGCACACGGTAAATACGCACACGGTAAATACGCACACGGTAAATACGCACACTGTAAATACGCAAACGGTAAATACGCACACGGTAAATACTCACACGGTAAATACGCACACGGTAAATACGCACACGGTAAATACGCACACGGTAAATACGCAGACGGTAAATACGCACACGGTAAATACGCACACGGTAAATACGCACACGGTAAATACGCACACGGTAAATACGCACAAGGTAAATACGCACACGGTAAATACGCACACGGTAAATACGCACACGGTAAATACGCACACGGTAAATACGCACACGGTAAATACGCACACAGTAAATACGCACACGGTAAATACGCACACGGTAAATACGCACACAGTAAATACGCACACAGTAAATACGCACACAGTAAATACGCACACAGTAAATGCGCACACAGTAAATACGCACACAGTAAATACGCACACAGTAAATACGCACACAGTAAATACGCACACAGTAAATACGCACACAGTAAATACGCACACAGTAAATACGCACACAGTAAATACGCACACAGTAAATACGCACACGGTAAATACGCACACGGTAAATACGCACACGGTAAATACGCACACGGTAAATATGCACACGGTAAATACTCACACGGTAAATACGCACACGGTAAATACGCACACGGTAAATACGCACACGGTAAATACGCACACGGTAAGTACGCACACGGTAAGTACGCACACGGTAAGTACGCACACGGTAAGTACGCACACGGTAAGTACGCACACGGTAAGTACGCTCACGGTAAGTACGCACACGGTAAGTACGCACACGGTAAGTACGCACACGGTAAGTACGCACACGGTAAGTACGCACACGGTAAGTACGCACACGGTAAGTACGCACACGGTAAGTACGCACACGGTAAGTACGCACACGGTAAGTACGCACACGGTAAGTACGCACACGGTAAGTACGCACACGGTAAGTACGCACACGGTAAGTACGCACACGGTAAGTACGCACACGGTAAATACGCACACGGTAAATACGCACACGGTAAATACGCACACGGTAAATACGCACACGGTAAATACGCACACGGTAAATACGCACACGGTAAATACGCAAACGGTAAATACGCACACGGTAAATACGCACACGGTGAATACGCACACGGTAAATACGCACACAGTAAATACGCACACGGTAAATACGCACACGGTAAATACGCACACGGTAAATACGCACACGGTAAATACGCACACGGTAAATACGCACACGGGAAATACGCACACGGTGAATACGCACACGGTAAATACGCACACAGTAAATACGCACACGGTAAATACGCACACGGTAAATACGCACACAGTAAATACGCACACAGTAAATACGCACACAGTAAATACGCACACAGTAAATACGCACACAGTAAATACGCACACAGTAAATACGCACACAGTAAACACGCACGCAGTAAATACGCACACAGTAAACACGCACACAGTAAATACGCACACAGTAAATACGCACACAGTAAATACGCACACAGTAAATACGCACACAGTAAATACGCACACAGTAATTACGCACACAGTAAATACGCACACAGTAAATACGCACACAGTAATTACACACACAGTAAATACGCACACAGTAAATACGCACACAGTAAGTACGCACACAGTAAATACGCACACAGTAAATACGCACACAGTAAATACGCACACGGTAAATACGCACACGGTAAATACGCAGACGGTAATTACGCACACGTTAAATACGCACAAGGTGAATACGCAGACGGTAAATACGCACACGGTAAATACGCACACGGTAAATACGCACACGGTAAATACGCACACGGTAAATACGCACACGGTAAATACGCACACGGTAAATACGCACACGGTAAATTCGCACACGGTAAGTACGCACACGGTAAGTACGCACACGGTAAGTACGCACACGGTAAGTACGCACACGGTAAGTACGCACACGGTAAGTACGCACACGGTAAGTACGCACACGGTAAATACGCACACGGTAAATACGCACACGGTAAATACGCACACGGTAAATACGCACACGGTAAATACGCACACAATAAATACGCACACAGTAAATACGCACACAGTAAATACGCACACAGTAAATACGCACACAGTAAATACGCACACAGTAAATACGCACACAGTAAATACGCACACAGTAAATACGCACACAGTAAATACGCACACAGTAATTGCGCACAAAGTAAATGTGCACACAGTAAATACGCACACAGTAATTACGCACACAGTAAATACGCACACAGTAAATACGCACACAGTAAATACGCACACGGTAAATACGAAGACGGTAAATACGCACACGGTAAATACGCACACGGTAAATACGCACACGGTAAATACGCACACGGTAAATACGCACACGGTAAATACGCACACGGTAAATACGCACACGGTAAATACGCACACGGTAAATACGCACACGGTAAACACGCACACGGTAAACACGCACACGGTAAACACGCACACGGTAAACACGCACACGGTAAAGACGCACACGGTAAATACGCACACGGTAAATACGCACACGGTAAATACGCACACGGTAAATACGCACACGGTAAATACGCACACGGTAAAAACGCACACGGCAAATACGCACACGGTAAATACGCACACGGTAAATACGCACACGGTAAATACGCACACGGTAAATACGCACACGGTAACTACGCACACGGTAAATACGCACACGGTAAATACGCACACGGTAAATACGCACACGGTAAATACGCACACGGTAAATACGCACACGGTAAATACGCACACAGTAAATACGCACACAGTAAATACGCACACAGTAAATACGCACACAGTAAATACGCACACAGTAAATACGCACACAGTAAATACGCACACAGTAAATACGCACACAGTAAATACGCACACAGTAAATACGCACACAGTAAATACGCACACAGTAAATAAGCACACAGTAAATACGCACACAGTAAATACGCACACAGTAATAACGCACACAGTAAATACGCACACAGTAAATACGCACACAGTAAATACGCAGACAGTAAATACGCACACAGTAAATACGCACACAGTAAATACGCACACGGTAAATACGCACACAGTAAATACGCACACAGTAAATACGCACACGGTAAATAGGCACACGGTAAATACGCACACGGTAAGTACGCACACGGTAAGTACGCACACGGTAAGTACGCACACGGTAAATACGCACACGGTAAATACGCACACGGTAAATACGCACACGGTAAATAAGCACACGGTAAATACGCACACGGTAAATACGCACACGGTAAATACGCACACGGTAAATACGCACACGGTAAATACGCACACGGTAAATACGCACACGGTAAATACGCACAAGGTAAATACGCACAAGGTAAATACGCACACGGTAAATACGCACACGGTAAATACGCACACGGTAAATACGCACACGGTAAATACGCACACGGTAAATACGCACACGGTAAATACGCACAGGGTAAATACGCACACGGTAAATACGCACACGGTAAATACGCACACGGTAAATACGCACACGGTAAGTACGCACACGGTAAGTACGCACACGGTAAGTACGCACACGGTAAGTACGCACACGGTAAGTACGCACACGGTAAGTACGCACACGGTAAGTACGCACACGGTAAGTACGCACACGGTAAATACGCACACGGTAAATACGCACACGGTAAATACGCACACGGTAAATACGCACACGGTAAATACACACACGGTAAATACGCACACGGTAAATACGCACACGGTAAATACGCACACGGTAAATACGCACACGGTAAATACGCACACGGTAAATACCCACACGGTAAATACGCACACGGTAAATACGCACACGGTAAATACGCACAAGGTAAATACGCACGCAGTAAATACGCACGCAATAATTACGCACACAGTAAATACGCACACAGTAATTACGCACACAGTAAATACGCACACAGTAAATACGCACACAGTAAATACGCACAAGGTAAATACGCACACGGTAAATACGCACACGGTAAATACGCACACGGTAAATACGCACACGGTAAAGACGCACACGGTAATTACGCACACGGTAAATACGCACACGGTAAATACGCACACGGTAAATACGCACACGGTGAATACGCACACGGTAAATACGCACACGGTAAATACGCACACGGTAAATACGCACACGGTAAATACGCACACGGTAATTACGCACACGGTAAATACGCACACGGTAAATACGCACACGGTAAATACGCACACGGTAAATACGTACACGGTAAATACGCACACGGTAAATACGCACACGGTAAATACGCACACAGTAAATACGCACACAGTAAATACGCACACAGTAAATACGCACACAGTAAATACCCACACAATAAATACGCACACAGTAAATACGCACACAGTAAATACGCACACAGTAAGTACGCACACAGTAAATACGCACACGGTAAATACGCACACGGTAAATACGCACACGGTAAATACGCACACGGTAAATACGCACACGGTAAATACGCACACAGTAAATACGCACACAGTAAATACGCACACAGTAAATACGCACACAGTAAATGCGCACACGGTAAATACGCACACAGTAAATACGCACATAGTAAATACGCACACAGTAAATACGCACACAGTAAATACGCACACGGTAAATACGCACACGGTAAATAGGCACACGGTAAATACGCACACGGTAAGTACGCACACGGTAAGTACGCACACGGTAAGTACGCACACGGTAAATACGCACACGGTAAATACGCACACGGTAAATACGCACACGGTAAATAAGCACACGGTAAATACGCACACGGTAAATACGCACACGGTAAATACGCACACGGTAAATACGCACACGGTAAATACGCACACGGTAAATACGCACACGGTAAATACGCACACGGTAAATACGCACAAGGTAAATACGCACACGGTAAATACGCACACGGTAAATACGCGAACGGTAAATACGCACACGGTAAATACGCACACGGTAAATACGCACACGGTAAATACGCACACGGTAAATACGCACAGGGTAAATACGCACACGGTAAATACGCACACGGTAAATACGCACACGGTAAATACGCACACGGTAAGTACGCACACGGTAAGTACGCACACGGTAAGTACGCACACGGTAAGTACGCACACGGTAAGTACGCACACGGTAAGTACGCACACGGTAAGTACGCACACGGTAAGTACGCACACGGTAAATACGCACACGGTAAATACGCACACGGTAAATACGCACACGGTAAATACGCACACGGTAAATACGCACACGGTAAATACGCACACGGTAAATACGCACACGGTAAATACGCACACGGTAAATACGCAACCGGTAAATATGCACACGGTAAAAACGCACACAGTAAATACGCACACGGTAAATACGGACACGGTAAATACGCACACGGTAAATACCCACACGGTAAATACGCACACGGTAAATACGCACACGATAAATACGCACAAGGTAAATACGCACGCAGTAAATACGCACGCAATAATTACGCACCCAGTAAATACGCACACAGTAATTACGCACACAGTAAATACGCACACAGTAAATACGCACACAGTAAATACGCACACAGTAAATACGCACACAGTAAATACGCACACAGTAAATACGCACACGGTAAATACGCACACGGTAAATACTCACACGGTAAGTACGCACACGGTAAATACGCACACGGTAAATACGCACACGGTAAATACGCACACGGTAAATACGCACACGGTAAATACGCACACGGTAAATACGCACAGGGTAAATACGCACACGGTAAATACGCACACGGTAAAAACGCACACGGTAAATACGCACACGGTAAATACGCACACGGTAAATACGCACACGGTAAATACGCACACTGTAAAGACGCACACGGTAAATACGCACACGGTAAGTACGCACACGGTAAGTACGCACACGGTAAGTACGCACACGGTAAATACGCACACGGTAAATACGCACACGGTAAATAAGCACACGATAAATACGCGCACGGTAAATACGCACACGGTAAATACGCACACGGTAAATACGCACACGGTAAATACGCACACGGTAAATACGCACACGGTAAATACGCACACGGTAAATACGCACACGGTAAATACGCACACGGTAAATACGCACACGGTAAAGACGCACACGGTAATTACGCACACGGTAAATACGCACACGGTAAATACGCACACGGTAAATACGCACACGGTGAATACGCACACGGTAAATACGCACACGGTAAATACGCACACGGTAAATACGCACACGGTAAATACGCACACGGTAAATACGCACACGGTAAATACGCACACGGTAAATACGCACACGGTAAATACGCACACGGTAAATACGCACACGGTAAATACGCACACGGTAAATACGCGCACGGTAAATACGCGCACGGTAAATACGCGCACGGTAAATACGCGCACGGTAAATACGCGCACGGTAAATACGCACACGGTAAATACGCACACGGTAAATACGCACACGGTAAATACGCACACGGTAAATACGCACACGGTAAATACGCACACGGTAAATACGCACACGGTAAATACGCAAACGGTAAATACGCACACGGTAAATACTCACACGGTAAATACGCACACGGTAAATACGCACACGGTAAAGACGCACACGGTAAATACGCACACGGTAAATACGCACACGGTAAATACGCACACGGTAAATACGCACACGGTAAATACGCACACGGTAAAAACGCACACGGTAAATACGCACACGGTAAATACGCACACGGTAAATACGCACACGGTAAATACGCACACGGTAAATACGCACACGGTAACTACGCACACGGTAAATACGCACACGGTAAATACGCACACGGTAAATACGCACACGGTAAATACGCACACGGTAAATACGCACACGGTAAATACGCACACGGTAAATACGCACACAGTAAATACGCACACAGTAAATACGCACACAGTAAATACGCACACAGTAAATACGCACACAGTAAATACGCACACAGTAAATACGCACACAGTAAATACGCACACAGTAAATACGCACACAGTAAATACGCACACGGTAAATAAGCACACAGTAAATACGCACACAGTAAATACGCACACAGTAATAACGCACACAGTAAATACGCACACAGTAAATACGCACACAGTAAATACGCAGACAGTAAATACGCACACAGTAAATACGCACACAGTAAATACGCACACGGTAAATACGCACACGGTAAATACGCACACAGTAAATACGCACACAGTAAATACGCACACGGTAAATAGGCACACGGTAAATACGCACACGGTAAGTACGCACACGGTAAGTACGCACACGGTAAGTACGCACACGGTAAATACGCACACGGTAAATACGCACACGGTAAATAAGCACACGGTAAATACGCACACGGTAAATACGCACACGGTAAATACGCACACGGTAAATACACACACGGTAAATACGCACACGGTAAATACGCACACGGTAAATACGCACACGGTAAATACGCACAAGGTAAATACGCACACGGTAAATACGCACACGGTAAATACGCACACGGTAAATACGCACACGGTAAATACGCACACGGTAAATACGCACACGGTAACTACGCACACGGTAAATACGCACACGGTAAATACGCACACGGTAAATACGCACACGGTAAATACGCACACGGTAAATACGCACACGGTAAATACGCACACGGTAAATACGCACACAGTAAATACGCACACAGTAAATACGCACACAGTAAATACGCACACAGTAAATACGCACACAGTAAATACGCACACAGTAAATACGCACACAGTAAATACGCACACAGTAAATACGCACACAGTAAATACGCACACGGTAAATAAGCACACAGTAAATACGCACACAGTAAATACGCACACAGTAATAACGCACACAGTAAATACGCACACAGTAAATACGCACACAGTAAATACGCAGACAGTAAATACGCACACAGTAAATACGCACACAGTAAATACGCACACGGTAAATACGCACACGGTAAATACGCACACAGTAAATACGCACACAGTAAATACGCACACGGTAAATAGGCACACGGTAAATACGCACACGGTAAGTACGCACACGGTAAGTACGCACACGGTAAGTACGCACACGGTAAATACGCACACGGTAAATACGCACACGGTAAATAAGCACACGGTAAATACGCACACGGTAAATACGCACACGGTAAATACGCACACGGTAAATACGCACACGGTAAATACGCACACGGTAAATACGCACACGGTAAATACGCACACGGTAAATACGCACAAGGTAAATACGCACACGGTAAATACGCACACGGTAAATACGCACACGGTAAATACGCACACGGTAAATACGCACACGGTAAATACGCACACGGTAAATACGCACACGGTAAATACGCACACGGTAAATACGCAACCGGTAAATATGCACACGGTAAAAACGCACACAGTAAATACGCACACGGTAAATACGCACACGGTAAATACGCACACGGTAAATACGCACACGGTAAATACGCACACGGTAAATACGCAACCGGTAAATATGCACACGGTAAAAACGCACACAGTAAATACGCACACGGTAAATACGGACACGGTAAATACGCACACGGTAAATACCCACACGGTAAATACGCACACGGTAAATACGCACACGGTAAATACGCACAAGGTAAATACGCACGCAGTAAATACGCACGCAATAATTACGCACACAGTAAATACGCACACAGTAATTACGCACACAGTAAATACGCACACAGTAAATACGCACACAGTAAATACGCACACAGTAAATACGCACACAGTAAATACGCACACAGTAAATACGCACACGGTAAATACGCACACGGTAAATACTCACACGGTAAGTACGCACACGGTAAATACGCACACGGTAAATACGCACACGGTAAATACGCACACGGTAAATACGCACACGGTAAATACGCACACGGTAAATACGCACAAGGTAAATACGCACAAGGTAAATACGCACACGGTAAATACGCACACGGTTTATACGCACACGGTAAATACGCGCACGGTAAATACGCGCACGGTAAATACGCACACGGTAAATACGCACACGGTAAATACGCACACGGTAAGTACGCACAGGGTAAATACGCACACGGTAAATACGCACACGGTAAAAACGCACACGGTAAATACGCACACGGTAAATACGCACACGGTAAATACGCACACGGTAAATACGCACACTGTACAGACGCACACGGTAAATACGCACACGGTAAGTACGCAAACGGTAAGTACGCACACGGTAAGTACGCACACGGTAAATACGCACACGGTAAATACGCACACGGTAAATAAGCACACGATAAATACGCGCACGGTAAATACGCACACGGTAAATACGCACACGGTAAATACGCACACGGTAAATACGCACACGGTAAATACGCACACGGTAAATACGCACACGGTAAATACGCACACGGTAAATACGCACACGGTAAATACGCACACGGTAAATACGCACACGGTAAATACGCACAAGGTAAATACGCACACGGTAAATACGCACACGGTAAATACGCACACGGTAAATACGCACACGGTAAATACGCACACGGTAAAGACGCACACGGTAATTACGCACACGGTAAATACGCACACGGTAAATACGCACACGGTAAATACGCACACGGTGAATACGCACACGGTAAATACGCACACGGTAAATACGCACACGGTAAATACGCACACGGTAAATACGCACACGGTAAATACGCACACGGTAAATACGCACACGGTAAATACGCACACGGTAAATACGCACACGGTAAATACGCACACGGTAAATACGCACACGGTAAATACGCACACGGTAAATACGCACACGGTAAATACGCACACGGTAAATACGCACACGGTAAATACGCACACGGTAAATACGCACACAGTAAATACCCACACAACAAATACGCACACAGTAAATACGCACACAGTAAATACGCACACAGTAAGTACGCACACAGTAAATACGCACACGGTAATTACGCACACGGTAAATACGCACACGGTAAATACGCACACGGTAAATACGCGCACGGTAAATACGCGCACGGTAAATACGCGCACGGTAAATACGCGCACGGTAAATACGCGCACGGTAAATACGCGCACGGTAACTACGCGCACGGTAAATACGCGCACGGTAAATACGCGCACGGTAAATACGCGCACGGTAAATACGCACACGGTAAATACGCACACGGTAAATACGCACACGGTAAATACGCACACGGTAAATACGCACACGGTAAATACTGTGGTAGATTTCAGTGCACTCTAGTGGTAAACGGGTAGTTTACACTAGGAACCTTGTGAAGCAATGCGCGAGGCTTCTGCCCACAGCATTTGGTTAATAGCTGTTGGGTAGGAAGTCGTACTGTGCCGGTAGCATGGTAAGCAGGGCCGGTATTGACCCCTGCAGGGTCGGTAGTGACCTCTACCGACCCGGTACAGCTGTACTGGGCCGGCACAAGATGGCCGCCTTAGACGAGGATCTGTAAAGATGTTCAGGAACTTAGTCAAGGTCGTAAACAGGAAGTGACTACCCCTAAAGTACCAACTTAGTGGACCTGATTCTATATACAGCCTGTGGACCCTGTAGGAGATGTCATTGGACAGTTGGGAGAAAAGACTCCGCCTTTAGCCACTTGGCACCTCCTTGTATTATCTTGCATTGCATTGTGATTGGTTAAGTATTTATATAATTGATGTCATTGGTTGCATTACTTCCTGTGCATTGTATCTTATATGTTTTGTGTTCCTTAGCTCTCCTATAAAAGGAGAGCTCCTACTGATAATCAGTGCATTCATTACAATGAGCCATAGCATGTATTCTTATATTGCTAAACACCTAGAGGAATAATTACCCTCAGGACTGCTTTGTAATAAAGCCACTATAGCAAACACTACTCGGTACTGTTTGTCTGAGCCATGGGCTCTTGCCTTACCGGGTAATTCGGTTGCCCTATACAGTTGTCACTGTCGGTCAGTACAGTGTCCCCTCTGGAGAGAGGTAGAATACTCGAGACTAGTGGATGTCCGTGGTAACAGACCGGAATCCATTACATTGGTGGCAGCGGTGGGATAAACGGTACCTTCCCACGCTGTGCTCTTTCATGCTACCCTCTGGCCCTGCGAATGCACTGCAGGCCAGCTACCACTGAGGAAGGAGAAGTGATCTACCGGGTGTAGATCTGGAGAGAGGAGGAGAAATTGATCTACCGAAGTAGTAGATCTGAAGAAGCAATTGACACAAGATACTACCGGATTTCTCTGCAGGTTCGTTTGAGTGCGCTCCGAACTGCAGCAGCTATCCCGGCACAGTATCCACTACTAAAGGCTGTCTGCATCAACCGTAGAGCTTGCTCCGTTTGCAGCAGTCCAGTACAGACGCTACCGTATCTTCTACAGGCTCGTAGAGTTCGCTCCGCCCTGGACATAGAGATACCGGCACTGTACAGAAGAATGAGAGAGTCGTGTATCCGCTATACAGACTCAGCTACCAGAGGTTATTCAGCTTGGAGTGCTACTCAGCTGGTAACAGTGACCCCGGCACTGTATCCATTTACAGTGTCACTACACTACTGCCTGTAGGCCCGTAGAGCTTCGCTCCGCCCTGCAGCAGTACAAGAAGTTTCGTAACGGTTGTTACAAGCGACGGAGTGCCAGATACTGCCACAGTATCCATTGGACCAACCCCTAGATCTGCTAGAGCCACTGGAAACACAGCTACCGACCCGGATCTCACCTATACCGGCCCGGGATCCAGTTGTACTGACCATTTCTTAGATTTGAGTTGAGATCACTCCTCTATCTGCAAAGTATGGCCACCCAGAGAGCACGCAGCGCTGGTCGAGCACCCGCTGGCAACCCAGAAGCTACAGCCATCGATAGATTGACCGAAGCATTGACGGCTATGATGAGGCCCAACCAAGACAATGCACCAGCTAGACTAAAGGCTCCGAAGTTCGACGGCGAAGGAGACGTCGAGTACTTCATCAGCCGATTCATTGAGGTAGCCGAAATGAATGAGTGGCCAGAGAACACGGCCATGTTATACCTAAGGGATGCATTACGAGGTAAAGCATTGGACTGTGGAAAGCCTCCACAACTGCAGGGTATCTTTGCTGCACTACGAGCACGTTTTGGGCTAACACCCAGGGAAGCTATGTCCCGGCTGACCAGCCTACGCCGCCAACACAAGACGTCGCTCCAAGAGCATGCAAGTGAAGTAGAGCGCCTAGTGCGCGTTGCGTATGCAGATCTACCTCACCGACCCATGCAGAGGATGATGCTGGATATCTTCAGCACCACGGTTGGAAATGCTTACCTGCAAAGGCACTTGTTGGCCATGCAGCCCATTGACATTGCTGAAGCAGTCAGGGCCGGCAACGAGTATATGCAGATAAAGACACCGTTTGAGGAGCGCCAGGCTCATGTACGGATGTTGGAAGAGGATGCCGACGAGGAGGAAGAGGAATGGATGAGGACGGTTGCCAAGGGCCCGTCTCAACGTGTCTCCACCAATACTGCCGTACAGCAGACACACCACACCCCTACACCTGCCATACCGGATCCTATGACAACAGTCATGGACAGCCTAAAGCTACTAACGGAAGAACTACGGTCGCTGAGAGCAGCAAGACAGGCGGCTCCCGCTCCACAGTTGGAGGCAGAACCTGCAACACGCTGCTGGGGCTGCGGACAACCAGGTCACATGATGAGTACCTGCCCCCGAACTCAGCGCGCAGCTCACTTCACAAACAACCCCAGACAGACGGGAAACGGCCGGCGCCCGCAGTAGCGCCACCGGCAGCTGACTGCAGCTGGGCAAGCCGGACCACACCCACAACCCCTTATAGTCCTGGAACTCTGAAGAAGAGTGGACAACCTCCCAAGATACAACCGACAGCAACCAACCACCGCTGGACAAGCCAAACAACTCCTGATGCCC